>CM057349.1:368769919-369969919 GCA_030015575.1 Agapanthus africanus | reverse complement strand
CTCATAGAAAAACCATATTTAATCTAGTTTTCTGATTATCACTTGGTTGAATACGAGTCTATATCTTTCTAACGATATGAAATCATTAAGCACTAAAACTTTCTTTCTATTCTAGTGCAAGAAAAAGAATATATATATATAAGGGGTTGCCGATGTGCATCGACCAAAGCAAAGCAAGAATACTTGCCTGAGGATAAAAGATCACGGGAAAATGATGTACAAGGATGCGAGGCACGATCTCAGCTAAAGTTCGACTTGGGATCTGAGTTATATGCTCCGTCTATTGATTTAGCCATATACAATTGTATATAACCAAGCATGCACATTAACAAGCACGTTGTACTTTATAACAGCAACATGATATAATCCAGTTCCGGCATACAACTAGATATGTAATAAACAATATGGATACGAACGAATATCGGAAAACGGTAAAACGGTGACATGGGATGCACAATGAAATAAACATGTAATATTTTTATTCATATGGATATAGATATAGCGACATAGCATGCAGCAAGAGAAACTTGCCTGATCGGATCTCATGACGGGGTAGGTAAGCTGCGTCCGACGTCGGTAAATGTCGCGATGCACACACACGAGCGCACAGAACAGAACCAAGTAATGCAAGAAAGCGACCACGCTGGCTGAAACGTCTACTGGGTCGTCCGGATCGTCGGCGACGACATGGCTCCGACGGTGACCGAAAAAATGCGGAATCAAGAGACAAGAAGAAGAGGGCTGTAGTGGTTGCAGGGTGCATTGAGTTGTCTCAGGGTTCTGGGATCAGAGAAGGCAGTGAGGGGTGACGTCGACGAGTCGGGGTTTCCGACGAGGTCTACGGCAAGGCAGTGGGGTTGCGGTGTGCAGGCGGGTTCTTGGCTGTCGGGTTCGGGTGATCGGGCTTGGTGCAGGGTTTGGGTTGTCTGCAGAGGAGAGAGGGAGGTGAGGATGTGGCGTCGACAAGGGGTCGGAGCTCCGGCAACGAAGGTTCTTGCAGTGGTCAGGTTTCGTCGGGTCCGGGAAAGTTGCAGTGAGGTTGGGGTTCGTCAAAGATGAAGGGGAGAGGGAAACTTGGTCGAGGAGGAGAGGTGTCGACGAGAGCGAGGGGTGGTCAACGACGGCGAGATGGGTTCCTGGGTTGCGACGGGAATTTGCAGCGGGGAGAAGGAGAGGTGAGCGGAGGAGAAGGTGACGAAGGTGGTGGTGGAGGCAAGGGGATGAAGTATAGGGTCGGCGAGGGTGTAGGCGGCGACAACGGGGGCGCGAGTTAGGGGCGTGCTCTGAATGTTGGTATAGTGAGCGCTTTTCCTTGCTGTGTTTCCTTAGCACCATCGGACCTATATTATCGTATAAGACTTGTTAGAATCATAGATATCATCCATATAAATAAACAGTGTAACTTGATCTTTAAGCAAGCCAGCCTTAATCTTTGAGCCCTTTGTCTTTGTGCCCGTTGTGCTGTTTCCAGTTCAGGTTCTCTTGGAATAGTGATTCTCATTCTTGAACGATGAAGATTAAAATCAACAGGCACACTTTCCTGTTCATTCACAAAAATTATGTTTGCTACTGAAATGTTTACTTAATGTGCTGAGTTAAAAACTTATGAGTGGCTACTAGCTTCAATCTCAGCGTCCATAGATTACATTAAAATTGCCATAGTTCAGTCTAGTAGATAATAACTAAAAGGTGAAATCAGCGGGAGCAATTAGGTCCACAGATAAATGTTCGCTAGTTATGGTTTTGGAGCTGCCTCGGATGAGAAAAGGTGGTTTCGAATATAAGGTTACCGTTTGTGCAGCCTTATGCAAGAAGTTTGTCTCTTCTTTCACACCTACAACCTACAATGCAGAACGATAAGGTAGGCAGTGGTAAGTGTAAAGATAAAATTGAAAGAGACATATAATTAGGAAACAAAATGCTTAGTTGCGCCTTCCACAGATTCCCTCCCTCTAGCTTCTGTCGTTTGGAAGCATGGGTGCCAGTGCCGTGCGAGTCCTCAATCATCTCTTCATGTTTTTGTATAGATGGTTTTGCAAACCTAATTATTAGATATAGAGAAAAAGTGGAAGCAATAGTTGTTAGGCCAATTAGGTCTCGTTAAATAGGAAATCATAATAGAATAATTACATTTATCAAAAGAAAAATGTAGATCAAGATGCAACCACGGATTAAAGTAAAAGGTAAAAAGGATAAACATAAGCATTATGTAGGCAACAAACTAATGAAATGTTGCTGGGTGAATATTCGTACAAACTTTTTAAGAAGACATTATCCAGACATACTTTTTATGAATAGAAATTTGAAGGGCAAAGACTACCTATGCACAGATTGACTACGCTTTACTTGCCGAAGACGATTTTGCTTGGCCAGCCGACTTAGAGTGGGTTTCATCAATGTCGAGCCACTTGAAAATGGACCCT
The DNA here is from genome assembly GCA_030015575.1 of Agapanthus africanus. NCBI lineage: Eukaryota > Viridiplantae > Streptophyta > Magnoliopsida > Asparagales > Amaryllidaceae > Agapanthus > Agapanthus africanus. Next base: position 369,967,496 of record CM057349.1, on the reverse strand, counting down.
TGGTAAATTTCTTAGCCACTCTTAAGAGTATCATATGTGCCATTTTGAATTTTGCAGGCTAGAAACAAGACAAAAGTTGTTAGGCATAGGGTAGAATTGATCGATAAAACTCCACCTTTAAACAAAGCCTACAAAGAAGACTGCTAATAAGAATATTTTATAACCACAAAGAACGGCTGTGATCATTCAAAGCTGCCAAGAAAAGAAAATAAAGGGTGCACGCCTATACTATGTGAAATTGAAAAGTTCATATGTATAATCCTGAAATTAAGATGAACAAAAACATGTTAATACATTGGAGGCATATGGACGTATTTCATTGTTAATCCGATTACAGAGTGGCGCATTCTATGGTTGCATAGCAAAGCAAATAAAAACAAATAGCATAGATATATAGCATTTGGCACAGACGCCTGGTCTCACCCCTCTACACAAGGTGGCTTGCTTTCTGAACCAAAAATTTAGCTTACTTCAACCTTTCGGCATGAGCTAAACAATAAACATAATAGGTTTCATTTGGAAATAACATAAAGATCAGTAGCTTGCCGGCATAGTTCTTTGGAGGGCTATTGACGAAATCTGTTGCACAATAATCTTTTATATAAAAGGAAACCAAGGGCATGAATGTAGTTGATGAAGTATATATTTAAGTTACTATCGACTCCCACAGGTACATATAAAACATAGTTTATTAATGGAAAATGCAGCATTAAACAAGGAGAAGAGAAATAAACTGCTAGCCAGAAAAAAATTGTTTTGCATTTGTGAATTTAGGAATACCTTCACTAGTTTCAGCAAGTGAACAGAATTCAGGACCACAACGAAGATTAGATTGAGCACAAACATACTCAGAATTTTCTGCATCTTCCAACTTTAAGAGGGTAGTAACGTTCTCCATCGTAACGTTCTCCAGCAGAGCATTCTCGCCGATGTTTAACCTTGCTATAAAAGCTGATATCAAACAAAAAGGAGGAATTAAGATATCTTAAGTAAATTATGTGTGTGTGTGTGTGTGTGTGTGGAGTTTGACTAGAATCCTATTCACAGGATTTAGAAACAAATCGTACCAAATTTGTATCCATTAGATCCGCATAGGGACATGTGCAAATAATTATGAAGAGAACTTCTCATTCTTTTCAACAACGCCATTATGTTCGCACACATCTCGATGCAGATCTAATGGATACAAAGTTGGTAGAATGTGTGTGTGCATGTGGACACAAGTGTGCCTGAGTGTGTGTTATAGGAACTTGTTCTGTTGCAAACCAGTTTGTAAAACAAGACAAGGGAGACTTTGATTAACAAAAAAAATAGACGTTCATGTTGTTCTGCATATCTTTGAACATGTATGCATGGAAAATCAAAAGAATTGAAGCCTTTTAACCATGTACAGAAAGAACCTTGTGTTTTATTATTGGAAAGACGTTCATTTTGGACCTACTTAATGGATGTTCCAAATCTTTTGATTTGTCATATGTATCGGTTTTAAGGTATTCAGATCAGCATGAAAGGGACGGATGGTCTAACTATTTTTTGGTGTGCAAATGGTACATATGTACCCAGATGTGTGTGTACATGCATGTCTGTAGATACAGATATGTATACATACAAATATGTGTGTAACAAAACTTGTATTGAAGATAAACCTACAAAATTACAAAAATGTTTAAGGCCATTTTAAAAGGGTAATTCTGCAAACAAAACTATCTTATGTCAAGTTCAGTGTGCCAGGCTTCAATTTATTTCGCTGGTTATGAGTATAGAAGTTCTATTTTTCCTTTTTTTCTTTTTTTCTTTTTTTCTTTAAAAGGGGGGTTCCAATGATATACAAGCAACCAACTCATAAGGTATTATACGATATGATACTGCTGTATAAATTTAAAAATCAAAATATCAGATCATGAAAAAGGTCATAAGAAATGGCATGTTACTCATACTAAGGAAGTGTTCTTCCATGCTGAGATGCAATATGAAATGTTTAGCATGTTGCGATAATTCTAGCCTCCGTAAGAATGATGCACATAATTAAAGATGAGCTGTTTCCATAAACATGGACATTCCCTATACAATATTTTTTAAACAAATAAGTTGTGTATTCTCATGCTAGCTTAAAAAAATTGTTCATAGGCATCCTGTCAATGTCAAAGTTCAGCAATAGATGTTGAATATGTAATACAGTCCTATATTAGGTTTGGGATGGGCAGTTGAAAGATAGATTACTAGATCCAAAACACAAGTGTTGTAAGAAAAAAGCACGTAACAAGACATGAGCAGAATGCTTTATGGTGTGCATTTGAATGTCTTTACTCTTTACAATAAAGATCCAGCCCTTGCCATTTGAATGTCATTACTAGGATAACTCTTTTTGAGCTAAGCTGAATATTGTACAAGATTTTTTACAAAACTTTGCAAATAATTGTCCCTCTGTACCAACTTTGCAAAGCAACATTCGACCTGGTGTTAGCAAGGAAAATGTGGATTAGATGAACTTGAAATGAGAAATGTATATGAATTCGATCAAAATAACTAAATGGAATCTAGTACCTCTTAACATCATAAACTCCTGAAAATTCTAGAATAATTTATATGCAATCCCACCTCAACCTCAGGAGGAAGCTCGAGTGCAACCAGAATACTTCCAAGACAAGTGATACTAGTTCGAAACAAATCTAGTCGGCCGCATTTGGTTTTAGCTCAATGATACAACTGTGTTTCATAATTACAATTGTTTATAGAGTTTGGTACTTGGAGAAGGGCCCTTGGACATTGTTATATCTAAACTTCTTTACTTACTAATCTAATTTAAGCTTATGTTAACATATTATTTTTGCTAGTCTTGATAGGGATATATTAAAGAGAGAAAAGAGAAGTTGCATTAATGAAAGGTAACAAAAAAAGAGCTGATGGATCATGGATATATTAACTAAAGTCATCTTTCATAATTGAATTCAACATTTCCTTACACTTTTGCAGCGTTGAAGATGCCTGATTGGATAGCCTATGAGGGGCACTAGTCATGTAAAGAATGACAGCGAGAACAAAGAAGTGAGAGGGGTTAACTCAAGATTGAGATAGTTGCAGCAGAAATGCCTTCAACTCAGCCTTGCATTAAAAGGATAATTGAGCAAGGGACAATTAGTTCCATCATTTGGTAGGCTTGTGATTACACCAATTTCCAGCAGTAGCCAATACATGCTTGAAGAAAATGATTGCTTGGGTCACAAAACCTTCAAGCTTTAATCACTTCGGTAGGTCTTCAACTGATTTCAGATTGATCTACATAAGAACTAGCAACTAGTACTGCAGACAAGACATGATTTAATCAGTAAAATGCGGGTTTCGGCTTTTTATTATACAAATTACTTGTTCAAGGATCTTCTTTTATTCAGTTTTCCGTTGAGGTCGCAGGCTTTTCTTCTTCTATTTTTTTATCACATACAATCTTTTGTTTCATAAATTTTTCTTCACTATGCAAACCCCAATGCTTTATGTCTATTTTTACAAAATCTTCGAAGGTGATACTATATTCAACTGAAATTCACGCAATGGGTTCTCTAAATTCAAAATCGATGAGTTCCGTTCGCTAGCTTAACAAACAAAGCTTGTACCTTTATCAAATACAAAACAAGAAAAATCTAACAAACATAGCTTGTACCTTTATCAAATCCAAAACAAGAAGAATCAAATCCAAGCCAACCTGCAGCCAAAAGAAACCCTAAATCTAAACATAGCAACCAAAAAAGAAACAGATCGATAGGGTTAGAGTTAGGGTTAGGGCTCGTACGCGAAGGGGGATAGCTTCCAGCAGTCTCGAACCATCGCTGAGACTCCCAAGCTTCGTAAATCGACTCCACGCTGCTGAAATCGAAGTATCGCGCGGCGTCGAACTCGTAATCGAGATCGATCTCCAAGCTGAGGAGATCCCCTCTCAAGGGCTCCCCCATTTCCTCATCGATCATCGTCTCCCTCTGCGGTCTGGTCACCGCCGCCGGTGACCGTACGCCTCCGCCTCCTTCGCAATGGAAAAGGACAGAGGGCGGCAGAAATTTGAATGCGAGGTCGGGATTGACGAGGCCAAAAGGACGAGACTGCCACTTGAGACTGCCACTCGTCCTCTTCTGCAGGAATTTAATGCTGGGTACGGATTCTAGCGGTGGCAGCAGTGTGATTTTGGAAGGTTTTGTAGGGTATAATTGGAAAGAGGAGGTGTTTCGGGCGTTGGGGCAGCGAATTGGGTTGCGGATGAGGGGAAAAAATCATATCGATCCTATTTATAAAACCTTTTATATGGAGGAGAATCTACCGTATTCGTGGCAGATTGGGTCTGAATCTACCGTACACGCGGCAGATTAGATGTGAATCTCAAAAATAAAGAAGCGCACTATTGTTTTGTACGGCAGATCCACATACAATCTGCCATGTGTATGGTAGATCCTCCTCCCTATAAAAAATTTTATACATAGGTTCCCATATGATTTTTTTCCGCGGATGAGCTCTTGGATTCGAAATGTTCGATGTTGATGGTGAAATGTCCAGTTTCACATTCATGTCTTGATTTGAAATGGAGAAAGAGACGATGTTATTAGTAAGAGGACAAAAGGGTAGAAAGGTAACATCTCGAGAATTGGGTCGCTGCTCCGGTGTCGTTCCCAGACCGTTGATTATTATTTTCTTTTTTGGTTGGCAAATGAAATCGGCGGGTGCATAGCGTGCCACCTGGCGCATTCCGACAATAGAGAGACAATTAAACACTAGCTTATCATGGAGTTTAAAATGCAAGCCCAACAGATATAGGGCCTCTCTGTATTGGATTATTTTTTGTCAGGAGATGATTAAAAATTACATCAATGTCCGCTCCAAGTAGATAGGGTTTTTGAATCTGATGATGCTCACAAGTGGTGTCTCCTCATATTACGACACGTGGCAGATGACGTGTCCCGGACTTTACAGGGTGGAATAAATGAGCCGCATTAGGGATATTCCCCGGGACCCCTTCTCAGTGAACGTACCCGACCTTTCGGAAGACCCCCCTGAAGACATTCCACATTCACATAGGAGACTACCAACAGCTCGTCTACGAGCTTCCTCAATCTCCTCGCCTGCCTCCGAGCCATCTGACGCGCCAAGCTTCTTCGGCCTCCCGCTCGTCTCCAAGCTCCAAGCGCGCCGAGCTTCCTCGGCCTCCCGCTCGTCTCCGAGCCCCTGATATGCCGAGCTTCTTCGGCCTCCCCCGATCAACCGAGATTGCAGAGCCCTAGCCTCCGCAACGGCTCCGCATATTTCGCCAAAGCGAGATAACCGCCGCCCCACGTCCCGCGTCCCGCGCTGGCACGTCCCCCATTAATGAACGTATCCCGTCATTAATGGAGGGATCCCGTGATTCACGCAGGCGTAACGTCTGGAGCATAACCGACGGCAAAGATCTCGCACTTGCTCGCTCCATACGACCACTATAAAAACCCCTCTCTCAGACGACTCAGGTAAGGCAACTTGAATCCAATAAGCCACTACTCTGCTCAAATTTCTCGGCTAACTTGATCGTCGGAGGGTCCTACGGTGGTCACCTACCCCGGAACTTCTTTGCAGATAGCTCGGCTTCCACCTCAAGACCAAACCATTGAGCTCCACACACTTAAGGAGACAACCTCCAAATCCAATCTCAACCGTCCAGTAACGCTCACGACAGATCGATGGAGGACATCATCTGAAGAAGATCCAGACCTTCATCAGTTGGCGTCGTCTGTGGGAACTTTGAAAGTTTCTTCACTCATCAAAGTTGATCTTCCGCCTTCGACCTAATGGCGAGCGAGAACCGTGACGATCCCCGTACAAGTCGCTCCCTCCCCCACAACGGAGGAGGTAGCGGCTCGTCTCCTCCTCCCAATGCCAGCATCGCCTTATCCCCCCGGATAGACAGGCTCACCTTGATGGTGGATGCCCTTGTCCGCGTTCAAGCGGCGGCCCCTACCCACCAGATCGTGGCTCCCCCTCCCCGGGACAACGATGTTCGCCGAAGGACGAACGAGCACACTCGAGCCCTCGATCTCCCTCACCATCATCATAGCTACACCGAGCGCCAGCGGGCCAATTCTGACCACCTCAACCCGCATGTGGCGATTGATTCCATGACTCGTTGGGCGCTGGACAACTCCACGCAACGGTCCCGAGAAAGGCCGGGAAGTCGCTCCAATGCTCGTCGTGCGTTCTCCCCCCTGAGGAGATGTCGATCTGCTCGTCTGCTTCCAGGCATGACCGAAGCCCCAACTCTCGTCGGGGCCGTGCGAATGACGAGCGCAGGGACTACTCGAGAAGGGCCTCGCCCGAGGATTTAAGACACCTGATAGAGCAGAATCGAGCCGCACCTTAGCGCAGACACAGAGCGGGGGTAGCCACCACTCCGACTACACAGAATCCTCGGGTTACCACCACCGACTTGATGCCCTCGAGAATGAAAATTGAGGGCATACGCCGGGACGACCAAACGTTCGGCGAAGGGGCCCGATACTCCGCCGATTCCCTGACAAAGCCCTTTACGAAAGATCTGCTCGCCGAGCACGTCTCCTCCAGGAACAAACCGCCCAAGGTGGCCCTCTTTGACGGGAAATCCGACCTGAAGGACCACCTAGACGCATTTACGGCGGGCATGAGCTTCCAAGATAACTCCGACGTAGCCCAATGCCGAGTCTTCCCCACCACCCTCATCCGGGCTAGACGGGACTAGTTCTGAGGACTTACGCCATGCTCAATCTCAACTTTCGACGAGCTGGCCTCCTAATCCTCGGTCACTTCATTGGGAATCGACGACAGAAGAGGACAGTCGACTATCTATTCACCATCAAAAGCGGAGATAAAGAATCCTTCAAAGGATATGTCACCCGCTTCTACAACGCGCTTCTCGAGGTCCCCGAGCACCGCGATGAAACGGTCATCACCGCGCTGAGGTCGGGTCTTAGGCATAAAGAGTGACTCTGCTCTTTTGCATTAGCACAACCTAAAACCATGGCCGAGGTAAAAGCCTGGACCGAGCGGGAGATCCAGCTCGAGACCGAGGTAAACTCAAGCCTGCCCCGAGCTGACCAACCAGACAAAAATAAAAGGGATCGGGAAGAGAAAAAGAAGGTCGATCGCTCGAAATCTTATACCCCGAGGTTTCAGGAGTACACTCTGTTGGGGTAAAAATTTACACCCCGGTTGACCAAGTCAAAATCAAAGTCAACCCTAAGCCAAGTGGGCCCAAGCCCAGACCCAGTGGGCCCATGCCCGGGTCGAGCCTGAACATGAAGCGGCCGGCCTCCCCCATGCCAAGATAAAATTTTTGTAATAAATAATTTTGTTGCATTTTCTTTTATTTTATTTTATGGATAAATGTAAGAAAATGGGCATAAAGCCAAATTTTTGTAAAGCCCATGGCTTATGTGCAAAAAGAAATGGCACATGAGCCATGGGATAGGCAAAATGCCATTTTGTGAAGCCCAAGGGGCTATGTGTAAAGTGTGTAGCCTATAAAGGCAAAGATAATGAAATATCTCAACAACTTTTTTTTTCTTTCTCCAAAAAAGGTTTCAGATCTGAGATCTTTCTTCTTTCTTCAAGGTTCCAAAATCTTCTTCTTTTTTTTGAATTAAATCAAGAGTTTTACTCCTCCTTTTTCAAAACAAAAATAGTTTCTCATCACAAAACCCACAAAGGGGAACTTGGATCTGTCATCAGATCTCAAAAGGGAGAGATTTTGAGATCTCACATCTCTTGATCTTCAAGATCCAGCTTAACAGAGGAGGAAGAAGAAGAACATCTTTCATTAAACCCCCAAAGAAAAGAATACATTCAGGAGTCCAAGTCCTCTCTGATTTCTCTTTTGAGAAATTTTTTTTTTTTTTGAGGCTAAAAGCCTCTTATCTTCGCCAGCGCGCAGCGCAAGTGCGCAAAGCGCCCGCGTGCCGACACGTGGCGCGCGCGCTTGCGCACCTGCGCGCTTGCGCAAGGGCGCAAAGCGCCCGCGTGCCGACACGTGGCGCGCGCGCGCTTGCGCACCTGCGCGCAGCGCTTATGCGCAAAGCGCCCGCGTGCCGACACGTGGCGCGCGCGCGCTTGCGCACCTGCGCGCAGCGCTTATGCGCAAAGCGCCCACGTGCCGACACGTGGCGCGCTTGCGCCTGAGCGCACAGCACCTAAGCGCACAGCGCTCAAGGCGCTGGCCCCACGCATCCCTTGGATGCCTTTCCCCCCTCTTTTTATGTATATACATATACATATATATATGTATACAAACTCACACATATACATACTCCGCAACATTCTCCCCCTCCAAAAAAAAATTTCAGGCCGGGGCGCTGCCCCGAACCCCGCAAGAGGGCTGCTAGCCCCCTTAACCCCCAGCCCGCTATCCGGGTAGCGGGACCCCCGTAAAAACTCTGCGTGGCTCCCGATATATCCAAAACCCCCCTTTCAAAACAGAACACACGCACACCGCACATTGAGTTCGCATGACCAGTTTAACCCGTTAATCGGAGGTTCCCTCGCCCCAAAGGCGAGGGGTAATTAACGGCAGCTTAGTCCGTGGCTGCCGGAGATTCGGATCCCCACAATCATTAAACCCCAGCCTACCCTAGGCAGGGGGAATCTGTAGTACGCCTGAGACGTGTGCGCGTATTCCCATCTCACTGGGGTGACGAAAGACACCCTACAGGTTCTGGCACGCCCGGTGGGACAAATCTCTCCTCCCATATTTCGGGTTAAACGTTCATGCGAACTCAATCAATATACATATCGATTGCTTATACTGAAATGATGTTTTTTTTCCGTGCAGCAATCAACCTTTGACGACAATGTCGCCCCAGACGAATTCAACTTCCAATGCGACCCCGATTCCGTACGTGGTCAAGATCAACGCTCGTGTGGTTCTCCCCGCAAGCCTCAGTCGACAGTGGGAGGAACCACCCCGCCAGTTTGGTTCCGTCATCATCTACCCTGCCGGAAGCGCTCATCTGGCGGAAATCCCGGCGGAACAGGTGGTCAAGCCGGTCTCAAGGGGAAAGAGGCCGAATGTCGTGATCGCCAAGGCACCACAACCGAAACTCAAGACGGTGTGTGAACGATTCTCTGGTGCTCCAGCTGGGGGCAAGAACTTCGGTACAAAGGGCAACATCAAATGTTGCGGACGAGCTCAGGCGATGACTCCAACAAATGCACAATCGAACGTATCTCCAAGGCGCTCCATCGACTGGTCTGCGGCGTCTTCCCAAAGAGCCGAAGTCTACCAGGTGCTTAGAACGGAAAAGTTAAGGCAGAAGCGGCTCAGGTATCGAGCCAACAAAAGGGCCAAGGCTTCGGCCAAATGGAATCGTGTGAAGTTCCAAGCGCAGGGTTGCCCCGCGACGACGGCTGAGTCGGACTTAAGAATCAGCAATTCCTTCGAGCCTCTGAAGTGGGTTCAGAAAAACGCCATGACCGCCAGAATCAAGAAGGCAGCGGTCCGAACAATGCTACAAAGAGATGTGTCCCGGCCCCAACATAAAAAGTATGACACCGTCTCTTCAAGGGTCTATCAGGCGCTCTGTGCCGCACGAAAGCAGCGGGGCAAACCCAGAAAAGAAGCGCCAGCACCAGTCAAGAACCTGGTTAAACCAGCCGCCTTCAATCAACTACCAGCTACCGAAACAAGGAGGTCAAGATAGCAATCCGTGAAATCAGCTGCCAATGATAGAAAGACGGCCGGATATATCATCCATACGGTCTATATGGCGGGCGGGCGCCCCAGCGACAACCTTCGCAGCAAAAGCAAGGACGGGGCCACCACATCCCAAGCCCAATCTAGCCTGAATGTGGTTGCCGCCGCCCAAGAACAGCCGCCCCCGCTAGATGAAGAAAACCCTCTCGACGAGGATGATAGGCAGAAAGACCCCTCGGTCCATGCAGAGTCAAGCTCAGACAGCGAGGAAGAGCCGACTTTCCGCCCCAGGACTGCGGAGCAAGAGCTGCTTCAAGAGCTTCGAAAACAGCTCAGGAGCAAAGATAAAGAGATGGCCAAGCTCTATTCGAAGATTGACGACTTAACGAACGTGGTGATGCAGCTTACGGCTCAAATTGCTCGAGCGCCTCCTAATCAAGCACAAGCCGCTACTAATCAGCCGGGTGATGACAATCCGAGGCAGCCAATGCCTGTTCCTTCGGGTCCAAGACTGGTCGAGCCGCATGAAAGCCGGCCACATTCCGCTTCTGGGGACGCCTTGGCCCCAGATAACACTATCCCGCTAACACAGGATCGGATAATGGATTTGGTCACCAGCAAGGTTAAAACATTGGTGGCCGAAGCTGAAGCTCAGAAAGAAATCGGCAGTAGTGGGCGGCCATATCCCGCGCAATACGATCTGATTGAGTTCCTAAGCGGCTACGTTATTCCTAAGTTCGGAAGATTTGATGGAACGGGGAATGCAAATCAGCACGTCGCCCACTTCAAAGCATCGTGCGGAAATACAGGGGGCAATGACGCGCTCCTTCTTCGTCAGTTTGTCAACAGCCTGACCGGTGTCGCCTTCGACTGGTATGCGAGTATACCGGACGGGTCCGTCATTACCTTTGCCCAAATGGAGTCCCTGTTTCGGCAAAGGTTCATGAGTGTCAGTGATAAAATCTCCATTGCCGACCTTGTGAGGACCAAGCCGGGGAAGAATGAAAGCAACACCGACCTCACGGTCAAGTGCGAACCGCCGCTGGAGCAGGACCAGTCCGTCAGCCTTCTCATTGGGAACCTCAGCAATTGGATGGTCCTATTCTTGTGTACAGCAGGCCTCAAGACGTTTCAAGAGCTAACCAAGAAAGTCCAAATGTTGGAACGCTCGAAGCAAGAGTCCCCGCCGGACTCTCAGAGAGACAAAACTTGGAAAAGCAAGCGGGACGACAGCCGTAGAAGCGGGAGTTCCAGCAGTACCAATGTCTTCAATGCGTCCGACAATGAAGAAAAGCGAAGGGCGGGTGAATCCAAAACTAACCGGTCTCGAAAGCCATTGCTGGGAGGAGATGGGCCTTCCCTAGAGGAGAAGAAGAACAAGGTTTACTCTTTCAGAAGGGACAAGGTCCGTAAGATATTTAAAGATGCCTTGAACAACGGCCTACAATTGCCGGAGTCGAAAAGACCCCAAGAAGCAAAAATGACCGAAAATCCTCTCTATTGCCCGTACCACCGAGTAGTGAGCCATGCGATCGAGGATTGCTATATCTTTAAGGACTGGGTCGAGAAGCAGTACAAGGCTGGAGAGATCGAGCTGTCTAAAAGCGTGTTGGTGAACAATCAAGTTGCAACCGCCAACTTTATACAGACAGAAACTGAAGCCTTCTGGGAGCAGACAGCCGAACCCGCTGCCCTGAGAAATGAAACGGACTCATCACAGCCTCCGTGGAGTACGCACATATCTAATAAGACGAAGAAGATGATAAAGCTACTTCGGAAGGAACCCAGGATGGAATGGGAAGGGCAGAAGAAGCCTACCAGTCCAGCTGCCAATGCGGCTCCATCAGGCTCAAAATCCAAGAAGCTCAAGAAGAAGAAAAATGCAGCTCGGCGCGAAAAAGAGTCTGCAGGGAGATCGACCATTCAAAAATATATCGATTCCCTCGAAGAATATGAACAAAAGGAAAGAACATTGATTCAATTGAATGAGTTCTTCCCTGTACAAGCGGCTGAAATTCTGGAGGAGTTAGAAGAAGACTCCAATGAAGAGATCCCAGTAGTGACCTGCTACGCCATCCATCTTGGAAGCGACTCGGAAGAGGAGCTTTGTTTTCCCGAAGAGGATGAGGAGCTCGCCACAACGACCAATCAAATCCAGCTCAGAAGCGGCAGGGCTCTACCGCCAAATCACGGCAACGCCCCAAAAGGGAAGGAAAAACAAGTCGCTAATGAAGAAGATGGCAGAGAACTGGCTGATGAAAACATAAGTCCTTCCTCGGTGGACTATAATGTCTTGGCGCATCTCCGGAAGCTTCCGTCTCTCCTGAGCATCTACGACGCCTTGGTCCTATCTAAAGAGCTTAGAGATGTTCTCATCCATGCTCTACAAAACCCCGAGTGGTACCAGGCTCACTTTGCGGAAATTAATATGAAAGAAGCCCAGCACGCTTTGTATGCCTCCGCAGTCACATTTAAGGATGAAGACTTGCTACTGGGAACGGCTGAGCATAATCGGCCGCTTTACATGACCGGGTACAGCGACGGAGATATAATTAATCGCATATTGATTGATCCGGGGTCCTCAGTGAACATCATGAACTTGCGAACTCTGAAGAGTTTGTCAATGGACGTCCGACACCTGTCAAGGGAAAGGATTGTCATTCAAGGCTTCAACCAAAATTGTCAGCAAGTTCTGGGGTCTATAGCTCTGCCAATCAAACTCAGGGATCTGCAAACTGAAGCTAAGATATACGTGATCGACGCCGACACGTCTTATAAGATTCTCTTAGGGCGGCCGTGGCTCCACGATTACGGCATCATTCCATCAACTCTCCATCAATGCATGAAGTATACTAAAAATGGCGAAGAAAGACGCATTGACGGAGACATCCAGCCGTTCGGTGTGCATGAAGTCCGATATGAAGATTCTCGGTACTTTATGAACCACCAAAATGCTAAGCCACAACTGACTGAGGATAGACCGGCCCCAAGACTCAAAAGCAAATCTGCGCCGGCTGTCACTTTCAAAAGCAAAAATGCCCAAGTGCGCCCGCATTTCGGTAGCGACACTGATGAGTCCGACGCTGAAAGCCCGTCCTTCCATAAAACTCGCCCTCGTTTCGGCAGCGATACAGACGAATCTGTCACTGAAGCCCCATCTAGCAGTAATGTCCGCCCTCATCTTGGCAGCGATACTGAAGAGTCAGAGGAAGAGGACCTGTCGTGCAACAGCGGTGCAGATCGGACCCCCATGCAAAAAGCGAAACTACGAGAGACCCTCGAAATTGCAGAAGGGTCCCTAGCCGTCACAAGGGTGCCGGAGCAGATGTGCAAAGAGCTCGACGCATTGTCAGTCTCTACCGTGGACCAGCTGAAAACTTTCTACGTGCCCGGGAGGAAAAATGGACAAAAGGGCATCCTGTTTTACAGGTCAAACCCCGTTGCGCACCCGGACGATCTTTCTGTCGTGTGCCTTCCCTATGAGAGAGGTATAAGAGCCGTCCTCAATCCCCGATACTATGCGCCCGAGATGCGGGAATACTTTAAGAAGTGCGGATGCCGGTTATATCAAACGGAGTCCGAAGCAAAGTTTTACGAAGGGCTATGGTATCCGTCCCAGGTCCGAGCACTCATCGATGGACGAATTCCAGATAGACGGGGCATAGGCTACATTCAACCTGATTCCAAAGCGTGCTACATGATCCATGTTGGTGAGGCCAGCGAAAGATCAAATGATGATGACGAGATAGCCGAGCCAGAAGAAGCTCCTCAAGAGCTCGAAGATGGCGGACAAGCAACCTTTGATGAGCTAGCCGAGATTGACTTAGGAACGCCCGATAATCCGAGGCCGACCTACATCAGCTCACTCTTGTCGGAGGAAATGAAAGAGCAGATAATTGCCCTGCTGCGTGAGTTCGTCGACTGCTTCGCGTGGACGTACAAAGAAATGCCTGGCCTTTCCCCTGAGGTAGCCGTGCATAAGCTGGCTATATCTCCTGATGCTAAGCCAGTCAAACAAGCTCCTCGAAGAATGAGAAGGGAGTTGGAAGAAAAGGTCATTGAGGAAACCAAGAAACTCATCGATGCCGGCTTCATCAGGGAAGAGAAATATGCAGACTGGATCGCATGCATAGTCCCAGTGAAGAAGAAAAATGGGCAGATCCGAGTCTGTGTCGATTTCAGGGACCTCAATAAGGCATGTCCTAAAGACGACTTCCCGCTACCGGTCAGGGAAATGATGGTCGATGACACCTCAAATTACTAACTGTTCACCTTTATGGACGGCTCGTCTGGATATAATCAGATCAAGATGTCGCCTGAGGATGAGAAGCACACAGCATTTCGAACCCCGATCGGAATATATTGCTACAAGGTGATGCCGTTCGGATTGAAGAACGCAGGCGCTACATATCAAAGGGCAATGACTAATATTTTTGATGACCTAATCCATAAAGTCGTCGAATGCTATGTTGATGATCTGGTCGTCAAAACTGAAGCCAAGGCCGACCACATCCAAGATCTTAGGACCGTTCTCACCAGACTGAGGGAATTTGACCTGAAGATGAATCCTCTGAAATGCGCTTTTGGCGTGTCATCGGGAAAATTCCTGGGCTTTATAGTCCGGCATCGAGGGATCGAAATTGACCCATCAAAGATAAAGGCCATCATGGAGATGCCCCCTCCAAAGAGTCTAACGCAGCTGAGGTCTTTCCAAGGCAAGCTTGCTTATATACGGAGGTTTATCTCAAATTTGTCGGGGAGATGTAGGCCCTTCTCAAAGCTTATGAAGAAAGGAGCTCCTTTTATCTGGGATGCTGAATGTCAAGCAGCGTTCGAAAGCATCAAACAATACTCGTTGCACCCTCCAGTGCTGGCTGCTCCCATTCCAAATAAACCGTTGATTCTCTACACTGCCGCGCTAGATGAGTCACTCGGTGCGCTCCTCGCCCAGAATAACGAGGAGGGAAAGGAAAATGCCCTCTACTACCTCAGTCGAACTCTAGTCGGGGCGGAACACAACTATTCCCCAATCGAGAAGCAATGCCTGGCTCTGATATTTGCTGTGAAGAAACTGAGGCACTATCTGCTCGCTCATCAGGTTATGCTGATCTCCAAGGTCGACCCGCTCAAACACTTGATGACCAAAGCAAGCCTAGCCGGCAGAATGGCAAGATGGGCTGTCATGCTACTTGAGTTTGACATAGTATATACTCCTCAAAAAGCAGTAAAAGGTCAAGCTCTTGCAGACTTCCTCGCTGCTCATCCCATACCAGAAGGGTCACCACTCAATTGTGAGTTACCCGACGAACAGGTGCTACACCTAGAGAATGACGAGCCATGTTGGGAGCTCTACTTCGATGGGGCCTCATCGATAAGGACCTCCAGTAAATCAAGTGTCCCGGAGATAAAAGCAGGGATATGATTGGTATTCATCACGCCATCAATGGGAACCCTACGGCGTTCTTTTGCTCTCACCGAGCCTCGCACAAACAATGAGGCTGAGTATGAAGCTCTGATAGCTGGTTTGGAGCTCGCCATAGAAATGGAAATCCTTCGGCTACGGGTTTACGGTGACTCCCAGCTTGTCGTCAACCAAGTAAGCGGCGACTATAAGATATACAAACCCGAGTTAGCTCGGTACAGAGGTCGAGTGGTGGAACTCATGAAACGGTTCACTCATATTGAACTAACGAGAGTCCCTAGAGCGTTGAATGGAAAGGCTGATGTACTCGCTCGCTTGGCCAAGGAGCTGGCTGATCCTGACATGGACGAAATTCTGATCACAGTCAGGAGCCGGCAAATTCTACCCCCAGTCTCTCTACGAGAAGAGGAAAGCGCGGAACAGAAGAGCAGTCCTGCGGAAGAAGCTTCGATCATCCAAGACGAGCCCGATTGGAGAGAACCCTTCATAGAGTACCTCCGATACGACAAGCTGCCCAAAGAAAAATCTGCGAGGATTCAGCTGAAGAAAAGAGCTCTCCGATACGTGTTTGTAAATGACACGTTATACCGCAGGTCATATGACCAACTCTGGCTCAGGTGTCTGTCATTGGCCGAAGCCCAAAAGGTCATGAAAGATGTCCACTCGGGCGTTTGCGGTGCTCACCAATCTGGCCCTAAGATGCGACTTCAAATCAAACGGCTTGGGTATTACTGGCCCACCATGATACGGGATTGCGGAGAGCATGCAAAGAAATGTTATATCTGCCAAATTCACGGTGATTTTATTCACAAGCATCCCAATCCATTGCATCCTACGGTGGCGTCGTGGCCCTTCGAAGTCTGGGGCACCGACATTGTTGGCCCAATTGATCCTCCGTCATCTAAAGGCCACCGGTTCATACTGGCCGCGACAGACTACTTCTCCAGGTGGGCTGAAGCTGTCCCGCTAAAAGAAGTCAAGACAAAAGATATTCTGACATTCTTCCAGTATAATATTCTATACCGCTTCGGTACACCAAGAAGAATCATTTCTGACAACGGGCCTTCTTTCAAGAGCTTCAATGTCTCAAGGTTCGCTACTCAGCACAAGATAGACTGGAGATATTCCTCCATCTATAATCCAAGAGCCAACGGGCTAGCCGAAGCCTTCAATAAGACTCTATGCAAGCTCCTGAGGAAAAATGCTTCAGCCAACAAGAGAGACTGGAATCTCAAACTTCACGAGGCGTTGTGGGCATATCGTACCACACACCGTACTCCAACTCAGTCTACTCCATACTCATTGCTCTTCGGAGTGGAGGCGGTTCTCCCCCTCGAAGTCGAAGTTCCGAGCTTAAGAATGGCCGTTCAGCATGAGTTGACAGAAGAGGAAAACGTGCTCCTTCGACTTGAAGAACTCGATGCCCTCGAAGAAAAGAGGCTTGCGGTGCAGCAAAATCTAGAGCTATACCGAGCCCAAATATCACGGGCCTATGACAAGATAACTCGTCTCCGCGCTTTCAAGAAAGGTGAATTGGTGTTGGTCCTCAAAAGACCGATCATCCTCAATCGACATACCAAGGGAAAATTCGAGCCAAACTGGGAAGGACCATACGTCGTTGAGAAAGTGTTCGACGGAGGATCCTACCAACTAATAAGTGCCGAGGGAGAAAGGCCCATGCCACCCATCAATGGCCGATATCTCAAGAAATACTACACATGAATGCTCCAAGTCGCAGGCGAATTGAGCACATCAGCCCTACGGTCTGGATCAGACATCCTGCAAAACCGTATACAATCCACGGGCGTAAATGACCCCTATTTCTCCCAAATCCTGCCGGTGAGACTACTTTTAAAGTCCCACCAGCGGCAAAAAAAAAAAAAAAGAGAGAAAAAAAATAATAAAAGAAATAAAAAAATAATAATAATAAACGGTATGTCCACAAGCAAAACGGGCACGGATGAAAACCCGAAAGGGCTCCGTGAGTAAAAACAGCAGGACTACCGGCGAGTCTGTGAAAACCCGAAAGGGCGCAAACTCGTGAAAGGAGATGAAATAAACCCGCAAAGTCCTCTCGACCTTGTGAGGAGAAAACCCTGCGTGAGATCCTTACGACTCACAAAGGAGCAACACACTTAGGAATCCTCACGATCCCTAAGGAGAAAATACACCTGCGGGATCCTTACGACTCGTAGGGAGAAAATGCTTTATGGGACCCTCACGGCTCATAAAATTGAAAAGCCTTAGGTGATAGGGACCCAAACCTATCTCCTAAGCCATCGTTCCCCAACGGGCAACGGCAAATGATGAGTCGCTCCTGGCATTCCGCTTCAGTGTTAGCGGTGCTGATGCCGACCAAAACCCAAATCCCAAGTCCTCCCATGGCAAATGATGAGTTGCTCCTGGCATTATTCCAGTGCAGCAATGCTGATGCCAAACAAGATCCAAATTCCAAGTCCCCAAACGGCAAATGATGAGTCGCTCCTGGTACCATATTCCAGTGCAGCGATGCAGACGCCAACCAAAATCCAATTTCTCAAAATTCTCCCAGCCCTACGATTGGTCCCCAAGTTGACTACCGTATACAATCTGCGGGCTCAAATAATTCTCGTCATACCCATGCCCCACCACAATTACCAGTTACGCGGCTGGTCTCCGCCTTTGAAATTATGCTCCATTGAGAAGACCCACTCATGTGTCCTCACGATACATGAGGAGAACAAACCTTTGTGGGATCCTTACGACTCATAAAGGAAAAACACACTTAGGAGTCCTCACGACTCTTAAGGAGAAAATACACCTGCGGGATCCTTACGACTCGTAGGGAGGAAATGCTTTTATGGGACCCTCACGGCCCATAAAATTGAAAAGCCTTAGGCAATAGGGATCTAAACCTGTCTCCTAAGCCATCGCTCCCCAATCCCCAAATGGCGAATGATGAGTCGCTCCTGGTACCATATTCCAGTGCAGCGATGCAGACGCCAACCAAATTCCAAATCCTATACCCCAACGGCGAATGATGAGTCGCTCCTGGTACCATATTCCGGTGCAGCGATGCAGACGCCGACAAAGTCCTAAAATTTTTCCGGCCCTACGGTCTGGATCATACATCCTGCAAAACCGTATACAATCCACGGGCGTAAAACAATCCCAATTTCTCCCAAATCCTCCCGGGGCAAATGATGAGTTGCTCCTGGCATTATTCCAGTGCAGCAATGCAGATGCCAAACAAAAACCAAAATCCCAAAATCCTCTCCATGACAGATGATGATTCACTCCTGGTACCATATTCCAGTATAGCGGTGCTGATGTCAACCCAAATCAAAATCAACATGTCAACTTCCGCTCCGACGCCACAGAAAGCGGAGCAAGTCAGAATCCAATCTCGACACCGCAAGAAGCGGAGCAAGTCGAGTCTACCCCTGACATTGCAAGAAGCAGAGCAAGTCAAATCAAGCACCGACCGTCCAAGTCGCAAAAAGGGCAGCACCGACCGTCCAAGTCGCAAAAAGGGCAGCATTGACCGTCCACGTCGTAAAAAGGGCAAAACCGACCGTCCACGTCGCTAAAAGGGCAGCACCGACCGTCCAAGTCGCAAAAAGGGCAGAATCGACCGTCCATGTCGTAAAAAGGGCAGTGCCAGCTTCCCAAAAGGTGGGAACCGAACCAAGTCGACTCCACGTGAAAGAAGATCCATCAATTTCATGCACACGACCCACATATGTGGTGTGCATTTATTGATGGGGGGCAATTTGTTGGGGTAAAAATTTACACCCCGGTTGACCAAGTCAAAATCAAAGTCAACCCTAAGCCAAGTGGGCCCAAGCCCAGACCCAGTGGGCCCATGCCCGGGTCGAGCCCGAACATGAAGCGGCCGGCCTCCCCCACGCCAAGATAAATTTTTTGTAATAAATAATTTTGTTGCATTTTCTTTTATTTTATTTTATGGATAAATGTAAGAAAATGGGCATAAAGCCAAATTTTTGTAAAGCCCATGGCTTATGTGCAAAAAGAAATGACACATGAGCCATGGGATAGGCAAAATGCCATTTTGTGAAGCCCAAGGGGCTATGTGTAAAGTGTGTAGCCTATAAAGGCAAAGATAATGAAATATCTCAACAACTTTTTTTTTCTCTCTCCAAAAAAGGTTTCAGATCTGAGATCTTTCTTCCTTCTTCAAGGTTCCAAAACCTTCTTCTTTTTTTTGAATTAAATCAAGAGTTTTACTCCTCCTTTTTCAAAACAAAAATAATTTTTCATTACAAAACCCACAAAGGGGAACTTGGATATGTCATCAGATCTCAAAAGGGAGAGATTTTGAGATCTCACATCTCTTGATCTTCAAGATCCAGCTTAACAGAGGAGGAAGAAGAAGAACATCTTTCATTAAACCCCCAAAGAAAAGAATACATTCAGGAGTCCAACTCCTCTCTGATTTCTCTTTTGAGAAATCTTTTTTTTTGAGGCTAAAAGCCTCTTATCCTCGCCAGCGCGCAGCGCTCTTGCGCAAAGCGCCCGCGTGCCGACACGTGGCGCGCGCGCGCTTGCGCACCTGCGCGCAGCGCTCTTGCGCAAAGCGCCCGCGTGCCGACACGTGGCGCGCGCGCTTGCGCACCTGCGCGCAGCGCTTATGCGCAAAGCGCCCGCGTGCCGACACGTGGCGCGCGCGCGTTTGCGCACCTGCGCGCAGCGCTTATGCGCAAAGCGCCCACGTGCGGACACGTGGCGCGCTTGCGCCTGAGCGCACAGCACCTAAGCGCACAGCGCTCAAGGCGCTGGCCCCACGCATCCCTTGGATGCCTTTTCCCCCTCTTTTTATGTACATACATATACATATATATATGTATACAAACTCACACATATACATACTCCGCAACATTCTCCCCCTCCAAAAAATTTTTTCAGGCCGGGACGCTGCCCCGAACCCCGCAAGGGGGCTGCTAGCCCCCTTGACCCCCAGCCCGCTATCCGGGTAGCGGGACCCCCGTAAAAACTCTGCGTGGCTCCCGATATATCAAAAAACCCCGTTTCAAAACAGAACACACGCACACCGCACATTGAGTTCGCATGACCAGTTTAACCCGTTAATCGGAGGTTCCCTCGCCCCAAAGGCGAGGGGTAATTAACGGCAGCTTAGTCCGCGGCTGCCGGAGATTCGGATCCCCACAATCATTAAACCCCAGCCTACCCTAGGCAGGGGGAATCTGTAGTACGCCTGAGACGCGTGCGCGTATTCCCATCTCACTGGGGTGACGAAAGACACCCTACACACTCCCCTAAACATCTCCCAAACTGAGCTGTTGGTGGAAGCGAAAGGCAAGAGATTCTTCAAGCTCCCGCCAGTCACCCAAAGAGCGGTTAAGCGTAGCCGAGGCCCGTGCTGCGCCTTCCATAGGTCGCAGGGTCACCCGACCGAAAACTACAAACAACTCCGTGACTATATCGAGGAGTTGATCCGCTCTGGTCACCTGGCAAAGTACCTACAGGACAAGCTGCAGGTAGATCGGGAGTAGGAGAACCAGCCCCCTCCTGGGGAATTAACGATCGGGAAAATCATGTTCATTACCTCGGCCATTATCTCAGAACCTGCTCAGGAAGCCGGTGAAAAACTCCACCTCCTACCAGTCGAGGGTACAAACGACCCACCCCAGAAGAAGTGCAGGACGGCCGAGCCCATCGTCTTCACCGATGAAGACCTCCACGGTATATCCCTGCCTCACAACGACCCTCTCGTTATAACAGCATGGTCCACCGTTACGAGGTACAGAGGATATTGGTCGATTCCGGGAGCTCGACAGACATCCTTTTCTACGACTGTTTCAAGCGAATGGGACTGGGACCGTCTGACCTACGGCCCACCTCCCACGTTCTCTCAGAGTTGTAGGGTTCCTAGGCACACAGTAGAGGTCTCACAAGGCATCAACCATGCCATTTTACAAAAATATGGTGCCGAGAAACCCTAGTTAACGGATCGTTGCTAGAAATCTAGGCGAAAAGTAAACTAGTTAACACTTAACTACTAGAATATGGAAATTACAACCTTTGTAGATCCGGATATCCACCTCCACGGCTCCGCAACGAAGTCTCCTCGCTGTCCAAGTCGAACTCCGGGCTCTAGCGTCGGCTTCATCGGAGAATGAACGGGCTTGGTCATCGACGACGATGCCGAAGATGATCTACGTCGAGGCATCGCTAGATCAAGCTCCCACTTCACAAAGTGATGAAACTTGTGAAGAAAACACACTCTACTACTTGGCAAGAGGTAGAGGATGAAGAAATAGGTGGTGGGTTCTCTTTAGAATTGGATTTCTCACTCTCAAGCTCAAGTTGCCATTGATGGCCTCAAGGTTTCAAACTTGAAGATGAAGAAGAAGATGAGCTAGAATTATGATAAGTCTCTTTTAAAATGAAAAGAAAAACAATACTTATCATAATCAAACTAAGGTTAAGTGTAGAGAGCAAACCATGGTAAGTGGGAATAGTTAGGGTTTAGCATGAAGACAAAATGGTCTTTGAGTCAAACCTTCATGAAGCTTCATCAAGCTTCATGACAAAAAGAAAATCATTTTGTTTTCATAAAATTATTTAAATAAAAAGGAATGGATAAATAAATGAGTGATTAAAACAAAACCCTAATTATCTACTTAACCATGGTTTTATTCTTTATACTTAACCATATAAACATGCATCATCAAATATGATACATACAAGTGCACAAAAGTATATCACATATACATCATGCACACTAAGTGAGAAAATCCATATAAAGTGAACCAATACTAGTTAATGCAAAGTAATATATCAAATATATAATTATACATTAAATCATTAAATCAACATTTGATTCAATGATCCGGTCATGTCGCACATAACCGACTAGTATTCAATGTATCGATTTATCGAATCAATGATTCGATAACTAGGTCATATCGAATATAACCAATCGAAACATTTATCGCGAGAATGAAATGCGGTATCACATACACGCATTATTCTCGGTCCTGCACACATCTCATATGCGCTCCTATTTCGTTTCGCTTGAGCCAGGAAACCTCTGTGTAGGACTCTAAAGACTCGTCAATACGCCGGTAGCAGATGATGATCATATCAAGCACCCACAAGCCGCAAGCGGTCTGCTAAACGTAACGGCCATCCGGGTATTGAGCGATCAGAAGATCGACGAGCTAGCCCGCTCACACTCCTGTGAATCCAACCAGTAACACTTACCGTACAGTCCGGTCTGTTCGTCTGATACGTCGCATATCAAGTCTAGGGGTGGTAAACGTCAGACCCCAATACTCGATAAGTCGTGCCGATGTGAGGCTCATAACGGGTCGAGAAACTACTGGTAACACTTACCAGCAAATCTCTGATCAGCCCTGGCCAGGGACTTCCTTGTTACGGCCAATCGAGCACAGCGCAACATCAACCCCCAATACCGGGAGAGACGAAACCCCTCCTATCGCTCATTGCCTCCATGTGACTCGGGACTGTACCCAAAGACCACCGTTTTGCACGCCCTCATGGACGTGGTAAGGTGGAGATCAAAGCACAGTGGGAATCACACAAGACTCTATGACGATCTCGGGTCTACAGACTAACCTGCACAAGTGTCACCTGAGAACTGCCATCTGACGTGAGGTATAATACCATCTGGGAGTTCTCGGCGAGTCCGTCCAGTGTACCCAGTCTCCACTGAGCATCCGTATACCATCTCTGATGTCAAACACCAATGGATATGGGATCATCCATCGCCCATCACATGGGTCGAGAAGCGTATACGCTAGTCTACTCTGGTATATCGATGCCCCGTCTCGATACACCCACGACTAGGGACCTTGAAGGATGTACTTATGGACTACCATGTCCCCACTAGTATGATCTGCATCATAGTCCAGGTAGTCAAGTACACATCCTAAGGGCTTTACCAACATGTAACCATAAGACAGTTTAAAGAGACAAGTATACATGTTAAGATAAAGAGTAACCAGATAGCATACTATCATATCGAGCAAGAAAGTCATCTCTATATATGTCCAAGCATCCAATATAATATACAACATCTGTACAATACTGGCCTCTAGGGCAAACATACAACTAACAATCTCCCACTTGCACTAGGGCCAGCTGCTGTAGTATCGCATACCGAGCATCCCGAAGAGTCTCTCAAACTGTATCTGGGGAATGGCCTTCGTGAGTGGATCCGCCGTGTTGTTCTTCGTGTCAACCCTCCTGACCTCGATCTCCCGGCGATCAACTATCTCCCGGATCAGGTGATACCGCCTCAGAATATATCTGGACCGCTGATGGGACCTGGGTTCCTTGGCCAAAGCCACCGCTCCATTGTTATCGCAATACAAAGGTATTGGATGCTCAATGGATGGAACCACTCCAAGTTCAGTAATGAACTTCTTGATCCAGACAGCCTCTTTGGCAGCATCGTTGGCAGCGATGTATTCAGCCTCCATCGTCGAGTCTGCCACGGTTTCCTGCTTGGAACTCTTCCAGCTAACCGCCCCTCCGTAAAGGGTAAAGACAAAGCCCGACTGCGACTTAGAGTCGTCCTTATCACTCTGGAAGCTCGAATCGGTAAAGGACTCCACTTGGAGTTCTCCGTTACCATACACCAAGAACATTTCTCTAGTCCTTCGTAAGTACTTGAGAATGCTCTTCACAACTGTCCAGTGACTCTCTCCAGGATCAGTTTGATACCTGCTCACTACACTTAGTGAGTATGCTACATCGGGTCTGGTACATAGCATCGCATACATGATAGAGCCTACTGCCGAAGCATAGGGTATCCCTTGCATGCGAGCTCTCTCCAAATCAGTCTTGGGAGACATCTCTTTGGAGAGAGTGACTCCAGAGATCGTGGGCAAGTTCCCACGCTTGGACTCTTCCATACTAAACCTCTTTAGGATGGTGTCAATGTACCTGGATTGGGACAATCCCAAAATCCGTTTGGATCTATCTCTATAGATCCTAATTCCCAATATGCAGGAGGCATCACCAAGATCTTTCATTAAGAATCTTTATGATAAGAAGAGCTTGACCGATTGCAGCGTAGGAATATCATTTCCTATCAAGAGTATGTCGTCCACGTACAATACGAGGAAGACAACCTTACTCTCTGCCACCTTCTTGTAGATACAAGGTTCATCTGGATTTTTGACAAAATCAAACTCTTTGATAACGACGTCAAAGCAGATGTTCCAACTCCGCGATGCTTGCTTTAATCCATAAATGGATTTAAGCAGCTTGCACACCTTCCCGCTGCTCCCACTGTCTACGAAGCCCTCTGGCTGAGTCATGTACACGCACTCTTCTAAATCACCATTTAGAAAGGCGGTCTTAACATCCATTTGCCAGATTTCGTAATCATGATAAGCAGCGATGGCAAGCATGATCCGGATGGATTTAAGCATAGCCACTGGAGAAAAGGTCTCGTCATAGTCCACACCTGGTCTTTGACGAAAACCCTTTGCTACAAGTCTAGCTTTGAAAGTCTCCACTTTCCCATCTACACCAAGTTTCTTCTTGAAGATCCACTTTCTCCCAATGGGTTTTACCCCTTCAGGAGCAACGTCCAAAGTCCATACTTTGTTGGTGTACATGGATTCCATCTCGGACCGCATAGCATCCAGCCATTTCACTGAGTCCCCACTCGTGATGGCCTGCTCGAAGCTAGTTGGGTCATCATCTTCCATGATGCAATCCTCGCTTCCACCATCAATGAGAAAACCGTAGTATCTCTCAGGTGGACGAGAAACCCTACTAGATCGGCGGAGAGGCTGGGGTACGTCGGGCACCACTGAATCCTCTGGTTCTACTAAATCGTTAGTTGCAGTTTGTGGTGCTGGAACCTCTTCCAGCTCTACCTCTTTGCCATTAATTTCTTTTGCAAGAAATTCCCTTTCCAAAAAGGTGGCATGTTGAGCAACAAACACTCTTTGTTCCTCAGCTTGGTAGAAAAAATATCCTTGAGAATTCTTAGGATATCCCACAAACTTGCAAAGGACTGATCGTGCCTCGAGTTTGTCCGGATTTTGTTTTTTGACATAGGCCGGACAACCCCATATCTTAATTCGTTTAAAATATGGTCTCTTCCCACTCCATATATCATATGGTGTGGTAGGTACAGATTTAGACGGAACCAGATTCAATAGGTATATGGCTGTCTCAAGCGCATACCCCCAAAAGGAAATAGGTAACTCAGCATTACTCATCATTGAACGCACCATATCTAATAGGGTGCGATTCCTTCGTTCCGATACACCGTTGTGCTGTGGTATATAAGAAGGAGTAAGCTGAGAGAGAATCCCATTCTCTTTTAGATAATCCAGGAATTCACTGCTTAAGTATTCACCTCCTCGATCAGATCGAAGAACTTTAATACTTTTGCCCGTTTGGTTCTCTACCTCGTGCTTATATTTTTTGAATTTCTCAAAAGCTTCAGACTTGTGTTTCAACAGGAACACATGCCCGTATCTAGAGAGATCGTCAGTGAATGTAATGAAGTAGGAAGAACCATTTCTGGCGTGTGTAGACATTGGACCGCATACATCACTATGCACCAGTTCCAAGAGTTCAGTAACTCTTTCTCCGTGTCCCGTAAACGGAGTTTTGGTCATTTTTCCTTTGAGACATGAATGGCAAGTGTCATAAGATGATAATTCGAATGAATTCAAATATCCATTCTTATGCAACTTAGCTAGTCGTGTCTCATTGATATGGCCAAGTCTACAGTGCCACAAGAAGGATTCGTTCATTTCTGAGCTTTTCCTTTTGTGTGTGTTTTGTATATTGAAGACTGTATTTTGATTGAGAATGAATATGCCATTATGTAGCGAGCCTGATGCAATCAACCTTTGATCCAGGAATATGTTCATAACATTATCCTTTACTACAAAATTATATCCTTCTTTACTTAATAAAGAAACTGATATAATGTTGCACATCATGTTCGGTATATAATAGCACTCATTCAGGACTAGTGTATTACCATTTGGTAATACCAGGTGATATATGCCAACTGCTTTGGCTGCAACATTTGCCCCATTCCCTACTTGAACGGAATGATCACCTTTTCCCAGTTCTCTACCTTTCCTTAGCCCATGTAACTGCTTACATATGTGGGATCCTGATCCGGTATCTAATACCCAGGACGTAGGGTGAACTGAGAAACAGTTCTCAATGACAAACACACCCGAAGATGATGCATCAACATGCATGTTCTCCTTTTGGGCGGTGTGAGAATCCAGATATTCTCCTGTTTCCTGTTCATTCTTATAACACTTATAAGATAGAACGGGTTCAACGTTCCCCTGCACAGTATAACATGCGGGTGCGGTCAATACATCCATATTATTATCTTGATTAAGGCATGAAATGGTCGCTACCTGGAGAGAGAGAGAAGAAAACACTTTAGCGTAAGCTCGTGCAAGATCAGATTGGTTATTATCTTATCTAATCAGGATGGCTCCCACTGCTTTTTATCAAATCTTCCTTCAAACCTTAAAAGGAAAGACTAGCCGGGATTAATTACACACTACAAGTTCGCCAATCTTTCAGCCAGGTCAGTGTCGGTACTTTGAGGGAGGTCCCCCGTGCTTTCGCACGAACCTAATTAATGTAAACCTCATTTTCCCAGAGGCGTAACCTCGTTAACACCTTTCTAGACACCTACTTGATCGGCTAATTGTAATGTGTAAAACTCTCCCAGGAGTAACTCTTACTCGCAGTGGGTATCGGGATCTAACTATCTCATAGAAAGTATGCAATCTCATTGCAAATTTCAACACTTGAAATTCCCGATAATGCTTTTGCCCCTAGCGATCTATGACCTTGACTAAGTCAACAAACCATAAATCGCAAGTCAAGTTCAACCCGTACATTTCCCGATTGAATTAAACCCACCCGTACGACCCTTGACTGAGTCAACAAGGCCGTGCGAATGCTCTAATCCAATCACATCTCATGTTGTTGCAGATAAACATAATTTAGCTACCATACACTATGCCTTGACTAAGTCAACAAACATAGCATGAATACTAAATAATATCTATCTGAAATGACGGAGGGCTACGCGGGTTCTTTCAGAAAAAACCATGAGCGTAATGAACTTGATATCGTTGTAGAATCAAATGAAGTTTTGAAATGGAGTGATTTTGAGGCTTTTCTAGTTTTGCTAAAGGAGTCACTCCCGGTGAAGGGATCTCGGTCCTTTCCTCGTCGAATGAGGTGCGGGATATATCATATATATCGCTGTGCAAAGCAAAAACCCAAAAGCAGTCAAAAGCAAACCGAGTGTGTAGCATCTGCTAGTTATTGCTAAAGGAGTCACTCCCGGTGAAGGGATCTCGGTCCTTTCCTCATCGAATAAGGTGCAGGGTATATCATATATACCGCTGTGCAAAGCAAGAACTGTAGCTACCTGTTTTATTTTAAAATTCGATTCCACAACATCTTAGGTTTCTTATCTTTCATTAATCACATTAATGAAGTCCCATCATTTAAATACCTAAACATCACAGATAGATATGACGTACACTTATGCCATCCGCATTCGCCTCGATGTCCCCTCGTGCACCATTAGGTTAGGTAACTAACGACAGAGCAGGGCAGGGCTAGCGCGGGTGTAAAACATAAGTAGCGTCTATATAATATATCATATATACTATATACTATATCCATCACAGAGTCAGATATCGCAGCAGAATAAACATATGAAATATTGGATATACTAGGACGTCCGTGTTTTCAATACGAGCCAGTATAAAACACGGATTCCACGGTCGTGATGAATAGCCAATCCCACACCCCTAGACCCCTACGAGAGCGGCAAGCAACCCTGCCAATTCTAGGGTTAGGAGACCCGAACTCGACTCCTCGAGTTGGTCTCCCACTGGACCCCAGAACCCGGTTACTTGTGCTCCCCTCCTTGGGTCTATCCTAATGCGGAAAAGTAAATAATATACAAAGGGTGACAGCTTCCGCTACCTGGAAGTGCCCCAAATAAAAGAATATTACATACAAGTTTTTACATGAATGAAAATGAAAAACACTCATCTCACATAAAAACCCCCGGCTATTCAAACACGACAATCCAATATAGCATATCCAGCAACACATAACATCACATGTCATCAACGTAAGTAAATATGCGCATCCCAATTGTCGTTGACATATAGCTACGAAACCGGCGATTCACATATTACACTTACGGTCACAGAAAAGAAAGTGTAAAACTACAACAGTTGGAATCCGCAACCTCTTTAGACATCACATGCCTAACAGTTACAAACCCCGCATTTTAGTCTCATTATCGAAAAATCTTTTCAATATCGTATGGGACTAAACTGCTAGATTTATAACATTCATCCAGTTATCTCATAACTATTTGTGAATTCCAATTATTGTATCACATTCCAGATAAACAGAAAATGTTAAACTTTCCGATCGAACAATCGAATACCCAAGTTTTCCCGATACAGCTCAACACATGAAATAAGTCTAACAACATTCAGTTCGTGCCTCAGTACCGACGGTCCAGCCGTAGAAGGGTCAAGCCAACGCCTCACATGTGGCACGCCGTACTGCCCCAAACCCGAAGGTTCAAAGGGCAGTTCAAGACGGTCACATAATCGAGTTAAGGTTTGTTGTCTTCTAGAGGGTCCATCGCGTTACTTGCACTACTTAGAACGTCGTTAAACTACGGAAAAATCCAACATTTGGAAATCTCCCGACAGGGGAAAAATTGGGTATTTATATCCGGTCGAACTTTTTAACATATTCTGAAAATTATCCGGAAATACACAAAAGACGAAATTTGATAATCCGATCGAAATACCGAATCCCCAAAACAACCCTGGAAAATTCAACTCTTGAATGAATATTAAAAATTCCCAGGAAAACCACCACAGAAAAATGAGAATTACTGTGAAAATTAAAATGCACAAAACGACAAAAGCGCCGCGCATCCGCCGCACGAGCCATGCTCGTGCCGCGGATCCGCGGCTCTTTGATGGAATTAGTCCATCGAAATTCACAGTAACTCTTAGATTAGCCTGCTGATTTTTCTGCATATTTTTAATGTGGAAAAATCCCCGATTTTAGAAAAAGGACAGAGAGCATGTTTGGTTTGGGGGTTCGGGTTCGTTCGGGCTTCAAACGCCATCTAGACTTCGCCTAAGGCTCTAGCTAGGCTCTGATACCACTGTAGGGTTCCTAGGAACACAGTAGAGGTCTCACAAGGCATCAACCATGCCATTTTACAAAAATATGGTGCCGAGAAACCCTAGTTAACGGATCGTTGCTAGAAATCTAGGCGAAAAGTAAACTAGTTAACACTTAACTACTAGAATATGGAAATTACAACCTTTGTAGATCCGGATATCCACCTCCAAGGCTCCGCAACGAAGTCTCCTCGCTGTCCAAGTCGAACTCCGGGCTCTAGCGTCGGCTTCATCGGAGAATGAACGGGCTTGGTCATCAACGACGATGCCGAAGATGATCTACGTCGAGGCATCGCTAGATCAAGCTCCCACTTCACAAAGTGATGAAACTTGTGAAGAAAACACACTCTACTACTTGGCAAGAGGTAGAGGATGAATAAATAGGAGGTGGGTTCTCTTTAGAATTGGATTTCTCACTCTCAAGCTCAAGTTGCCATTGATGGCCTCAAGGTTTCAAACTTGAAGATGAAGAAGAAGATGAGCTAGAATTATGATAAGTCTCTTTTAAAATGAAAAGAAAAACAATACTTATCATAATCAAACTAAGGTTAAGTGTAGAGAGCAAACCATGGTAAGTGGGAATAGTTAGGGTTTAGCATGAAGACAAAATGGTCTTTGAGTCAAACCTTCATGAAGCTTCATGAAGCTTCATGACAAAAAGAAAACCATTTTGTTTTCATAAAATTATTTAAATAAAAAGGAATGGATAAATAAATGAGTGATTAAAACAAAACCCTAATTATATACTTAACCATGGTTTTATTCTTTATACTTAACCATATAAACATGCATCATCAAATATGATACATACAAGTGCACAAAAGTATATCACATATACATCATGCACACCAAGTGAGAAAATCCATATAAAGTGAACCAATACTAGTTAATGCAAAGTAATATATCAAATATATAATTATACATTAAATCATTAAATCAACATTTGATTCAATGATCCGGTCATGTCGCACATAACCGACTAGTATTCAATGTATCGATTTATCGAATCAATGATTCGATAACTAGGTCATATCGAATATAACCAATCGAAACATTTATCGCGAGAATGAAATGCGGTATCACATACACGCATTATTCTCGGTCCTGCACACATCTCATATGCGCTCCTATTTCGTTTCGCTTGAGCCAGGAAACCTCTGTGTAGGACTCTAAAGACTCGTCAATACGCCGGTAGCAGATGATGATCATATCAAGCACCCACAAGCCGCAAGCGGTCTGCTAAACGTAACGGCCATCCGGGTATTGAGCGATCAGAAGATCGACGAGCTAGCCCGCTCACACTCCTGTGAATCCAACCAGTAACACTTACCGTACAGTCCGGTCTGTTCGTCTGATACGTCGCATATCAAGTCTAGGGGTGGTAAACGTCAGACCCCAATACTCGATAAGTCATGCCGATGTGAGGCTCATAACGGGTCGAGAAACTACTGGTAACACTTACCAGCAAATCTCTGATCAGCCCTGGCCAGGGACTTCCCTGTTACGGCCAATCGAGCACGGCGCAACATCAACCCCCAATACCGGGAGAGACGAAACCCCTCCTATCGCTCATTGCCTCCATGTGACTCGGGACTGTACCCAAAGACCACCGTTTTGCACGCCCTCATGGACGTGGTAAGGTGGAGATCAAAGCACAGTGGGAATCACACAAGACTCTATGACGATCTCGGGTCTACAGACTAACCTGCACAAGTGTCACCTGAGAACTGCCATCTGACGTGAGGTATAATACCATCTGGGAGTTCTCGGCGAGTCCGTCCAGTGTACCCAGTCTCCACTGAGCACCCGTATACCATCTCTGATGTCAAATACCAATGGATATGGGATCATCCATCGCCCATCACATGGGTCGAGAAGCGTATACGCTAGTCTACTCTGGTATATCGATGCCCCGTCTCGATACACCCACGACTAGGGACCTTGAAGGATGTACTTATGGACTACCATGTCCCCACTAGTATGATCTGCATCATAGTCCAGGTAGTCAAGTACACATCCTAAGGGCTTTACCAACATGTAACCATAAGACAGTTTAAAGAGACAAGTATACATGTTAAGATAAAGAGTAACCAGATAGCATACTATCATATCGAGCAAGAAAGTCATCTCTATATATGTCCAAGCATCCAATATAATATACAACATCTGTACAATACTGGCCTCTAGGGCAAACATACAACTAACAAGGGTTTACCAACCACTCTATCCCGGCCGAGGGAGTGGTCACCCTCCTCCTCAACATCGGACAGGCAGGCCATACAAGGACCGTACCTGTGGAATTCATCGTCGCTAAGATCCCTGTTCACCGTCGAAAATAGAGACAAACCGCGTAGGTCGTCTTGCCTGAATTTGAGGGCAGATACTATTTGGGTTTATCCGTCCACCTCTCCGAAAATACCAAGTTGATTTATGGCACCGTATATCGGAGGTTTGGACGAATGCGGCCGTTGTAGCAGATTTCGTCAGATTCCCCCTCGTTTGTGAGGGGTTTTTTATTGTGGGGACGCTCTTCCCTGCAGGCGCAAGCCCCTGCGGTTAATTACGTTACCGCGTCACGATAACCACTTTCTCCTGCTCCAGAAGTTCACTTCGTGTCGTGTGTGTTTTTGTTTGTTCGGGTAGCCCGTGGATTGTATACGGAGACTAATTTTTGTTGTCGCCCGTAGGGCGTGGATTAGTCCAAATCCGTATATCTTAGATTTGGGTTTGGGTTGATTTAAGAATCATTAATCTTGTTTGAAATTAAGATCAACTTAAATTTTTTGTTAAGGATGCGTTAGTCCAATTTGAGACTAAGATCCATTTAACAGGGTTTTAGGATCATTCAGATCCAACAAAAGAGCATTTGGGCTCTATTGTTTTAATTTAAGGACGTTACGGTCCGTTGTTAGTTTAAGGACGTTTCGGTCCGTAAATCACCATTTTTGAGGTGAAGGTTTAGTTTAAGGACGTTTCGGTCCGTAGTAGTTTGAGGACGTTACGGTCCGTAGATCACCATTTTTGAGGTGAGGGTTTAGTTTAAGGACGTTTCGGTCCGTAGTAGTTTGAGGACGTTACGGTCCGTAGATCACCGTTTTTGAGGTGAGGGTTTAGTTTAAGGACGTTTCGGTCCGTAGTAGTTTGAGGACGTTACGGTCCGTAGATCACCGTTTTTGATGTGAGGGTTTAGTTTAAGGACGTTTTGGTCCGTAGTAGTTTGAAGACGTTACGGTTCGTAGATCACCATTTTATGCCCGTGTATTTGTTACGTGACGGGATGTACGGCGATGATGTGGGATACACCCATTTGGGGTGTGGTTTGGTTTAAGGTGTGCATGTCAGTTTGGGAAGTGCACCCAAAAGCAGTTGGTTGTCGGGACCCGCCACCTCTTTGAAGACGTTGATGAATTATAACGACATGCATCAGAGGTATGGAGAGATGTACACTTGAACCAATTCCCGTGTCTGGAGGAAGAGATCATGGTGGACCGTCTAAGAATCATTAGTCATTTTTGGGGGACTAAGATTAACTTAGGAAATGTGGGATGAACATCATTTTGGATATCACGAGTCATGTTTGGGAAGCAATGAACCAATGGGCTCAGTTGATCTGAATTAGGGACCTAGCCAATTTGGGCTTGGCCCACTCAGTTTTCTTTTATTTGAAAGAAGTGCTAAGCACTTGTTAGGGCTCAGTCCCTCTTTTTCGTGCAAACAGTGCTGAGCACTTATGTAAGTTCTGACGCCCACACTTTACTTTACTTTACGTATTTTGTCTCTTTATGGAGTGATGAGCACTGTCATACACTTTTATATTCTGTGGCGCCCATGTGAGGGTCACGTAGGGCGCTAGGCGCCGCACCACTGAGTGCTAAGCACTCCTTATTTTTAGCGCCCATATGAGGGGTACGTGAGGCGCTGGGCACCAGCCACTGAGTGCTACGCACTCCTTATTGAGCGGCGTCCACGTGAGGGGCACGTGAAGCGCTGAGCGCCAACTACTGAGTGCTAAGCACTCCTAATTAAGTGGCGGCCACGTGAGGCGCTGGGCGCTGATTGCTCCTTGTATATTTTATTCTGAGGAGTTCGATTTCCTTATTCTTTTCTGAATCTTTGATCTCCAAGAACAAGTTCATCCCAATGAGAATTAAATTCTCAACTTGTGGGAGACTTGTCTTGTGGATCTCAGATCCAGAGAAAGAACTAAGTTCTTCTTTTTAAAAGGGTTAAACCCTTCAATAGGTAAACGAGATGCTTTTAAGTCTTCTTCTCTTTTTTATTTACCTAGGAATTTTCTGAGAAAGGATATTTTCTTCTTTCTTCCTTTTCGAAGATTTCTGCTTTGTTTTTCTCGAAACTTATGGGGGGTTCCTCTGTATTAGACTTGAAGTCTTGGATCCTTTATATAGTAGAGGCAAGTCTGTTGATTAGTTGAAGAAATCTCTTATTAAGAGATCCTAATTGATTTGGGGATTTTACCCACCGTTGGATCTTTGATCCAAGGACTTCTGTTTTATAGAAAGTATTTTTCTTATTTTTAACAAGATTATAGAAATATTTTCCCACACAGAATTTATTCTGTAGATCGGTGATTCTTTAATCACCATTGGATTTTTAATCCATCAGTACTCTGTTTTACAGAGAGTAATCTTTCTTGTTTAGAAAGATTTGAGGAATTCCTCAACAGAATTTAATTATGCATTCTGATGATTTATCATTTTCGTTGGATCTTTGATGCAACGGCTCTGTTTAATAGAGGTAGAATTTAATTCTACTAGGCGTCGGCGCTCACATGCTGTGCACGTGCAACACCAATAAGAATTTTTAACTCTGACGCCGGCACCCTCGTGGCAGACACGTGAGGCGATGCCTCTTGAGTTTTGAACAGAGTTTTGCTCTTTTATTGGGGAAACAAATGCCCTCCACCGCTGCGCTCACGTGGCTCACACGTGAGTGCAGCGGTGGCATCTTTTCCACCGTTGGATCTTCTCGGAAGTGGAACCGTCTCCCTGTGCCTATAACTAGGGCCTTTGTCCCTTAAGATGACTGCTGTTCATCTTCCCTAAACTTCTCCTATCTGAGAATTTAATTCTCTTTCCAGATCTTAGATCTCTACCCAAAGAAATTCTTTTAGAGTCAGAACTTTGCCAAAAACTTGGTAGGGATTATGACCGAACCCATTAACAGAACTTTGCTCTTCTTAGACCGTAGATCTTAAAAACGTGTTTTAGGGTTTCTTAACCCGTTAATCAGAGCTTTACTCATCTTTCATAAAGAACTCTTAGAGTTTTTAGGATTCTTCTTACAGATCTTAAAGATCTTGGGGTTTTACCCTGTCAAAAAGCTTTGCTTTTGAGGGTTCTGGTATATTGCCCCATTGTTTTACAGAGCATGGCTCTAAGAAATTTTGGGGAATTTTATTCCCCTCTTAATTTTCTTGATAGATGTGAAATCTATTTGCAGAGCACAGCTCTCGAGGGAGTTTAACTCCTTAGTCCAATGATATTTCTCATTAAATGAGAATCCTTTTGGATTCTATTCTTAATGAGTGACTGCCCCATCATTGATGGGGCGTTACCTTAATTTTGTGGTCCCCCTTGTCCCTTTCTTTTGCACTGCAATGCAGTACAAAATTTTTAAGAGCGTTAAAGTTCTAAACATAACGTTGATAGCTGAACATTCTCCTTTTGTACAGGTGCTATGGCTTTCGACTCTTCCTCACCTTTCGTACGTTCAGAGAGCCCTTTGCCAACGTGCCCGTGGATCGAGAAGTCTTTGTGCTTATTAAAGATCATGATCCGGAGCAAAAATCTCTTCACCTGTGGGGGTCGTGGTATAATCAGATTATCCAGAGTCGGCGCAGTTTTTCTTGTGCAGCGCCCTCAGAGCCAATTTCAGCGATTCATTACACTGATTTGCCTCAAGTGATTTATGCCATAGAAGAGGTCAACTGGACCTCGGAAGGCCGCCTTCAGCCCTCCATGGCATCAATACCCGTACAGCCACCGATGCCCTTGGACATTTTGGGGCGGCACATATGCCAAGGCGAGTCGCGCCCTTGGGGACAAGTTTATATGATAGGATTGACTCCTCGCCATTCAGCCGTCTACCTGCAGTGGGCTCAGTATATCCTGTCTGCCAAGAAGTAGCTGCTGCTGAAGCTTGGGCTGTATCCTGCAATCTATGCGTCCCTTTTTCAGTATCTCACGCCTCATGTATGGTGGGTCAAGGCTTTTCTGGAACAGTAGAACATCCCAACCCACACATTTCTTCTATCGGACCGGGAGGTCTCAATTTCCTTAGAGGAGTTTGCGGAAATTTTTGACTTACCCGTCAGAGGGGAACATTACGAGGAGATACTTCCCCCTGATGAGTATATCTTTGCCACCAAATCAGTGGTGATAGGCCTCACTCCAGAGAATGACGTTCAACACGAGTTCCCGAGCCTAATCAAGGTGTTGAACATTTATGAAAGTTTGTTCTTAGAGTCTGGATGGCACAGAGTCGGCTTTGCAGATTTTATCGCCAGCTTTTTTCGCCCAGAAGTCTTGGCAAAACAAGTTGCGAAATTCGCCAAGCTTGAAGACCCGTTCGGTTTTGGTTTGGATAACTTGCCGACGGCAGAGGTGGATTTAAAGAATTTCTTCATTCTAGACATTCCGGTCATCCCTTTTGCAGAGCTCGCTGCTCTAGACGTCAACGAAGAGACATTCTTTCTGGGGTTCATTGGCCTGTGGTTGAGTTGATTTGTGCTTCCGACGCACCCTCGCTATATGAGGTCGTCTGTCTTTTATCCGGCCCACCACATGGTTGCAGGGATGTGTGTGGCCGTTGGGATCACAGGGCTGGCTCATCTATATCATAGCCTGAGCTTAGTGGCAGACACTACTCAGCCGGGGGTAAAGCCCGTATATCATCCGTTGCACTACTTTTCGTCATGGATTGAGATGCACGTGCTAGGTGCTTTCAGTGTTCACAAACGACCCCGCTTTTACGAAAGCTACAACTTTCCTCGGGTCATGTATCTGGTTGATGCTTCTGCGTCAGACCCATCACGGCGAGAGGCTCGGCGAATGGTCCTCCGCCCGTGCATGGTTGGGGAAAGCATGACCTTTGTCGATAGAGTTTTGACTATCGGTAAGGAATCTACTAAGGTGGTGCAACCGTTGCGTGACACCTTCAAAGACGGGGCTTCCATGTTGAGGGCTCGGGAAATCTTGCACCTGTATTCTATCAGGCTGGGCTTTTTAGTATTTAGACAGAACGCCTCGGTTCTGTTTATGAGGTACAACCCGTACCGCTTCGCTCAACAGTCGGGTTTGTTGGGGTCAAAAATTACATCCCAGTTGACCAAGTCAAAGTCAATCCCAAGCCAAGTGGGCCCAAACCCAGATCAAGTGGGCTCATGCCCAAGTCGAGCCCCGCGGCCGGCCTCCCCGATACCAAAATAAAAATCATGTAATAAATAATTTTGATGTAATTTTTTATGCATGAATGGACATAATGCCAAATTTTTGTAAAGTCCGTGGCTCATGTGCAAAACAAATGAGCACATGAAACATGGGATGGGCAAAATGCCATTTTGTAAAGCCCAAGGGGCTATATGTAAATGTGTAAGCCTATATAAGGCAACATGATGATGAGATAAAAAAGAACATTTTCATTCCCTTCAAAATTTAGGGTTTTTGTGTCTCTTTCTCCTTCCTCAAGGTTCTAAACCTTCTTCCCCTTTTCAATTAAATCAAGAGTTTTACTCTTCCTTTTCCAAAATTAAATAGATTTTCACCACAAAACCCACAAAGGGGAGCTCAGATCTTCCATCAGATTTTAAAAAGAGGAGATTTTAAATCCCACCCCCCTTTCTCCAAGATTCGGCCAACCAAGAGGAAGAAGAAGGAGACCCACCTCCAAAAACCCCACTTTGGGGAAGATCCAGGGCCCAAGGGAGAAGAAAGAAGTCCCCTTTCAGCAGCTCCGAAAATATCTTAGGAGTTTAACTCCTCAAAAAAAATATTATACATATATATAATAATAAATCTTTCTTTTTGGGAGTACAACTCCTAGTGCAGGGGCTAAGCCCCTTTGTCCTCTTTGTCAGGAGTTTAACTCCACAAGTCAAATCGGGAGCATAACTCCCAGTGCAGGGACCAAGTCCCTTTTCCTGCTGACGCCCAGCGCCCGCGTGCCAAGCATGTGGGGCGCCCAGCGCCCGCATGCCAAGCACATGAGGCGTCCAGCACCCAGCGCCCGCGTGCCAAGCACGTGGGGCGTCCAGCGCCCAGCGCCCACGAGCTAGGCACGTGAGGTGCTGGCGCTCACGTGTCCTTTGGACGCCATTCCCCCCATTTTATATACACTCCACACTAAAAATACCTCCCCCGTTAGAAAAAAATTCTAACGGGGCACTGCCCCGCATCCCGCAAGGGGGCTGCTAGCCCCCTTAAAACTC
The DNA here is from genome assembly GCA_030015575.1 of Agapanthus africanus. Lineage (NCBI taxonomy): Eukaryota > Viridiplantae > Streptophyta > Magnoliopsida > Asparagales > Amaryllidaceae > Agapanthus > Agapanthus africanus. Next base: position 369,929,724 of record CM057349.1, on the reverse strand, counting down.
TGTGGGGGCCCCCGATATATCCAAAACCCTTTCAAAACACACGCATACTGCACATTGACTTCTCATGACCTGTTTGACCCGACAATCGGAGGCTCCCTCACTCCAAAGGCGAGGGGTAATTAACGGCAGCTTAGTCCACGACTGCAGGAGATTCGGATCCCCACAATCAATAAACCCCAGCCTGCCCTAGACAGGGGAAATCTGTAATATGCCTGACAAGCGCGCGCGTATTCCCATCTCAATGGGGTGAAGAAAAATGCCCTACAGGGTTATAATCAGGGTGTTCCTTTCGAGGCATTCTTAGTCGAGCCGGCTGCTACGGAGGAGGGTATTCGCAGCGCGCTGCACCATTTTATGCGATTATATACGGGGTCCCATTTTCTTATTAGTGAGCTGAGCTATGTTCCGAAAGCTTCGAACGCTTATGTGGCATGGTACCAGCATGCGACGGGTGCTGTTATCAGGGAGGAAAGGCGGCTATTGCTCGATCACAAGGATGCAGTCCTAGCTGGTAATCCAGCGATCCCTTTAAAGCGACGGACCGTCGTTCGTCCCTCCTTAAGAGAAGTTACTATGGCTGTGGTCCCACGATCTTTTCCTGAGAAGCTTCAATCGGGTGTTCCCGCAACCGCGGTAGCCATGGCGTCCCCGGAATCTGGCATTGGTTCGGAAATCAGGACCTGCCGCCTAAAGATGCCTGTCAAGCCAAAGCTCTTATCGTTGGTCGTTGATGTCCGTTCACAGAAAAAGAAGAAGTCTCTATTCTCTGCTGACGTCGTATTCGGCCAGAAGCCCCATGCTCCCTGATTGAAGAGAGATTGTTTTATGCGTTTTTAAAATCAAAGAATATAATATATACCGCAATCAAGACGGTGTCGCTTGGTAGCTAGCCGGTTGAGTACGGGTCGGTCTACAGGGAAAACGCGTCTTTTCTTATTGTTCTAACGAGTCAATTCCTATTTGTGGTAGGTTTTGATTTTTATAAAAACTAAGATTGAATTTGATTTGAATTAAAACCTTGGTAGGATTAGGATTAGGTAAGTTTGGAAAGTTAATTCTACTCACCACTTCCTTTGCCCTAATTAAGAACTTAGGTGTTAAGGTAATAGTTAACAAAGGGGATTAGCACGACTAGGAAGAAACATAGTTTCTTCCCTTTGGTCCTTGTCCGTCCTTTCTTAACTCTTATCCCTAACCTCTATGTAAATCAACCACTACTGGTCTAACTAGGGAATCACCGCTATCTAGTAGGATAGGGTGCCATTGTGAGCGGTGGGTGTTTGTTTTACATAGAGTCATAATTTATAAAGTTATGAGGACAAGAAAGGAGTGAGAGATTTCCATCTCTAAAACCCGTCCAATCCTAACCCTAACAAGTGAGGAACTACTCACTCATTAGGGTATTAACAAAGAAGTTCATTTTTTATTTTCTTTTTAATTACCTAATTAACGTGCAAATAATAAAAGACAGATACGAAAATTGCAGAAATTAAAAGATGAAATTAAAATTGCAAGATAAAAAACTTACTTTATTGACACCTCTTGACGATTACAATTGAATTGAAAATTTAAAATCTAAGAATTAAAAAGAGGCATGCCCCAAAAGAGGCTGTAGGCTTTCCTATTTATAGATAGGAGAAACCATAGGGTTTACATCTGATCCACATCTTAAATTACAAGACTACCCTAAGAAAACCGGGTCAATGCACCGACTCCTACCGACACGCACTGACATGTGCTCTGCACGGCCGCGGATCCGCGGCCATCTTGAGGGTTCTCTGTCTCAACTCTTTAGAGCTGCTTCATGTTGCATTTTACTTCTGGTTTCTTCACTTGGTTTCTCAGAACATCTTCTATTTTCTTCCAGATAGTGCAGAATGTTGTGGACTTTTACCGTTAGCTTTGTGTTGAAGTCTTGAATCTTGTGCTGCCTTCGTACTTTGTGCAATCGAACTGTTCATTGATTTTCATTTGTTCCTTAAACTGTAGGCAGCATCAAACAGATTCATCTATTTGTAGGTAGCAGTCTTACATTTGTAGCGTCTTTTCACCATTTTTCACTGTATTGTTCTGAGAACCTGTAACCTGCAACTATTTAGCAGACATGGATCAAAAGCACCTATTTATTTGCAATATGATTAAGAATGGGGAATATAATAATGCAAAATTCTGATATGAACACTCCCTACGGTGAGGGCTTGTGCGAATACGGCACCAATGAAGGTTTGTTCAACACGCCTGCGACCGATACTGATCTATAGGCTTCCCTCACAGCTTCTGAGCGACTGGCTCGCGAGGAAGCGGCGTTGATCTCTATTGCGGAGTCAGGTATACTTCAGTTACATTCTTCTGCGCCTATCCATTCTCTCCTTATTATACTTTTATTAACGCTTTCTTCTTCAACAGGTATTTCTGCCAAAGAGGCTCCCGCGGCTTCCCTCAGGACGTTCAAGGCGGAAGAGAGGCTCCGCGCTTCTTTAGGCCTTGGTATAATTCGTTTCATTACGCCTATACTCTTTTTATTCATGATCTGACCCTTCTCTTCGCCCTATTGCAGGAACTACCGCAACTCAGGTTATTTCAAGTGTAATGCCAATCCCAAACGGCGATGCAGCAAAGCTTCCAGAGCCACCGACTATGGCCACGGCCATCCCAAAGTCACCACAGGAAGCGTTGCTGAAGATGATGGACGCCGTAGCGGCTCCGGAGGCAAAGCTCGGTTCGGACGACGACGTCCCCATGTCGGAAGTCTTAAGGAGGTCAGTTCTCACTGCTCAGGCTGAGAGGAAGCACAAGAAGCACGCAGCGAGGGATCGCGATGCTGTTTTGGCCGTGGGTGCAGGCTTAAGCGGTGTTATGCCTGCTGACATTCCTTCGGCGGGTGTTCTTTCTGCCATGTCTACTGCCCATAGACAGGTTGCACGTGCAGCTCGGGAAGAAACTAAAAAGCTACTTCAAGGTAACGTAATGCCCGGTCCCTTATTAGAAATTGGTCCTCGAATTCTGACATATGCATTTTCTTTTAAGCAGGGCCGAGTCCTGACGACTGTATGGCAGGTGAAACACCGATTATTACAGAGCCCGAAGTGGCCACTCTTTCTCGGGAATCTGGGACTGTCCAGACTGCAGCTCTTTCTCCTTGTGGCTCCTTGGTATCGGCAGGTGTTGCAAACATTACGATGGCCCTCATTGAGTCAAGGGGTGAAGCTATGGGTGCAGAATATTCCCCCGAGAGAGAGTGAGGAAGCCGTTACACTTGGTGACGCTTCCGGCGCGGTTTCGGTCTCTGATCAATCAAGTACTCCTTGGGTTGTTGTTTTTGAGTTTTTCAATCTTGTTAAGCCCTTCTAATGATATTTCGTTTGTATTGAGCATAGGCGCGGTAAACCCTGAAGCTGTGTCGGCTGAAGAAGTGCCGCCGGCCGCCACTTTGACGGTCGCGGTCTCTTTGCTTTCTTCTGCGCCTCCTCAAATCTTGGAAGGTACGGGTTTCTCACTTATTTGCTTCACTGTGGATACAATCCTCCTTGTATTGACTGTATATTGACGTGACTCTGCAGGAGTACTTTTCGACCATTTGTACAAGGTGTTAAACCCGCATTTTTCCTTTCAGTCGGAAATCGTTCCACCTTCTGGTATTGGTCAGCATATTCTTCACCTAACGTTTCTCCTTTTTATGAGTAGACTTATTGTTGCTAAGCCTTCCTTATATTGACCACAGTGTCACGGGTTGGGGAGGAAGCGAAAGAATAGCCACGCCTCCGTTACTCCCTGTTCTGCCGCCTGCAACAGCCGGTATGATAGATTCTATCCCTCGGGTGTTTTCTTTGTCTTTCGAGTTGAAATTTGTTAGTTATGTATATGCCCTAGAGGACATTGTTGTACATATGATGTATAATGGATGCTTGGATATATATAGAGAGGACTTTCTTGCTCGTCATGATAGTATGCTATTTGGTTTCCCTTTATCTTAACATGTTGACTTATATTAGTTTACTGTCTTACTCTCACATGTTGATAAAGCCTTTAGGATATGTACTCGACTATCAGGACTGTGATGAGATCATACTAGTGGGGCCACGGTAGTCGATGAGTACATCCTATAACTGTTCCTAGTCGAGGGTGTGTCGAGACAGGGCATCGATACACCAGAGTAGACTAGCATATACGCATCTTGACCCATATGATGGGCGATGGATGATCCCATATCCATCGGTGTTTTGACATCAGAGATGGTGTACGGGTGCTCAGTGGAGACTGGGTACACTGGACGGACTCGTCGAGAACTCCCAGATGGTGATATACCACACGTCAGATGGCAGTTCTCCGGTGACACTGGTACAGGGTAGTCTGTAGACCCGAGATCGTCATAGAGTCTTGTGTGATTCCCACTGTGCTTTGATTTCCACCTTACCACGTCCAAGAGGGCATGCAAAACGGTGGCTTTTGGGTACAGTCCTGAATCACATGGAGGCAATGAGCGATAGGAGGGGATTCGTCTCTCCCGGTATAGAGAGTTGATGTTGTGCTGTGTTCGATTGGCTATAACTGGAAGTCCCTAGCCAGGGCTGATATAGAGATTTACTGGTAAGTGTTACCAGTAGTTTCTCGACCCGTTATGAGCCTCACATCGACACGACTTATCGGTTACTGGGGTCTGACGTATACCACCCCTATACTAGATATGCAACATATCAGACGAAGAGACCGGACTGTACGGGAGTGTTACTGATTGGATTCACAGGAGAATATATAGGCTAGCTTGTTGATCTTCTGATCGCTCAATACCTGGGTGGCTGTTACGTTTAGCTGACCGCTTGCAGCTTGTGGGTGTTTGATATGATCATCACTTGCTACCGGCGTATTGACGATTCTTTAGAGTCCTACACAGAGGTTTCTTGACTCATGCGGCAAAACGGAGTAGGGGCACATATGTGATATGTGCACGACCGAGGATAATGCGATATGAGATACCATATTATATTCTCGGATCAAGTGTTGATTCGATGAATCGGTACATGATATATTAGTCGGTTATATTCGATATAGCCGGATTGTCGGATCAAGTGTTGATTCGATAATTTAATGTATAATAATATATATGATATATTGCATTACATTATCTAATATTGGCTCGCTTTATTATTTCATTTTCTCACCGGGTAATACATTGATATATATGCGATATATGTTAATTGTATTATTTTCTTTTGTTATAAAATATATTATATATGTGATATATAATATTGTAACATGATATGATTACTAACACAACATGTTTAGTGGAGATTAAACAAGGTTAGGGTTTGAATTGGGTTAGTTCTTTCATGAACCTTCTAGAAGGTTTTCTTTTGTCATGAGCTAAGATATTATGGTTGATATTTTCTAGTGACTCATTCTTAACCCAACCCAAACCCTTAGCGTTAGTTAATTCTCTACATGGGTAAGCCTTGTCATAGTTGACCATGGTTACACTATTAATCATATATCATTTCATTATTCACCACAAAAGGAATTAATCCATTATTTCTTCTTCTTCTTCAACCTTGAGCTTTGAGAAAGCTTTCTAGGTTTTCATTTTGTGATGATTAAGAGTGAGAATTTGATAAGAAAAGAGAGCACAAATACTGCTCCATCATCCTCATCTAATCTAGCCAATTAGATTAGGGTGTTCACCTCATTAGAGAGAGAGAGAGAGAGAGCTTGAGTTATAGAAATTTCGAGGTAGATCATCGGAGAAAAGGAAGACTACAAGCTAGTATGGATCGTTCGAGTTGTGGAGCCTCTCTTGAGTCCGGAAGATCGTGGATCGCGGCGAAGGGACTTCTACTCAGAGCTTATGAAGCGAAGGAGCGGACTACAAAGGTTGTAATCCCTCACACTTAGTTGTAAAGATGTTTACTTGCATGTTAAACCCTAATAATCTAGCAAAGATCCCGGCTTTGGGTTGTTCGGCACGTCTAAATTTTTATTCGGGCATGGTTGATGCCTTATTAACCCTTGTAAGAGTGCTTAGGAACCCTACAGTAGTATCAGAACCAAGCTAGAGTATTAGGCGACGTGTATACGAAGTTAAAACTCCGATCGAACCCCGAAACATCGAAAATAACCCCCTCTCTAGAAATTTTGTAAAAATGTGATTTTTTCTGCATTAAGAATACTTAAAAAAATCGGCAGGGAAATATAAGAATTACTGTGGAAAACGAGGCAGTAATTCGTACGTACAGCCGCGAAACCGCGGCAATACCTTGCTTGTGCCGCGGATCCGCGGCCGTACAGGAGAATTATGCTTTTGTTTTGTCACAGTAATATGGGTAGGTGCTTGCATATGTTTCTGGGTATTTTTAATCTGACTCAAGTGTTGAGTGTTCTGGGGATTATTTTGTATTCGTTGATTCGATCGGAAAATTTAATTTCGTTTTGTTTTCCGGATATTTTAGAAACTGTTAAAATGTTCGAACAGATATCATTAACTCATTTTTTCCCGGCACGAAAAACTTTCAAGTGTTGAATTTTTTCTTGAGTTTAAATCTTTCGGAAAAACGTGCAAGTAACGCGGTGGACCCTCTAGAAGAACACAAATCTTAACTCGATTATGTGACCGTCTGAACCGCCTCTAAACCTTAGGATTTGGGGCAGTACGGCGTTGCCACATGTGAGGCGTTGGCTTGGCCCTTCTACGGCTGGACCATTGGTACTGTGACGTATTCTGGGACTTTTTGAACTCTGCTCAAGTGTTGAGCTATTTAGGAAATCTTGGGTATTTGATTATTCGATCGGAAAGTTTAATATTGTCTATTTATCTGGAATGTGATACAATATATGGAATTCATACAATTAGGCATGAAATGCGAAGTATGTGATATTTCGGATTTATGATGTCTAAAGTGATTGTGGATTCCAAATGTTGTAGTTTTACAATTTCTTTTCTGTGATCGTAAGTGTAGTATGTCGTTGTATTGCCGGTTTTCGTTGCTATACATCAACGACGATCGGTGTATGCATACTTACTTACGTTGATGATATGAGATATTATGTGTTGTTGTGATATGTTATATTGGATCGTCGTGTTCTGAATAGCCGGGGGTTTTATGTGAGATGAGAGTTTTTATTTTCATTCATGTAAAATTCATTTGTATGTAATATTCTTTTATTGGGGCACTTCCAGGATGAGGTTGATGTCACCAGTATATATTATTTACTTTTCCTCATTAGATAGACCCAGGAAGGGGAGCACAAGTAACCGGGTTCTAGGGTCCAGTAGGAGGCCATCTCGAGGAGTCGAGACCGGGTCTCCTAACCCTAGAATTGGCAGTGTTACTTGCCGCTCTCGTAGGGGTCTAGGGATGTGGGTTTGGTTATTCATCGCGACCGTGGAATCTGTGTTTTATACCGGCTCGTATTAAAAACACGGACATCCTAGTATATCCAATATTTCATATATGTTCTTCTGCTGCAATGTTCTGTGATGAGATCATATTACTGCCTGAGACGAATGCTTATACTATATATACGCTGATATATAAATATTACTGCTTTCGTTTCTTCTGTGATGCTTAGGAAGTATTAATTGATGAGATTTTTATTAATGAGATTAATAAAAGAAAAGAAACCTAAAAGATGTTGTAGAATCAAAACTTTATAAAAAGGTAGCTACGGTCTTGCTTTGCACAGCGGTATATATGATATACCCTGCACCTTATTCGATGAGGAAAGAGCCGAGATCCCTTCATCGGGAGTGACCTCTTTAGCGAAACTGGCAGATGCTACAAACTCACGGTTTAGTTTTTGACAGCTTATATAGTTCTTGATTTGCACAGCGGTATATATGATATATCCTGCACCTTATTGGATGGAGAAAGAGCCGAGATCCCTTCACCGGGAGTGACCTCTTTAGCGAAACTAGAAAAGCCTAAAAAACACTCCTTTTCAAAATCACTTGTTTCTACAAACGATATCAAGTTCTTTACGCTCATGGTTTTCTGAAAAACCTGCGTAGCCCTCCGTCATTTCAGATAGAGACTAGTTAGTATTCGTGCTGCGTTTGTTGACCTTAGCCAAGGCGTGGTGTACGGTAGCTAATTGGTATTTATCTGCTAAAATATGAGATGTGATTGAGTTAGGGTAGTCGTACGACTTTTTTGACCTTAGCCAAGGGTCGTACGGGTGGGTTTAATTCAATCGGGAAATGACGGGTTGAACTTGGCTAGCACTTATGATTTGTTGACCTTAGCCAAGGTCATAAGTTGCTAGGGGCAAAAGCATTATCGGGAATTTCAAGTGTTGAAATTTGCAATGAGATTGCATACCTTCTATGAGATAGATGGATCCTGATACCCACTACGAGTAAGAGTTACTCCTGGGAGAGTTTTACACAGGACAATTAGCCGATCAAGTAGGTGTCTAGAAAGGTGTTAACGGGGTTATGCCTCTGGGAAGACGAGGTTTATTTTAATTAGGTCCGTGCGAAAGCACGGGGAACCTCCCTCAAGTACCGACACTGATCTGGCTGAAAGATTGACGAAATTGTAAGGTGTAATTAATCCCGGCTAATCTTACCTTTTAGGGTTTGAAGGAAGATTTAATAAAAAGAGTGGGAGACATCCTGATTAGATAAGATAATAACCAATCTAATCTTGCAAGAGCATACGCTAAAGTGTTTCCTTCTCTCTCTCTCCAGGTAGCGACCATGTCAGGACTTAATCAAGATAATAATATAGATGTATTGACTGAACCCGCTTATTATACCGAGCAGGGGATCGTTGGTCCCGTTCTTTCTTATAAGAGTTATAAGACTGAGCAGGAAACAGGAGAAAATCTGTATTCTCACGCCGCCCAAACGAAGAATAAGCATGCTGATGCATCTTCTTCGGGTGTGTTAGTTATTGAGAACTGTTTCTCAGTTCACCCTACGTCCTGGGTATTAGATACCGGATCGGGATCCCACATATGTAAATTGTTACATGGGCTACGTAAAGGTAGAGAACTGGGAAATGGTGATCATCCCGTACAAGTAGGGAATGGTGCAAGTATTGCAGCCAAAGCAGTTGGCGAATATCATCTTGTATTACCAAGTAGTAATACACTGATTCTGAACGAGTGCTATTATATACCGAACATGATGTGCAACATTATATCAGTTTCCTTATTAAGTAAAGAAGGATATAATTTTGTAGTACAGGATAATGTTATGAACATATTCCTGAATCAAAAGTTGATTGGATCAGGCTCATTACATAATGACATATACGTTCTCGATCAAAATACAGTCCTTAATATACAAAACACACATAAGAGGAAAAGTTCAGAAATGAACGAATCCTACTTATGGTATTGTAGACTTGGTCATATCAATGCGACACGGCTGGCTAAGTTACATAAGGATGGATATTTGAATCCGTTCGAATTATCATCTTATGATACTTGCCATTCATGTCTCAAAGGAAAAATGACCAAAACTCCGTTTAGTGGACACGGAGAAAGAGTTACGGAACTCTTAGGACTGGTACATAGTGATGTATGCGGACCCATGTCTACACATGCCAGGAACGGTTCTTCTTATTTCATTACATTCACTGACGATCTCTCTAGATACGGACATGTGTTCCTGATGAAACACAAGTCTGAAGCTTTTGAAAAATTCAGAGAATATAAGCACGAAGTAGAGAACCAAACGGGCAAAAGTATTAAGATCCTTCGATCTGACCGAGGAGGAGAATACATGAGCAATGAGTTTCTAGATTATCTAAAAGAGAATGGGATTCTCTCTCAGCTTACTCCTCCTTATACACCACAGCACAACGGTGTATCGGAACGGAGGAATCACACCCTATTAGATATGGTACGCTCTATGATGAGTACAGCTGAGTTACCTATTCCTTCTGGGGGTATGCGCTGGAGACAGCCATATACCTATTGAATAGAGTTCCAACTAAATCTGTGCCTACCACTCCATATGAGATATGGAATGAGAAGAGACCATCTCTTAAAAGAGTTAAGATATAGGGTTGTCCGGCCTATGTTAAAAAGCAAAATCCGGACAAGCTCGAGGCACGTTCAGTTCTTTGTAAGTTTGTAGGATATCCAAGCAATTCGTATAGATATCTATTCTACCACAGTGAACAACAAAAGGTGTTTGTTGCTCAGCATGCCACCTTTTTAGAAAAGGAATTTCTTGTAAAAGAAATTAGTGGCGAAGCGGTAGAGCTGGAAGAGGTTCCAGCACCACAAACTACAACTGATGATTTAGTGGAACCAGAGGATTTGGTAGTTCCCGACGAACCCCAGCCTCTCCGCCGATCTACCAGGGTTTCTCATCCACTTGAGAGATACTACGGTTTTCTCATTGATAGTGGGAGTGAGGATTGCATCATGGAAGATGATGACCGACTAGTTTCAAGCAGGCCATCACAAGTGGTGACTCAGTGAAGTGGCTGGATGTAATACGATCTGAGATGGAATCCATGTACACCAACAAAGTATGGACTTTGGAAGTTGCTCCTGAAGGGGTAAAATCCATTGTGAGCAAATGGATCTTTAAAAGGAAAATTGGTGTAGATGGAAAAGTTGAGACTTTCAAAGCTAGACTTGTTGCAAAGGGTTTTCGTCAATGACCAGGTATGGATTATGACGAAACCTTTTCTCCAGTGGCTATGCTTAAGTCCATCCGGATCTTACTTGCCATTGCTGCATACCATGACTACGAAATCTGGCAAATGGATGTTAAGATGGCCTTTCTAAACGGTGATTTAGAAGAGTGCGTGTACATGACTCAGTCAGAGGGCTTCGTAGATAGTGGGAGCAGCGGAAAGGTGTGCAAACTGCTTAAATCCATTTATGGGTTAAAGCAAGCATCGCGGAGTTGGAACATCTGCTTTGATGTTGTAGTCAAAGAGTTTGACTTCATCAAAAATGTAGATGAACCTTGTATATATAAAAAGGTTGCAGAGAGTAAGGTTGTCTTCCTCATATTGTACGTCGATGACATACTCTTGATAGGAAATGATGTTCCTATGCTGTAATCAGTCAAGCTCTTCTTATCACAAAGATTCTCAATGAAAGATCTAGGTGATGCCTCCTGTATATTGGGAATTATGATCTATAGAGATAGATCTAAACGGATACTGGGATTGTCTCAATCCAGGTATATTGACACCATACTAAAGAGGTTTAGTATGGAAGAATCCAAGCGTGGGAACCTACCCACGATCTCTGGACTCACTCTCTCCAAAAAGATGTCTCCCAAGACTGATTTGGAGAGAGCTCGCATGCAAGGGATACACCATGCTTCGACAGTAGGCTCTATCATGTATGCGATACTATGTACCAGACCCGATGTAGCATACTCACTAAGTGTAGTGAGTAGGTATTAAGCAGATCCAGGAGAGAGTCACTGGATAGCTGTGAAGAACATTCTCAAGTACTTGCGAAGGACTAAAGACATGTTCTTGGTGTATGGTAACGGAGAACTCCAGGTGGAGTCCTTTACCGATTCAAGCTTCTAAAGTGATAAGGACGACTCTAAGTCGCACTCGGGATTTTTCTTTACCCTCAATGGAGAGGTTTCTTGACTCAGGCAAAACGGAGTAGGGGCACATATGTGATATGTGCACGACCGAGGATAATGCAATATGAGATACCGTATTATATTCTCGCGATATTTAGATATGAGCCGGGTCATCGGATCAAGTGTTGATTCGATGAATCGGTACATGATATATTAGTCGGTTAAATTCGATATAGCCGGATTGTCGGATCAAGTGTTGATTCGATAATTTAATGTATAATAATATATATGATATATTGCATTACATTATCTAATATTGGCTCGCTTTATTATTTCATTTTCTCACCGGGTAATATATTGATATATATGCGATATATGTTAATTGTATTATTTTCTTTTGTTACAAAATATATTATATATGTGATATATAATATTGTAACATGATATGATTACTAATACAACATGTTTAGTGGAGATTAAACAAGGTTAGGGTTTGAATTGGGTTAGTTCTTTCATGAACCTTCTAGAAGGTTTTCTTTTGTCATGAGCTAAGATATTATGGTTGATATTTTCTAGTGACTCATTCTTAACCAACCCAAACCCTTAGCCTTAGTTAATTCTCTACATGGGTTAGCCTTGTCATAGTTGACCATGGTTACATTATTAATCATATATCATTTCATTATTCATCACAAAAGGAATTAATCCATTATTTCTTCTTCTTCTTCAACCTTGAGCTTTGAGAAAGCTTTCTAGGTTTTCATTTTGTGATGATTAAGAGTGAGAATTTGATAAGAAAAGAGAGCACAAATACTACTCCATCATCCTCATCTAATCTAGCCAATTAGATTAGGGTGTTCACCTCATTAGAGAGAGAGAGAGCTTGAGTTATAGAAACTTCGAGGTAGATCATCGGAGAAAAGGAAGACTACAAGCTAGCATGGATCGTTCGAGTTGTGGAGCCTCTCTTGAGTCCGGGAGATCGTGGATCGCGGCGAAGGGACTTCTACTCGGAGCTTATGAAGCGAAGGAGCGCACTACAAAGGTTGTAATCCCTCACACTTAGTTGTAAAGATGTTTACTTGCATGTTAAACCCTAATAATCTAGCAAAGATCCCGGTTTTGGGTTGTTCGTGTTAGTGTATATGCCCTAGAGGCCATTACTGTATCATACTAGTTTGTATATTACTTGATGGAAGCTTGGGATATTCACCTTGTATAAACAATCTTGCTCAATATAGTAGTATGCTACTTGGTTTGTTTCTACTTCAATGTGTACTTGTGTTTATTTCAGTATATCACTTATACGCATTAGTGGAGCCCTTAGGATCTTTGCTTGATTACCAGCGTTGTGATGGCAGTCACACTAGTGGGGGCTGGGTAATCTATAGGCACATCCTTATACAGGTCCCTAGTCGTAGGACTATCGAGACAGGGCATCGATACTCCGGAGTAGACTAGCGTATGCGCTTCTCATCCCAGTGTGGGAGATGGTCTGTCCCACAGCCATCAGTACGTCGTACTGGAGATAGTATACGGGTGCTCGTTGGGTTACGAGTACACTGGACAGGACTCGTCGGGAACTGACAGGTTGGTATTATACCTATCGTCAGTTATCAGTTCCCAGGTGACATGAGTACAGCTTAGTCCGCTGACTTGACACTGACACTTCGCCTCGAGTGTGTTCCCACTGCACTTTGATCACTGCCCTACCACGGCTCAAAGGAGTCGTGCAAACAGGTGGTGGTTGGGTGCAGTCCCGAAGCACTTGGAGGCAGTGACGGTTAGACAGGATTCGTCTCTCCCGATATTGGGGGTTGACATCGCGCTGTGTCTAGGAGAGCCATTACACGAGTAGTCCCTGGCCAGGGCAAGCGAGATATACTGGTAGGTTTCCAGTGTTATCTCAGGGTGTTTTTGGGCTTCACTCCGACACGACTTGTACCGCTATTGGGGGACTGACGTTTTACCGCCCCCTAGGCCCGCCATGCGATGTATCAGACGAACAGACCGGACTGTACGGAGAATGTCACATTCAGACTCAGTAGGAGTTCAGATGGGGTTTCACCTCGTCAGCCTTCTTGTCGGCATCTACCTGGGGACCGTTACGCACAGCTAGTGCCGCTTGCGGTCTGTGGTTAAACCCACTGCCAGCGTAGTGTCGAGTCTTTAGAGTCCCACACAGAGGGTATTCGCCTCTGGGCAAAACAGAGTAGAGGTCGCATGGTTTTGCGACAGGGTTCGTTCTCATCCGCGCACTTGTGCACGTTTGGAGTCCGGACGGATTATACTGGCAGGCTCTGGTTTGAGCCAGATACTGGTATATGTTTTGGGGGTTGCTTTTATATCTTGGTATTCTTGTTCCTCGGAACGAGAATGCAGGTGTGTATGCACAGTTGCTTGAGGCGGAGAATGAGGTTTTTCATTAGGGTTTCGGATCGGGTGCGTATGCACAGTTGACAGTTATCATTTTCCAAACCCTAATGGATTTTTATATTATCTATTAATAATAGTAATTAAATGAGAATTATGTTATGGTTGATTTTTTTGTTGACTTGTTGACCTTGGTTGACTTGTTGACCATTGACCACCATCATGCTTTGAAAGATCCTCCTTGATTCATGCTTACACTTCATTTAAAGAAGCATGATAGTGGTCATTCCAAAATTACCATCAACTATTCTTATTTCAATTATTATCATTTAGATAATTCTTTTCTTTTGCAATATGGTTGCAAGAAAGAAATAATTGAGCTCATTCTATCATAACCTCTCTCTCTCCTCATTTCATCTTCTTCTTCCTCTAGCAAAGAGAAACCTTCTCATGTGTTGAGAATCCTTCTCTTTAAAAAGAAAAGCAAACCCTAGTCACTCTCTACTCACTCTAGGTTAAAGGTTTAGCAAGCCGGAAACCCTAGTTCACTCAAAGATCGAGGAAGAGTCCAAAGGTCGAACCTTCGAGGTGGATCCATCTTCGACGGAAGAAGGCGACGAAAAGAGAACCATCAACCTCTACAAGGTTTGAAGAAGAAGGAGTTCAAGTTTAGGTATAACCATCTTCCATAGTAGCTAACTCTCTTTAGCAAGTATACTAGTTTTAGTTTAGACAACGATCCCGACCTTGTTTAGTCCATGTTGCCTCTTGCGATAAAAATTCGTTTTTTATACCGTTTCCGCCTCCCCGTAAGCACCGGGGGTCGCAATATGGACTTACAGTGGTATCAGAGCCTAACTAAACTTAAACTAGCTTGGTAGCGAAGTGTATGGAATTTCGAAACCGAAAAATCACAAAACCGGAAAAACCAAAACCCTAAGTTTCTGTTGAATTTTTTTCTGCTCAAAATGAAAAACTTTATACTTGTAAAATCGTCTCAGGGTTTTGTTTGAACAGCCAAGAAACACGATGCACTAATTCACTTAAACCGCCGCGCTTCCGCGGCACGAGGTAGGCATGTGCCGCGGAAGCGCCACGCTTTATTATCTTCTCTGCATCGTTTTTCGTGCAGTGTTCTTCTGTGTTGGTTTTGGGATTTTTAAGATATATTATATGTACCCAGATTTTCCAGAACAGAAATTCACTTTTGGGGTCCTATAATTCCGTATTTTTTTCCGAACTTCACTGCACTTTGGCTATGTTGGTTATATCTGTGATGTTTGCATGTATTGAACGTCGGCTAATCGCTATAAGTCGATTAGTCGGGGTTATACATGATCTGTAATGTGCTGGAATGTGTATATGAATGTGTTGGACTGTCGCGGGTGAATAGCTGGGGTGGATGTGAGATGAGCTTTTGTTTTTCTTTCATTCATTGTAAATGTAAATTGATGTAATAATATTATTTGTTTGGCCGCACAACCGGGTCGGGGTTGTAGCCGTCATTGTATAATTCTTTTTACTGTTTATGCTCCTAGGATAGACCCATGGAGGGGTGCACAAACTGCCGAGTACTTGGCGGGTAGTTTGTCGCACCCGTAGGGGTCTTGGGTGGGGTATTTGGCTATTCACCGCGACCGTGTTATCCGCTTTTCGTTTCAGGCTCGAAAGGATTGCGGATTGCTAGTATATCCAATGTATTCATCTGTGATCTGTAATGTCTATCATTGCTTTCTATTTAGGCGTTGCTTATGTTTTACAGCCGCGCTAGCCCAGCCCCCGCTCTGTCGTTAGTTAAGTAACCTAACGAGTGATGACGGGACCCCGTGGCGAATGCGAATGGCATAAGCGTACGTCATATTTTGGTTGTTTTCTGCAATGGTAGGAATTAAATGATGGGACGCATTAAAAGAACTAATGCAAGAATATCACGCATTAAAAGAACTAATGCAAGATAATAAACCAAGTTTAAGTCGATGGAACACTTTCGAAAAACCACTCGGTTCTTTTCAAAAACTAACTTTTAAATGCGGAGCTTGAGCCACTCCTTCTAAAAGCTATCTCGTTCCATCGATTATATCAAGTTCACTACGTTCACGGTTTCGCCAAAACCATTCGTAGCCCTCCATCATTTCAGTTAAATATACGGTAGTATTCAAGCTATGTATTTTGACCTCACGCCAAGGCATAGTGATTGGTAGCTACCGGATATTTATCTGTTGCATAGATAGAATGCGTTGTTTTGAGACAGTCGTACCACCATTTTGGCCTACGTCAAGGGTAGGTACGGGTGGATTCAAATCAACCGGGATAATGATGGGAAGAACTTGACATGTGACTTATGACATTTTGACCTCACGCCAAGGTCATAAGAGCATGGGGCAAAAATCCACATCGGGAGTTTCATAAGTACTGAAACTTGCTAGATTTGCATACCATTTGGAGTGTGATGATTATGGTAGGATTCCTTCATTTTCGTCACGCGATGATATTTGGATCCCGATCCTACTGTGAGTATATGCTACTCCTCGGGAAATTTCTCACTAAACGATCAATGCTATAAACCTAGTAGGTGCCTAGAAAGGTGTTAGCGGGGCTACGCCCCCAGGGAAAAGAGGTTCTTAAATTAAGGAACTTCGCGAAAGCGTTGGAAAACCTCCCTCGAAGTACCGACACTGGCCTGGCTGAACGGTTAAGCAAGTATTGTACGGTGGGATTGATCCCGGCTAATTCTTCCTTTGTGGTTTGAGGAGGGATTCGAGAGACAGTGGGAGCCATCCTGTTTAGACAAATTAAAAACCATTCTAAATTTGCAAGAGCATCGTGCTAAGTGTTTCTTCTCTCCCCCTGCAGCGACCAAATCGAAATGACTGGACTTAAGTTACTTCTAGATAAAAACATATTGACAGGGCCAAACTACAAAGATTGGCTCAGGAATGTCAAATTGGCAATCTCTTACGACAAGCTGGGGTATCTTCTTACCACCAAAGCTCCCCCCGTCCCAGGTCCCACCTCCAGCGTCGCGGATAAGGAAATCCGTAAGACTTGGGAGATTGACAGCGCGAAGGCCAGATGCCTCGTACTTGCCTCGATGGACAACGACCATCAGAGGAGGCACGAGAATATGGATTTGGAATCCATATTTCTTCATACAAAAGAACTGTATGGAGAGCAGTCTCGTATCGCAAGATACGAAGTGTCGAAGAAGTTATTTTCGACTAAGTTGGCCGTCGGATCATCGGTAGCGGACCACGTGCTTAAGATGATTGGCTACACTGAGGAGCTCGCGGAACTTGGGACCACGTTGGACAGTGAACTTTATACGGATATAATTCTCCAGTCCCTTCCATCCACTTACGCCCAGTTCATACTGAATTTCAACTTGCAAGAAAAGGAAGTTGAACTTTCAGAACTCCTCAACCTGCTGAGGAGCGCAGAGGGCACCCTACAGAAGGGTAGGGATACATCCACTTTGTTTGTAGGAGGATCTTCTTCTTCTAGGTCCAAGGCGAAAGCCAAGGGAAAGAAGAGGAAAGCCCCCGCCAAACCAAGGGGCGGTGTTAGTAAAGTGGGTACGAAGGGAAAGGAAAAGGCAACAAAGATAGCGGGGAAGCTTGTTGGTAAAGAGGAATGCTTCTATTGTCACAAGAGTGGACACTGGAAGAAAGATTGCAGGGCTTGGAAAGCCAGGACACAGGAACTGAAGCAGGTTGCGGCTTCAGCTTCAGGTGTGTATGTTATTGAAAACTGTCTTTCTATAAACTCTACTTCCTGGGTATTGGATACCGGATCAGGATCTCATATCTGTAATTCTTTGCAGGCGTTGAGAAACCGTAGGGTTTTGAAGGCAGGTGACATGACCCTCAGAGTTGCGAACGGAGCTAGCATGGATGCTAAAGCCGTGGGGGACAATCACCTGGGAATGTCAGATGGGCATGTTTTGGTTTTGCGTAATTGCTTTTTTGTACCCAACGCAACTTGTAATATCATTTCTGTATCTTTGGTTTCTAAAGAAGGTTATGAATTTGCGTTTGTAAGTAATGTTGTTAACATTCACCTTAATCAAGTTCTGATTGGGTCAGGTACATTGAGCAATGGTATATACGTATTAAACCAACCACAGATTTTCAATGTCCAGAATACACACAAAAGAAAGTCTCCAGATATCAATCAGACTTTCTTATGGCATTGTAGACTGGGTCACATCAATGAGAGAAGGTTGACTAAGTTACATACAGAAGGATATTTGGATCCGTTCGAATATCAATCGTATGCCACTTGTCAATCCTGTCTCAAAGGAAAGATGACAAAGACTCCGTTCACTGGACACGGAGTAAGAGCGAGCGAGCTCTTGGGACTCGTACACAGCGACGTGTGCGGTCCAATGTCTACACATGCGCGAAGCGGTTATTCTTACTTCATTACTTTTACGGATGATTTTTCAAGATACGGTTATGTCTTCTTAATGAAACATAAGTCAGAATCTTTTGAAAAATTCCAGGAATTTAAGAATGAAGTAGAGAAACAAACCGGCAAAAGTATCAAGATTCTAAGATCGGATCGAGGTGGAGAATACTTAAGTGCCGAGTTCCTGAATTACTTAAAAGAGAATGGGATTCTCTCTCAGCTTACTCCTCCATACACCCCGCAACATAACGGTGTATCGGAGAGACGGAATCGGACCCTATTGGATATGGTACGGTCCATGATGAGTAACGCTGAGTTACCGCGATCATTCTGGGGGTATGCGCTAGAAACAGCTGCATACCTATTGAACCGAGTTCCTACTAAGACTGTGCCTACCACACCATATGAGTTATGGAGTGGGAAGAAACCCTATCTTCAGTACCTGAAGATTTGGGGATGTCCAGCTTATGTCAAAAAGCAGCATACGGACAAGCTCGAGGCGCGCTCAGTACTGTGCAAGTTTGTGGGATACCCAAAGAACTCCAGGGGGTATCTTTTCTATTACGCAGAGGAGCAAAAAGTCCTTGTTTCTCATAATGCCCATTTTCTGGAACATCAGTTCTTAGAAAAAGAAGTAAGTGGGAGCGCAATAGAACTGGAAGAAATTCCAGAACCACAGACTATTACTGAAAGCTTAATGGAACCAGAGGGTTCAAATGAACAGGACATTCCTATGCCGCTCCGCAGAAGTAATAGGCAGTCTCATCCGCCCGAGAGATACTACGGTTTTCTCATAGACGGGGATAGAGAGGATTGCATCATAGACTATGATGAGCCTACAAGCTTCCAGCAGGCCGTTCAGAGCATTGACTCGGTAAAATGGCTGGATGCAATGCGGACCAAAATGGAGTCCATGTACACCAACAAAGTATGGACGTTGGACATTGCTCCAGACGGGGTAAAACCCGTAGGATGCAAGTGGATCTTCAAAAGGAAGTGTAGATGGACAGGTTGAGACCTATAAAGCTAGACTTGTAGCAAAGGGTTTCCGTCAAAGACCTGGCTTGGACTATGACGAAACCTTTTCTCCAGTGGCTATGCTGAAATCCATTCGGATCCTTCTTGCCATTGCTGCCTTCCACGATTATGAGATTTGGCAGATGGACGTAAAAACCGCTTTTCTAAATGGAAGTTTAGAGGAGTGTGTCTATATGGATCAGCCAGAGGGTTTCATTCAGAGTGGGAGCAGCGGAAAGGTGTGCAAGTTGCTTAAGTCCATCTATGGACTGAAGCAGGCATCGCGGAGTTGGAACATCTGTTTTGATGAGACGGTCAAGGAATTTGACTTTATCAAAAATCCAGATGAACCATGCATCTATAGTAGATTTGTAGCGAGAACTGTAGTATTCCTTGTTTTATACGTGGATGACATTCTCTTAATAGGAAATGACATTCCTATGCTATAATCTGTCAAGGGTTTCTTGTCACACAGGTTCTCCATGAAAGACCTGGGTGATGCCTCTTACATCCTGGGGATCCGGATCCATCGTGATAGATCCAAGAGGATATTAGGACTTTCACAGTCCAGGTACATCGACACCGTACTGAAAAGATTCAGTATGGAAGATTCCAAGCGCGGTAACCTACCGGCTTGTCACGGGATCACCCTCTCTAAAGAGATGTCTCCCAAGACTGATTTGGAGAGGGATCGCATGTCTATTATACCCTACGCTTCTGCGGTAGGCTCTATAATGTATGCGATGTTGTGTACCAGACCGGATGTAGCTTATGCACTGAGTGTAGTAAGCCGGTATCAGTCAAACCCTGGGGAGAAACATTGGATAGCGGTAAAGAACATTCTCAAGTACCTGAGGAGGACTAAGGAGATGTTCTTGGTGTATCGCGGAAAAGACCTCCAGATTGAGGCCTTTGCTGACTCCAGCTTCCAGAGTGACAAGGATGATTCCAAGTCCATGTCGGGTTTTGTCTTTACCCTCAATGGAGGGGCGGTGTGTTGGAAGAGTTCCAAACAGGAAACCGTTGCAGACTCGACTATGGAAGCGGAATACATCGCTGCATCTGATGCCGCAAAAGAAGCTGTCTGGATAAGGAAGTTCTTAAAAGAACTTCAGGTGGTTCCGTCCATTGTTGACCCAGTACCTCTGTATTGCGACAACAACGGGGCTATAGCTTTAGCAAAGGAACCCAGGTCCCATCAGAGATCCAGGCACATCTTGAGGCGGTATCACCTGATCAGGGAGATCGTGGATCGCAAGGAGATCGAGGTTCGGAGGGTTGCTTCAGAAGAGAACACTGCAGATCCATTCACCAAGGCCCTACCCCAGACTCAGTTCGAGCGGCTGATCGAGATGATAGGTCTTCGATACGCCAGTACATGGCCTTAGTGCAAGTGGGAGATTGTTAGTGTATATGCCCTAGAGGCCATTACTGTATCATACTAGTTTGTATATTACTTGATGGAAGCTTGGGATATTCACCTTGTATAAACAATCTTGCTCAATATAGTAGTATGCTACTTGGTTTGTTTCTACTTCAATGTGTACTTGTGTTTATTTCAGTATATCACTTATACGCATTAGTGGAGCCCTTAGGATCTTTGCTTGATTACCAGCGTTGTGATGGCAGTCACACTAGTGGGGGCTGGGTAATCTATAGGCACATCCTTATACAGGTCCCTAGTCGTAGGACTATCGAGACAGGGCATCGATACTCCGGAGTAGACTAGCGTATGCGCTTCTCATCCCAGTGTGGGAGATGGTCTGTCCCACAGCCATCAGTACGTCGTACTGGAGATAGTATACGGGTGCTCGTTGGGTTACGAGTACACTGGACAGGACTCGTCGGGAACTGACAGGTTGGTATTATACCTATCGTCAGTTATCAGTTCCCAGGTGACATGAGTACAGCTTAGTCCGCTGACTTGACACTGACACTTCGCCTCGAGTGTGTTCCCACTGCACTTTGATCACTACCCTACCACGGCTCAAAGGAGTCGTGCAAACAGGTGGTGGTTGGGTGCAGTCCCGAAGCACTTGGAGGCAGTGACGGTTAGACAGGATTCGTCTCTCCCGGTATTGGGGGTTGACATCGCGCTGTGTCTAGGAGAGCCATTACACGAGTAGTCCCTGGCCAGGGCAAGCGAGATATACTGGTAGGTTTCCAGTGTTATCTCAGGGTGTTTTTGGGCTTCACTCCGACACGACTTGTACCGCTATTGGGGGACTGACGTTTTACCGCCCCCTAGGCCCGCCATGCGATGTATCAGACGAACAGACCGGACTGTACGGAGAATGTCACATTCAGACTCAGTAGGAGTTCAGATGGGGTTTCACCTCGTCAGCCTTCTTGTCGGCATCTACCTGGGGACCGTTACGCACAGCTAGTGCCGCTTGCGGTCTGTGGTTAAACCCACTGCCAGCGTAGTGTCGAGTCTTTAGAGTCCCACACAGAGGGTATTCGCCTCTGGGCAAAACAGAGTAGAGGTCGCATGGTTTTGCGACAGGGTTCGTTCTCATCCGCGCACTTGTGCACGTTTGGAGTCCGGACGGATTATACTGGCAGGCTCTGGTTTGAGCCAGATACTGGTATATGTTTTGGGGGTTGCTTTTATATCTTGGTATTCTTGTTCCTCGGAACGAGAATGCAGGTGTGTATGCACAGTTGCTTGAGGCGGAGAATGAGGTTTTTCATTAGGGTTTCGGATCGGGTGCGTATGCACAGTTGACAGTTATCATTTTCCAAACCCTAATGGATTTTTATATTATCTATTAATAATAGTAATTAAATGAGAATTATGTTATGGTTGATTTTTTTGTTGACTTGTTGACCTTGGTTGACTTGTTGACCATTGACCACCATCATGCTTTGAAAGATCCTCCTTGATTCATGCTTACACTTCATTTAAAGAAGCATGATAGTGGTCATTCCAAAATTACCATCAACTATTCTTATTTCAATTATTATCATTTAGATAATTCTTTTCTTTTGCAATATGGTTGCAAGAAAGAAATAATTGAGCTCATTCTATCATAACCTCTCTCTCTCCTCATTTCATCTTCTTCTTCCTCTAGCAAAGAGAAACCTTCTCATGTGTTGAGAATTCTTCTCTTTAAAAAGAAAAGCAAACCCTAGTCACTCTCTACTCACTCTAGGTTAAAGGTTTAGCAAGCCGGAAACCCTAGTTCACTCAAAGATCGAGGAAGAGCCCAAAGGTCGAACCTTCGAGGTGGATTCATCTTCGACGGAAGAAGGCGACGAAAAGAGAACCATCAACCTCTACAAGGTTTGAAGAAGAAGGAGTTCAAGTTTAGGTATAACCATCTTCCATAGTAGCTAACTCTCTTTAGCAAGTATACTAGTTTTAGTTTAGACAACGATCCCGACCTTGTTTAGTCCATGTTGCCTCTTGCGATAAAAATTCGTTTTTTATACCGTTTCCGCCTCCCCGTAAGCACCGGGGGTCGCAATATGGACTTACAGTTCGGCACGTCTAAATTTTTATTCGGGCATGGTTGATGCCTTATTAACCCTTGTAAGAGTGCCTAGGAACCCTACAAAATTTGACCGTAATTCATTTTGCAGCGATTACACCGGCTCCAGCTCCTTTTGAATCTCGCATTCCTATGCCCGTGGGGCCCTTCGCTAAACGTACATCCTCTAGGGGCGCAGCGAACAGCCAGCGAACGTTAAGCGAGCTTATCGAAGATCTCAATGCCGAGGCCCTCACTTCTACTACGGATTTTGCCGACGAAGTCAATTCAATGCTGGCGACGCTCGTGAACTTCCATAATGAAGATCTCGTCGGTTCTTGGTTTGATTATTGCAGGAAGATCGAGGCTTTCCTGCACGAGATTGAGCTTAAGCGTCTTGCTCCTAAGGTGTTGGCCTCAAACTCTCAGCGGGCTGCATGGGTCGAGCAGAGTGTCTCTTTCATTCGCTATTTTGTACAAAAGGCGTCCCTGAGGCGAAAGGAACATGAGGCGGCTTCTGGCGAATCCATCCAATTGCGTGCCCAGGTTGAAGCGAATACTGTGCAGCTAAAAGCTATTTTCGATAACCTCCAACGATGTATTTCGGATGGGTTGACGCTAAGGCAGAAGCTTGATTTCACCGAGCGAGCCACGTAGGATTGCGTAGCTTCCAAGCAAGAAATCGATGAAAAGCTTTCATCCTGTTTGCAGCAACGGACTCAAATCGAAGTGGAGTTGGCCGCTGTAGCTGAACACGAGAAGGAATCGAGGGGAGCGCGTGAGCGGTTCGTCAGTTTGTTGAAGACACCTCCTCCTTAATAAATGTCATTGTACCCCCTTCATTGTACTGATTGTATTCTTTTGATTCATGAATAAGACATATTTTATTTTATACTGGCATTTCTCTTTTCTTTGATGTCTTGATCTGGTGTGAAGTAGTTTATATACTCATTTCGGAGTTTGTAGTTTATTAACTCATTTCGGAGCTTGTTTAGTTTACCTTCCTTGGGCTTGTAGGCAAACCTGTCCTAACGTCATAATTAACCCCTGCTCTTTACGACAGAGGTCCGTTAGTGTCTGTGGTACTAGGGTTTTTGTCCGTCGTACCGTCGCGTTGACTGATGCATTCCCCGATATGCAGACTTTACGCTGCTGTTCGAGTAGCCCCGCGACTGTCGTGTCTCTGATCCCTTCGGGGGCTGGATAAGACGTCTTCAAGCAATCTCCTTAGGTCATATTACCATCGAGAGAGCAAGCGGTAGGAATTTTGCCATGTCGCTTTTTACTTGAGGTTAGGCTTAGTTTGGGAGCCCCGATGAGTCATAGCCACTCCGCGCTAGTGTGGGATGATCTCCGATAGTGTTTCAGGTTTTATTTGAGTTGTCGTCCAGACCCTGAAGCTAGGAATTTAGTCTTCGCTTCCTTTGTCGACACTGCGTCTGCTGTAATGAGGCGAATGTTGAGATGATCTCTAGGTTGTTTGTGAACCGTCGAGACTTGGAACTAGGGACTTTGCCATGGCTCCATTTTGTTTTGACCCTGGGGTCGTTTGTTGACGTCGCATCTGCATCCTGCTGGAGTGAGAAGAAACGTCGTTGTTGACACTATGTCCGTTGTAATGAGACGAGTGTCGAGGTGGTCTCTAGGTTGTTTGTGAACCATCGAGGCTTGGAACTAGGGACTTTGCCATGGCTCCACTTTATTGACGTCGCGTCTGCATTCTGCTAGAGTGAGAAGAAGCGTCGTTGTTGACACTGCGTATGCTGTAACGAGACGAGTGTCGAGGTGGTCTCTAGGTTGTTTGTGAACCGTCGAGACTTGGAACTAGGGACTTTGCCATGGCTCCACTTTATTTTGACCCTAGGGTCGCTTGTTGACATTGTGTCTGCATCCTACTGGAGTGAGAAGAAACATTGTTGTTGACACTGAGTCTGCTGTAACGAGACGAGTGTCGAGGTGGTCTCTAGATTGTTTGTGAACCGTCGAGACTTGGAACTAAGGACTTTGCCATGGCTCCTCTTTGTTTTGACCCTTGGGTCACTTGTTGACGTCACGTCTGTATCCTGCTGGAGTGAGAAGAAACGCCATTGTTGACACTATGTCTGCTGTAACGAGACGAGTGTCGCGATAGTCTTTAGGTTGTTTTGTGAACCGTCAAGACTTGGCTCTCCCTTTGATGGAGATAGGTGGGGAAATGTGGTTCCTGTTTGTGCCCATGGATTGTATACAGGGGTTGACGTGGACTCGCCTACATGGCAAAAGTTTTATCATTTTTTTTTATTTCCGCGATGCACTATCATTTCAGCTTTTTATATCGCGAAAGTCACGATTGTCCAATCATTTCGGCTTTTTATCGTGGTGCCCAATCATTTCGGCTGTTCTCTTCTTTTTACTCGATACTCTTTATTGCGAGTTGCCCAAACATTTCGGCTGTTTTTATATGCATATATTTTGGCTGTTTTTATATGCATATATTTTGCTCGCTGATTTTTATTGCGAGTTGCCCTATTATTTTGGCTATTTCATATGCATTTATTTTTGCTCGATGATTTTTGTTGCGAGTATGGAACTTGAGATCTGATACCAATCTTGGTATCAGCACCGCTGTGACTGGAATATTGCCAGGAGTGAATCATCATTTGCCGTGAAAGGACTTGGAATTTGATATCGATTTAGGCATCAACATCGCTACAACTGGAATATTGACAGGAGCGAATCATCATTTGCCTTTGTCGATTTGAACAAAGGTGGCTTAGCAAACAGGGTTAGGATCCTATCGACTAAGGCTTTTTACTTTACGAGCCATAAGGGTCTCATAAAGGTATTTCTCCCTATGAGTCGTGGGATCTCGTAAGTGTATGTTCTCCTTAGAAGTCGTGAGGACTTCTAAGTGGTGTTCTCTCTTATAAGTCGTGAGGACTTCTAAGTGGTGTTCTCTCTTATAAGTCGTAAGGATCTCACAAGAGTATTTTCTCCTTATAAGTCGAGAGGACTTACAAGTGTCGTTCACCATATGAGGACATTCCTCATGATTGATGGAACTTTTTGGAGGGAACGTTTATTTGTGCCCATGGATTGTATACAGGGGCTAATATCGGACCGCCTGTAGGGCAACTTGGGGAGTATGACGGCTTAAGAACAGGTTCAGGTCCCTGTAGCTTAAGGCTTTGAATCCTATGAGCCATGAGGGTCTCATAGGGGAGCACTCCTTACGAATCGAGAGGATCACGTAAGGGAAAATTTTACGAGATTGCG
This sequence comes from Agapanthus africanus, assembly GCA_030015575.1. Lineage (NCBI taxonomy): Eukaryota > Viridiplantae > Streptophyta > Magnoliopsida > Asparagales > Amaryllidaceae > Agapanthus > Agapanthus africanus. The sequence continues at coordinate 369,903,693 of CM057349.1, read as the reverse complement.
CCCTTTGGGATTTTCACAAGCTTGCGATAGTCCTGCTGTTTTTACTCACGGCGCCTTTTCGGCTTTTCATCCATGCCCATTTCGCTTGTGGACGTACCGTTTTTTTTTGTTTTTTTAACAACGAAATTGCGCATTTTCAGGTTTTCACAAGCTCGCCGGTAACCCTACTGTTTTTACTCACGGCGCCATTTCAGGTTTTCATCCGTGCCCATTTCGCTTGTGGACGTACCGTTTTTTTGTTTTTTTAACAACGAAATTGCGCATTTTCAGGTTTTCACAAGCTCGCCGGTAACCCTGCTGTTTTTACTCATGGCGCCCTTTCGGGTTTTCATCCGTGCCTATTTCGCTTGTGGACGTACCTTTTTTTTATAACTTGGGTTGCAGTCTTTGTCGTTGGAGCTTTGATTGCAATATAAATCCTAAGAGAAGATATCGCCGTATTTGGAGCGATGCGCTATGTTTGAGGCGGAGTACTAGTTTAAGGACATTTCGGTCCACTGTCGCCGTGTTTGGAGGCGATGGTTAGTTTAGGGACATCTCGGTCCGGGTCGCCACGTTTAGGGCGGAAATTCTGTTGGATACTACTTTTAGAGTTTTGACTCAGGAAGATAGCGAGCGGACACGAGCGTCATCATCTATCATTAACCTGAGTCATGAGTTGTCAAGCGTAGTATTTCTTAACGATCGACCGTTTATTGGCCGGAAGGGTCTTTCGCCATGCATATCCATGAGCAAATAGGCCCCACCTTGGTAGACCTTGCCTATGATGTACGGACCCTCATAGTTTGGCTCGAATTTCCCCCGCTTTGCACAGTTGGGGATCATAGGTCTTTTGACAACTAGCACGAGTTCGTCTTGGCGGAATATTCTTGGCCTATTTAGTCTTTCGTATGAGCGTGTCATCCTTGCTTTGTAAGCTTCCAGGTTTTGGTGCGCCATGAGACGAGTTTCATCGAGGGCATCGAGCTCCTCAAGTCGAAGATGGGCATTTTCTTCATTCGTTAGCTCATATCGAACTGTCACTCGTAGAGAGGGTAGCTCTATCTTCAAGGGAAGTACCGCTTCCGTGCCGAATATCAACGCGAATGGCGTTGTATTCGTGGTCGTTTTGAACGTGGTTCGATACGCCCAGAGAGCTTCATGCAGTCTCTTGTGCCAGTCCTTTCTGTTTTTGGACACCGTTTTCTTTATGATCTTCATCAAGGTCTTGTTGAAAGCCTAAGTTAGACCGTTAGCTCGGAGATTATAGACTGAAGAGTATCTCCAGTCTATATTATGCTGTTGCGCGAAGCGGCTGATCTTAAGGCTTCTGTAAGCCGGCCCATTATCCGAGATGATCCGTCGCGGAGTGCCGAACCAGTAGATGATATGTGTCCTGATGAAATGGAGGATGTTCTCCGTCTTCACTTTCTTTAGCGGTACTGCCTCTGCCCACTTAGAGAAGTAATCGGTTGTTGCTAATATGAACCGATGTCCCTTGGATGATGCTGGTTCAATGGGGCCGATATATCAGTCCCATACATTTCGAATGGCCAGCTAGCTATTGTTGGGTGTAGCGGATTTGGATGCTGGTGAATGAAGTCCCCGTGAATTTGGCACGAGTGACACTGCTTCGCATATTCGAGGCAGTCCTGAATCATTGTGGGCCAGTAGTAACCCATTTTTTGATCTTCAGCTTCATCTTTGGTCCGGCTTGATGAGAATCGCAGTGTCCGTCGTGGGTTTCTTGGATGACTCTCCTTGCTTCTTTTGGTCCCAGGCACCTTAGCCACAAACCGTCGAACAATCTCTTATATAGAGTATCATTGACGAAGGCAAAAGATAGAGCTCGTTTCATGAGCTGATGTCTTGAAGATGCGTTTTCGGGTGTTCGATGGGGTTTGAAGTAGTCTATGAAGACTTCTCTCCAATCCTTGGCCTTTTCTTCATCCTATAATTGGAAGGCTGCTTGTTTGGTCGCTTCCTTTCTTTCAGATGACTCCGGAAATATTGTTGCTGGCGCGAGAATCCGGCGGCTTTGCACAATGATCCTTACATCATCGAGGTTTTCGTCGGCCAATTCTTTCACGAGCTTAGCTAACGCATCCGCCTTGCTATTTTCCGCACGTGGTATGCTTTCCAGGATGTAGGAGGGAATTTGAGTCAGTGGTTGCTGCACTTTTTCGCCATATTTTTCCAACTCCGGTTTACACGTCTGATAGTCACCATTTACTTGGCTAACGACTAGCTGGGAGTCTCCATATATGAGGAGATCTTCGATTTCCATGTCGATAGCAATCTCAAGACCCACTATCAAAGCTTCATATTCAGCCTTGTTGTTTGTTCTTGGCTCTATTAAGGAGAGGGCGAAACACATTATCCCTCTTTACGGAGTCACGAAGATAAGGTCCACCCCAGCTTTGATTATGAGGGTACTTTGCTTTCGCTACTTCAAGGAGGATGCTCTGTCGAAGTATAGTTCCCATCGGGCATTATTTTCTTCCTTCTCCCATTCGATTATGTCGAACGCGTGTTCGTCTGGCAATTCGCAATTTAAGGGAGAGTCGGCTGGTATCGGATGCTCTGCGAGAAAGTCGGCGATAGCCTGGCCTTTCACTACCTTGAGGGGTCGATACATTATCGAGAACTCTATCAAGAGGAGGGCCCATTTGGTAAGCCTTCCTGTTAGTATGGCTCTTTACATCAAATATTTGAGAGGATCCACCTTTGATATGAGATGGACCTCATGTGCCAAGGCATAATGTCGAAACTTCGTTATCGTGAAAATCAGTGCCAGGCAATGCTTTTCGATGGGGGGTAGTTATTTTATGCTCCCAGGAGAACTCAACTCAAATAGTAGAGAGCTCTCTCATTCTCCTGGTCATTCTCTTATGCCCATAGCGTGCCTAAAGAACCTTCAAGGGCTGTTGTGTATAGAATGAGGGGCTTTCCTTTAACCGGAGCGATCAGTACCGGCGGGTTCTACAGGTATTGCTTGATTTCGTCCAGTGCACTTTGGCATTTACGATCACAAACGAACAGGCTCACCTTCTTCATTAGGTGACTGTAGGGATGACATTTTCCGGAGATGTTGGCCATGAACCGCCGAATATACGCGAGCTTTCCTTGGAGAGACCGCAGTTGTTTGAGAGCTCTTGGCGCGGGCACTTCCATAATCGTCTTGATCTTTGATGGGTCTATTTCGATACCTCGGTATCGTACGATGAATCCTAGGAATTTTCCTGAGGAGACTCCAAACGCGCATTTCAGAAGGTTCATCTTCAGATTATACTTCCGAAGACGTTGAAACATTGTGTTTAGATGTTCCCAATATTCCTCGTACGATTTGCTTTTCACTACAAGGTCGTCGATGTAGCATTCAACAATCTCATGGATGAGGTCATCGAAGATCTTCGTCATAGCCCTCTGATAGGTAGCGCCTGCGTTCTTCAAACCGAAGGGCATCACCTTGTAGCAAAATATACCCAACGGAGTCCGGAAGGCGGTATGCTTTTGATCTTCAGGATGCATTTTTATTTGGTTGTATCCTGAGAATCCATCCATGAAGGGGAAGACCTCATGAGTAGACGTGTTATCCATCATCAGCTCAGTAACGAGTACTGGGAAGTCATCTTTCGGGCAAGACTTATTGAGGTCCCGAAAGTCCACGCATATACGCACAGTCCTATTTTCTTCATAACTTGAACAATGTTGGCAATCCAGTCAGGATACTGAACTTCTTGGATGAAGCCGGAGTCAATTAGTTTCTTGACTTCGGCGTTGATACTCATCTCGAGTTCGAGCCGCATTCTTCTTGGTGCTGTTTGACTGGCTTAACGTCCGGTGATATAGCCAGTTTATGCACCGCTATTTCTGGATCTAGTCCCGTCATCTCGGAATAATTCCATGCAAAGCAGTCTTTATATTGCATAAGCACGTCCTTTAGTGTGGCCACCTGGTTTTTGTAGGGTGTTTTTCGTCACCCCATTGAGATGGGAATACGCGCGCGCTTGTCAGGCGTACTACAGATTCCCCTTGCCTAGGATAGGCTGGGGTTTATTGATTATGGTGATCCGAATCTTCGACAGTCGTGGACTAAACTGCCGTTAATTACCCCTCGCATTTGGAGCGAGAGAATCTCCGATTGACGGGTTAAACTGGTCATGCGAACTCAATGTGCAGTGTTGTGTTTTGGAGGGGTTTTGGATATATCGGGGGCCTCGCAGAGTTTTTACGGCGCTATTCGGATAGCGGGCTGGGGGTCAAGAGGGCTAGCAGCCCCCTTGCGGGGTGCGGGGCAGCGCCCTGTTAGAAATTTTTCTCTAACGGGGGAGGTATTTTTAGTGTGGAGTATGTGTGTGTCTGTGTGTGTGTGTGTATATATATATATAAAGGGAAAGAGAATCTAAAGGATGCGTGGGAAAAAGTGCCAGCGCTTTGGACGCTAGCGCTTTGAGCGCCAGAGCGCTAACGCCCTACGTGCCAGGCACGTGGGCACTCGGGCGCTAGTGCCCCGCGTGCCAGGCACGTGGGTGCTCGGGCGCTAGCGCTTTGGGCGCTAGCGCTCTGGGCGCTAGCGCTAGAGCTTTGAGCGCTAGCGCCCCACGTGCCAGGCATGTGGGCGCTCGGGCGCTAGCGCTCTGAGCGCAAGAGCGCTCTGAGCGCCCCACGTGCCAGGCATGTGGGCGCTCGGGAGGTGAAAGGGACTTGGTCCCTGCAATGGGAGTTGTAATCCGAGAAAGAAGCACTTATTATTTTCTATATGTATATATATATATATATATATATATATATATATATATATATATATATATATATATGAGGAGTTAAACTCCTAGGATATTTTGAAGCTGATGAAGGGGGTTCTCCCCTTGAGTCCTGGATCTTCCCCAAAGTGGGGTTTCTGAAGATGGGTCTCCTTCTTCTTCCTGTCGTTTGGCCGGATTTTGGAAAAAGGGGGGAGACTTAAAACTCTCCCCTTTCTGAGATCTAATGGCAGATCCAAGTTCTCCTTTGTGGGTTTTGTGGTGAAAAACTATTTAGTTTTGGAAAAGGAAGAGTAAAGCTCTTGATTTAATTCAAAAGAAAGAAGAAGGTTTTAGAACCTTGAGGAAGGAGAAAGAGGCACATGCCCTAATTTTTTGGGGAATGAAAAGTCAATGCTTTATTCATCATCATGTTGCCTTATATAGGCTTACACATTTACATATAGCCCCTTGGGCTTTACAAAATGGCATTTTGCCCATCCTATGCCTCATGTGCTATTTCTTTTTTGCACATAAGCCATGGGCTTACAAAAATTTGGCTTTATGCCCATTTTGTTTACATAAAAATTATTTATTACGTGATTTCATTTTGGTATGGGGGAGGGCCGGCCGCTTCATGTTCGGACTCGACCTGGGCATGGGCCCACTTGGCTTGGGGTTGACTTTGACTTTGACTTGGTCAACCGGGATGCAATTTTCGACTTCAACAAAGTGCCCCCCATCAATAAATGCACACCACATATGTGATTTGTGTGCATGAAATTGATGGATTTTCTTTCGCGTGGAGGCGACTTGCTTTGGTTCCACCTTTTGGGATGCACTGGCCTTTTTCGACATGGACGGTCGACGCTTGACGTGTCTCCGAGACGGAGTGTCCGTGGTAGACGTTTCCCTGGCCCGGAGCGATCTGGTTCCCGCTTTGTAGGAAGCCTGCACTGCCCTTTTTACGACATGGACGATCGACGCTCTGGTCCGGAGTGATTTGGTTCCCGATTTGTGGGAAGCCTGCACTGCCCTTTTTGCGACATGGACGGTCGACGCCCTGATCCGGAGCGATTTGGTTCCCGATTTGTGGGAAGCCTGCACTGCCATTTTTACGACATGGACGGTCGACGCTTGACGCATCTCCGAGACGGAGTGTCCGTGGTAGACGTTTCCCTGGCCCGGAGTGATCTGGTTCCCGATTTGTGGGAAGCCCGCACTGCCCTTTTTACGACATGGACGGTCGACACTTAACGCGTCTCCGAGATGGAGTGTCCGTGGTAGACTTTTCCCTGGCCCGGAGTGATCTGGTTCCCGCTTTGTAGGAAGCCTGCACTGCCCTTTTTACGACATGGACGGTCGACGCCCTGATCCGGAGCGATTTGGTTCCCGATTTGTAGGAAGCCTGCACTGCCCTTTTTCCGACATGGACGGTTGACGCCCTGATCCGGAGCGATTTGGTTCCTGATTTGTGGGAAGCCTGCACTGCCCTTTTTGCGACATGGACGGTCGACGCTTGACGCGTCTCCGAGACGGAGTGTCCGTGGTAGACATTTCCCTGGCCCGGAGTGATCTGGTTCCCGCTTTGTAGGAAGCCTGCACTGCCCTTTTTACGACATGGACGGTCGACGCTCTGATCCGGAGCGATTCAGTTCCCAATTTGTGAGAAGCATGCACTGCCCTTTTTGCGATATGGACGGTCGACGCTCTGACCCGGAGCGATTTGGTTCCCGGTTTATAGGAAGCTTGCACTGCCCTTTTGCGACATGGACGGTCGACGCTTGACGCGTCTCCGAGACGGAGTGTCCGTGGTAGACATTTGCCTGGCCCGGAGTGATCTGGTTCCCGCTTTGTAGGAAGCCTGCACTGCCCTTTTTACGACATGGACGGTCGACGCTCTGATCCGGAGCGATTTAGTTCCCAATTTGTAAGAAGCATGCACTGCCCTTTTTGCGACATGGACGGTCGACGTTCTGACCCGGAGCGATTTGGTTCCCGGTTTGTAGGAAGCCTGCACTGCCCTTTTGAGACATGGACGGTCGACGCTTGACACGTCTCCGAGATGGAGTTTCTGTGGTAGATGTTTCCCTGGCCCGGAGTGATCTGGTTCTCGATTTGTGGGAAGCCCGCGCTGCCCTTTTTACGACATGGACGGTCGACACTTAACGCATCTCCGAGACGGAGTGTCCGTGGTAGACGTTTCCCTGGCCGGAGTGATCTGGATCCCATTTTGTAGGAAGCCTGCACTGCCTTTTTTACGACATGGACGGTCGACGCTATGATCTGGAGCGATTTGGTTCCCAATTTGTGAGAAGCCTGCACTGCCCTTTTTGCAACATGGACGGTCGACGTCCTATTTGACTTGCTCTACTTCCTGCAGTGTCAGGGGTGAACTTGACTTGCTCCGCTTCTTGCAGTGTCGAGATTGGATTCTGACTTGCTCCGCTTCTGCGGTGTCGGAGTTGAAGTTGACTTGTTGATTGTGATTTGGGTTGACATCAGCATCGCTACACTGGAATATGGTACCAGGAGCGAATCATCATCTGTCTTTGAGAGGATTTAGGGATTTGGTTTAGGTTTGGCATCTGCATTGCTGCACTGGAATAATGCCAGGAGCAACTCATCATTTGCCCCGGTAGGATTTGGGAATTAGCTTTTTGGGTCGGCATCTGCATTGCTGCACTGGAGTAATACCAGGAGCAACTCATCATTTGCCCCAGAAGGATTTGGAAATTGGTGGCTTTGGAAACAGGTTTAGATCCCTATCACCTAAGACTTTTCAATTTTATGGGCCGTAAGAGTCCCATAAAAGCATTTTCTCCCTACGAGTCGAAAGGATCCCGTAGGTGTATTTTCTCCTTAGGAGTCGTAGGGACTCTTAAGTGTGTTGCTCCTTTGTGAGTCGTAAGTATCTCACGCGGGAATTTTCTCCTCAAAAAGTCGAGAGGACTTTGCGAGTGCATTTCATCTCTTTTTCACGAGTTTGCGCCCTTTCGGGTTTTCACAAACTCGCCGGCAGTCCTGCTATTTTTACTTACGGAGCCCTTTCGGGTTTTCATCCGTGCCCATTTTGCTTTTATTTTTTTTTTCTTTTTTCTTCTTTTTTTTAACCGCCGGTGGGACTTTGGAATGTGGTCTCGCCGGTAGGACTTGGGAGAGATTGGGATCGTTTTATGCCCGTGGATTGTATACGGTTTTGCAGGATGTATGATCCAGACCGTAGGGCCGGAAAAATTTTGGGACTTTGTTGGCGTCTGCATTGCTGCACTGGAATATAGTACCGGGAGCGACTCATCATTCGCCGTTGGGGTATGGGATTTGGAATTTAGTTGGCGTCTGCATCGCTGCACTGGAATTTGGTACTAGGAGCGACTCGTCATTCGCCGTTGGGGTATGGGAAGCGATGGCTTAGGAGACAGGTTTAGGTCCCTATCACCTAAGACTTTTCAATTTTATGAGCCATAAGGGTCCCATAAAAGCATTTTCTCCCTACGAGTCATAAGGATCTCATAGGTGCATTTTCTCCTTAGGAGTCGTGAGGACCCCCAAGTGTGTTTTTCCTTTGTGAGTCGTAAGGACCCACGAAGGTTTGTTCTTCTCATGTATCATGGGGATACATGAGTGAGTCTTCTCAATGGAGCATAATTCCAAGGACAGAGACCAACCGCTGGACTAGTGATTGCGGTGGGGCATGGGTATGCTGAGAATGGGGCATGGGTATGCTGAGAATTATTTGAGCCCGTGGATTGTATACGGCAATCAATTTGGGGACTAACCGTAGGGCAGGGGGGAATTTTGGAAAATCGAATTTTGGTTGGCGTTTGCATCGCTGCATGGAATATGGTACCAGGAGCGACTCATCATTCGCCGTTGTTTTTTTTTGTTTTTGTATATTTTTTTGTTTTACCGCGATTGCTCTATCATTTCAGCTTTTTTATCGCGAAGGTCGCGATTGCCCTATCATTTCGGCTTTTTATTCGTGGTTGCCCCATCATTTCAGCTTTATTTTCATTTTTATTTTTACTCACTGATTTTTATTGTGAGTTGCCCCATCATTTCGGCTTTTTAATATTACATTTTTTTTACTTACACATTTTTTTTATTTACACATTTTTACATCCCCAGTTTAACGACTTAGAGGTCGATTATTCCCAGTTTAATGACATGGTGGTCAGTTGTTTTCAGAGAAAGGCAGATGTCTGAGAGAATCAGTTTCACGAAGAACTTCGGTCTCTGTTTGTATGAAATTGGCGGTCGCAGCTGGACTGTTTGTTAACACGTCTTTAGACAGTTCTATCTCTTCTGCTTTGTATTGCTTTTCGACCCAATCTTTGAAGATGAAGCAGTCCTCAATGGCATGACCTATCACTCTGTGATAGGGGCAGTATTTAGGATCGTCCGTCATATTCGCTTCCTGCGGTCTTTTTGACTCTGGCAGTTGTAGACCGTTCCTCAGGGCATCATTGAATATTTTACGGATTTTGTCCCTTCTGAAGGAATAGACCTTATCCAGCTTCTCTTTCAGTGGAGATTCTCCTCCCTCTCCGAACACTGGCTTCCGAGGCTGGTTGGCACTAGGCCCGCTCATCCCTCGCTTATTTCGGTTAGCCGAAGTGTTGAAAGATTCAGAATCGTCGGGATTTCCGCCTTTGCGATTATCATCCTTTCGGTTTCTCCACGACCTATTGTTATTTTGGGAATCCGAGGACGACTCCTGCTTTGAGCGCTCCAGCATCTGAACTTTCCTGGTCAGCTCTTGGAATGTTTTGAGACCCGCGGTGCATAGAAACGGGGCCATCCAATTGTTGAGATTTCCGACAAGGAGACTGACAGATTGGTCTTGCTCTATCGGCGGTTCACATTTGACGGAGAGATTGCGCCATTGGGTTATAAAATCTATGCTGCTTTCGTTGTTCTTTGGCTTGGTCCTTACGAGCTCGGCAATGGTGATCTTATCGCTGATGCTCATGAACCTCTGCCGAAACAGAGACTCCATTTGGACGAAAGTTGTGACAGAGCCATCCGGTATGCTCGTGTACCAGTCAAAAGCAACGTCGGCCAAGCTATTAACAAACTGACGGAGGAGAAGCGCATCATTGCCCCCAGTATTCCCGCATGAGGCTTTAAAGTGGGCGATGTGCTGATTCGCGTCTCATCGAATCTTCCGAATTTGGGGATGACATAGCCGCTAGGAAATTCTACCAGATCATACTGAGCAGGATATGGTCTCCCACTACTGCCAATATCTTTTTGCGCTTCGGCTTCGGCCACCAATGTTTTGACTTTGTTGGCAACTAAATCCATGATTTGATCTTGAGTTAGCGGGCTACTGTCATCGGCCGCCAAGTTATTTCACGAGATAGGATGCGACTGATTTTCATGCGGTCCGCCCACTTTTGGATTTGAGGGAATAAGCGTCGGCTGCCCTGGGACACTGTTTCCCGGTTCATGAGCAGAGCCCTGCCCTTGATTAGGCGGCTGAGAGGCAAGTTGGGCTGTGAGCTGTAAGACGATGTTTGTCAAGTCGTCAATTTTTTAGTAGAGCTTGGCCATCTCCTTGTCTTTGCTTCTGAGCTGTTCTCGGAGCTCTTGAAGCAGCTCTTGCTCCGCGGTCCTGGGGCGGAAAGTCGGCTCTTCCTCGCTGTCCGAGCTTGACTCTACATGGACTGAGGGGTCTTTCTGCCTATCATCCTCGTCGAGAGGGTTTTCATCATCCAGCGGAGGTGGCTGTTCTTGGGAAACGGCAACCACATTTAAGCCAGATTGAATTTGAGATGTGGTGGCCCCATCTTTGCTCTTGCTGCGCGTGCCTACCATGTGGACAGTTGGACCACATATCCAGCCATTTCCTCATCTTTGGCGGGGTAACCCTGTTCTTCGAACCTCATGAGGTTCAGCCTAGCAGGAGCCCTAGCCCTTTTGTTGGCTCTATATCTGAGCCTTTTCTGCCTTAGCTTCTCAATTTTAAGGGCTTGGCGGGCATCCATTTCCTGGGAAGCCACCGTGAGTCGATTAGCGGGGAGCTTAGAGAAGACACCCGATCGAGCAATTTTTAGGGGCACCGCCGGAGCTTTCTCGAGAGGCCTTGTTGCTTTGTTGGTGTTAATGGCCTTGCCTCCAGTTGGGGCCAAGGAGAGTCTTTCAAACACCGACTTGCGTTTGAGTTGGGGCGTCTTCGAGACCACCACATTTGGCCTCTTGCCTTTCGAGACCAGTTTGTCTGTCATCGGGGCTTGAGGAGCTGGGATGGCGTTAGCTGACACGAACAGAATAGAGCCGAATGGTAGCGGCGGCTCTTCCCATTGTCGCCCAAGACTGGCCGGGAGGACCGTCCTGGCGTCCATCTTCATCGTGTAGGAGATGGGAGCTGTGTCGAGAGCTGAGCTGATCCTTGGAGACATCTTTGCTGCGTCCAAAGATTGCAATTGGAGAGCGTTAACCTGCACAAAAAAACATGATTTTAGTACAGGCAATTGATATGCATATTAATTGAGTTCGCATGAAAGCTTAACCCAAAATATGGGAGGAGATATTGGTCCCACCGGGCGTGCCAGAATCTGTAGGGTGTTTTTCGTCACCCCATTGAGATGGGAATACGCGTGCACTTGTCAGGCGTACTACAGATTCCCCTTGCCTAGGGTGGGCTGGGGTTTATTGATTGTGGTGATCCGAATCTCCGGCAGCCGCGGACTAAGCTGCCGTTAATTACCCCTCGCATTTGGAGCGAGAGAACCTCCGATTGACGGGTTAAACTGGTCATGCAAACTCAATGTGCAGTGTTGTGTTTTGGAGGGGTTTTGGATATATCGGGGGCCCCGCAGAGTTTTTACGGGGGTCCCGCTACCCGGATAGCGGGCTGGGGGTCAAGGGGGCTAGCAGCTCCCTTGCGGAGTGCGGGGCAGCGCCCCGTGAGAAATTTTTTTCTAACGGGGGAGGTATTTTTAGTATGGAGTATGTGTGTGTCTGTGTGTATATGTGTGTGTGTGTGTGTGTGTGTGTGTGTGTGTGTGTGTGTATAAAGGGAAAGAGCATCCAAAGAATGCGTGGGAAAAAGCGCCAGCGTTTTGAGCGCAAGGGCGCTAGTGCCCCACGTGCCAGGCACGTGGGCGCTCGGGCGCTAGCGCTTTGGGCGCCAGAGCCCCACGTGCCAGGCACGTGGGCGCTCGGGCGCTAGCGCTCTGAGCGCAAGAGCGCTAGCGCCCCACGTGCCAGGCACATGGGCACCCGGGAGGCAAAAGGGACTTGGTCCCTGCAATGGGAGTTGTACTCCCAGAAAGGAGCACTTATTATTTTCTATATATGTGTATATATATATATATATATATATATATATATATATATATAAGTCCACGTTGCCCACCCCGGTGCTTGCGGGGAGGCGGAAAATGGAATAAAAATCGGATTTTTATCGAACTAGGCAACATGGACTAGCTTAAGGAGGATCTTTGCTAAACAAAAACTAACTAAAAGCTAACTAGATTTAGCTATATGGAAGAAAGGTTATACCTTGGGCTTTATGTCCTTCTCTCCTTACTCCTTGGAGTGGAAGAAAGAGATCACCTTGTCGCCTTCTCTAGTCGAAGAAGGATCCACCCGAGAGCCTCAACCTTTGGCTTCAACTTCAAGCTAGAAGTAACTAAGGTGCTAGAAGTGCTAATCGTAGAACCTTAGATGAGAGTAGAGATTACTTTGGAGAGGTTTAACTCAAGCTCAAGTGTTTCTCAACACATGAGAAGGGAGAGCTTGAGAGAGAGGAAGAGGAAGAGAGAGAATCAATATGATAGAATGAGAGAATAATAAAACCATTCTCACATATATGTGTGAATTATGTAAAAAGATAATTAGCAAGATAATTGTCATGGTTTAATCAAGACTTGACCATTATCATTTCACATTAAATGAAAATTGCAAGGATCAAAGAGCATCTTTCATATGGAATGATGATGGTCAACATGTCAACCAAGGTCAACAAGTCAAGTATGGTCAAAATGTCAACAACCCTAACCATGCACAATTATATATAACTAATATCAATTAATCATAATACACACATAAGCATTAGGGTTAACAAAATGACAATGGTCATTAACCCTAATCAAAGTCCTCTGCCTCTGTCTCAGTCAACTGTGCATACGCACCCGTATTCGTGATCCGAGGAACATGAATACAATGAGATAAAACCAATCCCAAATCATATACTAGGATCTGGCTTAAACCAAAGCCCGCTAGTATAAGCTGTCCGGACAGCAAACGTGCACAAGTGCGCGGATGTGAACGAACCCTGTCGCAAAACCATGCGACGTCTACTCATTTTGCCTAAAGGCGAATAACTCTGTGTGTGGGACTCTAAAGACTCGACACTACGCTGGCAGTGGGTTTAACCACAGACCGCAAGCGGCACTAGCTGTATGTAACGGTCCCCTGGTAGATGCCGATGAGAAGACTGACGAGGTGAACCCATCTGAACTCTTACTGAGCCTGTATATGACAGTCTCCGTACAGTCCGGTCTGTTCGTCTGATACATCGCATGGCGGGCCTAGGGGGCGGTGAACGTCAGTCCCCTAATAGCGGTACAAGTCGTGTCGGAGTGTAGCCCAGAACACCCTGAGATAACACTGGAAACCTACCAGTATATCTCGCTTGCCCTGGCCAGGGACTACTTGTGTAATGACTCTCCTGGACACAGCGCGATGTCAACCCCCAATACCGGGAGAGACGAATCCTGTCTAACCGTTACTGCCTCCAAGTGTTTCGGGACTGCACCCAAAAACTACCTGTTTGCACGACTCCTTTGAGCCGTGGTAGGGTAGTAATCAAAGTGCAGTGGGAACACACTCGAGGCGAAGTGACAGTGTCAAGTCAGCGGACTAAGCTGTACTCATGTCACCTGGGAACTGATAACTGACGATAGGTATAATACCAACCAACAGTTCCCGACGAGTCCAGTCCAGTGTACTCGTAACCTAACGAGCACCCGCATACTATCTCAAGTACGACGTACTGACGGCTGTGGGACAGACCGTCTCCCACGCTGGGATGAGAAGCGCATACGCTAGTCTACTCCGGAGTATCGATGCCCTGTCTCGATAGTCCAACGACTAGAGACCTGTATAAGGATGTGCTTATGGATTACCCAACCCCCACGAGTGTGAGCGCCATCACAACGCTGGTAATCAAGCAAAGATCCTAAGAGCTCCACTAATGCGTAAAGGTGATATAATAAAAGAAACACATGTACACATTAATCAGAGACAAACCAAGTATCATACTACCATTTCGAGCAAGATTGTATATACAACTGTGAATATCCCAAGCTTCCATCAAGTAATATACATACTAGTATGATACAGTAATGGCCTCTAGGGCATATATACTAATAATCTCCCACTTGCACTAAGGCCATGTACTGGCGTATCGAAGACCTATCATCTCGATCAGCCGCTCGAACTGAGTCTGGGGTAGGGCCTTTGTGAGTGGATCTGCAGTGTTATTCTCCGTATTTACTCTCTTCACCTCGATCTCCCGGCGATCTACGATCTTCCTGATCAGGTGGTACCGCCTCAAAATGTGCCTGGACTTCTGATGGGACCTGGGTTCCTTCGCTAAAGCTATAGCGCCGTTGTTGTCGCAATACAGCGGCATTGGATCAACAATGGTAGGAACCACCTGAAGCTCCGTGAGGAACTTCTTTATCCAGACAGCTTCCTTTGCGGCATCGCAAGCAGCTATGTACTCTGCTTCCATGGTTGAGTCTGCAACGGTCTCCTGCTTGGAACTCTTCCAGCAAACCGCCCCTCCATTGAGGGTAAAGACATAACCCGACATAGACTTGGAGTCATCCTTGTCACTCTGGAAGCTGTAGTCAGCAAAGGCCTCGAGCTGGAGGTCTTTTCCGCCATACACCAAGAACATCTCCTTAGTTCTTCTTAGGTACTTGAGAATGTTCTTTACCGCTATCCAGTGTTTCTCCCCTGGGTTTGACTGATACCGGCTTACAACGCTCAATGCGTATGCTACATCTGGTCTGGTACATAACATCGCATACATTATAGAGCCTACCGCAGAAGCGTAGGGTATAATAGACATGCGATCCCTTTCCAAATCAGTCTTGGGAGACATCTCTTTGGAGAGGGTGATCCCGTGACAAGCCGGTAAATTACCGCGCTTGGAATCTTCCATACTGAATCTTTTCAGTATGGTGTCAATGTACCTTGACTGTGAAAGTCCCAACATCCTCTTAGATCTATCACGATAGATCTGGATCCCCAGAATGTAGTTGGCATCGCCCAGGTCCTTCATGGAGAACCTCTGTGACAAGAATCCTTTGACTGACTGTAGCATAGGAATATCATTTCCTATTAGGAGAATGTCATCCACGTACAAGACGAGGAATACCACAGTTCTCCCTACAATCTTACTGTAAATGCATGGTTCATTTGGGTTTTTGATAAAGTCGAATTCTTTGACAGTATCATCAAAGCAGATGTTCCAACTCCGCGATGCCTGCTTAAGTCCATAGATGGACTTTAGCAACTTGCACACTTTACCGCTGCTCCCACTCTGAATGAATCCCTCTGGCTGATCCATATAGACCCACTCTTCCAAATTTCCATTTAGGAAAGCCGTCTTTACGTCCATCTGCCAGATTTCATAACCGTGGAAGGCAGCAATGGCAAGAAGGATCCGAATGGATTTCAGCATAGCCACTGGAGAAAAGGTCTCGTCATAGTCCAAACCAGGTCTTTGACGAAAACCCTTTGCAACATAGGTCTCAACCTGCCTATCTACACCAATCTTCTTTCTGAAGATCCATTTGCTGCCTACGGGTTTTACCCTTTCTGGAGTAAAGTCCAAAGTCCAAACTTTGTTGGTGTACATGGACTCCATCTCGGCCCGCATTGCATCCAGCCATTTTACCGAGTCGCCGCTCTTAATGGCTTGCTGGAAGCTAGTAGGCTCACCATAATCCATAGTGCAATCCTCTCTATCCCCGTCTATGAGAAAACCGTAGTATCTCTCGGGCGGATGAGATTGCCTACTACTCCTGCGGAGTGGCGTAGGAATGTCCTGCTCTTTCGAACCTTCTGGTTCTACTAAGCTTTCAGTAATAGCTCGTGGTTCTGGAATTTCTTCCAGTTCTATTGCGCTCCCACTTATCTGATTTTCCAAAAACTCAGTTTCCAAGAAGCGGGCATGACGAGAAACAAAAACCTTTTGTTCCTCTGCGTAATAGAAAAGATACCCCTTGGAGTTCTTTGGGTATCCCACAAACTTACACTGTACTGAACGTGCCTCGAGCTTGTCCGCATGATGCTTTTTTACAAAAGCTGGACATCCCCATGTCTTAAAGTGTTTAAGACTGGGTTTCTTCCCACTCCACATCTGATATGGTGTGGTAGGCACTGACTTAGTAAGAACTTGGTTCAAAAGATATGCAGCTGTTTCTAGTGCATAACTCTAGAAGGATCGCGGTAACTCAGCCTTACTCATCATGGAACGAACCATATCCAATAGGGTTCGATTCCGCCTTTCAGATACACCGTTGTGTTGTGGTGTGTATGGAGGAGTAAGCTGAGAGAGAATTCCATTCTCTTTTAGGAAGTCCAGAAACTCGGCACTTAAGTATTCACCACCTCGATCAGATCTCAGTGTCTTGATACTTTTGCTTGTTTGTTTTTCAACTTCATTCTTGTACTCCCGAAATTTCTCAAAGGCTTCGGATTTGTGCTTCATCAAGAAGACATGTCCATACCTAGAGAAATCATCTGTGAAAGTAATGAAGTATGAATAACCACTTCACGCATGTGTAGACATTGGACCACACACATCACTGTGTATGAGTCCCAAGAGCTCGCTCGCTCTTTCTCCGTGTCCAGTGAACGGAGTCTTTGTTATCTTTCCCATGAGACAAGATTCACAAGTGGCATAAGACTGGTACTCGAACGGATCCAAGTATCTTTCTTTATGTAACTTAGTCAACCGTGTCTCATTAATGTGACCCAGTCTACAATACCATAAGAAAGCCTGATTTAATTCCAGAGACTTTCTTTTAGGTGTGTTCTGGACACTGAAGACCTGAGCTTGATTCAAAACGTATATACCGTATTTCAATGTACCTGACCCAATCAGAACTTGATTTAGGTGGATGTTTACTACATCGCTTACAAAAGTAAAATCATATCCTTCCTTAGAAAGTAAGGATACAGATATGATATTACAAGTCGCACCTGGTACATAAAAACAGTCACGCAGAATCAATATCTGCCCAGTTGTCAGTCCTAGATGATATTCCCCTACGGATTCAGCATACATGCTCATTCCGTTAGCAACCCTGAGAGTCATATCACCTTTCCTGATAACCCTACGGTTTCTCAGAGCCTGTAACGAATTACAGATATGAGATCCTGATCCGGTATCCAATACCTAGGAAGTAGGGTTAACTGACATACAGTTCTCAATTACAAACACACCCGAAGCCGAAGCCACAACATGCTTCGAATTCTGGCTACTGGCTATACTAGCCCTGCAATCCTTCTGCCAATGTTCATTCCTGTAACAATAGGAACGTCCCTCTTCCACTATATCCACTCCCGAAACTTCTGCCCTTCCCTTTCTTTCTACTTCCCTGGTTTCCTTCAGGGTAGTAGGTAGAGACTGTTGAACTAAGTCAGTATCTGACCCGTTCCTCAACGTGGTCTTCAGGTCCGTGAGCTCAAAAGAGCTGGTCTCTGTAAGGACGTTGCCCCTTACATATGACTCGATAGCCAACCTCGCTGGAAGCAATTCGTTCGAGGTCTCATATCTTGCGATACGAGATTGCTCTCCATATAAATCTTTGTTATGGAGGAAGATAGAAACTGAGTCCATCTTCTCGTGCTGCCTCTGGTATGTACCATCAACTGAGGCTAACACGAGGCACTTGGCTTTCACACAGTCTTTTTCCGATGTCCTATGAATATCCGTGACAGGGGAAGCTGGACCTGAGACGGCAGGGGTTGGATTAGTTAAGGGCTGTTCCAGCTTGTCATGGGCAATGGACATCTGGACAGACCTTTGCCAGTCATAACAGTCAGATTCAGTCATTTTATTATCTAGATGTAACCTAGGTGCGGTCATTGGGTCGCTGCAATTAAGAGAGAGAGAAGAAAACACTTAGCATGATGCTCTTGCAAGTTTAGATTGGTTTTTAATTTATCTAAACAGGATGGCTCCCACTGTCTCTCGAATCCCTCCTCAAACCATAAAGGAAGAATTAGTCAGGATCAATTTCACCATACAATACTTGCTTAACCGTTCAGCCAGGCCAGTGTCGGTACTTCGAGGGAGGTTTTCCAACGCTTTCGCGAAATTACTTAATTAAGTAACCTCTTTTCCCTGTGGGCGTAGCCCCGCTAATACCTTTCTAGACACCTACTTGGTTTATAGCATTGATCGTTAAGTGAGAAAGTTCCCGAGGAGTAGCATATACTCACAGTAGGATCGGGATCCAAATATCATTGCGTGACAAAACTGAAGGAATCCTACCAGAATCATCACACTCCAAATGGTATGCAGCGCTAGCAAGTTTCAGTACTTTTGAAACTCTCGATGTGTATTTTTGCCCCATGCTCTTATGACCTTGACTAAGGCCAACAAATCATAAGTCACATGTCAAGTTCTACCCGTCGTTGTCCAGGTTGATTTGAACCCACCCGTATATACCCTTGACTATGGCCAACAAAGCAATACGACTGTCCCAAACCAACGCATTCTATCTATGCAACATATGAATACCCACCAGCTACCAAACACTGTGCCTTGACTAGGGCCAACAAACACAGCTTGAATACTGTTGAATATTCATATGAAACGACGGAGGGCTACGGATGGTTTTGGCGAAACCGTGAACGTAGTAAACTTGATATAATCGATGGAACGAGATAGCTTTTATAAGGAGTGGTTCAAGCTCCGCATTTAAAAGTTTGGTTTTGAAAAAAACCGAGTGGTTTTCAAAGTGTTCCAATCGACTTTTACTTGGTTTATTTTCTTGCATTAGTTCTTTTAATGCGTCCCATCATTTAATCCTACCATTGCAGAAAACAACCAAAATATGACGTACGCTTATGCCATTCGCATTCGCCACGGGGCCCCGTCATCACCCGTTAGGTTACTTAACTAACGACAGAGCGGGGGCTGGGCTAGCGCGGCTGTAAAACATAAGCAACGCCTAAATAATTATCGTATATAGATATATAGCAATGATAGACATTACAGATCACAGATGAATACATTGGATATACTAGGAATCCGCAATCCGTTCGAGCCTGCAACGAAAAGCGGATTACACGATCGCGGTGAATAGCCAATACCCCATCCAAGACCCCTACGGGTGCGGCAAACTACCCGCCAAGTACCCGAAGCGAAGCAACCTCCCTCAACTCCGTGAGTAGGCCACTCGGCACTTCGAGATACCCGGTAGTTTGTGCACCCCCTCCATGGGTCTATCCTAGGAGCAAAAATAGTAAAAAAAAATTATACAATGACGACTACAACCCCGACCCAGTTGTGCGGCCATACTAATAAATCACATCAATTTACATGTTACATGAATTGAAAGAAAAGAAAACTCTCGTCTCACAAAACCCCCCGGCTATTCACCCGCGACAATCCAACGCATTCATATACACATACCATCAACAAACACAGATCACAGATATGTATAACCCCCACTAATCGACGTATAGCGATTAGCAGCCGTTCAATACATATAAACATCACAGATATAACCCATTAGTCAAAGTGTAGTGAAGTTCGATCAAAAATACGGATTTATAGGTACCCCAAATACAAATTTCTTTTCTGGAAAATCTGGGCAGAAATAAACCATCTTAAAAATCACAAAACCTTAACAGAGGAATACTGCACCAAACTCGGTCCAGAACGGAGTCAAAACGGCCGCGGTTCCGCGGCAATAGGCATGCTTTTGCCGCGGAACCGTCACGCTTTGAACTGTTCACTGGACCGTTTTGGGTGTGCTTCTTGACAAAACCCTGAGCCGATTTTTGAAGTATGATTTTTTATTTTTAGAGCAGAAAAAAAAACAACAGAAACTTAGGGTTTTGATGTTTTAGTTTTGCGGTTTTTCCGATCGAACTTCCATACACTTTACTAACTAGCTAGTTTATGTTTAGTTAGGCTCTGATACCACTGTAAGTCCACGTTGCCCACCCCGGTGCTTGCGGGGAGGCGGAAAATGGAATAAAAATCGGATTTTTATCGAACTAGGAAACATGGACTAGCTTAAGGAGGATCTTTGCTAAACAAAAACTAACTAAAAGCTAACTAGATTTAGCTATATAGAAGAAAGGTTATACCTTGGGCTTTATGTCCTTCTCTCCTTGCTCCTTGGAGTGGAAGAAAGAGATCACCTTGTCCCCTTCTCTAGTCGAAGAAGGATCCACCCGAGAGCCTCAACCTTTGGCTTCAACTTCAAGCTAGAAATAACTAAGGTGCTAGAAGTGCTAATCGTAGAACCTTAGATGAGAGTAGAGATTACTTTGGAGAGGTTTAACTCAAGCTCAAGTGTTTCTCAACACATGAGAGGGGAGAGCTTGAGAGAGAGGAAGAGGAGGAGAGAGAATCAATATGATAGAATGAGAGAATAATAGAACCATTCTAATATATATGTGTGAATTATGTAAAAAGATAATTAGCAAGATAATTGTCATGGTTTAATCAAGACTTGACCATTATCATTTCACATTAAATGAAAATTGCAAGGATCAAAGAGCATCTTTCATATGGAATGATGATGGTCAACATGTCAACCAAGGTCAACAAGTCAAGTATGGTCAAAATGTCAACAACCCTAACCATGCACAATTATATATAACTAATATCAATTAATCATAATACACACATAAGCATTAGGGTTAACAAAATGACAATGGTCATTAACCCTAATCAAAGTTCTCTGCCTCTGTTTCAGTCAACTGTGGATACGCACCCGTATTCGTGATCCGAGGAACATGAATACAATGAGATAAAACCAATCCCAAATCATATACTAGGATCTGGCTTAAACCAAAGCCCGCTAGTATAAGCTGTCCGGACAGCAAACGCGCACAAGTGCGCGGATGTGAACGAACCCTGTCGCAAAACCATGCGACCTCTACTCATTTTGCCTAAAGGCGAATAACTCTCTGTGTGGAACTCTAAAGACTCGACACTACGCTGGCAGTGGGTTTAACCACAGACCGCAAGCGGCACTAGCTGTACGTAACGGTCCCCAGGTAGATGCCGATAAGAAGACTGACGAGGTGAACCCATCTGAACTCCTACTGAGCCTGTATGTGACAGTCTCCGTACAGTCCGGTCTGTTCGTCTGATACATCGCATGGCGGGCCTAGGGGGCGGTGAACGTCAGTCCCCTAATAGCGGTACAAGTCGTGTCGGAGTGTAGCCCAGAACACCCTGAGATAACACTGGAAACCTACCGGTATATCTCGCTTGCCCTGGCCAGGGACTACTTGTGTAATGGCTCTCCTGGACACAGCGCGATGTCAACCCCCAATACCGGGAGAGACGAATCCTGTCTAACCGTCACTGCCTCCAAGTGCTTCGGGACTGCACCCAAAAACTACCTGTTTGCACGACTCTTTTGAGCCGTGGTAGGGTAGTAATCAAAGTGCAGTGGGAACACACTCGAGGCGAAGTGACAGTGTCAAGTCAGCGGACTAAGCTGTACTCATGTCACCTGGGAACTGATAACCGACGATAGGTATAATACCAACCAACAGTTCCCGACGAGTCCTGTCCAGTGTACTCGTAACCTAACGAGCACCCGCATACTATCTCAAGTACGACGTACTGACGGCTGGGGGACAGACCGTCTCCCACGCTGGGATGAGAAGCGCATACGCTAGTCTACTCCGGAGTATCGATGCCCTGTCTCGATAGTCCAATGACTAGGGACCTGTATAAGGATGTGCTTATGGATTACCCAGCCCCCACGAGTGTGAGCGCCATCACAACGCTGGTAATCAAGTAAAGATCCTAAGGGCTCCACTAATGCGTAAAGGTAATATAATAAAAGAAACACATGTACACATTAAAGTAGAGACAAACTAAGTAGCATACTAGCATTTCGAGCAAGATTGTATATACAACTGTGAATATCCCAAGCTTCCATCAAATAATATATATACTAGTATGATACAGTAATGGCCTCTAGGGCATATACACTAACAATATATATATATATATATATATATATATATATATATATATATATATATATGAGGAGTTAAACTCCTAGGATATTTTGAAGCTGATGAAGGGGTTTCTCCCCTTGAGCTCTGGATCTTCCCTAAAGTGGGGTTTCTGGAGATAGGTCTCCTTCTTCTTCCTGTCGTTTGGCCGGATATTGGAAAAAGGGGGGAGACTTAAAAATCTCCCATTTTTGAGATTTAATGGCAGATCCAAATTCCCCTTTATGGGTTTTGTGGTGAAAAACTATTTAGTTTTGGAAAAGGAAGAGTAAAGCTCTTGATTTAATCCAAAAGAAAGGAAAGTTTTAGAACCTTGAAGAAGGAGAAAGAGGCACATGCCCTAATTTTTTGGGGAATGAAAAGTCTATGCTTTATTCATCATCATGTTGCCTTATACAGGCTTACACATTTATATATAGCCCCTTGGGCTTTACAAAATGGCATTTTACCCATCCCATGTCTCATGTGTTATTTCTTTTTTGCACATAAGCTATGGGCTTACAAAAATTTGGCTTTATGCCCATTTTGTTTACATTCATGTATAAAAAATTACATAAAAATTATTTATTACATGATTTCATTTTGGCATGGGAGAGGGCCGGCCGCTTCATGTTCGGACTCGACCTGAGCATGTGCCCACTTGGCTTATGGTTGACTTTGACTTTGACTTGGTCAACCGGGGTGCAATTTTCGACTTCAACAGTTTTTAGACAACAGCCCGCTGACGAACGTTGGCCGTTCAGTCGAAAATAGTGCATTTTTAACATGATAATTTCCGTACTTTTCTTAATCATCTACGGGTATTTGCTATAAATATAACACATATTAGAAGTTCATCCGCAAAATATAAATTGCCATGTGTTATACATTATAATCAGTATTATGAAGGAAATTGTATGTTTAATATTTTTACGCATAATATTTTTTATCTCACATTCTTCATTGAGATCTTATACAAGATTAAGCTCAGGTCAGATATCGGGAATCAGGAATCTGTCGATAAAATACAAGAAAGTCGAAGAATCAAATACTGGCAGAAATTCAGAAGAGATAAGAAGATTCCAGATATCATATAAAGACCCAGAGATCAACACCAGAAGACCACAGAATTTTGAAGCAACAATCTTACTAATCGTCCGCGGAACCGCAGCCGAGTCAGGCCGAGTCGTCGGGGATCTGCGACCGAGTCATGGGCTTCGGAGTCGGGAACTCTCTGAAAACTTCTTCTCAACGACCTAGCTTATTGGGGAAGCCTCTTTGTAACAATTTTGTTCTGGAAACTTCTATATAACAACCTAGGTTATTGAGGAAGCTTGATTATGGGATATATAAAGGACCTAAGACTACATTGAAGGGGTTCCCAATTATTGTTCCCATTTAGTTACCAATTTAGATCCCAAATTTCATCCAAGTCTTCATCTCATTCAATATCAAATCCAAGATCCAAAATCAAGAATCATCGAGAAACCATGCGATTCAACAAAAGATCCTTTATACGAAGCCGATCTGCATCATCGAGCACGCGATCCACGATAGGTCCAAAACTCACGGTGATCGAGCAACGTAAAGATTGACGGAAAAATTACCTCTTCAAGAGAGTGATCGAGAGCAATTCTTCTTGTAAATCTCGGATTGAAGAAGTTGTAATTTGAAGTTGAATAATAAAAGTGATAATTAGTTTCAATTTCGCTTTCTTTTAAAGTTCCGCATTATGAGTTCTTTTTCTAATCTTTCTTCTATTTTCAGGATGCGCGAGTAAATCTCCGCTTGCTAGGATCCGTAGGATTAAGGTAGATCGATGGATGATAGAATTCTATACTTTTCTTTAGTCCTATGAAGTTTACAAACCTTCGCAAAAGAATCGTTAACATCCTCATTGGGTACAATATCAAATTTTTGATTATCATGATCACGATGTGAGAGAAGATTAACCATCTTTTTGTGAAGGGCTAGAAAATGAATGGGATCAATGAAAGGACAAGGGATTATAGAGAAGAAACCCTAGTTTCTTCCAAAAAACCCTAATCCGCATTCATCGCTATCAATCTAGCGTTAAACTGTTAATAGAAAAGATGAGTTACCTTTATTAGTCATTCATGGCTACTAAATCCGATCGGATCCTACAAGCCTTCTTTATATTTTCTTGATAATTGGACCTTGAACATTTTCTTGATTTCCTTTCTTGAAAACGATTTCTTGAATTTCTTGAAATTATTACTTCAACCAAATCTTGAACAATTTCTTGAATTTCTTTACTATTTCTTTCGACTCAACTAAAGTAAGAATTTACGAATTCCTCGAATCCCAGAGGACGACCCGTGCTCACTAACGCTCGCTACATGTGACACCGTTATTGATTGCGGTTACTAAACTTCCTATTACCTATCATTTTTGAATCAATCAAATGGCGTCGTTGCCGGGGATACGTGTGTAATTTGTTCTTTCTTACTATTTGGCTTGAAATATTATTATTCCATCAAAATCTAAATCAAGAACGCATCGTGTGCTTAACGATTAGTGTGTGAATTTTGTAAGGAAATCTGGAATCACTGTAGCAGGGAAATAAAGATTCAGAGCATTTCATCAATACCAGAGGAGCAAGTGAAGCAACTGTAGAAAAACGAAGTCCAAGAACTCTGAAAATGGCGGCGGGATCGCTGCATTATGCATGTTCGTGCGGCGGAACCGCGGTGGTTTTAGTGAATTAGGTCTTCAAAGTTCTCTGGTATAATTTCTATCTTCTTCTCTCTCCTCTGAAAAATTCAATAACAATTTTTTTGCAGGATTCTTTGCAAAATTCGCCGCTCAAAAAAAAATTATTGTTGCATGTTTTGATATTGGTTGTTTTTGCATATTTTAATATGGAAAATTAAGGGGCAAAGACCAATTCAGATTAGCTAGGGATTTCATTACCCTTCCTAAGCCCACAAATCACAAAAACTAGCATCTGCATCATCCTTCATTAATTAAAAATATCTAGACCAAAACTCTAAGGACCGTCGCGCTCAATTAGGACAGAGGAAGGTCGTGGGTAATCTACTGCTTATCCGCATTTCTTTTGTGGTGTCTAGGCAAGTGTGTATGAGACAAGTGGTTACTTAATTAGGCCCGCTATTTACATAGCGGATACCTCCCACTTACCTGGCACTTACCTGGCCACAAGAGAGATAAAGAGGTAGTATATGATTTATCCTGCGATTTGTCTTCTGGAAGTCTAGGAGCGGTCTAGTGACTTGACCTAGGTGACCCTAGATCTAAGATTGATTGTGCATTTTTTGTGATTTGTCTAAATCCGTCTTTTTCAAAACAAACCATAAGACAAACCTTTCTTTTAATTTATACATACGCTGTCACTTGCGCTAAACCCGCTTAGTGCATGCTCGGCTGGACATGGGATTCTAGTGCCCGTCTTGTCCATGTTTCTTCTATCGACTCCGAAGTCGGTATTTCTTCATCTTCTTTTTCCTCACCACCCACAACATCCACCGAGATGGACGGTTCTCCATCAAATTTCAATAACACCACTCTGCCACCACCCGCAGGTGCATAGAATCTACCGCGTATATCTCTCCAAGAGAGATGCTACCCTATACGTAGTCCTCTTTCTACCTGTCTTTCTATTCCACCTGCCAATGGGGATAATTTTGAAATCAAACTATACTATATCAATCTTTTGCCTAAATTTCACGGTCTAGAGTCTGAAGACGCATACGTTTTTATCACCAAATTCGAAAACGTATGTGCTATGATGGGCACTTCACAACTTTCTGTGGATACTATGCGTTTACGTCTTCTCCCGTTTACTTTGTGCGATTTAGTCGAAAAGTGGCTTTATAACACACTGGCACACTCTATTTCTAATTGGGATGAATTCATTATAGCATTCCTTAAGAAATTTTATCCCAATCATAAGACTGCCCGTGTTAGGAGTGAAATCAATAGTTTTCCCAGCTTCCCAATGAACCATTTTGGAAATGCTTTGAACGGTTTAAGGATTTGCTTGTCCAATGTCCTCATCACAGAATCCATATATGGGATCTGTGCCGAATTATATATGAGGGCATTAATCCAATGACAAAGCAGATGCTTGAACCATATGTCAAGGAAATTTCATGTCTAAAGATGATGGTGAAGCCTAGAAATTCTTGGAAGATTTTGCTGAAAACACTTTGCAATGGAAAAGCGTTAGTCCATCATCTAGAGGAGGTATCCATCAAATTGATGTTTCTATAGTAGTAAAAGCAGAAATGGCAGCATTACAAAAGAAACTCGAAACCATAGAAAACAAAGTCTCTTCAGCCTCCCTAAACCAGGTGACGCTCCTTAAAACCGTGTGTGGATGCTGTTCCGATCCATCACATCTGACGGAAGAATTTCCTTTGAATTCTCCGTTTCAAGGTCAAAAACACACTAATACTGCTTTTCAGCAGCGACCTGGAAACGATCCTTATTCTTCCATATATAATTAGGGTTGGAGCAATCACCCTAATTTTGCTTGGAACTAACACCAAACTTAAAATACGGTTCCAAACCAAAATAACTATCAATAGGCTCCTCCACAGCAACAGCAACCAACACAGAGTCGACATCCCTTTCAACCACAAAATTTTCAAAATCCGGCCAACAATTATGCACCCTATAATAATTCTTTTCAAACGGCCGGTACCGAAAACTCATCTGCACTCGATCTGTTTATTAAATTCTCCATGCAAACATCGGCTGATTTAAAGGCTTCTATCCAAACATTAATGCAGAACTCTGCCTCCCACGGTGAGAGTATAAAATCGATGGAAGCATAAATTGCACAATTAAATTCCGCGTTGAGTGCTAGAGAGAAAGGGGAACTTCCATCTCAACCCCTACCGAATCCTGGCTACTCGCAACATCATAATGTGAGTGTCGTTATCATGTTGAGATCAGGAAGAGTGCTGAATAATCAAGTCGGTGAACAGGATGATAATGAGGAATCGATCAATGATACCCCGACTTCCACTTCTAACCCTATTTCGTCTAGTCCACCATCTTCTTCCGAACCTATTCTCCGTTTTCCTCAAGGCTTGAACCCTCCACCCACCTTCTTGAGTCCACTAATAACGATCCCCACTCCAATTCCGGGATCCGTTCTACCCCCACGATCTTCTATGTTGGACCCAGCTCTTATTGATAAAGCTCCTTATCCAAATAGGTTAAGGGGAAACAGACCAAGTCCACAAACGGAGAAGATTGTGGAAATGTTTAAGCAGGTTAACATAAATATCTCTCTCCTAGATGCTATACAACAAGTTCCGGCTTATGCGAAAATACTTAAGGACTTGTGCACTAGGAAGAGAAGAACTCAAGTACCTAAAAAAGTTTTCATGACGAGTAATGTAAGCACAGCTTTTACCCAGCAATTACCAAAGAAACGTAAGGACCCTGGCTGTCCTACAATCTCTATTTCTATTGGACATAAAAATATCAATCGTGCTCTACTCGATTTAGGTGCTAGTGTTAAGCTGCTTCCATATTCTGTGTATGAGCAATTGGGTATCGAAGAGTTAAACCCATCGCACTGCACTCTCCAGATGGCAGATCGATCTATCACCCAACCTAGGGGTAAGCTTGAGGATGTGTTGATAAAAGTTAGGGAATTTATATTCCCTGTAGACTTCATTGTTCTAGATACACAGCCTGTAGCGAACCCACGGAATCAAATTCCGGTGATTTTAGGTCGACCATTTTTAGTGACTTCCAACGCTGTAATCAATTGTCGAAACGACTCTATGAACCTATCCTTCAGGAAGATGTCAATTGAGCTTATCATTTACAAGTTGGGAAGTGAACTTTCTGAACCTTCTGCTCAATTATGTTTTGTCGAATTAATGGATGTCGACAGCAACGAATTTGAACAGTTTTACGATATTGATCTAGACTCCCTCAATACGTTGTTGTTTGACCCCGCTATTTGTTATACACATACAGACTCATCTATCGAGTTGTCCGGGTCAATATCTAACGCTGATTATGAACCTTTTATGGAGTCTGAGTATCATCCCGTTCTTTCCGATGAGATTATTCTTCGAGGTATCGATGAAAGCTTTGAAGAAATTTTCACAAATGAACTCGCATTTTTAGAAAACATGGGAGTTGTGATGAATCAACCCCAAACCAAAGAAGTTGAACCATCACCCCTACTTCTTAACAATAACGAGAAAGCGAGTAATCCATCATTATCATTGTGTCGTTTCTACAAACACGCAAACCCTTTCCATACCATCACTTATCTCTTCCCCACTTCTTCATGTCGATAGGTGACGTGTTCTTCTACCAACCTGTACATTACATTGATAAAATCTTTGAATGGTTGGTGTTAACTTTTGGTCTTTATAATACTTTATATTGACCAATAACTTTACCCCTCTCTTATAATTTTAAAAGCTTAATATTGTTTAAATCAAGTTTGGGTTTTTTTAAAAATATTTTTGGCTCTTGAAAATAAAATTTCTACACAAAATTGTGGGCCAGAAATAAGTTTGGGGGAGGTTTTCACGTTCATTTATTCTTGTACCCCGTTAATAATTTTTCTTCCCAAGTCGGTTTTTGAGATTTAAAAGATGACAACAATGAGGACACTGCTGTAAACAGGTTTGGGGAAGGTTCGTGCTTATTTACGCATTATTTTGCATTACACTTTGCATAAGCACAAAATTTTTAAATTTTTTCTTTTATAATGAAAGATTAGAAAGTGAAAAATTACATTTAAAAAATTGGAAAAGTTTAAGAAAACCAAGAAAGTTAAATGTTTTCTTAAACGAAACTAGTAATAAGTAGTTATGGGCCGTTGTCCCAAGGGTTAGTAAGATGAAGGAAGTCACTAATCTGAGGATAAAAATAAGTTTGAAGAATAGTTCCTATTCTGGAAGCCAAACATTTGAACATTGATACCCTACTATACGCACTTACACACTTCTTGAAACTCGGGATAGTAGAGGATACCTTGAAATGCTCTTGTCTAAAATCCAAATTACGAAGAAAATAAAAATGAAAAATAAAAGTATAAAACGGTGAAAAAATAACACTGGTTTTGTAATCACTAAGACAACATAAAAAATATAGCGAGGGTGCTTCATCACCTAGTGCCTTAGACTAACTGGTTTGGGAGTCACTGCTAAGCCTTAGGTGTTGCAAGACGAGAAAATTGCTAATTACGCCTAATAAGTGAGCACATTTAGTAATCGGTCGGTTAGTACCTCAAGAATAATTAACGGTCGCATGAAGAATGTGTGAGCAATTCCATCTAAAATATTCACCGACTAAAAAATACTAAGATAGATGGACAAGAGTATGATAGCTTGAATTGACTTCTCCGAGTATAGGGATGTCTTTTACACACACGTAGTGGTATATGATCGGTGTTTGGAAGATAGGTAGGGAGGAAGACTAAAGGCGATGTTTTATTGAGAGATGATGTGATTTCTAACATTTTTTCATGACTATTAAGATAGAGCTCATGACAACTGAAAAGCTATTGTTGTTGGAAACTTTGATTTTCAAGTTCTTTCTTTTATAGTTCTTATCTTTATATGTAACTTTCACTATCTTTCTTTTATTATGGGATTTTCTGGGTGCAATCCGCTGAAAACCCTCAGGAGACAACACTCCTCCTACTAGGGACACCTAGAGATTTAAAGGCTTGTTGCATGTGCTCAGTGCAATCGTGTTGCCTACGAAAGTGTGCTAGTTAGTTTTTCTATTTTTTTCTCCTTCTCTTGAATAAATAAAGTTTGCTCGGGACGATCAATGTCAAGTCTGGGGGTATTTGTTCAGTCGAAAATAGTGCATTTTTAACATGACAATTTCCTTACTTTTCTTAATCATCTACGGGTATTTACTATAAATATAACACATATTAGAAGTTCATCTGCAAAATATCAATTACCATGTGTTATACATTATAATCAACATTATGAAGGAAATTGTATGTTTAATATTTTTACGCATAATATTTTGTATCTCACATTCTTCATTGAGATCTTGTGCAAGATTAAGCTGAGGTCAAATATCGGGAATCAGGAATCTGCCGATAAAATATAAGAAAGTCGAAGAATCAAATATTGGCAGAAATTCAGAAGAGATAAGAAGATTCCAGATATCACATAAAGATCCGGAGATCAACACCAGAAGACCACAGAATTTTGAAGCAACAATCTTACCAATCGGCCGCGGAACCGCGGCCGAGTAAGGCTGAGTCGCCGCTGATCCGCGGCCGAGTCGTGGGCTTCGGAGTCGGGAACTCTCTGAAAACTTCTTCTCAACGACCTAGCTTATTGGGGAAGCCTCTTTGTAACAATCTTATTCTGGAAACCTCTCTATAACAACCTAGCTTGTTGAGGAAGCTTGATTAAGGGCTATATAAAGGACCTAAGACTAGATTGAAGGGGTTCCCAATTATTGTTCCCATTTAGTTGCTAATTTAGATCCCAAATTTCATCCAAGTCTTCATCTCATTCAACATCAAATCCAAGATCCAAGATCCAAAATCAAGAATCATCGAGAAGTTCACCAAGCGATTCAACAAAAGATCCTTTATACGAAGCCGATCTTCATCATCGAGCATGCGATCCACGGCAGGTCTAAGACTCATAGTGATCGAGCAATATAAAGATTGATGGAAAAATTACCTCTTCAAGGGAGTGATCGAGAGCAATTCTTCTTGTAAATCTCGGATTGAAGAAGTTGTAATTTGAAGTTGAATAATAAAAGTGATAATTAGTTTCAATTTCGCTTTCTTTTAAAATTCCGCATTATAAGTTCTTTTTCTAATCTTTCTTTTATTTTCAGGATGCGCGAGTAAATCTCCGCTTGCTAGGATCCGTAGGATTATGGTAGATCGATGGATGATAGAATTCTATACTTTTCTTTAGTCTTATGAAGTTTACAAACATTTGCAAAAGAATCGTTAATATTCTTATTGGGTACGATATCAAATTATTGATTATCATGACTACGATGTTGAAGGGTTATACTAGCGCTCCAGCCAACTTCCGTGGCCAAATGCGGAACAAATATTTTTTACGACGAACATAAACTTGGCGCTAGGATAAAACTAAACCCGGATCTTTACCATAAACCTAACTAGCACAAGAAGGTTCTATCTACTATGACAGAAAGTTATACCTCAAACTTGAACTCCTTCTCTTTTTGTGTTGCTTCCCCTTGTTGTGAGCTCCTTGGAATGGTGTAGATGGCTCCTTCTCACCGTCTTCTCTTTGCCAAAGAAAGATCCACCCGAAGGCCTCTACCTTGAGCTCCAACCTCTATCTTGAAGTAACTAAGGTGCTTGGTGTGCTAGACTAAGAACCCTAGAGTGAGTAGATAGTTGTTTTAGTGGTTAGATCTCACAAAGCTCCTGATTTTCAACTCATGAAACAAGAGAGCTTTGAGAGAGAAAGAGGAGAGAGCTAGCAAGAGAGAGAATGTATCATGTTGAAATGAGGAGATAGCTCTCATATGATGAAAAAGAATAATGATAATTTTAATTAGGATAAATTGTCATGGTTGATGTTGATTTGACCATTATCATGTCACAATTAATGCTAAGCATGCTCACAAAAATATCTAAATCAAACATGGGTCAATAAAGTCAAATAGTTAAACTAATTAACCATGATACAATTATCTCTAATTAAAACTCATTAATCAATTTTCTCCATCTCATTATGGTTTTAATCAAGTCAATGGTCAAAACCCTAATGAGGTTCCTCTGCCTCTGTCAACTGTGTATACATACCCGCATCCGTGTTTCGAGGAACACGAATACAATGAGACCGAACCAAGCCGAAACCAAATAATAGGATCTGGCTTAAACCAAAGCCCACTAGTATCAACTGCCCGAACACCGAACACGTATAAGTACGCATATGTGAATGAACCCTGTCGTAAAACCATACGACCTCTACTCGTTTCGCCCAAAGGTGAACAACCCTCTGTGTGGGCCTCTAAAGACTCGACACTACGCTGGCAGTGGGTTTAACCATAGGCTGCAAGCGGTACTAGCTGTACGTAACGGTCCTCAGGTAGATGCCGATAAGAAGACCGATGAGGTGAACTCATCTGAACTCCTACTGAGCCTGAATGTGACAATCTCCGTACAGTCCGGTCTGTTCGTCTAAGAGTATCGCATGTCGGGCCTAGGGGGCGGTAAACGTCAGACCCCTAATAGTGGTACAAGTCGTGTCGGAGTGTAGCCCAGAACACCCTGAGAACTACTGGAAACACTACCAGTAAATCTCGCTTGCCCTAGCCAGGGACTTTGTGTAATGGCTCTCCTAGACACAACGCGATATCAACTCCCAATACCGGGAGAGACGAATCCTGTCTAACCGTCACTGCCTCCAAGTGCTTCGGGACTGCACCCAACTACTACCTGTTTGCATGACTCAATAAATCCGTGGTAGGGTAGTAATCTAAGAACAGTGGGAACACACTCGAGGCGAAGTGACAGTGTCAAGTCAACGGAATAAGCTGTGCTCATGTCACCTGGGAACTGTTAACTGACGATAGGTATAATACCAACCAACAGTTCTCGACGAGTCCTGTCCAGTGTACTCGTAACCTAACGAGCACCTGCATACTATCTCCAGTACGACGTACTGATGGCTGTGGGACAGACCATCTCCCCTGCTGGGATGAGAAGCGTATGCACCAGTCTACTCTGGAGTATCGATGTCCTGTCTCGATAATCCTACGACTAGGGACCTGTATAAAGATGTGCTTATAGACTACCCAGCCCCCACTAGTGTGATCGCCATCACAACGCCGGTAGTCAAGCAAAGATCCTAAGGGCTCCATCAATATGTATTAGCGATATGTTAAAAGAAACATATACACATATTAAGATAGATACAAACCAAGTAGCATACTATAATATTGAGCAAGACTGTCGTAAACCCGTATATATATCCCAAGCTTACAAAATGTATTATACAAACTAGTACTATACAATAATGGCCTCTAGGGCATACATATCCAACAATCTCCCACTTGCACTAAAGGCCGGTAATTGGTGTACCGCATACCCAACGTCTGCACTAAGGCCAGCTGCTGGCATACCGCATACCCAATAGCTCAAAAAGTCGCTCGAATTGTGTTTGAGGGAGGGCCTTTGTCAATGGATCCGCCGTGTTATCTTTAGTGTTCACTCTCCGTACCCCGATCTCCTGGCGATCAATGATCTCCCTGATCAGGTGATACCGCCTTAAGATGTGTCTAGATTTCTGATGGGATCGTGGTTCCTTCGCTAAAGCTATAGCCCCATTGTTATCGTAATACAAAGGTATTGGGTCAATAATGGACGGAACCACCTGAAGTTCACTAATGAACTTCTTCATCCAGACCGCCTCTTTTGCGGCATCGCATGCAGCAATGTATTCAGCCTCCATCATCGAGTTTGCGACGGTATCCTGTTTGGAACTCCTCCAACACACCGCCCCTCCGTTGAAGGTAAACAAAAAACCCGAGACAGACTTGCTGTCATCCTTGTCACTCTGGAAGCTTGAATCGGTAATGGACTCGACCCTGAGGTCTCCATTACCGTAAACCAGGAACATCTCCTTAGTCCTTCTTAGGTACTTGAGAATGTTCTTCACTGCTGTCCAGTGGTTCTCACCTGGGTCTGACTGATACCGGCTCACCGCTCTTAGCGCGTAAGCTACATCTGGTCTTGTACATAGCATCGCATACATTATAGATCCTACCGCCGAAGCGTAGGGTATAGTGCTCATGCGAACCCTCTCCTCGTTAGTCTTGGGAGACATCTTCTTGGAGAGGGTGATTCCGTGCAATGCGGGTATATTACCGCGCTTGGAATCTTCCATACTAAATCTCTTTAGTATGGTCTCTATGTACCTGGACTGCAAAAGTCCCAGTAATCTCTTAGATCTATCTCTGTAGATCTTGATCCCCAGAATGCACGAGGCATCACCCAGGTCTTTCATGGAGAACCGTTGTGACAAGAATAGCTTGACCGATTGTAGCATAGGAATGCCATTTCCTATCAAAAGAACGTCGTCCACGTACAAGACTAGGAATACGACAGTTCGTCCTACAATTTTCTTATAAATACAAGGCTCATCCTCGTTCTTGATGAAGTAAAATTCCTTGATTGCTTCATCAAACCAGATGTTCCAGCTCCGCGATGCCTGCTTTAATCTATAAATGGATTTAAGCAACTTGCACACCTTCCCTCTGCTCCCACCATCTACAAAACCTTCTGGCTGATCCATATAAACACATTCTTCCAAACTGCCGTTTAGAAAAGCCGTTTTTACGTCCATCTGCCAGATTTCATAGTCATAGAAGGCAGCAATGGCAAGTAGGATCCGGATGGATTTGAGCATAGCCACCAGAGAAAAAGTTTCGTCATAGTCCACACCAGGTCTTTGACGAAAACCTTTTGCAACGAATCAAGCTTTATAGGTTTCCACCTGCCCATCTACACCAAGTTTCCTTTTGTAGATCCATTTGCATCCAACGGGTTTTACCCCAGGTGGAGCAATATCTAAGGTCCATACTTTATTGGTGTACATGGACTCCATTTCGGATCGTATAGCATCCATCCACTTATCAGAGTCCCTACTGATAATGGCCTGCCTGAAACTGGTAGGATCATCTTCTTCCAAGATGCAATCCTCTCGATCCCCATCTATGAGAAAATCGTAGTATCTTTCGGGCGGATGAGAAATTCTACCAGATCTACGGAGTGGCTGAGGTTCATCTGGGGTTATTGAATCTAGTGGTTTCTCCAAATCTTCAGTTACATTTTGTGGTTCATGGATTTCTCCTAGTTCTACCGAACTCCCACTAGTTTATTTTGCAAGAAACCCCTTTTCTAAAAAGGTAGCATGGCGAGATACAAACACCTTCTGTTCCTCAGTGTGGTAGAATAGATATCCTAGTGAATCTTTAGGATATCCCACAAATTTACATAGAACTGACCGTGCCTCTAGCTTGTCCGGTTTCTGTGTTTTTACATAGGCCGGACAACCCCATATCTTAAATCGCTTAAGATATAGATTTCGTCCACTCCATACTTCATATGGAGTTTTAGGCACAGATTTGGATGGAATGTAGTTCAGTAGGTATGCCACTGTCTGAAGCGCATGTCCTCAGAATGAAAGAGGCAACTCAGCACTACTCATCATGGAGCGAACCATATCCAATAAGGTATGATTCCTCCGCTCCAATACACCGTTGTGCTGTGGTGTATAAGGAGGAGTAAGCTGAGAGAGAATTCCATTCTCTTTTAAGTAATCTAGGAATTCCGTGCTCAAGTACTCCCCTCCCCTATCAGATCGGAGGATCTTGATACTTTTGCCAACCTGGTTCTCTACCTCGTTTCGGAATTCCTTGAATTTCTCAAAAACTTCAGATTTGTGTTTCATGAGATACACATATCCGAATCTAGAGAGATCGTCAGTGAATGTGATGAAGTACGAGAACCCACCCCTTGCATGTATAGACATCGGACCATACACATCACTGTGTATGAGTCCCAAGAGCTCTGCTGCTCTTTCTCCATGTCCGGTGAAAGGAGATTTGATCATCTTTCCTTTGAGACAAGACTGGCAAGTTTCATAAGATGAGAATTCGAACGTATTCAAGAGTCCATCTTTATGTAACTTACTTAGTCTTTTCTCTCCGATATGACCAAGTCTACAATGCCACAAGTAGGATTCGTTCGTATCTGAACTCTTCCTTTTGCGTGTGTTTTGTACATTGAAAACTGTATTCTGATTTAGAACATAGATACCATTACACAGTGTACCTTCTGCAACCAGTACCTTATCAAGGTAAGTGTTCATGATATTTCTATCAAGAATAAAGTTATATCCATCTTTATCAAGTAAAGAAACTGATATGATGTTGCAAACCATGGAAGGTATATAGTAGCAATTGTTCAAAATCATAGTATAGCCATTTGGCAACACTAGGTGATATTCACCGAAGGCTGCAGCATTAACTTGTGCTCCGTTCCCTACCCTGAGGGACATATCACCAGGTCCAACGATCCTACTTTTTCTCAGTCCCTGCAATAAATTACAGATATGAGATCCTGATCCGGTATCTAGTACCCAGGAGGTAGGACTAACCGAAAAGCAGTTCTCAACTACAAGAACACCTGAAGTAGATGCAATAGTATGATTCTTCTTCATTTGGGTCTCTTTGGAATCCATACAATCCTCTTTCCCTTGCTCACACTTATGACTGTTGTCGTAAGTTAGAGCCGAACCGACGTTCCCTAGCCCCGAATAAGAATTCGGATCGGTCAAGCGATACATTTTATTATCTTGATTAGGCCGTGAAATGGTTGCTACCTGGAGAGAGAGAAAAGAAACACTCAGCATGCGCTCTTGCAAGATTAGATTGGTTATTAATTTATCTAACCAGGATGGCTCCCACTGTTTCCTCAAATTCTTCTTCAAACCCTAAAAGACGAACTAGTCAGGATTAATCGCACGTCACAATACTTGCTTAACCTTTCAGCCAGGCTAGTGTTGGTACATCGAGGGAGGTTTTCCAACGCTTTCGCGAAATTCCTTAATTACATAACCACTTTTCCCTGGAGGCGTAGCCTCGCTAACACCGTTCTAGACACCTACTTGGTTTATAGCATTGATTGTTAAGTGAAATAATCTCCCGAGAGTAATCCAACTCATCAGTGGGATCGGGATCCAACTATCATTGTATGATGACCTAGATGGAATCCACTCTAGTCACCACACTCCATAAGGTATGCTAAATCTGCAAGTTTCCTGTATATTTGAAACTCCCGATGTGGTTTTTACCCTTAGGACCCTAGTGACCTTGACGGAGTCAACAAATCAAAGATTCCTAGTCAAGTTCAACCCGTCATTATCTGGATTGCATTAAACCCACCCGCATAACCCTTGACGGAGTTAACAAGGTTATACGACTGTCCTAACCAATCCCATATAGTGCTACAAACGAGCACCACTCAGCTACCGTACACTACGCCTTGACGGAGTCAACAAACGCAGCACGAATACTAAGTGTTACTTGTAAGAAATGACGGAGGGCTACGGCTGGGTTATTGGCGAAAAACCCGTTAACGTAATGAACTTGATATCGTTGAAGGAACCTGAGTGGTTTTACAAATATATAGTGGCGAAAACTTTTGCTAAAGAGGTCACTCCCTGTGAAGGGATCTCGGCTCTTTCCTCGTCGAATGAGGTGCAGGATATTCCAAACTGAATACCACGATGCGAAGCAAAAATAATCGAATATAGTGAAGTTATTACGTTGACGCAAACTTTTACTCAAGGGGTCACTCCCGATGAAGGGATCTCGGCCCTTGCCTCGTCGAATGAGGTGCTGGGTATTTATAACCGAATACCTCTGTGCAAAACAAAAGAGAACGTCCTTGTAATAACAGCTTTTTGAAAATTGTTCCAACAACATCTTTTAGGTTTATTTTCTTGCATTAATCAAAATTAATGCGGTCCCATCAATATAACCTATCACACCAGAAAAGAACGAAAATACAATGTACGTATATGCCATCCATATTCGCCACTGGGCCCCGTCATCACCCGTTAGGTTACTTAACTAACGACAGAGCCGGGGCTGGACTAGCGCGGGTGCAAAACATATACAACATCTACTAGTATATATATGTAAGTATATACAACATTCATCCCAGGCATGATAATAATCAACATCACAGAATCTCAGCCAACATTACAGAATGGTGGATAATCTTGGAGCCTCGGGTTCCATTTGAGCCATAAATAAAACCCAACGTTCCCGGTCATGTGGATAGCCTATGCAATGAAAACCAGTACCCCCTACGAGTGCGGCGAATAGTCCGCCAATTCTAGAATGAAGCCCCATCCGTCTCAACACCATGAGAAAGAATCCCCTCCATCTCAATGCCATGAGATGCGGGCTTGTTGCCTTTCTAGAACCCGGCTATTCATGCACTCCACCGCGGGGTAATCCTAGTACAGAAAAAGAAAATAATATGTACAAACGGTGATATCGACCTCAACCCGGTCGTGCCCCAAAATAATATACAACCCGGCAAAGACGACAGTCCACATGTCGGACGCTCGTCCCGCAATAACAAATGTACAAAAGAATTTAAACTGCACCACCAACATTTCATCACATGCTATCCAACACAACTATCCAACCACAACCACAGAGCAAGCACACAATATCAACACGAATGTCACATTCGTAAAACCCGTCTAAAAGAACATATAGCAATCAGACGAGTTTTACCGATCGAGTGACATTCCCGGTCGCAGATAAAAGTGAATGTACTGTAAAATACACATTTAAAATTTCGATCGACTAAACTTTTCCAAATAGGCCCCAAAAGCAAATCCAACACTCAAATAAACCAGGGCCAAAACTATATATCACAAATATCATATTTTCATGAACTAGAGCCCCAGAAAAATGTTTGGGTACTGTAGCCCAAAAAGCGCCGCGGAAGGGCCGCAAAATGCGCCATTTTGCTCACTTTCAGCGGCGGAATTTTGGAGTTAGGCCCCCAAATTTTTTCTGTAGCTATAGTTTCGCCTGCATGTAATTCTAAGATACTCAGAAAAATTTTAGGACAACTTCAAAAATCGACAGCAAGCTCATGAACATAGATTCGTGATTCGGAAAAATTTGTCAATCGAGATTTTAACCTTGTGCAAACTAGCTATTTTGGGTTTATGGGTAGGCTTTGATACCATGAAGGGTTACACTAGCGCCCCGACCAACTTCCGTGGCCAAATGCGGAACAATTTTTTTTTTATGACGAACATAAACTTGGCGCTAGGATAACACTAAACCCGGATCTTTACCATAAACCTAACTAGCACAAGAAGGTTCTATCTACTATGATAGAAAGTTATACCTCAAACTTGAACTCCTTCTCTTCTTGTGTTACTTCCCCTTGTTGTGAGCTCTTTGGAATGGTGTAGATGGCTCCTCCTCACCGTCTTCTCTTTACCAAAGAAAGATCCACCCGAAGGCCTCTACCTTGAGCTCCAACCTCTATCTTGAAGTAACTAAGGTGCTTGGTGTGCTAGACTAAGAACCCTAGAGTGAGTAGAGAGTTGTTTTAGTGGTTAGATCTCACAAAGCTCTTGATTTTCAACTCATGAAACAAGAGAGCTTTGAGAGAGAAAGAGGAGAGAGCTAGCAAGAGAGAGAATGTATCATGTTGAAATGAGGAGATAGCTCTCATATGATGAAAAAGAATAATGATAATTTTAATTAGGATAAATTGTCATGGTTGATGTTGATTTGACCATTATCATGTCACAATTAATGCTAAGCATGCTCACAAAAATATCTAAGTCAAACATGGGTCAATAAAGTTAAATAGTCAAACCAATTAACCATGATATAATTATCTCTAATTAAAACTCATTAATCAATTTTCTCCATCTCATTATGGTTTTAATTAAGTCAATGGTCAAAACCCTAATGAGGTTCCTCTGCCTCTGTCAACTGTGTATACATACCCGCATCCGTGTTCCGAGAAACACGAATACAATGAGACCGAACCAACCCGAAACCAAATACTAGGATGTGGCTTAAACCAAAGCCCACTAGTATCAACTGCCCGAACACCGAACACGCACAAGTACGCATATGTGAACGAACCCTGTCGTAAAACCATACGACCTCTACTCGTTTTGCCCAAAGGTGAACAACCCTCTGTGTGGGACTCTAAAGACTCGACACTACGCTGGCAGTGGGTTTAACCACAGGCTGCAAGCAGTACTAGCTGTACGTAACGGTCCTCAGGTAGATGCCGATAAGAAGACCGATGAGGTGAACCCATCTAAACTCCTACTAAGCCTGACTGTGACAATCTCCGTATAGTCCGGTCTGTTCGTTTAAGAGTATCGCATGTCGGGCCTAGGGGGCGGTAAACGTCAGACCCCTAATAGTGGTACAAGTCGTATCGGAGTGTAGCCCAGAACACCCTGAGAAACTACTGGAAACACTACCAGTAAATCTCGCTTGCCCTGGTTAGGGACTTTGTGTAATGGCTCTCCTAGACACAGCGCGATATCAACTCCCAATACTGGGAGAGACGAATCCTGTCTAACCATCACTGCCTCCAAGTGCTTCGGGACTGCACCCAACTACTACCTGTTTGCACGACTCAATAGAGCCGTGGTAGGGTAGTAATCTAAGAACAGTGGGAACACACTCGAGGCGAAGTGACAGTGTCAAGTTAACGGACTAAGCTGTGCTCATGTCATCTGGGAACTGTTAACTGACGATAGGTATAATACCAACCAACAGTTCCCGACGAGTTCTGTCCAGTGTACTCGTAACCTAACGAGCACCTGCATACTATCTCCAGTACGACGTACTGATGGCTGTGGGACAGACCATCTCCCCTGCTGGGATGAGAAGCGTATGCACCAGTCTACTCTGGAGTATCGATATCCTGTCTCGATAATCCTATGACTAGGGACCTGTATAAGGATGTGCTTATAGACTACCCAGCCCCCACTAGTGTGATCGCCATCACAACGCCGGTAGTCAAGCAAAGATCCTAAGGGCTCCATCAATATGTATTAGTGATATGTTAAAAGAAACATATACACATATTAAGATAGATACAAACCAAGTAGCATACTACAATATTGAGCAAGACTATCGTAAACCCGTATATATATCCCAAGCTTACAAAACGTATTATACAAACTAGTACTATACAATAATGGCCTCTAGGGCATACATATCCAACAGATGTGAGAGAAGATTAACCATCTTTTTGTGAAGGGCTACAAAAAGAATGGGATCAATGAAAGAACAAGGGATTATAGAGAAGAAACCCTAGTTTCTTCCAAAAAACCCTAATCCGCATTCATCGCTATCAATCTAGCATTAAACTGTCAATAGAAAAGATGAGTTGCTTTTATTAGTCATTCATGGCTACTAAATCCGATCGGATCCTACAAGCCTTCTTTATATTTTCTTGATAATTGGATCTTGAACATTTTCTTGATTTCCTTTCTTGAAAACGTTTTCTTGAATTTCTTGAAATTATTACTTCAACCAAATCTTAAACAATTTCTTGAATTTCTTTACTGTTTCTTTCGACTCAACTAAAGCAAGAATTTACGAATTTCTCGAATCCCAGAGGATGACCCGTGCTCACTAACGCTCGCTACACGCGACACCATTATTGATTGCGGTTACTAAACTACCTATTACCTATCATTTTTGAATCAATCATTGGACTTGGATCGTTTTTCGTGCCCAAGTCAATTTTCTTTAGATTGTCTGCCGTAGTGTGTATCCCATCCTCCAGCTCTTTTGGCGCCGGTGGAAATTCTGAGATCATCTCGTCCTCATTCTCATTTGTGAAGCACCGGGAGAGGTCGTCCATATTCTCGTGCTCCCCCTCCTTTGAGAATGTTATCACGTGGCAGGTACGAGTTCGTTTCCAATCTCGATGTTGATATGGACTT
The DNA here is from genome assembly GCA_030015575.1 of Agapanthus africanus. Taxonomy (NCBI): domain Eukaryota; kingdom Viridiplantae; phylum Streptophyta; class Magnoliopsida; order Asparagales; family Amaryllidaceae; genus Agapanthus; species Agapanthus africanus. Next base: position 369,862,220 of record CM057349.1, on the reverse strand, counting down.
ACCCTCGCAATATAGGTTGCTTTTGGCTCATGCTTTCATGGTGGGGTCACCCTCCAACTGTTGGATAGAGTAAACCTGCCTTGCTGATACCGGTTTTCGACCCAGTCTTTGAAGATGAAGCAGTCTTCAAGAGGATGTCCTATTGCTCGATGGTAGGAGCAATAAGCCGGGTGATGGACCCCGTTTATTTGTTCGGGGTGCCGAGACTCCGGGAGTGTCATCATTTGATACTTGATGACAAGGTTAAATATTTTCCTTGTCTTGTCTTGGGGGAAAGAATATTCCCGACCCATCTTCTTCATCAGCGATGGATTCTAGCTGACTTTTCCTCGGTCGTGTGGCTCCTTGGATCCCCATCGCTGTTTTAGAACGCCGTTCTCGTTCTTCACCTTGTTGTTGCCTCTGCGTCGGGCTTTTTCCTTGCCACAAGAGCGCACAGCGGGCTGAGGGTGAAGGGCATCGTAGTTTATTCTTCCCACAGACTGCTGAGTGAGACGCTGCGTCCTAGCTTTCTCGTAAATGGCCATTTCGCGGTTGTGGTCATCCCGAGCCTTTTGACCGGCTTCTCTCATTAGCTTATCAACTTGTTCTTCGAATGACGGACTTGGCATTCTTACGGCGGGATCTCGCTCTGGTTTAATATCAGCGCTATCTGGAAAAGCAGTCCCTTCTCCATCGGAGTTATTTATGACACGGCAGCCATGGAATTGCTCCCATTTCTTGGACCGAACGTATCCAAGCCCAGCCGTCTCCATCCTTTCATTGGGCATCTTTTGCTGAGTCCCGGGAACGTCCCAAATCTTGTTGTAGAACTAGGCTTGTCGGGTGGTTTGTTTGAAGGGTACGCCTTAGCATCTTAATAGCCTTTTCAATCTCTCTGCGTAATATCTGGGCAGACGGATTGGCTGAAGCCTGTCAAGCGCAAGTTTGGCACCATGCCAGACTTTTTTCTCCACTTTGGTCTCCGCAGATCGATAGAAGAGGATCGCCTTTTCACCTCTTCGCCTAGGAGGGACGTAGAAAGTCTGCAACTCTTGTATGCTATATGTATCAAACGCATCGAGTTCTTTGTAATGTCGTGGCGGCACCATAGTGATCTGTAAACTCTAATCAGCTCAAGTAATGGTTTGTGCTAACAGACGAGTGGAGAACACAGCGTTGACTTCATCTTCAGAGTCACTGCCGAAGACCAAAATATGGGTAGATGGTCTGGTCCTATTGCCTTGGGATTTCCCCGAGTGGACTATCTCATCATCTTCCTCGGTATTGCTCCCAAAGATCGGGATAGCGGCGATGGCTTTTTGTTGGTTCTCCGGTTTAGGATATCTTTCCGTGTCTTTGAAGTCTGGTAAGAAGTAATTGGTGTCTTCATATTTGCGGACTTCATTTATGGAGAATGGCTTTAGCTCCCCCGTAATGGTATACTCGAGGCCATCTTTGAAATACTTCATACACCGGTGTTGTGTAGAAGGGATGACGTTGTACTCGTGTAACCAAGGCCGGCCGAGCAGGGCGTTGTAGCAAGTCTTGGCGTCAATGACATGAAATTTCATGTCAGTAATGAGAAGCCCAGAGCGTAATGTCAGTATCACGGACCCCAGCGTCTGTGATGACTGCGGGTCGAACCCGGAAATGGTAATTTTATCCCGAGCCAGGTGCTGAACGTCCATGCAAATCTCCTTCAGCACCTTCACATTCAACCGAGGACCCGTTGTCGACCAGGATTTTGCCTATCCTGATGTTGTGGCAGTACCCAGTGACATATAGAGGATGGTTGTGCTCCCACGTTTTGAGGAGGAGATCTTCATCGCCGAATGTGATGTCAGCTGTATAAACCTCTGCCAGCTCGTCCTTCATCTTTTCTTCTGCAAGGAAAGTTTGGAACTAATCAGGCTCTTGCAATGCCTTGATCAGAGAATCTCGTGCCTCTTTGGACAAGACGAGAGCGTCCAGTATGCTCAGTTGTGAAGGTATCTTCCTCAAATGTGCCAGGACATTGTAATCCAACTTGTTTTTCTTAGACGGGTCCTTGGCTGCGAGCTCTTTGACGACTCTATCATCGAGGGCAATTTCCTCAGGGACTCTTTCCTTCCCCTTGTCTCTTTTGCTCAAACCTTTGTGTGTAGGCCCGAGGTTCTTTTCAGGCAACGTACGGTTACGCAGCTGAATGTTCTCGCAGTTCTTCTCCTCCTCTTCTTCTTCTTTTTCAGAGGTAAATTCTTTGAAGAGAGGGCCGCGGGTTATTTCTTCCTCAGAATCGCTCCCGAATGTATGAACTTGAGACTTTCCTTTTGTCGAACTAGTATTAATCATATGGCAGTTGCCAGCCGCTCCTTCATGCTCGTCTGTCGCGCTTCTTTGTTGCCGCCGAGATTTGCGCTTCATCGGTTTGAAGTGTTGTCGGTGGGCAACGTACCCTTGCCACCATTTCTTGAAGGCATTGCACTGTTCAGTGGGGTGTGTAACCCTCCGATGGTATAAGAAGTAGTTCGGATGTACATCCGCTTCGTCGAGGCACGTAATCCCGGGAGTATTTCCCTTGAGAGGAGGCAGCTTCATTCCTATTAACAAGGCTTTGGCGAACCGCTTCTCCGCTTTGATCCTGCTCTTGTTTGTAGCAGGTGTGTTTTGGCTTAGTTGGAGTACTTTACGACCCATCCTTACTGCAACTTCTTCATCCTGACGCCGACGCTTGGCCTTTTCGTATATGGCCGTTCCACGTTCTCGGTCAGTTTTGCTCTTTTGAAGGACTTCGTTTAGCATCCCGTCAATTGGGTCTTATGACAGTTTCAGGGATTCTGGCGTCGGTCCTGCCCCCAGTTTCTCTGCGTTGCTTCCTGACGCCGAGGGAGTTTCTTCGTCATTTAACAACGAATGAGAAACCATGTGGCAACTTGCTACATAATCTTCGGTTTCTCTCGACGAGCCATTTCCCTCATCATCGTCACTATCTCCGTTCTTAAGTACATGGTTGAGAAACTCTTCGAATATGACTGGGGTCCGCGCCTTTTGGTTGTATTTCTCCAGCACGTCGATATATTTTTGCAGGTCCGTGCGCTTGTCATCAGACAGCACGGGCTTCTTGGTCTTCTTCTTTTTCTTCGAAGGCTTCAAAGGCTTGGCCTGGAGGTCTTGCACATCGTTACCAGTTTTCGGTGTTGGGCGCGGTTTAAGCATCCCCTCAATGATCTCGGGCTCCAGCAGGCTTTTCCATTTGATCGCCGGACATGCTTGAAGATTTTTCTGCATTCTTTTAGTTTTAGCTGAAAGGACAACTTCCCAAGGAGCTTCTTCCACAAACGAGCATGATGCCCCCGGCGTATCCATCTTTTTAGGAGTGTGCCTTTGTGGCGGGTTCACCCTTCAGTTTTCTGACAGTACGAATTTTCCTTGACGGTACTGGTCCTCGACCCAGTTTTTGAAGACGTAGCAATCCTCAATTGGGTGGCCTACTACTCTGTGGTAGGAGCAGTAGTTGGGACTGTTGACGTCACTAGGCTGCAGTGGACGTCTCGGATCCGGCAGTGTGATGAGTTTGTTGCGCACTTCCAGTTCGAAAAATCTCCTCGGTTTATCATGGGGGAACGAGTAAGAACGTTCTAGCTTCTCTTCAAGGGATTGGTGTCACGACCCGAATGTACAGAACGTGACTGGCACTTAAATTACGCATCGTCTAGAGGCGTAACGTAATCTAAGTAAGCCAAAGCCCAAAAATCTAAACCATTTAAAGAAATAGAGTGACGGAAAACTCGTTTAAAAGTTAAGTTAATATAGAAAAAGTCACCTTGAAAGTCTTTATAATAAGCTCAAGTTTTATAAAAAATTTCGGCAGAGTCTCCTTTGTAAATACTGGCCCCAAACGGGTACAAACATGAATATATACAAGTAATGAACAAAGGCATCCCCAAACGGGAGCTAGCTCTTCTCCAAACGGCGGAATCACAACCACATGCAATATATATATCCTCATAATATGAACTAAGCATCTGAAAACAAGAAATAAGAAAACACCACGTCGGCTCAAGTGAGCATCGACACCAAAAATAGAATACATACAAGTCTCACAAGCTCACCATCTAAGTCCAATATACAACTGGTGGAAAACGGTAGATAAGGTAGATGAAGTATACTAGATACGGTAATAATACACAAAGTGGGAACAAAATATTCTTGCAACACACCTACGAGCAAGCCGCAAGTCAAAACAAAAGAAGCAAAAAGAGAAAGTACGCTCGCCGCTACTGTACTGACGGGCCAGACCTGCACAATACTGTGGCACAACGGGGGTGAGTTACCAACTCATGAGTAGTAAGTAACATCTACTAAGGCTATCGTAAGCATGCACGCAAATGCATCACAACCGACATATACAATCATGATGCGATGCACTAGTATGAATGCGACATTAATGCATAATCAAACACGAAACCTGAATATGTCTGTATAGGAAAATCCGTATTTTTATCTTGGTAAAACTTTTGTATTATAAAACTAGAGTATCATCAATGAAATCGACAGAAAATCCGTGTCAAGCATCGACACAACATATGTATATCTCAATATCTCAATGTCTCAATATCTCAATATCTTAATGTCTCAATATCTCAGTATCTCAATAGCTGTCTCTCATACTGGCTCTCAAATCTGTCACATCCCATGACTCCGGTCGGTATCCTCCGGATAACCGCCGAGTTAATAATAACCGGTATGTAATGCTCCTCTGCCGGGCTCAACGCCTTCTCAATACGTCCATCTTGTCCCGGGGTACCTCATCGGGTCTACCATGTACCCACAAACGGTGCACCCCCCTCATCGAATAGGGTGTATGATACAGCTCAAGAACCGAGAAAACTCATGGTGGACGCCACACATCATAACACGAGAAAACCGCAATTTACATTTTTAAAATGATAATAGGTTTATAACATTCTTGCAGTTTTCCCCAAAATCCATAAATCTCATAAACACTGAAATCTCCAAGAAGAATCACAATATATGAACATGTCGGAAATAATGGATGTCTATGATATCGATAATATACCATGCGATGTACGACTAGAAGCCATGTATGAATGATGGTGTGATGAGGTATATAACCAACAACCTACATATCAATTCTGATGCCATGAGTATACAACTAAAATCTACATATAATGCATGATGAAAATGCACAGATACCGATTTAAGCAAGTTCTATAGTGTCCGTGACATAGCAATTACCAATGGAGCGTGTGTTCACATGAATAGTGCACGTGCGGCATGAACCAATGGTAATGGTGCAAGTGTCCTAAGTAATAATATCATATGTATAAAGATGCAATGCCATGATATGAATGATTTGGAGACTACGCATATAAATATAAGAACTACTAATAATCCTAACTATCGAGCGTCTTGCGACATCTAGACGATTTCCTCATAGATGTATACATCTACTCACCGGGACGCCTTGGCTAAACTGATCCAATCACAGCCTTTCCTTTCCGCGCCGCGTCCTACGTCTCCGCAACCGATCCTAGAATTACACAATGCAACAAATAAGGCTAGATACTTTGAGAAGACACGTAGATAAACGATACGAAAGAACCAACGTCCATAAGTTAGACTTGTGTGCACTTGGTGCACAAAACGCGCACGACGTCGCCACAACCACAACTAGGGGCCGCGATACGTAGCAATCCCCAAACCTAGAACCCAATCGTACCATTCGCGCACTCACATCACATTACATACCTTAGAAATTAGGTTGTAGATCATTACAACCTCAAACTAAATTAAAACCTAATTATTCTAAAAACCTAGTAAGCAAACAAGGGTATTTTAGTGCAAAACTAGGTGTCAAAGCAAACCTAGTGGCCACAAATTTCACTTAACATCTTAATTAGTCCACACAAATATTAACTAGATTTTTGTCTCACCTTTTTAAACACTAAACTAGAAATTAATTTGCATATACACATAATTAAGATAATTTAAAAGTTAGGATCAACAAGTTAACAACTAGATTATGTTTGAAAACTACTAGATGCTAAACTACACTTAGCTAACTTAATTAAATGATAAAAACCTAAATTTTAACCCAAAACCTTCTCAATAAAACTTTATTTGCAACTAAAACTATATTAACACCTAATCTAAATTAGATTAAAGCAATTAATTATCAAAGTAATAATTGGGTTAAGGTTTTATACCTCAACAATTTGGAAGATCAATTTTTCTTGCCTTGCCACCAAAATGCCCACTTGCTATCAAGAATCATGCTTAGTTTTGATCAAGGAATTTTAGTGATGAAGTTGCTAGAATTAATGTTGATTTTATTGTGGATTTTTGAGTGAGATTGTTGGTTTTTTACAAACAAAGAAGATGAAGAAGTGGAGGGGGGTTGTTCTGGCCGAGAACAAGTGGGGGGGGTATGGGTGTGAGTGTGTGTGTGTGTTCAAGTCAAGATCAACCCATACCTAATATAATATGAATCATACCTCTTTATTCTATTCAAAATAATTTTATTCTCTATTTAAGTTTTCTTTGAAAATTCTAAAAACATAGGTCAAACATTTCTCTTCTAAAAACAATATGTTACAATTTGTGTTTAGTTGTCATGGTGCACTATCATGTATTAACCCATATTAATTTGTAATTATCACTAATTTAGTGTGTAAGTGAAAGCTTAAATTAATATTTAAAAATAAATAATTAAGGAAAATAATTAAGTAAACTACCAATTAATAAGTGACTAATTAAATACCAACACTAGCAATTACATAGTTAAAATAGTATATTTAAGTTTATGTGGAAAAATAATTATATCTTGGTTTTTACGGAAAACATGTATTATCACTAATTAACACAAAATCAACCTAAACGAATTTTCAAAACGTTACAATTGGCACGGGTGCACGTTGTTTTGACGAGCAACTGGTTTCAGGTCACTTGGCTGTTGTTAAGTGTTAGCAACGAAGGTTGCTTTCCCTTTACTCTTTACATTCCGAGGATCCACTTTTGAGGAGGATGGTCCATGGCCCATCTAGTCCATTTGGGCCAGCTTGTCGATCAAGGCCTGGAAGGTGGTCGGCTTGAAGAACATCATAAACTGGGATACAGTCGCCTGAGGATCAAGGGTCCTTACGAACATGCCCACGGCAGCAGCTTCTTCTATGCGTTGTTCGCATTTTGACCATAGGTTCCGCCATCGGATTGCGTATTGAACCCACGTCTTTCCTGGCTTCACCCTGACATTGATTAATGCCGTGATCGGGGTGTGCTCGCTTGCGCTGGCGAACCGCTGTGTGAATAGCAGCTCCATTTCTGTGAATGTTTTGACGGAGTCATTTGGGAGCTCCGAGTACCATTAAAACGCTGTCTCTGACAAGCTGCCAACGAACCGACGAAGCAGCAGTTTGTCGTCGCCTCCAGTATTTCCACATAATGCTCTAAACTGGGCGACGTGCTGATGCGGGTTGCCTGTCCCCTTGTATACGTGGAACTTGGGGATCGTATATCCCAGCGGGTACTTGATTTGATCGTACCATCCTGGGTAAGGTTGCCCGGTTCTGACGACTTGGCCAGCCGCTTCTCTTGCCTGGTGAGTTCGTATTTTCTGAGCTATGTAGTCATCGAGGGTAGCTTTGGAGATCGTTTCCTCCCTGGCTGCTGATAAAGCCGGAAGAGGGTTTGATGTTTCCACTCTGTCGTCATCGACGGTTATTGGCGGGTCTTCAGCTGGAGGTTCTGGCTGGATCATCATTCCAACCATGTCTTGGAACATGAGCACCATCTGTTTTATATTAGCAGCTTGTTCCGCGGCCTCCTTATCCTTCCTTTCCAGCAACCTTCGCAGGAACTCTGTATCGGTCTCCTGTTCCTGGCGCTTTTCGGACGCTGCTTCCGGACTTTCTTTCTGCCCGGTGAGTGCTGCCATTTTCGTCAGCATTTCCTGGAGCTTTTGTTGCTGCTCCTGAGCTTTCGTCAACGACCGAGTTTGCAGCCGATGAGCCATGGAAGCACGACTCTCCTCTATTCTGGAAGCCATATAAACCATGTGCACGATCATTCCCCCAGACTTGGGGCGTTTGGATCCATCACCTTTTGGATTTGCCACCGGTGGTGGTAGATTCTCTGGCCTTCTCTTTTTGTGAGAAGTCAAAGTTGAGGGAGCCATTGTAACAGGCGCCTTCATAGAAGAAGTCCCTCGCTACATAGTGGAGGGATGGTCCTCCTCTTGTCGAGCCTTTTTTTCTTCAGTCGGCGAGAGTAGTCTTTATTGATCACAGAATCTTGGACCTTCCGCCAGACCTTGTGGACTTGGGAGGACAGCCGCCGAGGGGGTTGCTCCGGCTTGCCTGCGTCATGTTTTCAGCAGGTGGTGGAGATTTTTTTCAGCACTACGGTTGGGGAGTTCCGCCGCACCCTGCTAAGCGGTTCAAAGCTATTCCCAGTTAGAACAGCAGCGTCAACTTCCACCATTGGAGCTGGTGGAGTAAGTCCAGAGAGGGAGTTGCCCCCAGCTTTCCTCACTCGGCGCCAGTAGCGACGTCGAGCATGTCTTGCAGACGGGATTGCCTCAGTTATGTTAGTGGCTTCCTCATGCCCTCTGCTTTGGTGAAGGGCTACTGCTGGTGCCAGCCTGTTGAAGACTGGCGTCCGTTGAGAGGGGAAGGTCAATCTTTTGAAGGCCGACCTTCAGGTAGGGGAAGCACTTTTGATGACTTCATCTGCCGGAGCTGGAACGACTATTCGTTTCGGGATAACTCTTTCAGGTATTGTGAGCCTCTTTGCGGGCCCATTTGAGCATTGGTTCAGCCTGTTGAAGACTGAGATGGCAGACTTGGACGACTCGTTGAGAGGGGACATGGTGGTTGCAAGTCAATCAAAGACCGACTTCTTTGGAGCTTCCTGTGATGGCACTGGGGCGCTGAAGCTTGCTGGCGGAAGCATGGTCCCGAAGAAAAATCCAGTGGTGGCCTAAGTCACCTGTTCCACCGACATTGAAAAGATGTAGGTCACATTTGGCTCGTATGTCACTCCTCCAGCGGGGATGGAGCGGGAGTTGCTATTGCAGGTACACTTGGAAGCCATTGATCTTCTTCTTTCTGCACAGGAGCAAGACACCAAATCTTAGTACCTTGAATCTAGAGACAACCATAGTAAACAACGATTTGTTCGCGAACACGACACACGAAGTGTGGAGTGGAAAGAGGAAAAGGTCCCACCGGGTGTGCCAGAATTTGTTCACCACCGAAAACAGAGACGAACCGGGATAGATCGTCTTGCTTGAATTTGGGGGCAGATGCTATTTGGGTTTATCCGTCCACCTCTCCGAAAATGCCAAGTTGATTTATGGCACCGTATATCGGAGGTTTGGACGGATGCGGCCGTTGTAGCAGACTTCGTCGGATTCCCCCTCGTTTGCGAGGGGTTTTTGATTGTGGGGACGCTCTTCCCTACAGGCGCAAGCCCCTGCAGTTAATTACGTTATCGCAGCGCGATAACCACTTTCTCCTATTCCAGAGGTTCACTTCGTGCCGTGTGTGTTTGTTTTATTTTTTGTTGCCCGTGGATTGTATATGGAGACTAATTTATGTTGTCGCCTGTAGGGCGTAGATTAGTCCAAATCCGTATATCTTAGATTTGGGTTTGGGTTGATTTAATGATCATTAATATGTTTTGAGATCAAGATCGACTTAAATGTATACGAGCAATGGGGGGCTCGATTGGATTTTTGTTAAGAATACGTTAGTCGAATTTGAGACTAAGATCTACTTAACAGGGTGTTAGGATCATTTTTGTTTCAAATCCAACAAGAGAGCACTTGGGCTCTATTTTTTTAGTTTAAGGAAGTTTCGGTCCCTTATCGCCATTTTGGAGGCAAAGTTGTAGTTTGAGAATATTTCGGTCTGTAGATCACCATTTTTGAGATGAGGTTTTAGTTTAAGGACGTTACGGTCCGTTGTCGCCATTTTGGAGGTAACGTTGTAGTTTGAGAACATTTCGGTTTGTAGATTACCATTTTTGAGGTGAGGTTTTAGTTTAAGGACGTTACGATCCGTTGTTTCTATTTTGGAGACAACGGTTAGTTTAAAGACGTTTCGGTCCGTCGTTAATTTAGAGACATCTCGGTCCATAGGTCACCATTTTGAGGTGAAGTTTTAGTTTAAGGACATTACGGTCCGTTGTCTCCATTTTGGAGGCAACGTTTAGTTTGAGAACGTTTCGGTCTGTAGATCACCATTTTTGAGGTGAGGTTTTGGTTTAAGGACGTTACGGTCCGTTGTCGCCATTTTGGAGGCAACGTTTAGTTTGAGAACGTTTCGGTCTGTAGATCACCATATTTTAGGTGAAGCTTTAGTTTAAGGACGTTACGGTCCGTCGTCACCGTTTGGAGACAACGTTGTAGTTTGAGGACATTTCGGTCTGTAGATCACCATTTTTGAGGTGAGTTTTAGTTTAAGGACGTTACGGTCCGTAGATCACCTTGCGCGCACGTGTATTTGTTACGTGTCGGGATGACCAACGATAATATGGGATATATCCAGTTTGGGATGTGGTTTGATCTGGGATGTGCACGTTAGCTTGGGAAGTGTATCAAAAAGCAGTTGGCTGTCTGGACCCGCCACCTCTCTGAAGACGTTGAGGAATTACAACGACATGTATCAGAGGTGTAGAGAGATGTACCCTTGAACCAATTCCCGTGTTTGAGGGAAAAAGAATTAATGGTAAACCCAGAAATCATTAGTCGTATTTGGAACCGGGACCAATTTAGGAAATAATGAAGCCATGGGCTCGGTTGATCTGAGTTAGCCAACTTGGGCTTGGTCCACTCAGTCTTCTTTTTATTTAAAAAGAAGTGCTAAGCACTTGTTTGGGCTCAGTCCCCTTTTTTGTGCAAAAAGTGCTGAGCACTTATGTAAGTTCTGACGCTCACACTTTACTTTTTTTGCCTCTTTATGGAGTGTTGAGCACTCTTTATGGCACCCACATGCGAAGCACGTTAGGCGCTAGGCGCTGCCTGGTGAGTGTCAAGCACTTTTATGTTCTGTGGCGCTCACGTGAGGGACATGTGAGGTGCCAGGCGCCGCACACTTAGTGCTAAGCACTCCTTTATTTTGTAGTGCCCATGTGAGGGGCACGTGGGACGCTGGGCGCTAAGCGCCAGTCACTGAGTGCTAATCACTCTTTATTATTGAGGCGCCCGCATGAAGGGCACGTGGGACGCTGGGCGCTGATTTTTCCTTGTATATTTTGTTCTGAGGAGTTCAATTTCCTTGTTCTTTTCTGAATCTTTGGTCTCCAAGAACAAGTTCATCCCGATGAGAATTAAATTCTCAACTTGTAGGAGACTTGTCTTGTGGATCTCAGATCCAGAGAAAGAACTAAGTTCTTCTTTTTAAAAGGGTTAAACCCTTCAATAGGTAAACGAGAGGCTTTGATCTCTCTTCTTTTTTATTTACCTAGAGCTTTTTTCTGAGAAGGGAGATCTTCTTCTCTGTTTCTTTTTGAAGCTCTCTTCTTTGATATTTTTTTTAGAATCTTATAGGGGGCTTCCTCTCCTATATTTGGAAAGAGAGATCATTGGTCGTTGGGACCCACCACTTCTCCGACGACGCTGAGAGATTACAGCGCCGAGAGATTACAGCGCCATGTATCGAAGGAGTGGAGGGATGTACCTTTTGAACCATGTTCCACTCATTAGGGGGAAGAACAGGTTGGAGCTTAAACTCCTAGCTGCTAAAAAAGGCTTCTTTGCGTTCGCGCACGTGCGTCGCACGTGTTGCGCACTTGGCGGTCGCAGGTGCGTCGCACGTGTTGCGCACTTGGCGGACGCACGTGCGTCGCACGTGTTGCGCACTTGGCGGGCATACGTGCATCGCACGTGGCGCTTGCGCATATGTGCATCATGGGGGCAGCTAAGGCCCTAGCTTGGATAACTAAGCTCTTATGGAGAACTAAGCTCCTTTAAGGATTGAATTCTCGCACGGCGGGCACACGTGCGTTGCTCGTGGCGCTCGCGCATATGCGCATTATGGGTGGCAGCTAAGACCCTAACTTGGAGAACTAAGCTCCTTTGAGAATTGAATTCTCGCACGGCGGGCGCATGTGCGTTGCACGTGGCGCACATGGCGCTTGCGCATTTGCGCATTATGGGGGGGGGAGGGGGTTGGCTAAAGCCCTAACTTGGAGAAATAAGCTCCTTTGAGGATTGAATCCTCTCTTCTTCTAAGAAGTATCCCCTCTTATTTATATGGGAGTGGTAGAGAAAGGATTTCTCTTTTTCCCGATGTGGGACTAAAAAAGTATCCCCCATGTAGTAGAGCATTACTTAGATTACACGTGCATAGTACATTTGCTCATAACTTTTGATTCTGGATGAATATGAGGCCCATAATATATCAAATCGAAGGATTTTTCGAGACACTTTCGATACCATCAGGATTTAGCTGATTATCATTCGGAAGTTTGTCAAAATACAGCCCAGAAAATACTGATTTGCATTTTTTTAAGCGTATTGCTGCCATTTAATACCTTGGGCTCTTTTGCGCAGAAATTTTTGGAGGGAACAATCCCCTCATCCAATAACATCCTCCTAGGACGCCCGACATTAAATGCCCTCCGGGCTTAAATCTCGACCTACTATCTTGTGATCAAATTTCCGTTAGACTAAAGGGGATAGGCCGGGCCTACAGAAACCAGCAAATTGCTAGGGTTTGTCTCGCCTCCATGACACTCGCCGAAGAGCAGAGCGACGGCTTTCAAGATGCGTGTGATTTCCAAGGGTCTCTGGACATGCGCGACGACCAAAGGGAAGTCCCCCTCGTCGAAGGGGTCGACGACCGGACCGTCAGAATCGGCTCTCTCTTAATCGGGGACCACCGCGAGGACCTGATACGGTTCTTCCAAGACAACTCGGACGTGTTCGCTTGGACTCCTGCGGATATGCCTGGGATCGACCCCAAAGTGATCTCCCACAAGCTCGGGGTCGACCGGAAAGCAAAGCCCGTCCGGCAAAAGAAGAGAAGCTTTCCGCATGCCGAGCAAAGGGTGATAGAGGAAGTGGATCAACTGCTCACTGCTAACTTTTTCAGAAACCTGGACTACTCGGAGTGGCTGGCGAACGTAGTAATGGTCAAAAAGGCGAACGGGAAATGGCGCATATGCGTCGACTTCACAGATCTAAACAAGGCAAGCCCCAAAGACAACTATCCCCTATCTCGGATAGACCAGTTAGTGGACAGCTCAGCCCGCCATGAATTACTTAGCTTCATGGATGCGTTTTCCGGTTAAAACCATATTCGGATGAACCCGACAAATGAATAACTTACCGCGTTCCCCACAGATCGTGGGGTATACTGCTACAAAGTGATGCCCTTCGGTCTCAAGAATGCTGGGGCTACATATCAGCGCCTCGTCAACAGATTGTTTAAGCCGCAGATCGGGAGAAACATGAAAGTTTACGTCGATGACATGCTAGTGAAATCTGTCTCTTCGGCGGGGTACACCAAAGACCTTGGCGAGACATTCGACGTCCTGCGCAAATATAAAATGAAACTCAATCCGGCTAAGTGCGCGTTCGGAGTCACTAGTGGGAAATTCCTCGGGTTCATGGTAACCCACCGAGGAATCGAAGCAAACCCGGAAAGATCAACACCATCCTCAACATGGCAACTCCCAAGAGTAATGTAGAGATCATGCGCCTTACCGGGAGGGTCGCTGCCCTGAGTCACTTCATGTCCAGATTCGGGAAAAAGTGCTTACCATTCTTCAAAGCCCTAAGGAAGATTCCCAAATTCGAATGGTTCGTGGAATGTCAGAACGCCTTCGAGCAGCTCAAAGCGTACCTGGCGACTCCTCCGCTACTCACTCGACCAGTCAAAGGCGACGAGCTATTATTATACCTCGCGGTCTCTGATCAAGCTACAGGCTCGGTGCTCGTCAAGGAAGTCGTTGGTGTGCAGAAGCCAGTTTACTACGTGAGCCATGTCTTCAAGGATGCAGAGACAAGATACCCCGCCATAGAGAAGATAGTTCTGGCACTTGTCGTCACTTCCAGGAAACTCCGACATTACTTCCAAGCACACACAACCCTCGTCCTCACCGAGCGACCTTTAGGGTCTATCCTCGCCTCCCCCGAGTCAATAGGTCGTTTGGAAAAATGGAGGTGGGAATTGTCCTAATTCGATATCAGGTACCGCCCCTGGCAAGCCATCAAAGCGCAGGGCTTAGCCGATTTCGTTGTCGAGTGCACCATTCCCATTAAAGGCGGAACGACAGAACAAGGCCCCGAACTACGTCCGTTGGTCAAAAAGGTATCCGACCCCATCCCGGATTGGGTGCTATACGTGGACGGATCCTTTACCGAGGAAGGGAGCGGGGATGGCTTGATCATCTGCGGCCCAAATGAAGCAGAATTGGAATACTCCTTAAAGCTCGGGTTCAGAGTATCAAACAACGCCGCGGAATACGAAGCTTTATTAGCAGGACCGCAAATTGCATCCGGGGTGGGGCTGAAGACCATCAGAGTCTGCAGCGACTCCGCACTAGTCGTCGGCCAGGTAATCGGGTGCTTCAAAGCCCGGGAACCACTCATGATAAAATACCTAGCCGAGGTAAAAAGACTTCGCAAAAATTTCGACGAAGTCCAGGTGGAACAGATTCCTCGGAATCTGAACACCCAAGCTGACGCTTTAAGCAAGCTCGCCTCTTCCTATTGCTGGGTTCCTTAGCACCCTCACCATGTTTTCTAAGGCATCTAGCATGCAATTTTAAAAAATCTAGAGAGCAAAGCAACCCAAACCAAGGATCTAACTAGAGAATTAGGGTTAAGCTATACAAGTAAACAATTTTACACTAAGTGAACAAGGAATACAACCTTTGTAGACCGGTCCTTCACTTCTAAAGCTCCGTATAGTAGTCCCTTTGCTCCAAGTAGTGGTCTTCCGGACTCTCATTTGGCTCTACTAGGTAAAGGAACGAGCTTGCTTAAGGATCTTTGAGACCGAAGATGATCTACGTCGAAGAATCTCTAACTCAAGCTACCTCTTCACTAATTGATGAATTAGTGAAGAAACAACCTATATTAAATGGCTTGTTTGGTTTAGATTGGTGAAGTAGGAATTTTGCTCACTTTAGAATAATTTTTCTCTCTCATTTTTCTTTTCTCACTCATAGCTAGGGAGCAAAAATGGAGGAGATGAAAAAAATAATCAAGTGATCAACTCATGAACCATAGGTGAGAAAATATCATATATAACTTATGTAGAGACTAAACCATGGCTAAAAATAGTGGTTAGGTTAATAAATATCTAAAGTAAAACAAAATTAGTGGACTTTAGTCAAGGTTTCCATAAGCTTCATTAACCATGGAAAATTTCCACCTAATTTTGATTTTTCCTTAGTAATTAAAACCCCACATTATCTTAAGTATGGTATGAGTCTCATACACCCAAGTCCAATGTATCATCTAGCATGACACAAAATAAATACATTAACATATATCACATATATATTAAATGTACAAGGAGAAAACATTTTCTTAAGTGAGCTAATATTAGTTAATGTATATTAATATATCAAATATATAATTACACATTAAATTATTAAATCAACACTTGATTTAATAACCCGGCTGTATCGCATACAACCGACTAATATCATTTATATGCATATCACATATACATATAACATATCATTGAATCAACACTTGATTCAACAATCTGGTTATATCACATATAACCTATATCGCGAGATTAGAATACGGTATCACATACACGTATTAATCTCGGTCCCGCACATATCACATATGTGCCCTACTTCGTTTCGCATGAGCTAGGAAAACTCTGTGTAAGACTCTAATGACTCGTCAATACGCCGACAGTAGGTGATGATCATATCAGTCACCCACAAGCCATCAGCGGTACTAGCTAGACGTAACGGCTACCCGGGTATTGAGCGATCAGAAGATCAACAAGCAAGCTTGTCCATACTCCTGTGAATCCAACAACAACACTACCGTACAGTCCGGTCTCTTCGTATGATATGTCGCATATCTAGTCTAGGGGTGGTAAACGTCAGACCCCAGTAACTTGATAATTCATGCCGATGTGAGGTTTATAACGGGTCGAGAAACTACTGATAACACTTACCAGTAAATCTCCGTATCAGCCCTGGCCAAGGACTTCCTGTTATGTCCAATTAAGCACAACGCAACATCAACCCTCAATACCGGGAGAGACGAATCCCCTCTGATCGCTCATTGCCTCCATGTGACTCGGGACTGTACCCAAAATCCACCATTTTGCACGCTCTCTTGAACGTGGTAAGGTGGAAATCGAAGCACAGTGGGAATCACACAAGACTCTATGACGATATCGGGTCTACAGACTAACCTGTACCAGTGTCACCAGAGAACTGATATCTAACGTTAGGTATAATACCATCTAAGAGTTCTCGGCGAGTCCTGTTTAGTGTACCTAGTCTCCACCGAGCACCCGTATACCTTCTTTGATGTCAAACACCAATGGATATGGGATCATCCATCGCCCATCAAATGGGTCAAGAAGCGTATACGCTAGTCTATTATGAAATATCGATGCCCCGTCTCGATACACCCTCGACTAGGAACAATTAAAGGATGAACTTGTGGACTACCCTGGCCCCACTAGTATGATCTGCATCATAGTCCTGGTAGTTAAGTATACATCCTAAGGGCTTTATCAACATGTGAGAGCAAGACAGTATCATAATTCTAGTCTACATGTTAAGATAAAGAGTAACCAGATAGCATACAATCATGTCGAGCAAGAAAGTCCTCCCTATATATGTCCAAACATCCATTGTAATATACAATCAAGTACAACAATGGCCTCTAGGGCATACATACAACTAACACCTATACGGCCAACTATAAGAGGAATATCCTCTTCGAAGTCTTTTCACGGCCCAGCATGGAAGACGGAGAGGTAACACTCCAGGTATACAAGACTAAGAAGGAAGGCCAAGATTGGAGGAAGCCCCTCATGGAATTCCTAAAGGATGGCACACTTCCATAAGACTAAGGAGAGGCACGCCGCCTCGAGCAAAAGCTTGACATTTCATTTGGAACAATGGGAACCTTTATAAGAAATCTACACTCAGCCCTGCTCCGATGCGTCGACCCCCACGAAGCTGACTATGTTCTAGGAGAGATACACGAAGGTGTAGGGAGGGCATACTAAGGGGATAGCTCCCTGGTCCAGAAGACGCTACTCCAAGGATATTATTGGCCGAGGATATACCAGGATGCCGAGAAGTTTGTCCGAAGATGCAAAAGCTGCATACTCCATGGCAGCATACCCCATCACCCCGCTATCGAGCTAACGACCCTCAGTTCCCCTTGGCCGTTCGCACAATAGGGGATGGACATGGTGGGCCAACTCCCCACCGGCACTGGCGGACACAAGTACATCCTCATCGCGGTAGACTACTTCACAAAGTGGATAGAGGCCGTCCATATCAGAAAACTGTTGGCTATAGTGCCCTCAAGGCAATTATTATAATCGCCGGCAGGAGATTATGATGATTGAGGGAGGACCTATACTGGTAGAACAATCTTACTCGAGATGATAGTATGCTATCTGGTTTGTCTTTATCATCATGTACAGTATTAGGTAGCATTACAGATCACTATTACATGTTGATAGAGCCCATATGATTCTTGCTTGACTACCAGCATTACGATGGCGATCATATACGTGGGAGCTGGGTGGTCTATAAGCACATCCTTAAATGTCTCTAGTCGTGGGAGTTTCGAGACTGGAAATCGATACTCCAGAGTAGACTAATGTATACTGATCGAGACCCCGATAAGGGGCGGTGGTCGGTCTCACAAGCCATTGGTGTCAGTTTGTTCACCTAAGATATATACATGTGCTCATTGGGTTATGAGTATACCGGACGGACTCGCCTGGAACATGCTAGTTGGTATTATACCTATTGTCAGATAGCAGTTCCCATATGACATGTGTACAGGTTAGTCTATCGACCTGAGATCGTCATTTGTCTCGTGTGAGTTCCCACTGTGCTTTGATTACTACCCTACCACGGCTTAAAGGAGTCGTGCAAACAGGTTTTAGTTGGGTACAATCCTAAGACACATGGAGGTAGTGAGCAGATCGTCAGGGGATTCGTCTCTCCCGGTATTGGGGGTTGATGTCGTGTTGTGCACGGGTGGCCATCACTAGAAATCCTTGGCCAAGGTGGTCGAGAATTACTGATCTAGGATCGGTATTTTCTCAGGTGGTGATGGGCTTCATACCGACACTAGATGTCGCGTTATTAGGGGTCTGACTTTATCCACCCCCTAGACTCGATATGCGATACTCATAGACGAACGGACCGGACTGTACGGATATTGTCACTGTCAGGCTCAGTAGGGGTTTCAGGATGAGTTTGCTCGTCGGCCTCCCTTTCGCTCAATACTTGGGTAGCCGTTACGTACAGCTAGTGCTGCTAACGTGCTTATGGTTAAACCCACTGCCAGCGTATTGACGAGTCTTTAGAGTCCCACACAGAGAGTTTTCCTGCTTCAGGCGAAATGATGTAGAGGTCGTATGGTTTTATGGCAGGGTTCGATCATATACGTGCACTTGTGCGCGTATCATGATTCGGACGGATAATACCAGAGGGCTTTGGTTTAAGCCGGATCCTAGTATTATATTGTTGGATTATTTTCATCTCATTGTATTCATATTCTTCGGAATACAGATGTGGGTATGTATATACGAATGAGGGGTATTCTTGTAATTTCTTACAAAATTACTTTTAGAAGATTCCACCTCATTATGGTTTAAACCTTTTTGGATTAAAAGGTTATTGAGGTGGAGGATGAGGTGTTTATTGCATATTTTGTGGCATGGCTTAATAGTGACCCATGGTTACTATTCTAGCATACTTAATCTTTTGTTTGTTGTGAGATTTATATTGACTTAAGATATTTTTGGTTGACTTAAAATATTTTTGTTGACTTAAGGTATTTTGGAAACTTGAGATATTTATTTGGGATGGCTCCATTATTTTTACAACTCACAAAACACAACAAAAGACTTAGCCATATTCTTTCCCCACTTGAGTTGCTCTCAAACTCTCATCCTCATGGCATCTTCTTCTACCTCCACCTTACAAGTCTCATGTGTTGAGAAACCTAGGGTGTCTTGAGACAAATTAATCCTTCATCACTCTCTACTTCTTCTACGGTATCTAGTGTAGCGATCTAGGTACCCTAGTTACCTCGGATATGAGGTTGGAGCTCGATTCATAGACTCTCGGGTGGATCATCTTCGATGAAGGGAGACCGGAGATCAAGCTTGATCAAGGAGGACTCTGGGAGCTTGGGATGATGGTTCAAGATCGAAGGACACGGATCAATTCATTATAATCACTCTAACCCTTTAGTTTAGCTCCTATGCATGTTTTTGTTATCTAGGGCTTATGGGTCGATCCGGGTTATCGGGTTGTTCTAGCGCCGGTTTTTGAAAATTTTTGTTTCGCAATGGCCACAGTTTGATGGCCAGGGTGCTTGCATAACCCAACATGGTATCAGAGCCACTCTATAAGCCTTAACTAACTCATTGCTACATTAGAAATCCTCCGTTTTTGTCGTGCAAAAACTGCCGACAAAAACGGTTCCAAAAACTGAAAATTTGAGAAGTTTGCACACCCCGCGGGCTCACGGTTTGAACTAAGAAGCCGCGGGATGGTGCATGGGCACCCCGGGGAATCCGGGGGGGGGGGGAGACCGAATGGCTGGGACCACTCCCCAAGACCACCACAAGGTGGTCTTGGCGGTGGGGACCCAAAACTGCCCCACCTTGGGCAGTTTCGGGTCTGCCTCACCCCCTGGCCACCTCATGGTGGCCTCGGGGATGGGGTACCCTCTTTAGGTCCACCAACTCGAAGTTAATTTTGTACTCTAACTCCCCGTGAAGGTTCGGGCGCATTTCGTATTGATTCGGACTTCCGAATTGGCTTAAAACGGTCGGTTCTTGGAACTTTAGCTCACTGTTTTTTTCATGGTTTTAGAAATTGGTTTAGTTTGCTAATTGCGTGCGGAATTCTAATATCGTAGTTTTTCAGTACATACATTACTATCTGCGACCGTGAATGTCATTAGAGCGGTACAACTCGTCTAACTGCTATATGCTCTTTTAGACGGGTTTGCGAACGTGACATTCACGTTGATGTTTTGTGTTGTGCTGTGGTTGTGGCGGGATCGTCGTGGTGGATAGCTTGGGTGCAATGGTAGTACAGTTTGGATTTATTTGTACATTTGATATTGCGGGGCGAGCGTCTGACATGTGGATTGCCATCACTGCCAGTTTGTATATTATTTGTGTGGGGCACGACCGAGTTGAGGTCGATGTCACCGTTGTACATATTCTTTTCTTTTCTATACTAAGATTACCCCGCGGTAGAGTGAACGGTTAGCCGGGTTCTAGAGGGCAACGGGCCCGCATCACATCGCGTTGAGATGGAGGTGGCCTCACTCTAGAATTGGCGGGCTATTCGCCGCACTCGTAGGGGGTATAGGTTGACCCAAGGAAGGGTGCTTAAGTTACCGCATTCCATGGAGTGCTGGGTGGCCCATTCACATTGTTTATTGGGGTTGTCTCGCTTCTGGAATTGATGGGTAACTTGCTGCGCATCTAGGGGTCTAGGTTTTCATTGCACAGGCTATCCACACGACAGGGAGCGTCGGGTCTCATTTGCGGCTCAAATGAAACCCGATGCTCCAGGATTATCCACCACTCTATGTTGCGTGGCTGAGATTCTGAGATGTTACTTTATATCATGCCTGAGATGAATGTTATATATATTTATATATATACTAGTAGATGTTGTGTATGTTTTGCACCCGCGTTAGTCCAGCCCCCGCTCTGTCGTTAGTTAAGTAACCTAACGGGTGATGACGGGGCCCAGTGGCAAATGCGGGTGGCATATACGTACATCATATTTTTTGTTCTTTTAAGGTATGATTAAATGATGGGACTGCATTGATTCTGATCAATGCAAAGATAAAACAAACCTATTTGATATTGTTGGTACAAAGTTTTTTAAAAATAGACATTACAGACGTTTTCTTTTGTTTTGCACAGTGGCATTCGGTTATGAATATCCAACACCTCATTCCACGAGCAAGGGTCGAGATCCCTTCATCGGGAGTGACCCCATGAGCAGAAGTTTGCGTCAACGTAATAACTTTACGGTAGTCGATTATTTTTTGCTTTGCATCGTGGTATTCAGTTTGGAATATCCTGCACCTCATTCGACGAGGAAAGAGCCGAGATCCCTTCACCGGGAGTGACCTCTTTAGCAAAAGTTTTTGCCATTATATATTTGTAAAACCACTTGGATTCCTTCAACGATATCAAGTTCATTACATTAAAGGTTTTTCTCCAAAAACCAGCCGTAGCCCTCCATCATTTTTTTCGAGTAGTACCTAGTATTCGTGCCGCGTTTGTTGGCCTTTGTCAAGGTGTAGTGTACGGTAGCTGGATATTGCTTGTCTGTGTCATTATGTTGCGATTATCTAGGACAGTCGTATAACCTTGTTGACCTTTGTCAAGGGTTTGTATGGGTGGGTCTAGATTAATCTTGGATAATGACGGGTTGAACTTGACTTGTGGTTTATGATTTGTCGGCCTTTGTCAAGGTCATGAACCACTTGGGGTAAAAATCACATCGGGAGTTTCAAACATACAGGAAACTTGCCATGCATGCGCATACCTTCTGGAGTGTGGTGACTTGAGTGAATTCCATCAAGTTATCATGCGATAATAGTTGGATCCCGATTCCTACTGATGAGTTGTTTTACTCCTCGGGTGATTTTAGATGATCCCGACTAATTCTTCTTTTGGGTTTGGAGGAGAATCCGAGGAAACAGTGGGAGACATCCTGATTAGATAAAGCGATTAACCATTCTGATCTAGGTTAGAGTGCACATTGAGTGTTTCTTTTCTCTCTCTCTCTGGCAGCGACCATGGCCCGACCCTACACTAAAACTCATGGAACAACTTAACCAAACATTCTTAAATCACATTGGCTTTTGAATTGTCAAAGTTGCACATATCATTGCCACTCCTATTTTTACCCTTTGCATTTTTCCGGAACATTCCGTATTACTACGAAGATCCCCTTTTATTGGATATGACCATCGTATAGTTACATACGAACTCGAAGAAACTTGTTTCAGATTCGAAGATGGTTTCCAGTTCTGGAGAAATTGAATAGGATTATTCGGTTGTCTTTTCCTTTTATCTTCTCTCAGGTTGCGAGGGCTCCTGGTATTAGGAGAGTACTCCTATTACGCTTATTGGATAGTCTTCTTCCAAACCATAGACATGTGCTGAACGGTAGGGAAGGAAGAAAACCAATTAGTCTAAGTGTAGTGTACATAAGGTAATAAGTGAAGACAAATAAAAGGATTAGAAAGAAGACAAAATAAATTGCGACTGCTGTCATTCACGACAAAGCCACGTATATCATCGCCACTCCTACTTCACCTTTGCATTTCTCCGGTTTAGGAGAAATTGAATAAGATTATTCAGGTTGTCTTTTATCATTACCTTCTCTCAGGTTGCGAGGGCTCCTGGTTTTTAGGAGGGTACACCTATTACGCTTATTGTATAGTCTTCTTCCAAACCATAGGCTGGTGCCGAAAGGTAGGGAAGGAAGAAAATCAATTAGCCTAAGTGTGGTGTACAGAAGGTAATAAGTAAAGACAAATAAATGGATTGGAGAGATGGCAAAGAAATATATGGTTGCAGTCATGAATCTGGATAATGGAAGAGGCATTACTAGGAATACCCGTATACCCCTTCAAAACATTTTCATGTTTCAGTTTCACTGTGTGTTGTTAATTGAAACCGATTTCGCAATTAGATCCTTACTCCAGGGTATGTATTTACCAGATTTATTTCTCATATCTGTATAGTATTACAGATGATGAGTGGGAGTAAGATATTGGGAATTGGGTGATTATATCCTCATTATATCTGAATTCGTTGTAATTGGTGATATTTGAGGAAATCACATGGGTTTTTGCCTAACGGCAAATATTTGGTTTTGAATATCCGTAGTTATGCACCAATTTCAAACTGATATATCTGTACGTTTATTTTATAAAGTGAGATGTAACTTTTTGAAATTATGTCTATGACATTTACCTAAATCAGTTGATGGTTAGGTAAGGAGCATTCAATAACGGTGTAATTCTTCTTAACCATGGTACAGTTTTTCAACCCACGATGCACATGATATGAGTTATTAAACTCAGGGGACTTACACAAAGTATTGTATGTTGTCCAGTGTTCATTAGGACAAAGGGGTTGCTGCTCGTACTATATTCTGTTGACTTGTGACTTCTCCAATTTTAGACAAGTATTTCGATGAAACACAAGGTCCAAGTTTTGAGAAGTTATAGGTATAAGAATAAAGCAGAGAACCATATGTTGCAAGTATCAAGATTTTTCAAGGTGGTCGAAGATGTAGATACTTGTGTTTTGTATTCCGTTGATAGTAATGGTTTTGAAAACTTACTTCTCTTTCAGGTTACTCATATGTGGATGCACTTCTAGATGAGTAATGCTGTTTGGCCTCATTCCACTTAGTTGACATGCACTGGAGACAGCTGCATGATTTGAATCTGGTTCCAATTAAATTAGTTCCTCTATTTCTATATTGTACATAGAATGGATCGTATCTTGACGATGTTAAGGTATATGGAGTTGTCCGGCTTATACTTGAAACCAGAATCCGGATAAACTCAAGGCACGTTTCAGTATTGGCAGTTTGTGGGTTATCCCGGGCTATGACGAGGGTTAACTTTCTACCATTTGGAAAATCAATAGTTATATTGTTCTTGACTCGCCACCAATTTTAATAAAATGGATTCTTTTCAGAAAACATTAGTGGGAGTATGGTAGAACTAGAAGTGATTCCAGAACCAGAAACGATTAATGAAAATTTAATAGAACCTAAACATTCAATTGGTTTTGACATTTCATTAGCCACGCCGCAGATATGATGGGTAACCTCACGCACCCGAGAGATACTCTGGTCTTCTCAGAAACGGTGATAGGGAGGTTCTTGTTTACCCAGACTTGCCATTGCTACTGTTCTAGATTATGAGACCTGGCAGGAGGATGTGTATAATGTCGTTCTAAACTAGTTTTAGAAGTGCATGTGTGTATGAATCTACCAGAGGTTTGTTGTAGTCAGTGGGAGTAGCGGAAGTATAGTGGACAAGTAGCTTGTGTTTATTTATAGACTAAAGCATGTATGGCGGAGATAGATCATCTATTTTTGATGTGACAATCATAGGCTTTGACTCCATCAGAAAAGGAGATGGATCTGGTAAGAAGGTAGTAGGGTGTGATGTCCTGGTATTTGGATGACATGCACTTTATAGGAAGTGAAATTCCTATACTACGATCGGTTATACTGTGGTTATCGCACAGTTGTTTCTCCACATAGGATTTGGACAAAATATCAGGGATTCTGATGACTATATCTATGGTTTTAGATCTAGATTTAGGAAGTTTCCCAATTTAGGTACTTTGATACTATTCTAAAGGTGTTTTAGAATAGAAGACTCCTGGCATGGTGGTGTACCTGCAGGTAATGAAGTCACCATCTCTAAAGGATGTCTTACAGACTAAAGGGGAGAGAGATTTGCATGATTGGCATATCACTTGCTTAGGCAATTGAGTCAATCATAAGATGTCAAGTACCACACCAGATATAATTTTTGCACTTGCTGCAATAATTTTATATTTTAATCCAATCCTGGAGAAACGTTGGGAAGCAGTAATGAACATAAATGGATGTTATGTTGGGTTACGGCAGTGCCCCGGACATCAAACCGTGGCCAAATGCGGAACAAAAATTTACTAAACTGGCGCTACCATTACCCGATGCCCGGATCTATTTTAAAACCTAAACTAGCAAGCTATATATAAGAAGTTAGATGGTTATACCGAGTTGATCCGTGTCCTTCGGTCTTCAACCATCATTCCCAAGCTCCCAGAGGCACCTTGATCGAGTTTGGTTGCCGGTCTTCCTCCATCTACGATGATCCACCTGAGGGAAACGGCGCAAGCTTCAGCCTCGTCGAGCGAGGCAACCGGCGCTCCAAGGTTGCTAGCAATGGAGAGTGGATGTGTAGGAATGTGCCACTATATTTTTCTCTCATCACCTTTGCTCAAGCGAGCAACCATAGAAGATGAAGGAGGTGAGGAAAACAATGGCATGGGCAACTCAAGAATGGCTAAGTGATGAAGTGAGAAAATGAGAGTGAAAGCAATGAACCAAGTGAAGAAAAATGACCAAGTCCACACTAGAGTTGTGGCTGCCCCCTCTCTCTCATCCACTCAAAAATCTATACAAAAATATCTCTTTTCTTTTTCCAATAAACAATTAAGACCCATGCCTCCTTACATGTCCAAGACCCATGCTCATGCCACCTCACTCCTCCACCTCATTTGTGAAACAAATGAATTTCCATAAAAGGAAATCATACAAATGAGGAGTCCACTTCTAGAAACCATTCCGTATAAATACGGAATACAACCCGGTACATGTATCGAAATACATATACACATATTCGTACAAAAATACGAATAGCCATGAGAGAAAATGAATAGTGAACAATAATACTAGAATAAATATATATAAATACATATATATAAATTATTAAATCAAAACCTGATTTAATAATCCGGCTTAATCCTTAGTCGCTAGTATTATCAACCGTCCGATTAAAGTCTGCGCAGCCTGTACACATATTTGATCGGATGTATATACCAACATACGTCGTCTACACCATATCGTCTGAACCGTGAAAACCTCTGTGTGGGACTCTAAAGTCTCGTCAATACACTGGCAGTGGGTTTAACCATAAGCAAGTCAGCGGCACTAGCTGTACGTAACGGCTATCCAGGTATTGAGTGAAAGGGAGTCCAACGAGCAAACTCATCCCGAACCCCTACTGAGCCTGACAGTGACAATATCCGTATAGTCCGGTCTGTTCGTCTAATAGTATCGCATATCGAGTCTAGGGGGTGGATAAAGTCAGATCCCTGACAACACGACATTTAGTGTCGGCATGAAACCCATCACCACCTGAGAAACTATCGATCTTGGATCGGTAATTCTCATCCACCATGACCACCCGTGCACAACGCGACATCAACCCCCAAGATTGGGAGAGGCGAATCCCCGATGATCCGATCACTGCCTCCATTTGGCTCGGGACTGTACCTGTCACGCCCCGCTTCTCAGAGTGCGCTAAGATAGGCACGTGACAGAGCCAACCATGCTACCTGTGGATAGGAAATATCCCTCCACAGTCATATTACGGCTGTAGAGATATCCAGAACAATAATAAACTATCTAACACATGTCCATAAGACAAAATAAACGAGTCAAGAATAAAATAATATGCGGTAGCAATAGATCCAATAACTAAATACCTGGAAAGTAAAACAGGATACCAGCTGGATCCTCACTGCTCGGCCTAACGGCGGAAGTACTCCTGATCAGCCCGCGACAAAGGTAGAGGATCTGGACCATGCAAAACCCAGACGTCAGTGCGTCATAACATCAATAATAATATAATCAGGGGGTAACGAGACATGCATGCACAAGTATGAACAATAATAAAGATATAACAGTAAAGTAAATAAGGACAGTGAAGGGTAAGGCATAGGTGATGTGCAGTGAGTAATCCAAACTGGTCTACTGGGTTAACTACTCTCAAGTCTTTGAAATCAATTTGATGAATCATCGATATAACTCAATAGTATCCCGTGTGTGCCCAGGACCACGGTCTAAGACTCTCGGGCTGAATCCGAGACGTGCCGCAAGGCAGTAAAAGGTAGTATGTAACGACGAATGATGTCAGCAGCATCATCCCGGGGCTGGCCTAGCTCGTAAGACTGATCAGTAAAGGTATCGAACTGTCGAGTTACAAGTCAGGTTTCATCATTGATTTCCCCATACCCCCAAGTTATGTGTTCAAGTTAGGTATTGATAAATCTGGTGCTAATGCCAACACAGGATCAAGCAGGTACAGGTTTGTCTGAATAGACAACAGGAAATGTCCGTCAGGACAACAGGTCAAGATTGCCGGCATTAGTAACCAGATTAGGTAACAGGTCAAGCTGTGGTACATCAGGTCATGTCAGGTAGTGTACATGGGTCCAATCATGTCAAGTAGTGCACAATATCAAGTCGTGTCACGTAGTGGTGTATCAAGTCATGTCAGGGGTGCACAAGTATCATGTGGGTGCTCATAATCAAACTATAATAAGCATGGGTACACAAAAATAAGTATGGGGTACCAATGTAACAATAAAATGGAAAAATGTGATGTGGTATGCAAATAGGTATAGATTCAAACATATGGATGCACAGTTATCGATTAGGGTTAAAGTTATAGTTCCAACACCAATTAGGATGCACTTTATTAAACATGGAGTGTTAATTTCACAACATTATGTATTAATATGATCTGTAGATGTAGTTATATATATTCTAAATGAGATGGATGCAAACGGGTATCCGAAAAGTTATAAAACTATAAAATGGTAATGTGGGATGTACAACTAAGCAATATGTGATATAAATATTGGTATGGATGCAGTTTAATGTAATCTAATATGCAACAAGATATGTTTTCCATGACTTAGATCTAAAATGGTATAAACGGATGCAAACGGAACACCGAAATGTTATAAAATGAAACATGGGGTACTAGATTTAAACTACAGGTATAATATATATTTAAATGGGTATAAACTGAATTATATAGCATGTAGCAAGATTAACTTGCCTGAACGGATATCGTGACGGATGTAAACGTAGCGTCTGAAGTCGGTACAAGTCTCGATGCACGCATACACGTATAGAACAGAACCATGCACTCCAAGAATGTGGCCACGCAGGTAGGGGACGTCCACTGGGTTGCTCGGATCGTCGGCAGCGGCAAGGCTCCGGCGATCACCGGAAAAACCAAGAATGTAGAAAAGAAATGAGAAGAAGAAGTTGTAGAAGAAGGATTAGTAGAGGAAGAGGGTGTTGCTGCATTGGGGTTTCTGGGTCAGAGGAGAAGGTGAGGTGGTGGTTGTGATGACGAGTGCACGGAGGCGATGGCAAGATTCCGGCGGTGACCGGAAAAATGGAATCAAGAAAAGAAATGAAAATAAGAAGAAGAAAGAAGAAGAAGAGCAAGAAGAAGGGACTGGTGCTCTGGAGTTTGGTTCGAAGGTTATGGGACAGAGGCTAGAACAGAGATGGTGACGACGTCGATGATGGGGTTCGACGGCAAAGGCAGCGGGTTGAAGTCGGGGTCGATGTGTGCAGGAAAATGAGGGGAGAAGGTGTTAGCAATGGTAGCTGAGGGGTTAGGAGCGATGAGATGGTGGAGGCGAGGTCGAGGGTGTGAGGAAGACGACGACGATGAGGAAAGGCCGACGAGATGGTCGGTCGGCAGAGTTAGGGTTCTCGCGAGTGGGTGTGCAGGCTCGGGAGAAGAGAGGAAGCTTGGGTGTTCCCCTCCGAACGGCGGCCGCGACATGGACTGTCTCGCCTGAGGTTCGGGGCAGATGCTAATAGGTGCTATCCGTCCACCTCTCCAAAGATGCCAAGTTGATTTATGGCACCGTGTATCGGAGGTTTAGACGGATGCGGCCGATGTAGCAGACTTCGTCAGATTCCCCCTC
The DNA here is from genome assembly GCA_030015575.1 of Agapanthus africanus. Taxonomy (NCBI): domain Eukaryota; kingdom Viridiplantae; phylum Streptophyta; class Magnoliopsida; order Asparagales; family Amaryllidaceae; genus Agapanthus; species Agapanthus africanus. Next base: position 369,833,472 of record CM057349.1, on the reverse strand, counting down.
GCTTGAGGGGTTTTTGATTGTGGGGACGCTCTTCCCTGCAGGCGCAAGCCCCTGCAGTTAATTACGCTACCGCATCGCGGTAACGACTTTCTCCTTCTCCAGCTGGTCACTTCGTGTCGTGGGTGTTTGTTTTGTTTGTGGTTGCCCGTGGATTGTATACGGAGACTGATTTATGTCGTCGCCCGTAGGACGTGGATTAGTCCAAATCCGTATTTTCTTAGATTTGGGTTTGGGGTTTTGGTTTGAGGATACGTTAGCCATATTTGAGGCTAAGATCAACTCAAACGTTTGTTAAGGATACGTTAGTCCAGTTTGAGACTAAGATCAACTTAACGGGATCGTTTAGATCCGACAAAAGAGCAATTGGCTCTAATGTTCCAGTTTAGGGACCTAGTGGTCCATTAAATATATGGCCGTCGGGACCCATCACTTCTCTGACGACGTTGAAGGATTACAACGACAGATGTCAGAGGAGTTCAGAGATGTACCCTTGAGCCAGAGTTGATTAGGGGGTTTATAGTCCGATTTGGGACTAGAGTCTGTTTGAAAGTTTAAGGATACGTTAGCCATTTTTGAGGCTAAGATCAACTTAAACGGTTGTTAAGGATACGTTAGTCCAGTTTGGGACTAAGATCGACTTAACGGGATCGTTTAGATCTGACAAAAGAGCATTTGGGGGCTCTATTGTTCCAGTTTAGGGACATGGTGGTCCAATACCAGTTTAAGAACATAGTGGTCCAATGCCAGTTTAGGGACATGGTGGTCCAATGGTAGTTTAAGGATGCATAAGTCCATGGGTTTAAGGACCCCACAGTCCATATGGGTGTGTTTAAGGACGCATTAGTCCATTAGTTTAAGGACGCATAAGTCCGCGGGTTTAAGGACCCCGCAGTCCGTATCTTGGTTTAAGGACGCGTAAGTCCATGAGTTTAAGGACCCCACAGTCTGTGTTGATGTGTGGTTGTCGGGACCCGTCACCTCTCTGAAGACGTTGAAGGATTACAACGACAAATATCAGAGGAGTTCAGAGATGTACCCTCGAACCAATGAGTTGGTTGAAAGAGCAGATGTGCTCAGTTCAAGATGATTTGAGGACTTATGGCCAGTTTGGGCTAAGTCCAATTGTGTTTGAAATATTGGCTCTCTGTTGGTCCATTGAAGGAGAGGCTTTGCCTCTAGAAACTTAGCCAATTGGGCTAAAGCTAGTGTTAAACACTAGAGGTCAACAGTGTTGAACACTGGGAATGAGATTAACAAGTTAGTGTTAAACACTAAAAGATAATCAGTGTTAAACACTAGCAACAGGGCTTTCAAATTAGTGTTAAACACTAAGCAAAACACTGCCAATAGAGTTTTCCAAATTAGTGTTAAACACTAAGAAAATCAGTGTTAAACACTGAGGACAAAGTCTTCAGATTAGTGTTAAACACTAAGGAGAGAGGGGTCACGTATGGACACGTGAGAGCGCCCTGATTCCCTTTATTTTATTCTGCAGATCAGTGTTTAACTCTTTTAATTCTGGCGGCCATCACGTGTGAGCACGTGATGAAGGCCCCCGCTCTGGTCTGTTAGAATGCTCATTAGGGGTCACGTGGTGACACGTGAGGGCGCCCTAAATGTGGAGCCAGATCTCCTTTATGGTTTATCCTCAAATCTGCGAACAAGTGTTAAACACTTTTCCTTTTTATTTCGAGCATCACGTGTTGACACGTGATGGGGATTTATGCGCTGACTGTTAAAACGTTTGCTAAGGGGTCACGTGGTAAACACGTGAGAGCGCCCAAAGCTTTCATTTCCTTTGCTTTTTCTTTCTGTGTTTCGGGGGTCACGTGGAGAGCACGTGATGGCATCAAAAAGTGGGGCCAGATCCTCTTTATTTTGTTCTGCAAACAAGTGTTAAACACTTTTAATTTTCATAGCCATCACGTGTGGGCACGTGATGTATAATCATGCCCTGATTTATTAGAACATTTATTAGGGGTCACGTGGTAACACGTGAGAGCGCCCATAATTGTTTCTGCCTTTGCTTTTGTTCCATATATAATGAGGGTCACGTGGGAACACGTGAGGCATTGCCTCAAAGCTTTCCTCTTCTCATTTTTGGGGGATCTGTTCAGGGGTCACGTGGGGCACGTGACCTTTGTCTTTTCAGGCACAGAGATCTTTTAAGTCTCCTTATCTTTAAGAATTAAATTCTTATTTAGGGTAAAACCCTAATTTTATCCCAAAGGAATTGAATTCTCAAAACTTAATTCCTCCTCTATGTTTTGGATCTGCATGGCAGGATCTCAACCCAATGAGAATTAAATTCTCAATTCATGGGGAGATGTGCACTTTGCAGATCCTCCACCAGAGAAAGAACTAAGTTCTTTTCTTTATATAAGAGTTAAACTCTTTTGAGAATTAAATTCTCTTTTTAAGCCTCTCTTTTATTACCTAGGGTTTTTCCTTTGCAGAGAATTAAATTCCCCTCTCTCTGTTTCTTTTTTCTCTTGAGAATTAAATTCTCCTGAGAATTAAATTCTCCTCCCTCTGTTTCTTCTCTCCAAAAAGTAGATCCCCCTCTCTTCTATTCTTGGCTCCTATTTATAGGAGAAGAAAGAGAATCAATTTGTTTAGCAAATCTCTCATTGAGAGATTTGATTTGTATGTTGAGAGATTTGATTTATATTTATCATTAATCTGGGCCTTTAGATTGTTAAGTGAATTTTATTCACCATTGGATTTTAAATCCAAAGATATCCATTTGTTATCTCGGTCAGATTTAGGGTGGATCTTTCCTTATTTGGGATTCTTCCATAAATTGGTGATTTTTAATCACCCTTGGATTTTTAATCCAACGGTTCCCCATGACCATTTTCCATTTGGAAAGATTCAGAAACTTTTAGAATTTAATTCTATTAAATTATAAGGCTTTTAAAACCAGTCACGTGTGAGCACGTGACCCCCAATTGGGTTCCCTTCTCAGCCGCTTATTTATGTTTCAGTTTTAACCATCACGTGTCAACACGTGACCATTGGTCACGTGTAAACACGTGATACCTCGTTGAGGTAATTTCTGACTTTTAGAATTAAATTCTATTCATTATTTTAGAGGCTTTAAAAGCCCATCACGTGTCTGCACGTGACCCATGGTCACGTGTGAGCACGTGATGCCCCATTGGGGTCTTTTCCGAGTTCTTATTATATCTTTTAGCTCCTCCAGCGGGTTCTTAAAGGCCCATCACGTGTGGACACGTAATTCCTCATAACTTTTGATCCGGGATGAATTACGAGGCCCATAATATATCAAATCGAAGGGTTTTTCGAGCCGCTTTCGATACCATCAGAATTTATCTGTTTCTTATTCGGGAGTTTATCAAAAAACAGCCCGGAAGATACTGGTTCCCATTTCCTTAAGCGTATCGCTGTCATTTGATATCTTGGACTCTTCTGCGCAGAAATTTTTGGCGGGAACAAATGCCCCCACTACTTTGCCCACGTAAGTATGTACGTGGGTGAAGTAGTGCAGAGTTATGCATAGCGTATGACCAGTTTCGGGTTGGTATATAACTTTCAGAATCTTGATCTGAGAAGATAACGAGCGGACACAAGCGTCGTCATTTATCATTAACTCAAATCTCGACTCTTAAGAGATATAGTTCCAAACTCTCAACTCCATGAGTCGCACCCTTGTATTTCTTCATATCTTACTCTGGCGTGGAGTAGTTTATACGCTTATGAGTAAGTTCTCCATTTCAGTGGCATGTAGTTTTGGAAAGTGTGGCTCATAGATGGTCCATCTTAACCTCTTTGTAGGGCAGTGATGGCTTAGGAGACATGGTTAGGATCTGCCACCTAAGACTTTTCAACTTTATGAGCCGTGAGGGTCTCATAAAGACTTTTCTCCCTACGGATCGAGAGGATCTCGTAGGTGTATTTTCTCCTTAGGGGTCGTGAGGACTCCTAAGTGTGTTTTCTCTCATAAGTCGTAAGGATCCTATAAGAGAATTTTCCCTCTTACGAGTCGAGAGGACCCGTAAGCGGTTGTTTCTCTCCTTGTCGAGATTCGACTTTGGAGAGTGAGACCCGTGGATGGTATGCAGGAGACCGTTTTGGGCTGACTTGCAGGGTCCCAGTGCTTAGGAAACAGGTTTTTTAATCCCTATTGCCTAAGGCTTTATCTCACGAGTCGAGACGAATCGAGAAGTTCTCGCAAAGACGTCAATTTCCTCACGAGTCGAAACGGATCGAGCAGATCTCACAAGAATATCCTAACGTCACAGTTAACCTCTGTTCTTTACGACAGAAGTCCGTTAGGGTCTGTGGTACTTAGGGTTTTGGCCGTCGTACCGTCGCATGAGCTGATATATTCCTCGATAGGCAATCGTGCTGTTCGAGTAGCCCTGCGACTGTCGTGTCTCTGATCCCTTCGGGGGCTGAACAAGACGTCTTCAAGCAATCCTCCTTGGCAGTTTGACCGTCGGAAGAGCAAGCGCTAGGAATTTGCCATGCCGCTTTTTACTTGAGGTTAGGCTCATTTTGGAGAGCCCCGATGAGTCATAACCACTCCGCGCTGGTGTGGGATGATCTCCGATAGTCTTTCAGGCTTTATATGACTTGCCGTCAAGACCCTAAAGCTAGGAATTTGGCCTTTGCTTTGTTTGCTGGCATTGCGTCCTCTGTATCGAGACGAATGTCGTGGTTGTCTCTAGGTTGCTTATGAACCGTCGAGGTTTGGAACAAGGGATTTTGCCGTGGCTCCTTTTGGTGATGTTGCGTCTGCTGTACCGAGACGAACGTCGAGGTGGTGACCACTCCACACTGGTGCGAGATGATCTCCGGTGGTCTTTCAGGCTTTATATGACTTGCCGTTAAGACCCTGAAGCTAGGAATTTGGCCTTCGCTTCGTTTGCTGGCATCGCGTCCTCTGTATCGAGACGAATGTCATGGTTGTCTCTAGGTTGCTGGTGAACCGTCGAGGTTTGGAACTAGGGATTTTGCCGTGGCTCCTTTCGGTGATGTTGCGTCTGCTGTGTCGAGACGAACGTCGAGGTGGTGATCACTCCATGTTGGTGTGAGATGATCTCTGATTGTCTTTCAGGCTTTATATGACTTGCCGTCAAGACCCTGAAGCTAGGAATTTGGCCTTCGCTCCGTTTGCTTTGGCGCGTCCGAATCCTGCTGGGGGAAGAACGCTGGGGTGACATTTCATCTGCTGTATCGAGACGATCGTCGAGGTGGTGACCACTCCGCGCTGGTGTGAGATGATCTCCGATTGTCTTTCAGGCTTTATATGACTTGCCGTCAAGACGTATGAAGCTAGGAATTTGGCCTTCGCTTCGTTTGCTTTGGCGCGTCCGAATCCTGCTGGGGGAAGAACGCTGGGGTGACATTTCATCTACTGTATCGAGACGATCGTCGAGGTGGTGACCACTCTGCGCTGGTGTGAGATGATCTCCGATTGTCTTTCAGGCTTTATATGACTTGCCGTCAAGACGTATGAAGCTAGGAATTTAGCCTTCGCTTCGTTTGCTTTGTCATGTGCGAATCCTGTTGGAAGAAGAACGCTGTTGTGACATTTCGTCTGCTGTATCGAGACGAACATCGAGGTGGTGACCACTCCACGCTGGTGTGGGATGATCTCTGATGGTCTTTCGGGCTTTATATGACTTGCCATTAAGACGTTGAAGCAAGGAATTTAGCCTTCGCTTCGTTTGCTTTGTCGCTTCCGAATCCTGCTGGGGGAAGAACGCTGGGGTGATATTTCATCTGCTGTATCGAGACGAACGTCGAGGTGGTGACCACTCCGCGCTAGTGTGGGATGATCTTCGATTGTCTATCAGGCTTTATATGACTTGCCGTCAAGACCCTGAAGCTAGGAATTTGGCCTTCGCTTCGTCTGCTGGTATCGCGTCTGCTGTATCGAGACGAATGTCGTGGTGGTGATCACTCCATGTTGGTGTGAGGACCAGGATCCGCTCTGGACGTTTCCCACGGGGTCAAAGAGTGACGTTATCCGCGTTCCACGTGACCAGGAATTTTGCACTAGATGCTTCACACAGGTTCACTGCCGCGTTAGGCGAGGACTAGGCTCCGCTCTGGATGCTTCACACGGGTTCACTGCCGTGCTCTGCGAGGACCAGGATCCGCTCTGGACGTTTTCCACGGGGTCAAAGAGTGACGTTATCCGCGTTCCACGTGACCAGGAATTTTGCACTAGATGCTTCACACGGGTTCACTGCCGTGTTAGGCGAGGACTAGGCTCCGCTCTGGATGCTTCACACGGGTTCACTGCCGTGCCCTGCGAGGACCAGGATCCGCTCTGGACGTTTTCCACGGGGTCAAAGAGTGACGTTATCAGCGTTCTACGTGACCAGGAATTTTGCACTAGATGCTTCACACGGGTTCACTACCGCGTTAGGCGAGGACTAGGCTCCGCTCTGGATGCTTTACACGGGTTCACTGCCGTGCTCTGCGAGGACCAGGATCCGCTCTGGACGTTTTCCACGGGGTCAAAGAGTGACGTTATCCGCGTTCCACGTGACCAGGAATTTTGCACTAGATACTTCACACGGGTTTACTGCCGCGTTAGGCGAGGACTAGGCTCCGCTCTGGATGCTTCACACGGGTTCACTGCCGTGCTCTGCGAGGACCAGGATCCGCTCTGGACGTTTTCCACGGGGTCAAAGAGTGACGTTATCCGCGTTCCACGTGACCAGGAATTTTGCACTAGATGCTTCACACGGGTTCACTGCCGCGTTAGGCGAGGACTAGGCTCCGCTCTGGATGCTTCGCACGGGTTCACTGCCGTGTTCTGCGAGGACTAGGATCCGCTCTGGACGTTTTCCACGGGGTCAAAGAGTGACGTTATCCGCGTTCCACGTGACCAGGAATTTTGCTCTAGATGCTTCACACGGGTTCACTGCCGCGTTAGGCGAGGACTAGGCTCCGCTCTGGATGCTTCACACGGGTTCACTGCCGTGTTCTGCGAGGACCAGGATCCGCTCTGGACGTTTTCCACGGGGTCAAAGAGTGACGCTATCCGCATTCCACGTGACCAGGAATTTTGCACAAGATGCTTCACACGGGTTCACTGCCGCGTTAGGCGAGGACTAGGCTCCGCTCTGGATGCTTCGCACGGGTTCACTGCCGTGTTCTGCGAGGACCAGGATCCGCTCTGGACGTTTTCCACGGGGTCGAAGAGTGACGTTATCCGCGTTCCACGTGACCAGGAATTTTGCACTAGATGCTTCACACGGGTTCACTGCCGCGTTGGGCGAGGACTAGGCTCCGCTCTGGATGCTTCGTACGGGTTCACTGCCGTGTTCTGCGAGGACCAGGATCCGCTCTGGACGTTTTCCACGGGGTCAAAGAGTGACGTTATCCGCGTTCCACGTGACCAGGAATTTTGCTCTAGATGCTTCACACGGGTTCACTGCCGTGTTAGGCGAGGACTAGGCTCCGCTCTGGATGCTTCGCACGGGTTCACTGCCGTGTTCTGCGAGGACCAGGATCCGCTCTGGACGTTTTCCACGGGGTCAAAGAGTGACGTTATCCGCGTTCCACGTGACCAGGAATTTTGCACTAGATGCTTCACACGGGTTCACTACCGCGTTAGGCGAGGACTAGGCTCCGCTCTGGATGCTTCGCACGGGTTCACTGCCGTGTTCTGCGAGGACCAGGATCCGCTCTGGACGTTTTCCACGGGGTCGAAGAGTGACGTTATCCGCGTTCCACATGACCAGGAATTTTGCACTAGATGCTTCACACGGGTTCACTGCCGCGTTGGGCGAGGACTAGGCTCCGCTCTGGATGCTTCGCACGGGTTCACTGCCGTGTTCTGCGAGGACCAGGATCCGCTCTGGACGTTTTCCACGGGGTCAAAGAGTGACGTTATCCACGTTCCACGTGACCAGGAATTTTGCTCTAGATGCTTCACACGGGTTCACTGTCGTGTTAGGCGAGGACTAGGCTCCGCTCTGGATGCTTCGCACGGGTTCACTGCCGTGTTCTGCGAGGACCAGGATCCACTCTGGACGTTTTCCACGGGGTCAAAGAGTGACGTTATCCGCGTTCCACGTGACCAGGAATTTTGCACTAGATGCTTCACACGGGTTCACTGCCGTGTTAGGCGAGGACTAGGCTCCGCTCTGGATGCTTCGCACAGGTTCACTGCCGTGCTCTGCGAGGACCAGGATCCGCTCTGGACGTTTTCCACGGGGTCAAAGAGTGACGTTATCCGCGTTCCACGTGACCAGGAATTTTGTTGATTATATCCGCATTTCACGGAGTTGGGATTTGACTCTCTGTGGGAGTACATCGTCGAGTCATGGAACTGGGAGTTGCCGCTGTTCCGCTATGCTTGATGATGTGTCCGCTGTGACGAGACGAGTGCTGAGGTGGAGCTGAGATTTTGCCATCACTCCGCTTTGCTGACCATGGGGTCTTTTATTAACTTTACATGCACATCCTGCTGGACTGCGAAGGAACGCCGTTGTTAACATTGCGTTTGCTGTAACGAGACGAATGCTAAGGCGGAGTTGGGATTTTGCCATCGCTCCGCTTGATGGTGTAGCATCTTTGTACTGCTGGAATGAGGAGGCACACCGTTGTTGGTCTCCAGGCTGCAGATGTGGCCGTTGAGATTCGGATTCTTCTTCTAATGAAACCTGGGAAGGAGGAGTGCGACTCCTTCTTTGTTTGCGCCCCTGGATTGTATACAGGGATTGGTGTAGCATCACCTGTAGGGCAAAAAGTTTCATTCTTTCATCATTTTTTTTATTCTTTCCGCGATGCTCTATCATTTCAGCTTTTATATCGCGAAGGTCGCGATTGCCCAATCATTTCGGCTATTTTTCGCGGTGCCCAATCATTTCGGCTATTTATTTTATTTTTACTCGCTGTTTTTTATTGCGAGTTGCCCAATCATTTCGGCTATTTATTTTATTTTTACTCGCTGTTTTTTATTGCAAGTTGCCCAATCATTTCGGCTATTTAGTATGCATACATTTTTACTTGCTGATTCTGTTTGCAAGTTGCCCCATCATTTCGGCTATTTCGTATGCATTTTTTTTTTGGCTCGCTGATTTTTTTTTCGCGAGTAGGGGATTTGGGATCTGATACCAATCTTGGCATCAGCATCGCTGCGACTGGAATATTTTCAGGAGCGAATCATCATTTGCCGTAACAGGACTTGGAATTTGATACGGGTTTAGGCATCAGCATCGCTACGACTGGGATATTGCCAGGAGCGAATCATCATTTTCTATGACAGGACTTGGAATTTGATACTCGTTTAGGCATCAGCATCGCTACAACTGGGATATTGCCAGGAGCGAATCATCATTTGCCTCTGTCGATGTTGAACAAAGGTGGCTTAGCAAACAGGGTTAGGGTCCTGTCGACTAAGGCTTTTGACTTCATGAGCCGTAAGGGTCTCACAAAGGTATTTCTCCCTACAAGTCGTGAGGATCTCGTAGGTGTGTTTTCTCCTTAGGGATCGTGAGGATTCCTAAGTGTATGTTCCCCTGTAAGTCGTAAGGATCTTACAAAAGGGTTTTCTCCTTATAAGTCGAGAGGACTTACAAGGGTTGTTCACCGTATGGACATATCCCCAGTCACGGGTGGGACTTGGTTAGGGAAATATTTATTCGCGCCCGTGGATTGTATACAAGGGTAAGTATTGAGCCGCTTGTAGGGCCAAAAGGTTGTGGGGGTTGCTTAAGAACAGGTTCAGGTCTCTGTAACTTAAGACTTTCAAATCTTATGAGCCGTGAGGGTCCCATAAGAGAGTTCTCCTTACGAGTCGTGAGGATCTCGCAAGTGTAATTTCTCCTTAGGAATCGTGAGGATCCCTAAGTGTGTTGCTCCCTTGTGAGTCGTAAGGATCTCACGCGGGTGGTTTCTCCTTACAAGGTCAAGAGGACCCTACAAGTGTCTTTTAACGAGGTTGCGCCCTTTCAGGTTTTCACAAACACTCGCCGGTAGCCCTGCTGTTTTTACTCACGGAGCCCTTTCGGGTTTTCATCCGTGCCCACTTTGCTTATGGACATACCGTTCTTTTTTTCTTTTTCTTTTTTAACGAGGTCGCGCCCTTTCGGGTTTTCACGAATACTCGCCGGTAGCCCTGCTGTTTTTACTCACGGAGCCCTTTCGGGTTTTCATCCGTGCCCACTTTGCTTATGGACATACCCCCCCTTTTTTTTTTTAACGAGGTTGCGCCCTTTCGGGTTTTCACGAACACTCGCCGGTAGCCCTGCTGTTTTTACTCACGGAGCCCTTTCGGGTTTTCACGAACACTCGCCGGTAGCCCTGCTGTTTTTACTCACGGAGCCCTTTCGGGTTTTCATCCGTGCCCATTTTGCTTGTGGACGTACCCCCCCTTTTTTTTTAATTTTTTTTTTAGCGACGTCAGCCTGAAGATGCTGCGGGTTGGGAGTAGTTTAACGACGTTTCGGTCATTTGCAAGTTTTAGGACATTGCGGTCCGCCGTTAGTTTAAGGACGTTTCGGTCCGCCGTCGTCGTATTTGAGACGCATCTCTAGTTTACTGACTTTTCGGTCTATGAGGCTTTCCCTATGAATGAGCATGATGCCCCCGGCATATCCACCTTTTTCGAAGCATGTTGTTGTGGCGGGTTTACTTTCCACTTTTCGGGCAGCGCGAACTTGCCCTGTTGGTATTGGTCTTCAACCCAGTTTTTGAAGACGTAGCAATTGTCGAGTGGGTGACCCATTACTCTGTGGTAGTGACAATAGTTAGGATTGTTAACGTCTCCTGGTTGCAATGGACGTTTTGGATCTGGCAGAGTGATAAGCCCGCTGCGCACTGCTAGCTCGAACAATCTCTTTGTTTTATCTTTGGGAAATGAGTAAGGACGTTTCAACTTCTCATTGATGTATCGCGGCTTGTTGTTTTGACGACAAAACGGTCTCGGGTTACTCGGCTATTGTTGAGTGTTGGCAACAAAGGCCGTTTTTTCCTTTTCCTTTCTCATTTCGTTTGCTTCGTCGTTTGCGGGTCCGAGATTCTTTCCGGGTAGCGTGAGATTGTACGGCTGAACATTCTCGCAACTCTCCAATTCTTTTGTTTTAGAAATGAATTCCTTGAAGAGAGGGTTAAGAGCGGCTTCTTCATCAGAATCGCTTCCAAAGGTGAGAACTCGTGATCCCCCGGGCTCGTCCCTATGACAATTGCCGGCAACTCTTTTATGCTCATCTGTCGTATTTTTTCGCTGTCTACGAGCTTCACGCTTTGTCCTGTTGAAGTGTTGCCTGTGAGCGACATACCCTTGCCACCAACACTTAAAAGAGTTGCAGTCTTCAGTAGGATGTACGATCTTCTGATGATATAAGCAGAAGCTAGGGTGTACGTCCGTTTCATCAAAATGTATACCACCAGGAGAATTTTTTCTGAAAGAGGGCGGCCTCATCCCCATTGCTATGGCTTTGGCGAATCGTTTCCTTGTCTTGATCCTGCTTTTATTTGCGGCGGATGTACTTTCATCCGGTGGGAGTGTTTCGACCCTTTCATCTAGTCGCCGGCGTTTGGCTTTCTCGAATATGGCCATCTCGCGCTCTCGATCAGCTTTGATTTTAAGACGGGCTTCGTTCAGGAAGGCATCGATCATCTCGTCTGATGGCCACAGAAGTTCTGGTTTAGGATCTGCCCCCAGCTTCTCTATGCAAGGAGTTTTTCCATCGTCCGTAAATGAGTGGGAGATCACGTGGCAAGTTGCCCCCGGTGCGTCCGTCTTCTTTGGAGTGTGCGGCTGTGGTGGGTTTACTTTCCACTTTTCAGACAGCGCGAACTTTCCTTGTAGGTACTGATCCTCGATCCATCCCTTAAAGACAAAGCAATCCTCGATCGGGTGACTTACCGTTTGGTGGTAAGGGCAATAATTGGGATCGTTGACATCGCCTGGTTGCAACGGACGTTTTGGACTCGGCAGATTGATGAGTCTGTTGCGCACTGCCAGCTCGAACAGTCTTCTCGTCTTATCCTGAGGAAACGAGTAAGGACGTCCCAGTCTCTCCTCGAGGGATGGGCGTGTACGCATATTGTTTTGACAGACAACCGGTTTTAAGTTGCTCGACTGTTGTTGAGTATTAGAGACGAAAGTTGCTTTCCCTTTCTCCTTTTCATTCCGAGGGTCCGTCTTTGAAGGAGATGATCTATGATCCATCTGATCCATTTGGGCCAACTTGTCAATCAAAGCCTGGAAAGTAGTTGGCTTGAAGAACATCATGAATTACGAGATGGTCGCTTGCGGATCAAGGGTGCCCACGAACATGCCTACCGCAGGTGCTTCTTCGATGCGTTGTTCGCACTTCGACCATAGATTCCGCCATCGTGTCGCGTATTGAACCCACGTCTCGCCTGGCCTTACCCTGGCATTAATTAGTGCCGTGATCGGGGTGCGTCCGCTAGCACTCGCGAATCTTTGTGTAAACAGTAGCTCCATCTCCGCAAATGTTTTGACAGAGTCGTTAGGTAGCTCCGAATACCATTCAAAGGCTGTTTCTGCTAAGCTGCCGACGAATTGACGTAGCAACAATTTGTCATCGCCTCCAGTATTGCCGCATAAGGCCCTGAATTGAGCGACATGCTGATGCGGATTCCCTGTCTCTTTATATACGTGGAATTTAGGGATCGTATATCCTGGCGGGTAACTGATTTGGTCATACCAGCTCGGATACGGTCGTCCGGTTCTAACAATTTGCCCAGCCGCTTCATTTGCCTGATGAACCTGGATCTGCTGAGCTATATATTCGTCTAGGTTAACTTTGGAGATTGCCTCCTCCTTGGCTGTTGATAGAGCCGGCGGAGGATTTGACGTTTCTCCCCTGTCGTCTTCAAGGACGATCGGGGGATCTTCAGCAGGAGGGTCCGGCTGTAACATCATCCCTACCATCTCTTGGAAGAGGAGCGCCATCTGTTTTATGTTAGCCGCTTGCTCTGCAGCTTCTTTGTCCTTCTTTTCGAGGACTCTGCGTAAAAAGTCAGCGTCGGTTTCTTGTTCTTGACGCTCATCCGAAGACGTTTCAGAGCTTTCTTTTGGCTCAGTGAGTGCAGCCATTGTAGTCATCATTTCCTGAAGCTTTTGTTGTTGCTCCTGGGCTTTCGTTACGGATCGGGTGAGCGGTCGGTGACCCGTCGATGCATGGCTTTCCTCTTTTCCAGAAGCCATATAAACAGTGTGCACCACCATGTCCCCAGACTTGGGGTGTTTGTACTCAGCGCGTTTACGGTTCACCATGTTCACAGGGGCTTTTTGCGGACTCCTTTTCTTTTGAGTGGTTGAAGTTGAGGGGGTCGTTGTAGTGGGCGCCCAAGTAGCCGTTGCTTTTTGCGGCTTAACAGGATGGTTTTCTTCCTGCCGGACCTTCAGCTTCTTCTGCTAGCGGGAGAAATTTCGATCAATCACCGAGTCTTGGACTTGGCGCCAGACCTTGTAGATTTTAGAGGACAGCCGCTGAGAGGAATGTTCTGGCTTGGCTTCCGCAACGTTTCCCACCGGAGGAGGGGATCTTTTTAGTACGGCGGTAGGAGAGTTTCTGCGCACCGTGTTCAACAATTCAAAGCTGTTCCCGGTTGGAACAGCAGCATCGATCCCCACCGTTGGAGCTGGTGGAGTAAATCCAGAGGGGGAGTTGCCCCCAGCCTTCCTTACTCGGCGCCAGTGGCGACGTCGAGCGTGTCGTGCGGATGGAGTTGTTTCGGCCGTAGGGGCGACTTCGTCATGGCCCCTGCTTTGAGGAGAGACCGTTATTGGTGCTATCCTGTCGAAGACTGACACCCGTTGAGAAGCAATGTCTAATCTGTCAAAGACAAACCTCTGGGCAGGGGAAGCAGCTTTGAGGACCTCGCCTGGAGCAGCAACAGGAATGGCCAGCCTTGTAAAAATTGACTTCTTGGAAGGAGGAGCCTTTCCGATAATTTTGTCCGCTTGAGCCGGGATGGCTATCCGCTTTGGAATGGCAGCTTCGGGTATCGCGGGCTTATAGACATTCTGGCCCAGTCTGTTGAAAACTGAGGTATTGAAGTTGGGCGACCTGTTGAGAGGGGCCGCGGTAGTTATAAGCCGATCAAAGACCGATTTCTTTGGAGCTTCTTGCGACGTCGCTGGGGTATCGAAGCTCATCGGTGGGAGCATGGTCCCGAAGAATAGTCCAGTGGTGGCTTGAATTACCTGCTCCACCGGCATCTTAAAAAGGGAGGCCGCTTGGGGCCCATAAGTCACTCCTCCAGCAAGAACGGAGCGAGAGTTGCAGTTGCAGGTAGTGCAGTTTGAAGCCATTGATCTTCTATTTTCTGCACGGAGCAAGACACCAAATCTTAGTAACTCGAATCCACAGGCAACCACAGTAAACCGCGATTCGTTCGCGAACACGACACACGAAGTGTGGAGTGGAAAGAGGAAAAGGTCCCACCGGGCGTGCCAGAATCTGTTCCCCTCCGAACGGCGGCCGCGACATGGACTGTCTCGCCTGAGGTTCGGGGCAGATGCTAATAGGTGCTATCCGTCCACCTCTCCGAAGATGCCAAGTTGATTTATGGCACTGTGTATCGGAGGTTTAGACGGATGCGGCCGATGTAGCAGACTTCGTCAGATTCCCCCTCGCTTGAGGGGTTTTTGATTGTGGGGACGCTCTTCCCTGCAGGCGCAAGCCCCTGCAGTTAATTACGCTACCGCATCGCGGTAACGACTTTCTCCTTCTCCAGCTGGTCACTTCATGTCGTGGGTGTTTGTTTTGTTTGTGGTTGCCCGTGGATTGTATACGGAGACTGATTTATGTCGTCGCCCGCAGGACGTGGATTAGTCCAAATCCGTATTTTCTTAGATTTGGGTTTGGGGTTTTGGTTTGAGGATACGTTAGCCATATTTGAGTGTAACACCCGAGCCCAATGCTACTATTTTCAGTTACTGTTTGAGCATAATGTGGTACTCATTTCATTTAATTTGCTTGTTTGTTGCTTACTGTAAAATTTACCCGGCAAAGTCATTTCTACATATAACAAATTTTAGCATCTAAAATAAAATTGAAAATATTCATCTTGGCCTACTTGACACCCCTAGCCTCGTGGTAGCGTCCGTGCGTTGTGTTCTCGTCCCGTTCAGTAAAACGGGCAAGTTTGGATGGCTACGTGCACGCACGTGTGTCCGTTTTGAGAGTATGCTTTTTAATCATAAAACATTTCATTTTAAAATTTGGAACCCGCTTAAAATCCTATTATTTGAATTTCGAATTTTTGGATCCAACCCGGGCGCAATTTGGAAATGTTTCATTTGGCGCCAAAATCCCAAATTTTTAATATTATTAAAACCTTCGCATATATTTTTCTAACTAATCTGATATCTTACTGTTCATTACCTATCTTTTAAATCTTTAAGTTAACCATATAATATTTTTACAATCTTTTATATCCTTCTCAATTTATTCTCTCAGCCAATCGCAACCTCCCCTTTAACCCCGTGGTCCCCACTTTCTCTCTCTCCTTCTTCTCTCTCTCTCCACTTTCTCTCTCTCTCTACCCCTTATATATTCTCTCGTACTTCTCTTTATCATTTTTCTCTTCTTGCTTCATGTCTCGTTTCTCATTTCTTTTAACTGTTCTTTTGTTACCGGAATTCCGTCGTGCCGGTGACGTTTCTCGACGTTCCAGCGAGATACCCCGACCCGTGTGGTTCCTTTGTTCGTCGTTTGGGTTCATTCCGTGAACCGTGCGCCGTCGCGAGTTTTCCCCGCCGACGGTTAACGTTCCGTTTTCCCGATTCGCGACCCATCGAGGCAAGTTAATCTTGCTACATGCTATATACTTTTATAATCTTCATTTCATAATATTATACATTTGAAAATCTTATAGTTTACATATGAAATGTCGTTGAAAAATCGGATATGACAAATCTGAAATTTACTGTACACCTTATCTTATAAAATTCATTATAAATCATAGAAAAATCATTAGGATACGTTCTTTAGTTCGTTACGAAGCTAATTCAGAATACTATAACTCTATGAAATATTTACTTGCAAAATAAATTGTTTAATTAACGTAAAATGCAAATGAACACGTCTCTAAACTGCTGTCCAGGGAAATTCCAGCAGCAAACTTTCAACTTTGAATATTCATAACTTTTTGTAGGGATAACCTGAGATGCTTATACTTATAATACTGAAAACCTTATTGAATTATCTTTGTTTTGGTATAAGATACGTCTCTTTTGGAGAACATTTGTTATTTTTAAGCTATTTTACAAATTAGGGTGACGCTAAATTTCTGAACGGAACCTTCTTGTGCATGGTTAATCAATACATCTTTTATAGTTACTAATCGCTTTGAATATGCTATCCATATTAATATTATTATATCACATATTGTTTAGTTTTACATCCCACATTACCATTTTATAGTTTTATAACTTTTCGGATACCCGTTTGCATCCATCGCATTTAAGATACATATAATTGCATCCATAGATCACATCACTACATAATAATGTGATATTAACACTCCATGTTTAATAAATTGTATCCTAATTAATATTGGAACTATAAATGTAACCCTAATCGATAACTGTGCATCCATATCCTTGAAATTATATCTATTGGCATATCATATTACATGTTCCAGTTATTGTTCTGATAGTACTCATGCTTGTTTATTTATACACATGTTTATGTTAGTTTGATTATGAGCACCCACATGACATCTTGTGCTTCCTGACATGACCTGTTACACTTCCTACTTGACATGACATGGTACCGTACACTCTTGACATGACATGACATGACACCTTTATACATTACCTGGTTGACCTAATGTACCATGGCTTTACCTGTTACCTGATCTCATGCCTAATGCCAACAAACCTGACCATTCCTGCTGTCTATCCAGACAGACCTACTCTTACCGGATTTTGTGTTGGCATTAGTCCTTGACTACTGAATACCTGACCTGACATACATAGCTTGGGGGTATGGGGAAATCAAAGATGAACCTGACTTGTAACTCGACAGTTCACTACCGTTCGAGTGTACACATTCCTATTCTGTGCCTAACGGCATGTCTCGGTTTCAGCCGAGAATATTGTGGCCGTGATCCCGGGTATGTACGGGGTAATACCGAGTGTACACTTTCCCATTCTGTGCCTAACGGCATGTCTCGGCTGCCGCCGAGAATATTGTGGCCGTGGTCCCGGGTATGTACGGGATACTAACACCTTCCTATTCTGTGCCTAACGGCATGTCTCGGCTGCCGCCGAGAATATTGTGGCCGTGGTCCCGGGTATGTACGGGATACTATTGGGTTACATCGACGATTCATCAATTGATTTAAAAGACTATAGAGTAGAAACCTGATAGGACAGTTTAGTTACCACTGCACATTACCCTGCACTGTTATTTCTTAGTACTGCTTTATTCATGTTCATACCTGCATTGCTTATTACCATGTTCATATTATATTGTTGGTTGACATGACGCGCTGACGTCTGGGTTTTGCATGGCCCAGATTCTTTACCACTGTCGACGACTGAGCAGGAGTACTTCAGCCAACAGGCTGATTTGTGAGTTCTGTAGTGGTTAGTTCATTTATTGCATTTTATTTCCAGGTGTGATCCCGCATTACGGGACGTACCTTTCTATTATTGCATTGGATCATTTGCTTCCGCACTTATTTATCATTGACTCTGGTTATTATGGATTTGGACATGTGTTAGATAGTTTATTTATCTTGTTCTTGATATCTCTACAGCCGTAATGTGACTGTGGATGGATACTTCCTACCCACAGGTAGCATGGTTGGCTATGTCACGTGCTCAATCTTGCGTACTCTGGGAAGCGGGGCGTGACATGGTTCTTTTGGTATCAGAGTCATAGGTTAATTGGGTTGATTCTTTGTAGTTGGGTATTGCACCCGATACACGAATCATAATACCCGTGATTAGGAAACATGTCCTGCCACCTTGACCGTTTTACCATCCTTGAATCATTCTTCCGGATCATGTCGACATGCAAACTTACTTTGCATTGTCAACTCGAAAACCTAATTTCTTGTTATCCCTAGGACTTAGGCGACTTGGGTGGAGTTAAGTAATTGCGGCTATGATACCGCGGCATAGCTACAATGCGGTACTCTATTTAAGTATCTTGGAGTTCTAGCCTTGATCCATATTCAGAATCTATCATCATGCTAATATTGGGTGTTTTGAGTTCAGGATTATGACAGGTAAGAAGTTGAAGACGTACCAGAGGCGTGTGAACGGAGCCGCCATGCTTGGAGTGATAAGAGGAATGCTGGAAATCAAAGAAACAGCCCGAGCTGATCCAGCAGCAAGCGGACTCGTTTCAGGAAGGTTTGCAGATCGTTCAGCAGTCTGTGAACAAGATTGGAACTAGACCAGTTGACCGAGTAGGGACCGTGGCAGAGTTCAGACGTGTGGGTCCTACTACTTTCACTGGTCTGGAGGAGCTGTTGCCAGCCGAGCAGTGGCTAGTAACACGGAGAATTTGCTGATTGCGACACAGATCCCAGAAGAAAAAAGGAGTTGATGTGGTGCGCATTCAACTAGTGGATTACGCCGAGAGTGGTGGCTTGTGGAGGAGAACCGTTTGCCCAAGCCAAGCAGTTAGGCGGATTTCTCTAAGAGTTTCCTGGAGAAGTTCTTTCCGCGGACTGCACGGGAGGAAATGGAAGAGAAATTTATTGGGCTGAGGCAGAATGGAGCACCCGTGGACGTGCATGCAGCAGAATGGACGAGAGTCAGCAGTTTCGCTGGACCTTTAGTCGCCAACGATGCAGACAGGGCATGAAGGTCCATGCGCAGCTTGGATGTGGACATCCAAAGGCAAACCGTCTCCCTGGGTTTGACCACTTTCTCACAGGTTCTTACGGCAGCTCGAGAACAGCAGAGCATATCAGGAAAATTGGGAGTTCACAGCAGACAGCAGTTGCGGTAAGGAAGCAGTTCTGTCGGGCCGGTCGAGTTTAGGGCTAGGCCGACAAACAATATTCTTGCATCAATGGAAGTGATGAAAGTAAAGAGCCGGCTGTTGTTCGTGATTCTATGGACGTGTTTGAAGATATATTGGGCTTACCGCCGAAGCGAGACGTGGAGTTCACGATTGACCTTAGTCCTGGTGCAGCGCCAGTGTCTAAAGCTTACTATCCAATGGCACCAGTGGAATTGGAAGGAGTTAAGAAGCAAGTTGGTGAATTACTTGAGAAGGGTTGGATTCGAAGCAGCAACTCGCCTTGGGAGCTCCAGTTCTTTTAGTAAAGAAGAAGGATGGCACGAGAAGGATGTGCATTGATTATCGAGAATTGAACCGGGCGACTATTAAGAACAAGTACCCGATCCCTCGCATTGGAGGACTTTTGAGCAGCTTAGTGGCGCGAGAGTATTCTCGAAACTGGATTTGCGATCCGGATATCATTAGGTCCTGCAGATGTTGAGACAGGAGAAGCTTTATGCGAAGATGAGTAGTGCGAATTCTGGCTGGAAGAAGTGAAATTTCTGGGACATGTCGTGTCGGGTGATGGAATCGCCGTCCATCCCGAAAAGATTGCAGCAGTTTGAGATTGGCCTATTCCAAGGAATGTAGCTGAGATAAGAAGTTTCCTTGGATTAGCCGGATACTACAGGAGATTTGTGGAGAACTTTGCTCGTTTGGCAGAACCGCTGACCAAGCTTATGCGTAAGGAGGTACCTTTTGTATGGACGGATAAGTGTGCGTTGGCTTTGAGACGTTGAAGCAGAAGTTGATAACCGCCCCTATCCTGACCGTACCAGACAATTCCGGAGGACTGATGATTCATAGCGACGCATCTGGGAAAGAATTGGGATGTGTTTTGATGCAGCATGGGAAGGTCGTAGCATACGCATCAAGACAACTGAAGACCCATGAGAAGAATTATCCAACTCATGACTTGGAGCCTGCGGCTGTGATTTTCGCTTTGAAGATTTGGAGACACTACCTTTTGGGCGTAAGAGTCGAAGTTTTTACAGATCATAAGAGCTTGAAGTACGTGTTCACGCAGAAGGAGTTGAACATGAGGCAACGCAGATGGTTGGAGCTGACGGCCGACTACGACCTTGATCTTAAGTACCATCCGGGAAAAGTTAACGTCGTGCCAGATGCGCTAAGTCGGTTACCAGCAATTCAGGTATTGACCGCACAAAGGAAGATCATTGCGGATTTTCGGAGATTTGACTTGGAGGTTGTGCTACCACATGCTACGGGACAGTCGATGCAGTTGCAAGTACAGTCGTCCTTAGTTGAGAAGATTAAAACAGCACAATCGCAGGATCCTAGACTACAAAAGTTTCGAGAGCAGGTTGAAGCCGGACTACGAACAGATTTATTGATCCACGAAGATGGTTCGTTGAGGTATGGTAGCCGTGTGTGTGTGCCAAAAGGGGATGTGCGTGAAGAGCTTATGAAGGAGGCACACAATTCAGTTTACTCTGTACATCCAGGAGGGACAAAGATTTACCAAGATATTCGACAGCATTTCTGGTGGGAAGGCATGAAACGGGAGATTGCTCGCTTCGTGGCTAAGTGCTTGGTATGTCAGCAAGTCAAGGCTGAACACCAAATGGTTTCTGGTTTATTGCAACCATTTCCGATTCCTCAGTGGAAGTGGGAACATATAACCATGGATTTCGTGACGGCTTTACCGCGGAGTCCAAAGGGCAACAATGCAGTAAGGGTGATTGTTGATCGGGTGACCAAGGCAGCTCACTTTATTCCTTTTCGGGTTGGTCAATCAATAGAGACTTTGGCAGAGCGGTACATGCAGGAGATCATAAGATTGCATGGAGTACCGGTGAGTATCGTGTCCGATCGGGACACTCGGTTCTTATCACACTTCTGGAGGAGTTTACAGGAAAGTTTGGGGACTCGATTGAAGTTTAGCATAGCTTATCATCCTCAAACTGATGGTCAGTCGGAGAGAACGATCCAAACTCTTGAGGATACGTTGAGAACATGCAGGTTGGACTTCAAGGGGTCTTGGGAGGATCATCTACTTTTGGTGGAGTTGTCTTACAACAACAGTTTTCAGGCAACTATTCAGATGGCTCCATTTGAAGCTTTGTATGGTCGTAAATGCCGTTCACCTGTTTGTTGGGACGATGTCGGTGAACGAAGATTATTGGGACCAGATTTGGTTGTGCAGACAGTTGAGAAGGTTAACCCTATCAGAAATCATATGAAGGCAGCACAGGACCGACAGAAGAGTTGGGCAGATACGTCAAGAAGACCTCTGGAGTTCACCGTGGGTGATTTGGTATTCTTGAAGATATCACCGACTAGAGGGGTGATTCGCTTTGGGAGTCGGGAAAGCTTGGTTCTCGATTCGTTGGACCCTTCGAGATATTGGAGCGTGTTGGAGAGGTAGCGTACCGTTTGGTGTTACCACAGTCCTTGGCAGGTGTGCACGATGTGGTTCGTGTATCTCAACTACGGAGGTATGTTCGAGATGAAACCCACGTATTGGATCATTCGGAGTTGACCGTACGGGAGGACCTAACTTTTGAAGAGCGACCAGTTGAAATCAAGGATCGAAGAGAAAAGGTTCTTAAGAACAAGGTTACCCCTCTTGTGCTAGTTTCTTGGGGTAATCGATCGCATGGAGAATCCACTTGGGAACGAGAAGATGAAATCCGGCAGAAGTTTCCTCACCTTTTCTTGTAGTTATCTATCTTTGTATTCTTGGAATTTCGAGGACGAAATTCTTTTTGTAGTTGGGTATAATGTAACACCCGAGCCCAATGCTACTATTTTCAGTTACTGTTTGAGCATAATGTGGTACTCATTTCATTTAATTTGCTTGTTTGTTGCTTACTGTAAAATTTACCCGGCAAAGTCATTTCTACATATAACAAATTTTAGCATCTAAAATAAAATTGAAAATATTCATCTTGGCCTACTTGACACCCCTAGCCTCGTGGTAGCGTCCGTGCATTGTGTTCTCGTCCCGTTCAGTAAAACGGGCAAGTTTGGATGGCTACGTGCACGCACGTGTGTCCGTTTTGAGAGTATGGTTTTTAATCATAAAACATTTCATTTTAAAATTTGGAACCCGCTTAAAATCCTATTATTTGAATTTCGAATTTTTGGATCCAACCCGGGCGCAATTTGGAAATGTTTCATTTGGCGCCAAATCCCAAATTTTTAATATTATTAAAACCTTCGCATATATTTTTCTAACTAATCTGATATCTTACTGTTCATTACCTATCTTTTAAATCTTTAAGTTAACCATATAATATTTTTACAATCTTTTATATCCTTCTCAATTTATTCTCTCAGCCAATCGCAACCTCCCCTTTAACCCCGTGGTCCCCACTTTCTCTCTCTCCTTCTTCTCTCTCTCTCCACTTTCTCTCTCTCTCTACCCCTTATATATTCTCTCGTACTTCTCTTTATCATTTTTCTCTTCTTGCTTCATGTCTCGTTTCTCATTTCTTTTAACTGTTCTTTTGTTACCGGAATTCCGTCGTGCCGGTGACGTTTCTCGACGTTCCAGCGAGATACCCCGACCCGTGTGGTTCCTTTGTTCGTCGTTTGGGTTCATTCCGTGAACCGTGCGCCGTCGCGAGTTTTCCCCGCCGACGGTTAACGTTCCGTTTTCCCGATTCGCGACCCATCGAGGCAAGTTAATCTTGCTACATGCTATATACTTTTATAATCTTCATTTCATAATATTATACATTTGAAAATCTTATAGTTTACATATGAAATGTCGTTGAAAAATCGGATATGACAAATCTGAAATTTACTGTACACCTTATCTTATAAAATTCATTATAAATCATAGAAAAATCATTAGGATACGTTCTTTAGTTCGTTACGAAGCTAATTCAGAATACTATAACTCTATGAAATATTAACTTGCAAAATAAATTGTTTAATTAACGTAAAATGCAAATGAACACGTCTCTAAACTGCTGTCCAGGGAAATTCCAGCAGCAAACTTTCAACTTTGAATATTCATAACTTTTTGTAGGGATAACCTGAGATGCTTATACTTATAATACTGAAAACCTTATTGAATTATCTTTGTTTTGGTATAAGATACGTCTCTTTTGGAGAACATTTGTTATTTTTAAGCTATTTTACAAATTAGGGTGACGCTAAATTTCTGAACGGAACCTTCTTGTGCATGGTTAATCAATACATCTTTTACAGTTACTAATCGCTTTGAATATGCTATCCATATTAATATTATTATATCACATATTGTTTAGTTTTACATCCCACATTACCATTTTATAGTTTTATAACTTTTCGGATACCCGTTTGCATCCATCGCATTTAAGATACATATAATTGCATCCATAGATCACATCACTACATAATAATGTGATATTAACACTCCATGTTTAATAAATTGTATCCTAATTAATATTGGAACTATAAATGTAACCCTAATCGATAACTGTGCATCCATATCCTTGAAATTATATCTATTGGCATATCATATTACATGTTCCAGTTATTGTTCTGATAGTACTCATGCTTGTTTATTTATACACATGTTTATGTTAGTTTGATTATGAGCACCCACATGACATCTTGTGCTTCCTGACATGACCTGTTACACTTCCTACTTGACATGACATGGTACCGTACACTCTTGACATGACATGACACCTTTATACATTACCTGGTTGACCTGATGTACCATGGCTTTACCTGTTACCTGATCTCATGCCTAATGCCAACAAACCTGACCATTCCTGCTGTCTATCCAGACAGACCTACTCTTACCGGATTTTGTGTTGGCATTAGTCCTTGACTACTGAATACCTGACCTGACATACATAGCTTGGGGGTATGGGGAAATCAAAGATGAACCTGACTTGTAACTCGACAGTTCACTACCGTTCGAGTGTACACATTCCTATTCTGTGCCTAACGGCATGTCTCGGTTTCAGCCGAGAATATTGTGGCCGTGATCCCGGGTATGTACGGGGTAATACCGAGTGTACACTTTCCCATTCTGTGCCTAACGGCATGTCTCGGCTGCCGCCGAGAATATTGTGGCCGTGGTCCCGGGTATGTACGGGATACTAACACCTTCCTATTCTGTGCCTAACGGCATGTCTCGGCTGCCGCCGAGAATATTGTGGCCGTGGTCCCGGGTATGTACGGGATACTATTGGGTTACATCGACGATTCATCAATTGATTTAAAAGACTATAGAGTAGAAACCTGATAGGACAGTTTAGTTACCACTGCACATTACCCTGCACTGTTATTTCTTAGTACTGCTTTATTCATGTTCATACCTGCATTGCTTATTACCATGTTCATATTATATTGTTGGTTGACATGACGCGTTGACGTCTGGGTTTTGCATTGCCCAGATTCTTTACCACTGTCGACGACTGAGCAGGAGTACTTCAGCCAACAGGCTGATTTGTGAGTTCTGTAGTGGTTAGTTCATTTATTGCATTTTATTTCCAGGTGTGATCCCGCATTACGGGACGTACCTTTCTATTATTGCATTGGATCATTTGCTTCCGCACTTATTTATCATTGACTCTGGTTATTATGGATTTGGACATGTGTTAGATAGTTTATTTATCTTGTTCTTGATATCTCTACAGCCGTAATGTGACTGTGGATGGATACTTCCTACCCACAGGTAGCATGGTTGGCTATGTCACGTGCTCAATCTTGCGTACTCTGGGAAGCGGGGCGTGACATTGAGGCTAAGATCAACTCAAACGTTTGTTAAGGATACGTTAGTCCAGTTTGAGACTAAGATCAACTTAACGGGATCGTTTAGATCCGACAAAAGAGCAATTGGCTCTAATGTTCCAGTTTAGGGACCTAGTGGTCCATTAAATATATGGCCGTCGGGACCCATCACTTCTCTGACGACGTTGAAGGATTACAACGACAGATGTCAGAGGAGTTCAGAGATGTACCCTTGAGCCAGAGTTGATTAGGGGGTTTATAGTCCGATTTGGGACTAGAGTCTGTTTGAAAGTTTAAGGATACGTTAGCCATTTTTGAGGCTAAGATCAACTTAAACGGTTGTTAAGGATACGTTAGTCCAGTTTGGGACTAAGATCGACTTAACGGGATCGTTTAGATCTGACAAAAGAGCATTTGGGGGCTCTATTGTTCCAGTTTAGGGACATGGTGGTCCAATACCAGTTTAAGGACATAGTGGTCCAATACCAGTTTAGGGACATGGTGGTCCAATGGTAGTTTAAGGATGCATAAGTCCATGGGTTTAAGGACCCCACAGTCCATATGGGTGTGTTTAAGGACGCATTAGTCCATTAGTTTAAGGACGCATAAGTCCGCGGGTTTAAGGACCCCGCAGTCCGTATCTTGGTTTAAGGACGCGTAAGTCCATGAGTTTAAGGACCCCACAGTCCGTGTTGATGTGTGGTTGTCGGGACCCGTCACTTCTCTGAAGACGTTGAAGGATTACAACGACAAATATCAGAGGAGTTCAGAGATGTACCCTCGAACCAATGAGTTGGTTGAAAGAGCAGATGTGCTCAGTTCAAGATGATTTGAGGACTTATGGCCAGTTTGGGCTAAGTCCAATTGTGTTTGAAATATTGGCTCTCTGTTGGTCCATTGAAGGAGAGGCTTTGCCTCTAGAAACTTAGCCAATTGGGCTAAAGCTAGTGTTAAACACTAGAGGTCAACAGTGTTGAACACTGGGAATGAGATTAATAAGTTAGTGTTAAACACTAAAAGATAATCAGTGTTAAACACTAGCAACAGGGCTTTCAAATTAGTGTTAAACACTAAGCAAAACACTGCCAATAGAGTTTTCCAAATTAGTGTTAAACACTAAGAAAATCAGTGTTAAACACTGAGGACAAAGTCTTCAGATTAGTGTTAAACACTAAGGAGAGAGGGGTCACGTGTGGACACGTGAGAGCGCCCTGATTCCCTTTATTTTATTCTGCAGATCAATGTTTAACTCTTTTAATTCTGGCGGCCATCACGTGTGAGCACGTGATGAAGGCCCCCGCTCTGGTCTGTTAGAATGCTCATTAGGGGTCACGTGGTGACACGTGAGGGCGCCCTAAATGTGGAGCCAGATCTCCTTTATGGTTTATCCTCAAATCTGCGAACAAGTGTTAAACACTTTTCCTTTTTATTTCGAGCATCACGTGTTGACACGTGATGGGGATTTATGCGCTGACTGTTAAAACGTTTGCTAAGGGGTCACGTGGTAAACACGTGAGAGCGCCCAAAGCTTTCATTTCCTTTGCTTTTTCTTTCTGTGTTTCGGGGGTCACGTGGAGAGCACGTGATGGCATCAAAAAGTGGGGCCAGATCCTCTTTATTTTGTTCTGCAAACAAGTGTTAAACACTTTTAATTTTCATAGCCATCACGTGTGGGCACGTGATGTATAATCATGCCCTGATTTATTAGAACATTTATTAGGGGTCACGTGGTAACACGTGAGAGCGCCCATAATTGTTTCTGCCTTTGCTTTTGTTCCATATATAATGTGGGTCACGTGGGAACACGTGAGGCATTGCCTCAAAGCTTTCCTCTTCTCATTTTTGGGGGATCTGTTCAGGGGTCACGTGGGGCACGTGACCTTTGTCTTTTCAGGCACAGAGATCTTTTAAGTCTCCTTATCTTTAAGAATTAAATTCTTATTTAGGGTAAAACCCTAATTTTATCCCAAAGGAATTGAATTCTCAAAACTTAATTCCTCCTCTATGTTTTGGATCTGCATGGCAGGATCTCAACCCAATGAGAATTAAATTCTCAATTCATGGGGAGATGTGCACTTTGCAGATCCTCCACCAGAGAAAGAACTAAGTTCTTGTCTTTATATAAGAGTTAAACTCTTTTGAGAATTAAATTCTCTTTTTAAGCCTCTCTTTTATTACCTAGGGTTTTTCCTTTGCAGAGAATTAAATTCCCCTCTCTCTGTTTCTTTTTTCTCTTGAAAATTAAATTCTCCTCCCTCTGTTTCTTCTCTCCAAAAAGTAGATCCCCTCTCTTCTATTCTTGGCTCCTATTTATAAGAGAAGAAAGAGAATCAATTTGTTTAGCAAATCTCTCATTGAGAGATTTGATTTGTATGTTGAGAGATTTGATTTATATTTATCATTAATCTGGGCCATTAGATTGTTAAGTGAATTTTATTCACCATTGGATTTTAAATCCAAAGATATCCATTTGTTATCTCGGTCAGATTTAGGGTGGATCTTTCCTTATTTGGGATTCTTCCATAAATTGGTGATTTTTAATCACCCTTGGATTTTTAATCCAACGGTTCCCCATGACCATTTTCCATTTGGAAAGATTCAGAAACTTTTAGAATTTAATTCTATTAAATTATAAGGCTTTTAAAACCAGTCACGTGTGAGCACGTGACCCCCAATTGGGTTCCTTTCTCAGCCGCTTATTTATGTTTCAGTTTTAACCATCACGTGTCAACACGTGACCATTGGTCATGTGTAAACACGTGATACCTCGTTGAGGTAATTTCTGACTTTTAGAATTAAATTCTATTCATTATTTTAGAGGCTTTAAAAGCCCATCATGTGTCTGCACGTGACCCATGGTCACGTGTGAGCACGTGATGCCCCATTGGGGTCTTTTCCGAGTTCTTATTATATCTTTTAGCTCCTCCAGCGGGTTCTTAAAGGCCCATCACGTGTGGACACGTAATTCCTCATAACTTTTGATCCCGGATGAATTACGAGGCCCATAATATATCAAATCGAAGGGTTTTTCGAGCCACTTTCGATACCATCAGAATTTATCTGTTTCTCATTCGGGAGTTTATCAAAAAACAGCCCGGAAGATACTGGTTCCCATTTCCTTAAGCGTATCGCTGTCATTTGATATCTTGGACTCTTCTGCGCAGAAATTTTTGGCGGGAACATTGGGTTCTTGGGGAGAAGGAGAGAGGAAGGTGAGGTGGTGGTTGTGGAGAGGAGAGGCCGACGAGGGGTGAGGTGATGGTGGAGGTCGAGAAGATCGCAGTCGGCAAGATGGCTGCGTAGGCGATGATGGGTGCAGCGTGGGATTCGATGGAGGAGGTCACCGAGAGGGGATGGGCTCGTTGGGGTTCTCGGGTGAGGCTGAGAGAAAAGGGGATGCAGACGAGGGTGATGGGGGTGCCGTCGAGGGTGGAGGCGGCGACGGCGATGAGCGCGACGCGCGGGCATGGGTTCTCGCGACGACGAGGCGGCGGTGAAGGAAGGAGGAGGAAGAGTAGAAGAGGAGAAGAATGCGTGGAGGTTGATGGCGATGGCGGCGGCGACGATCGGAGGTGAGGCGATGGCGTGCACGTGGGTTTCTTCGCGACGACAAGGCGGGAGAAAGAAAGGAGAAAGAAGAAGAGAGAGATGTGTATGGTTTAAAAAAATATTAAAAGGATTAATATAAATTAGAGGGGAGAGAGAGAGAGACTGAGAGAGAAGGAGAGAGAGAAAGAGGTAGAGAGCGATCGAGATGAGAGAGAGAGGAATGAACATGAAGGAGAAAGAAAATTGGAAGGTAGTGGGGAGAGAGAAAGAGAGAAAGAAAAAGAGAAGAGAGAAAGAAAAAGAAAGAGAGAGAGAGAGAGATAAAGAGCTGGCATTGAGCTGGGGATTTTAATTTTTAAAAGATTTTAAAAGGGTTAAGATATTAAAAGATTTGTAAGTTACCTATATTTTAATTCGGCTGATTTAAAATAAGATATTAAATTAATTAATTTGAATTTTGTCGGGATACAAAAATATTTCAAAACGCGCCCGGGTCGGGTCTAAAAATTCAGATTTAAAATACGAAAAATATATGCGACTTCCAAATTTTAAAAAGAATGCTCAGGTAACAAAAATGCATACCCCTAAGAACGGATGCACGTACGTGCGTGTAGCCATCCAAACACGTCCGTTTCACTGAACGGGACGAGAACAAGATGCGCCGATGCTACTACGGGGTTAGGGGTATCATGCAGGTTATGAAATGTATTTTAAAAATATTTTCTGTGACTTAAAATGTTATATGGTAAAAGATGCAATGCCAGATGAAATGCCAGTATGCACTAAACATGAAATGCACAGTTTATGTAACAAGTCAGGGTAATTCATAAATATGAATCAAACAAATTCCAAGCAAGCGGGTCGGGTCGAATGCAAAGTAAAATGTAAAATACTATTCGCACCCAAACACGACAAATCAAGAAAATACCATAGATAAGGAAATACGGGAACTGGAATAGGTATAAATGAACTAGGGTGTTACAGTACCCAACTAAAACCTGTTTGCACGACTCCTTTGAGCCGTGGTAGGGCAGTAATCAAAGCACAGTGGGAACTTATACGAGACAAATGACGATCTCAGGTCGACAGAATAACATGTACACATGTCACCTGGGAACTGCTATCTGACAATATGTATAATACCAACTGGCACGTTCCCGGCGAGTCCGTCCAGTGTACTCATAACCCAATGAGTACCTGCATACTATCTTAGGTGAACAAACTAACACCAATGGCTTGTAAGACTTGGACACCGCCCCTCGTCGGGGTCTCGATCAGTATACACTAGTCTATACTGGAGTATCGATGCCCAGTCTCGATACTCCCACGACTAGGGACATTTAAGGATGTGCTTATAGACCCCCAGCTCCCACGTATATGATCGTCATTATAATGCTGGTAGTCGGGAAAGAATCCTATGGGCTCTATCAACGTGTACATGATGATAAAGAAAAACCAGATAGTATACTATCATCTCGAGTAAGAGTGTTCTACCGGTATAGGTGATCCTTCAATCATCATAATCACCTGCCTGCGATTACGATAATTGCCTTGAGGGCACTATAGCCAACAATCTCCCACTTGCACTCAAAACCAATTATTGCGGTGTCGCATACTCACAGCCCATGTGATACCGAACACCCAACTTCTCTACTAATCAGTTTTGCAAAACCCGTTTGTGAAACTATTGCGTTCGAGAAATAGCCTCAGTGAGTGGATCTGCTCCAATTTTTCTTTCTGTATCTCTCTATATCTCAACTTCGCGGAGAAAAGCTATCTCCCGAAATGAGCAATACCTGTCTTAGAATTTGTCTGGATATCTGATGGAACCCAGTTCACAAATGAACTCCAAATCCAACAAACTTCTTAGACTGTATCATCTACTGAATTTAATCAGTATCCTGTGCCATGCTTTTCCTCAGTATCCGTTTGGACCACCTGTCCAACATACTATCCCTCAATAGAGAGAAAAACTATAACTCTGACAGTCACTCTATCATCCAGGTCACCTTGGAATCCTGAAATGATAATTGTCTCCCGAAGGAGGCTGCCATTACCATATCCCTAGAACATTCATTTATGTTCGTAAACTGCTTCCCAACGTTTCTTAAGGATTGGATTAATATATCTGCTTATTGCAGCTAGTGCAAAAACAACATCTGGTGTGGTACTTGACATTTCATGATTAATTCAATTATCTAAGCAAGTGATATGCTAATCATGCAGATCCCTCTCCCCTTTAGTCTGTAAGACACCTTTAGAGAGGGTGACTCCATCACCTGCAGGTACACCACCATACCAGGAGTCGTCTATTCTAAAATCCTTTTAGAATAATGTCAAACCCAGATTGGGATACTTCCTAAATCTAGATCTAAAACCATAGATCTATTAACCAGAAACCCTGATATTATATTAATATCCTATGTGGAGAAACAATTTTGTGACAACCACAGTATAACCGATCGTAGTATAGGAATATTTCTTCCTATCAAGTGCATGCCATCCCAATACCTGGACATCACTCTCTACTACCTTCTTACCAGATCCATCTCCTATTCTGATGAAGTCAAGGCCTATGACCGTCGCATCAAAAATAGATGATCTTTTTCCGCTATACGTGTTTTAGTCTATAAATAGACATAAACTACTTGCCCTCTATACTTTCGCTGCTCCCATTGACTACAACAACCCTCTGGAAGAGTCATATACACGTGCACTTCTAAACCTAGTTTAGAATGATGCTATACTTATCCTCCTGCCGGGTTTCATAGTTTAGAACAGCAGCAATGGCAAGTCTGGGTAAACAAGAACCTCCCTGTCACCGTCTTTGAGAAGACCGAAGTACCTCTCGGGTGCCTGAGGTTACCCACCAAATCTGCGGAGTGGCTAATGGAATGTCGAAACTAATTGAATCCTTAGGTTCTATTAAATCTTCAGTGATCATTTATGGTTCTGGAATCACATCCAGTACTACCATACTCCCACTTCTGTTTTTCTGAAAAAAATCCATTTTACTAAAACTGTGGCGAGTTAAGAACAATATAATTATTGATCTTCCTGATGGTAGAAAGTTAACCCTCGTCAAAGCCCAGGATAACCCACAAACAACCATTACCGAAACGTGCCTCGAGTTTATCCGGATTCTGGTTTTAGGCATCAGCCGGACAACTCCCTATATCTTAACATCGTTAAGATATAAATTTATTATATATATATATCCAATATAGAAACAAAAGCACTAATTTAATTGGAACCAGATTCAAAATTTTTAAGCTGTCTACAGTGCATATCAACCAAATGGAAGGAGGCCATTCAGCATTACTCAACTAGGAGTGCATCCATATATGAATGACCTGAAAGAGAAGCAAGTTCTCAAAACCATTACTTACAACGAAATACCTAACATAAGTATCTACATCTTCGACTTCATCGAAGAATCCTGATACTTCCAACAAATGGTTCTCTACTTTATTCTTATACCTATAACCTCTCAATGTTTGGATCTTGCATTTCAACGAAATACTTGTCTAGAACTAGAGAAGTTATGAGAAAACAGAATACAGTACGAGTACCAACCCTATTGTCCTAATGGACACTTGACAACATACAATATTTTGTATAAGTCCACTGAGTTTAATAACTCAAACCCTGTGCGTCGTAGGTTGAAAAACTATACTATGGTTAAGAAGAATTACACCGCTGTTGAATGCACCTTACCTAATCACCAACTGATATAGGTAAATATCATAGACATAATATCAAAAATTTATATCTCACTTTATAAAATAAACGTACAGATATATCAGTTTGAAATTAGTGCATAATAGCGGATATTCAAAACCAAATATTTGCCATCTTGCAAAATCCAGATGATTTCCTCAAATATCACCAATTACAACGAATTCTGATATAATGAGGATCTAATCACCCAATTCCCAATATCTTACTCCCACTCACCATCCGTAATAACACACAGATGTGAGAAACTGATCTGGTAAACACATACCCTGGAGTTAGATTCCAATTGGGAAAACAGTTTTCAATTAACATCGCACAGTAAAACTGAAACATGAAAATATTTTAAAAGGGGTTATCTGGTATTTCTAGTAATGCCTCTTCCATTATCCTGATTCATGACAATAACCATATACTTACCTGCCCTCACTCCAATCCCTTTATTATGTTTTTACTTATTTTAGGCTAATTAGTTTTCTTCCTTCCCTACCCTTCGGCACCAGCCTAAGTTTTGGAAGAAGACTATCCAATAAGCGCAATAGGTGTACTCTCCTAATCCTAGGAGCTCTTGCAACCTGACAGAAGGTAATGGGAAAAGACATCTGAATAATCCTATTCTATTTCTCCTAAACCGGAAACCATCCTCGAATCTGGAACAAGTTCCTTCGAGTTCATATGTAACTATACGATGGCATATCTAATAGAAGTAGATATCCGTAGTGATACGGAGTGTTCTGGAGAAATCCAAAGTGGATGTGGGAGTGATAGCAGTCGCAATTTTCTTTGCCATCCCTTTATATGTCTTTACTTATTATCTTCTGTACACCACACTTATGCTTAATTGGTTTTCTTCCTTCCCTACCAATCGCCACCTGCTTATGGTTTGGAAGAAGACTATCCAATAAGCTCAATAGGTGTACCCTCTCCTAATCCTAGGAGCCCTCACAAGCTGGGAGAAGGTAAAGGGAAAAGACAACCGAATAATCTTATTCGATCTCTCCAGAACCAGAATCCATCCTCGAATATGGAACAAGTTCCTTCGAGTTCGTATGTAACTATACGATAGATTTATCCAATGGAAGTGGATGTTCATAGTGATACGGGGTGTTCTGGAGAAATGCAAAGGTGATATAGGAGTGGCAATGATATTTGCGACACCGTGACATTCCAAAAGCCAAAGTGTTTTAAGAAGGTTCGATTAACTTGGTTCATGAGTTTTAGTCAAGGGTCGGGCCATGGTCGCTGCCTGAGAGAGAGAGAAAAGAAACACTCAGTGTGCACTCTAACCTAGATTAGAATGGTTATTTATTTATCTAATCAGTATGGCTCCCACTGTTTCCTCGAATTCTCCTCCAAACCCTAAAGGAGAATTAGTCGGGATCATCTAAAATCACCCAAGGAGTAATCCTACTCATCAGTGGGAATCGGGATCCAACTATCATCGTATGATAACTTGATGGAAGCCACTCAAGTCACCACACTCCAGATGGTATGCGCATGCCTGGCAAGTTTCCTGTATGTTTGAAACTCCCGATGTGATTTTTACCCCAAGCGGTTTATGACCTTGACTTTGGCCAACATATCATAACTCGCAAGTCAAGTTCTACCCGTCATTGTCTTGATTGATTTAGACCCACCCGCACACACCTTTGATTTTGGCCAACAATGTGGTACGGCTGTCCTAAACCAATGCATATCCATGCAACGGACAAGAAACACACAGCTACCGCACACGATGCTTTGACTTTGGCCAACAAACACCGCATGAATACTATGCGCTACTTATTCGAAATGACGGAGGGCTAAGGCTGGTTTTTGGCAAAAAACCTTTAACGTAATGAACCTGATATCGTTGAAGGAATCCAAGTGGTTTTTACAAATGTATAGTGGCGAAAACTTTTGCTAAAGAGGTCACTCCCGGTGAAGGGATCTCGGCTCTTTCCTCGTTGAATGAGGTGCATGATATTCCAAAATGAATACCACGATGCAAAGCAAAAGATTCGACTATAGTAAAGTTATTACGTTGACGCAAACTTCTGCCCAAGGGGTCACTCCCGATGAAGGGATCTTGGCCCTTGCCTCGTCGAATGAGGTGCTGGATATTCCAAACTGAATACCACTGTGCAAAGCAAAAGAGAACGTCTGTAATGTCAGTTTTTTTAAAACTTGGTTCTAACAACATCATATAGGTTTGTTTTATCCTTGCATAGATCAGAATCAATGCAGTCCTATCAATTAATCACACCAGAAAAGAACGAAAATAAAATGTACGTATATGCCATCCGCATTCGCCACTGGGTCCCGTCATCACCCGTTAGGTTACTTAACTAACGACAGAGCGGGGACTGGACTAGCGCGGATGCAAAACATATACAACATCTACTAGTATATATAAATATAAATATAACATTCATCCCAGGCATGATATAAAGCAACTTCACAGAAGCAACACAGAATGGTGGATAATCTTGGACCCTGGGGTTTCACTTGAGCCGCAAATGAGACCCGACGTTCCCTGTCGTGTGGATAGCCTGTGCAATGAAACCTAGACCCCTACGAGCACGGCAAGTTACCCGCCAAAACCAAAAGCGAGGCAACCCCCTTCAACAACGTGAATGGGCCACCCAACACTTCACGGAATCTGGTAACTTGGGTACCCCTCCGCGGGTCAACCTATACCCCCTACGAGTGCGGCGAATAGCCCGTCAATTCTAGAGTAAGGTCCCCTCCGTCTCAATGCCATGAGATGCGGACTCATTTCCCTCTAGAACCCGGCTATTCGTGCACTCCACCGCGGGGTAATCCTAGTACATAAATGAAAATAATATACAAGGGTGACATCGACATCAACCCGGTCGTGCCCCAAACGAATAATATACAAACTGGCAGTGACGGAAGTCTACATGTCGGACGCTCGCCCCGCAATATTAAATGTACAAATGAAACTAAACTGTACTATCATTTCACCATAGCTATCCACCACGACGATCCAACCAACATCACAGTACAACACAGAACATCAAAGTGAATGTCACGTTCGCAAACCCGTCTAAAAGAACTATAGCAATTAGACAAGTTGTACCGATCTAATGACATTCACGGTCGCAGATAGTAATGTAAGTACTGTAAACATTTAAACAGTGTTCAATTATCGAATTTGAAACACCTTGAATCTCCCCTGAACAACAGATAACATAATATCCAAAATGGGCAAAACTAGCAATACCACTGAACCAACATTCCAGAGACCAAACAACACCCAAAATACGAAGCCCAAATTCCTCATTGTGGCCGGCCTCCTCGGTTTTTGTGAGCATGTGCTCAGGTCAAAATGGGTAGAATGGGTTCGTATTTAGGGTATGTTCTTGTGGTCACTTAAGTAGTCTTCTGCAGTTGCTAAAATAATTTTTTGAAGACTTTGAAAATTGACAGAGACTGGAATCAGCAGTGCACTGTTATTGGTTGTTTCGATTTCAATACTTTAACATTGTCTAAACAAGCTAGTAAGGGGTTTAAAGGCTGGCTCTGATACTATGCTGGGTTACGGCAGCTCCCCGGCCATCAAACCGTGGCCAAATGCGGAACAAAAATTTACTAAAATGGCGCTACCATTACCCGATGCCCGGATCTACCTTAAACCCTAAACTAGCAAGCTATATATAAGTAGTTAGATGGTTATACCGAGTTGATCCGTGTCCTTCGGTCTTCAACCATCATCCCCAAGCTCCTAGATGCTTCTTGATCAAGTTTGGTTGCCGGTCTTCCTCCATCTACGATGATCCACCTGAGGGAAACGGCGCAAGGTTTAGCCTCGTCGAGCGAGGCAACCGAAGCTCCAAGGTTGCTAGCAATGGAGAGTGGTGGTGTAGGAATGTGTCACTATATTTTTCTCTCATCATCTTTGCTTAAGAGAACAACCATAGAAGATGAAGGAGGTGAGGAAAATAATGGCATGAGCAACTCAAGAATGGCTAAGTGATGAAGTGAGAAAATGAGAGTGTAAGCAATGAAGCAAGTGAAGAAAAATGACCAAGTCCACACTAGAGTTGTGGCTGCCCCCCCTCTCTCTCATCCACTCAAAAATCCATACAAAAATATCTCTTTTCGTTTTCCAATAAACAATTAAGACCCATGCCTCCTTTCATGTCCATGACCCATGCTCATGCCACCTCACTCCTCCACCTCATTTGTGAAACAAATGAATTTCCATAAAAGGAAAATCATACAAATGAGGTGTCCACTTCTAGAAGCCATTCCGTATAAATACGGAATATAACCCGGTACATGTATCGAAATACATATACACATATTCGTACCAAAATACGAATAGCCATGAGAGAAAATGAATAGTGAACAATAATACTAGAATACATATATATAAATACATATATATAAATTATTAAATCAAAACCCGATTTAATAATCCGGCTTAATCCTAAGCCGCTAGTATTATCAACCGTCCGATTAAAGTCTGCGCAGCTTGTACACATATTTGATCGGACACCTGTATGTACCAACATACGTCATTTACACCATATCGCCTGAACCGTGAAAACCCTCTGTGTGGGACTCTCAAGACTCGTCAATACGCTGGCAGTGGGTTTAACTACAAGCATGTTAGCGACCCTAGCTGTACGTAACGGCTATCCAGGTATTGAGCGAAAGTGAGGCCGACGAGCAAACTCATCCTGAACCCCTACTGAGCCTGACAGCGACAATATTCGTAAAGTCCGGTCTGTTCGTCTAAGAGTATCGCATATCGAGTCTAGGGGGTGGATAAAGTCAGACCCCTAACAACGCGACATTTAGTGTCGGCATGAAACCCGTCACTACCCGAGAAACTATCGATCCTGAATCGGTAATTCTCGTCTACCATGGCCATGGATTTCTGGTGATGGCCACCCGTGCACAACGCGATATCAACCCCAATACCGGGAGAGGCGAATCCTCGACGATCCGATCACTGCCTCCATGTGGCTCGGGACTGTACCCAACTAAAACCTGTTTGCACGACTCCTTTGAGCCGTGGTAGGGTAGTAATCAAAGGATAGTAGGAACTCACACGAGATAAATGACGATCTTAGGTCGACAGACTAACCTGTACACATGTCACCTGGGAACTGCTATCTGACAATAGGTATAATACCAACTAGCACGTTCCCGGCAAGTCCGTCCAGTGTACTCATAACCCAATGAGCACCTGTATACTATCTTAGGTGAACAAACTAACACCAATGGCTTGTGAGACCTGGCCCCGTCCCTCATCGGGGTCTCGATCAGTATACACTAGTCTACACTGGAGTATTGATGCCTAGTCTCTATACTCTCACGACTAGGGACATTTAAGGATGTGCTTATAGACCCCCAGCTCCTACGTATATGATCGCTATCATAATGCTGGTAGTCGGGCAAGAATCTTATGGGCTCTATCAACATGTACATGATGATAAAGACAAACCAGATAGCATACTAGCATCTCGAGTAAGAGTGTTCTACCGGTGTAGGTCCTCCCTCAATCATCATAATCACCTGCCCGTGATTACGATAATTGCCTTGAGGGCACTATAGCTAACACTAGAGATATGGTAACGACAGCCTCTTTCGGGAGACGGTTATTATTCCAGGCTTCCAAGGTGACCTGGGTGGCAGAGTGACTGTCAGAGTTTTAGTTTTCTCTCTTTTGAGGGACAGTATGTTGGACAGGTGGTCCAAGCGGATACTGAGGAAGGTATGGCGCAGGATACTGATTAAATTCAGTAGACGATATAGTCTAAGAAGTTTTCTAGATTTGGAGTTCATTTGTGAACCGGGTCCCATCAGATATCCATACATATTCTAAGACAAGTATTGCTCATTTCAGGAGATGGCTTTCTCCGCGAAGTTGAGATATATAGAGATATAGAAAGAAACATTGCAGCGGATCCACTCACTGAGGCTATTTCTCGAACACAATAGTTTCGCAAATGAGCTTTAAGAGACTGACTAGTAGAGGAGTTGGATGTTCGGTATCACACGGGCTGTGAGTATGCGACACTACAATAATTAGCCTTAATTGCAAGTGGGAGATTGTTGGCTATAGTACTCTCAAGGCAATTATTATAATCGCAGGCAGGTGATTATAATGATTGAGAGAGGACCTATACCGGCAGAACAGTCTTACTCGAGATGATAGTATGCTATCTGGTTTGTCTTTATCATCATGTACAGCATTAGGTGGCATTATAGATCACTATTACATGTTGATAGAGCCCATATAATTCTTGCTTGACTACCAGCATTACGATGGAGATCATATACGTGGGAGCTAGGTGGTCTATAAGCACATCCTTAAATGTCCCTAGTCGTGGGAGTTTCGAGACCGGGCATCGATACTCCAGAGTAGACTAGAGTATACTGATCGAGACCCCGACGAGAGGCGGTGGCCGGTCTCACAAGCCATTGGTGTCAGTTTGTTCACCTAAGATGTATACAGGTGCTCATTGGGTTATGCATACACCGAACGGACTCGCCGGGAACATGCTAGTTGGTATTATACCTATTGTCAGATAATAGTTACCAGGTGACATGTGTACAGGTTAGTCTATCGACCTGAGATCGTCAGTTGTCTCGTTTGAGTTCCCACTGTGCTTTGATTACTACCCTACCACGGCTCAAAGGAGTCGTGCAAACAGGTTTTAGTTTGGTACAGTTTCGAGCCACATGGAGGCAGTGAGCAGATCGTCAGGGGATTCGTCTCTTCCGATATTGGGGGTTGATGTCGCGTTGTGCACGGGTGGCCATCACCAGAAATCCTTGACCAAGGTGGTCGAGAATTACTGATCTAGGATCGGTATTTTCTCAGGTGGTGATGGGCTTCATACCGACACTAGATGTTGCGTTATTAGGGGTCTGACTTTATCCACCCCCTAGACTCGATATGCGACACTCATATACGAACGGATCGGACTGTACGGATAATGTCACTGTCAGGCTCAGTAGGGGTTTCAGGATGAGTTTACTCGTCGGCCTCCCTTTCGCTCAATACTTGGGTAGCCTTTACGTACAGCTAGTGCCACTGACGTTCTTATGGTTAAACTCACTGCCAGCGTATTGATGAGTCTTTAGAGTCCAACACAGAGGGTTTCCCTGCTTCAGGCAAAACGATGTAGAGGCCATATGGTTTTACGGCAAGGTTCGATCATATACGTGCACTTATGCGCGTATCATGATTCGGACGGATAATACCAGTGGGCTTTGGTTTAAGCCGGATCCTAGTATTATATTATTGGATTATTTTCGTCTCATTGTATTCGTATTCTTCGAAATACATATGCGGGTATGTATATACGGATGAGGGGTATTCTTGTAATTTCTTACAAGATTACTTTTAGAAGATTGCACCTCATTATGGTTTAAACCTTTTTTGATTAAAAGGTTATTGAGGTGGAGGATGAGGTTTTTATTGCATATTTTGTGGCATGGCTTAGTAGTGACCCATGGTGACTATTCTAGCATGCTTAATCTTTTGTTTGTTGTGAGATTTATATTGACTTAAGATATTTTTGGTTGACTTAAGATATTTTGGAGACTTGAGATATTTATTTAGGATGGCTCCATTATTTCTACAACTCACAAAATACAACAAAAGACTTAGCCATATTCTTTCCTCACTTGAGTTGCTCTCAAAGTCTTATTCTCATGGTATCTTCTTCTGCCTCCGCCCTACAAGTTTCATGTGTTGAGAAACCTAGGGTGTCTTGAGACAAATTAATCCTTCACCACTCTCTACTTCTTCTACGGTATCTAGTGTAGCGATCTAGGTGCCCTAGTTATCTCGGATATGAGGTTGGAGCTCGATTCATAAACTCTCGGGTGGATCATCTTCGATTAAGGGAGACCGGAGATCAAGCTTGATCAAGGAGGCCTCTAGGAGCTTGGGATGATGGTTAAAGACCGAAAGACACGGATCAATTCGGTATAATCACTCTAACCCTTTAGTTTAGATCCTATGCATGTTTTTGTTATCTAGGGCTTATGAGAAGATCCGGGTTATCGGGTTGTTCTAGTGCCGGTTTTTGAAAATTTTTGTTCAGCAATGGCCACGGTTTGATGGCCAGGGCGCTTGCATAACCCAACAAAAACCAGACGCCGTCTCTTTTATAAATGTCATGACCCGAATTTAGTTCATGACCGGCACTTAAATCACGCAACGTCTAAAGGCGCAATGTAAATTAAGTAAGCCGAAACCCAGAAATCTAAACCTTTTTAAATTTTCGGGCAGCACCTCCCTCGAATATTTTGATCCAAAACGGATATACAACAATATATAGGCATCCCCAAGCGGGAGCTAGCTCTTCGCCAATCGGCGGGGTCACAACCACGCAAGATAGAAAATAAGTATACGACGTCCAACGACGAAGATCAACAAAACGAATAAAGTAAAGCAAGACACCAAACCCACCAAGCGAACATATAACCCATCGCTCAAATCTCGCAACTACAAGTCTTGCTAAGTCTTACTACTTATACAATACTAGTTTTTGATTTGATGGAGTTAACTAGATACAATAGGAATAATAATACAAGAGTGGCACGATCCAACATGTACCACCTACCAAAGCAAATCACCCGAATATAGATGTGTGCCAGCGATGCCGCTACTGATCCATGCGGTCAACCTGCAAGAACTGTGGCACAACGGGGGTGAGTTGCCAACTCATGAGTAGAAAACATCATCAGGTAGAAATCGAATAAAACAACGATTCCTAGGTTAACTATATCATAAAGGTAATACTATGATCTGTAGGGTGACCGTTTCTGCATACGTGCCAACAACATAATCAATGCCTATGTCATATACCAATAACATTTGAACCATATGCCTATATGCAGGTGGATATCATCCACGTGTCCATCAATGACACAATCAATTTCATGGATCCTGGGTGTCCAACATCGACACTCACAACATCATGAAGGAATATGCATGTATGTATGAGGATATCAACAAACGTGTGCCCATCAACGACACATCAAAATCATGGAACCCGAGTGCCCAACACCGACACTCAAAAATATCATGAAACCCGTGTCCAGGATCGACACGTAAATCCTCATATCTCAGGCACCGCATCCTCAGATCGGCCCTTAAATCTGTAAGTCTCATGGAACCCAAGTGTCCAACATCGACACTCGCAACATCATGAAACTATAGGCTCCGTCTACGGAATCGGCCCGCGGGCTCCGGTAGTACGAATCAGCCTAACTCATCTCATAACTCCGGTCGATATTCTCCAGATATCCGCCGAGTCCAAATACTATCTCCGGTAGGCAGTGCACCTCCCCTGCCAGGCTCATCGGCTAATCCATCGACATACCTTTCTTGCCCCGAGGTACCATACCGGGTCCACCTTGTACCCACAAACGGCTTCGTCCACTCCTCGCCTCGGGTTTCACATATCAATCTCAGAACCGAGAAAACACATGGTGGACGCACTGAAATATCATATCAAGGGAAACCATATTTTTAAAACAATACATACTTCCTTTGAAACATAACCACGGTTCTCAAATCCAGAATCTCATGAAAACAGTATATCTCAATACGTATAGTCATAAAGCATGATGTATGCGACATATAACAGAATGTAAGCATATCCGTATATCATGCAACATGGAACATTGATATGAACATAGCAAGGATATCATGCAACATAGCATAGTGATGTGAGCATAGCAAGTATATCATGTCATGATGTAGCAATTCTATTGTGCAGTGACATAGCAATTATCGATAATGAAGGTGTGTGAGCCGGCCAATCTGTGTAGGTGTAATATACGCATCATCGATAACGGTGTAGGTGTACTAGCACATGTATATGTAATGCAATGCGAATATCATGAGCGTAGCATAAGGTACATCGTAAGCGAAACGCTACAAAGTATACGTGTCTACAATATATCCGAATCGGTGAATCTATCAATCGACATCCAGCCTCACAACATCACGTACGGTATAATCTATCGTATGGCATATCACTCAAAATTCACAACATTATATATGTCTATATACCTATATCCCAGGTCACATCCGTATCAATCTCATATCATGGACCGACAAAGGTATCAACTATCTCATATCGACTCACATACCTATAACGACATATCACACTAAGTCATCATATCACATCGTATACCCGTTCTCTTTCAATTCATACCTATCATGATTCACTTCTCATTTCATACTCTCATATGTCACTATGTTCATTAGTGTCAACTTTTATCATATTATCGTTATTAAATCCTATAATCATGTCCGTCGCATATCATTTATCAGGATATAATAATCAAACGATCTTCCATATCAATGTTTGCGGGGGTGCTATACGCCATCCACCCTACTTCCCTTGTAGATATAAATCTACTCACCTGCTAAACTCCTTGCTTAGCCGTAGTCGATGCGCTTCGGCGTCTTGGAATCTACGCGAAGGCACCTACAATCAATACGAAATCGCAAAACTATTAACATCAAGTTCCGAAATCCAATATGGCACGCGGTGCGCTCTTAGGTTAGAACCTATAGCCTACGCATGCAAACCAACCAACAACCATCCTCGTCGACGTACAAACATCCATCGACCTAATACAATATCAAATACTAAAATCAAGAATTCCAAAATACGGAAAACATAACCAAAAACCACTCACAATAGCTCCCATATTTTGGTTCAGGTCAACTGGAACTAAACAAACAAGCATAGGGTGTAGTATATGGAGTGTGTGTGCTATTGGACCAATTCCAGCACTAACCACTACTAAGGGGCCGACCACATACACCTAAAATCCGGCGAGCTCGGCTCGTTCTGCTTCGTTTGGGTCCGTCTTCTCAGGGTGGTCTCCTAGTGTCTTAAATAGGTCTCTGGAGTTGTTTGTTTTTCTCAGAAACTTCCCAGGTCATCCCAGATTCCCTGTAGGCCTTAAGGTTTCACAAAACTGACACGGGACAATTCTAACTTCGTGTATCGGGTTTTAAACTCAATTCCAGGTCAAGAGAACACTCTCTAAGGTCTTGTAAACACTCCCTACACCTCAATTGATCATTAGACAGCAACGTATAATTTTCTATAATCGATAACCTAATTAACCCAATTTCTAACTAAAAATATGATATTTAACACTAAAAACTAAACTAAAGTGTATGGATTACCTTATTTGCAACCAAAGAACTTTCTTGAGTTGCCCAAGTCTTCAAAATCCAAACTTGGTTGGTTCTAAGGTCTTAGAATAGGTGTGTGCATGTTTTTAGTGAAAGAGGCATAAGGTTTTTGTAATGACCCCAAAATCTTTATACATTTGTATTATCCCTCTTCAATAATATACCGTATTTATTTGTACTTGGTATTTTTCTTTTTTTTTTTAAATTTATTATTATTTTATTTCTCAATCTATTATGTATTTTTCTGTGTACAATTTCTTTTTCTTATAAGTTTTCAACTTCTCATTCTTATTTTTTTCTTTCATAAATATTTAACCAAAATCCATTATTCTTATTCTCTACAGCCCATCTGGAAAGCCCACTTTCTTTTTAAGAAACATCATATATTTAATTCTAACTAAATATGTGCATGAACAACCTTATAGCTCATTGGTTAAGTCCTTGCATTGTTATTCCATACGTCACATGTTCAAATCATCATTCTTGCAATTATTTTTTATCATTTTTTTATTCTTCTCATAATCTACAAATGAGACCTTTCATTTCCAAAATGAATGGTGGCCTTTTATTTCTCTTTTAATTC
This sequence comes from Agapanthus africanus, assembly GCA_030015575.1. Classification (NCBI taxonomy): domain Eukaryota; kingdom Viridiplantae; phylum Streptophyta; class Magnoliopsida; order Asparagales; family Amaryllidaceae; genus Agapanthus; species Agapanthus africanus. The sequence goes on along the minus strand of CM057349.1, from coordinate 369,789,713 downwards.
TCATGTTAAATGCATATATTATTATTCACCATTACACCATCTTTATTTGTCCTCCTCTATCTTTTCCTTCCTCATATTTTTTATCTCTCACTTCTCCCTCTTCACCTAGAGTCCAAGAAGAAGAACATGAAGAAGTCTTCAAGAGGGTCTCGCTAGTAACGCGAGGCTATCGGCAGATAGACAAGCCCGGTGACAATACCGGCTTGTGTATGTAAGTCCCTTCTCTCTCCTTTCCCCCCATCTCTTATTTTTCTTTTGTCATATCTCGTGAACCCCCAATTCTTTTCATATCGTAATCCATAGGAGAAGATAAATATAAACGTATACATATATATAAGTCTAGATATATATTATTTTATATGGTTTAATAATACCTTATTGCATCTTGTTCAAATTAAAGTGTTTTTAATTTTTTGTTCATGACTATGAATGTTTATTACAAGTTGTGAGAACACAAATTTCATTCCATAATATATTTATAATGTCTCATGAAATCGGTTTGTTTATTAAAAGAAAAATAGAAGCCTGCATAAAATACTAGTTAATCTTTTTGCCGATTTTAGTATACACATCAATACCTTTAGTTTTAAAATAATTTCTAAATTTAATTTTTAGTTCTGAAAATTTCAGAAAATTTACATATTATAGAGTATATTATTTTGTACATGTTGTAAAAATTTTAGATCGAATCACTTAACGGTTTATGAATTATATCGTTTTTATTCACTGTTCGTAAAATAGAAAACTGCAGTTATTGGTCAACTTCTACGACACATAACTTGGTATACCAATATCAAAATTGAGCAAACTCAGGTGTTTTAGATATCTACATCAAATAATATACATTTTATTAGTTTTAAATTTTTACTGAAAACCGATATAAAATATAGAAAACCGCGTTACAATATTAAGTGACGGATCTGGACAGAATCTGTCCTGATTCGCACACTGTTTTTAAATTGGACATAACTCGAACACCCGATGTCCGTTTGTGACAAAATTTAGATGTGTAGATGTACAATTGATAGAAATGTAATTTTATGTATACTATATTACTTAGAAATGCATGAAACAATCCGATATAGTCTTTGCAATATAACATATGGTTGCTGTCCGGAAATCTGAATTTCTGTTTTAAATGCTGATATTAAAACGATTATAACTAGAGCTTCAGAAATCCAAATCTTGTGAATCTTAGTGTTTTGAATAAGTACATCGAAATACCTAAAATTTTCTAATTAATCTTCGTAACCTGAAACCCGATAGAAATTAACTCAAACTGCGTTTTAAAAATATGTGACGGTGCCGAATAGATTTTGATCTGTTTTGCGCATCGATACAAAAACATATGTACCTCCCAAACCGGTGGTCGTATTTAGGTGAAACTGGAACTCACGCATGAAAAACACTTAGATCCATATTTTTGTTTATGTTCCGCATTTGTTCGACTTGATTAATTAGTCGTACATAATATTTCTTTATAGCATTGTTTTTGGTAGTTACTCGTATAATATACTTGACTCACTTCATGCTATTCGAACATGTATACATATTTATCTTGATCATTAAATTGTTGTATGTACATAAATACGATAATTAAATATTTGAGTTGTATTTTGAAAACCATACAAAATTATTTTTTACATAAAACCCCCTCAAGTTTTATAAATTTCCCTAAGGACCCTAGCAAATTATAGGTAAGAATTAATCAAGACTTCGATTTACATTTCTAATTGTCTGACTCGGATTTGAGTCTGATTATATTTGACTTGAATATGATTCAAGTACAATTTACAATCTTCAATATTATAATTCAACATAAATCCATGAATCCAATTATCAATCTATATAACTTGACTGAACCGAACCATGGATATACATTCCATTTACATGGTTCTCCAGTTATTCCATTTACATGATTCTATGGTTACATCCGTTTACTGATATCATGGTTTTGGTCAGTGTTTCAATTATACATTCAATACAATTTACAGTACAAAACAATACAAATAAAACACTACGGGGTTTAAGGGGTAGATTGGTACGGAAGGTGTTAAAGGTGGCACGAGACGGTAAGATTAAGACACCTAACATGAATCCAATTACCGTTGTTCCGGGTTGTTTAACGGAGCCTTGTACTTCCATTTGCTCTGGTCTCTAGCATACTGAGACCCCTCTCGTATACACTGGCATTCTTCTGTACCAAACTACAAACAACAGTGTTAATACAATATTAAAAGCTACTCTCTCTCTCCTACTCTCTGTCTATTTCTCCCTTATCTTTGGGACTTACCGAGCGACCTGTTCGCTGACGACATTCTATTATTTCTTCTTTGAATGTCGTTAGGTGGTTTGGACCCGTCAGAGAACAAGCCCACTGCTAAAGACTTGGACCAGTTCTGTGAAGACCCTGGGCTCTAGACATTGTATATTTTCCATTCAGTACTTTTCATTTCCTGTTATGCCATTGTTTAGGCATCGTTTTATTTCAGTTGTATTTCCTTTTCATGCATTGTACAAAAGAATGTTAATAAATAAAAGTTGTTGTTTTTATTATACCTTGTCTCTTGTGTATTTATTTTTATATTACTTAGATACGCTTAGCGTATGTACTTCTGAGTATATACGTAGCGGACCAGTCGCGTTCCCTTCACCGTATACTGGGAAGCGGGGCGTGACAGTTTTGGCAAGTATTTGGAGATGTGGCAATGGGGTAGTGAGGAAGTGATGTAGATGATGAATTGTGAAGAAATAATAGGGAGGATGAAGGAATGGGCAGCCATGTAACCCTCTCTCTCTCTTAGCCTCACCCCCTCCTACACTCCCCCCTCACAAATATCTATTCTTATTTCTTTCACAAATATCTTTTTTGTCCATGGTATCAAATTGATTCTATTCACACTCAAACTCTTCTCTCTTTACATTTCTCTTTAACTCACAAGTCACAACAAAATAACAATGTGCACAAACACCACATGCACATGACATGTTCACAAGTCACGGAAAACTGTGAAAACACGGATTTGACCGAAAATCCGATAAATATCATTAAAATAAATAAATCATTTTATTCTCCGATAATTTCCCAAATATTGGTTTACACTTATACCACTTTACGAAAATCCCAATTTCGCAAATCGGGTAGTTTTCGCGAAATATATTATTTTAATATTAAATTTCCAAAAATAATATTTTATATTTATGAAATGTTACAATCTTTCCCCCTTAAATAAATTCGGTCCCCGAATTTAAATTTAACTCCCCACATATTAAAATATTTCAATAATCAGCTCAAATCAATGGGGCTCCGAAATCACGGAAGATACAGAAATACCACAGCGCATCCTGTGCACCGGAAAATGAGTACGAAACTCAAAACTGAACTCCGTCAAGCGTCACGCAAATCATCGGATTTGCACGCATATCATCGGAGTTACAATGGAGATACAGATCTCGAAATCCACTACCGAAATCTCATATGCACTAATCAAATACTATAATACATATATAGTACGCATCCTTGAAAAAAACCATTTTAAAAAACCGAATAACTCATGCCAAATCTTTCTCAAATCGCCGTGCTATGCATAGCTCACGGCACAAGTTACAGACGCTCAAATATACATTCCCCAAAAGGTTTTCCTTGTAAAATTTCGTATCACTAGCGGACACGTAGGAAATAGTAAGACTATGGCTCCTTTTTGAAAAGCTCTTGTTAAACCTTTTTATGCATGCAAAATACTCAGGTACTTTCCTCAGATCAGTCCTGTTCAGCTACTACATAATATAGTGCCCATCAAGAAAACAAAGTGCTCAAGAGCAAAATCAGCCCCAAAATGCGTATCCAATAATCACGTATGTCTGGTGCGCACGGAAATCAAATCCAATACAAGTGCCACAATATGCACAAAAGCAAAATAAGTGCAACGGTGTGCACGAAAACATCTGTCCAGTGCAACAGGTGTGCACGACAATAACATCTAGTGCATCTACAGTGCACGAAAATCTCAATCCAGTACAACTAGCATGCACGAAAGACAATCCCAATCGAGTGTATCCGGTGTGCACAAAATCACATCTCACATCATGCGCCCAACATGCGCAAAAATCCAAATCAAGTGCATCCGTCATGCATGAATAAAACCTAAGTCAAGTGCATCCAACATGCACGAATAAAATCTTACTCAAGTGCATCCGATGCACACAAAATCCAGTACCCAGCGCCTAATATGCGCAAAAATCCGACCCAAGCGCGTTATGTCCGTAAAACATCTGGTGCGGTAGCATGCACGAATACGAACATCAAGTGCAAACGCGCACAAAAACACAAATCTGGTAACACAAATGCTTAAGACATAAATCGGGTGCAACCAAGGCACGGAGTATAAATCCGGTGCAACCAATACACGAAATAACAATCTAGTGCAACAAATGCACGAAATACGAATCTGGTGCAACAAATGCACAAAATAAAAATCCAGTGCATCCAGTGCACGAAATACAAATCCAGTGCATCCAGTGCACGGGAATTCATCAATAACTCAAATGCGTATAAAAGCAACACCGAGTGTACCAAGGTGTATAAAAATCATAAACGTATGCAACTGCATGCATAAAACACGTATCAATGCACTGCAAACATATGTGAGCTATACCGAGTGCAAAAATCAAATGCACAAAATCAAATCAACCGTACGAAATCTACGAAATCATAACCACGTGCAACCAAGGCACAAAACCGATATCAAGTGCAATAAATGTGCATAAATCATAGACCAACACAACGGTGTGTAAAACGTATCTCAAGTGCTATAACTGTGCACGAAATGTAAATACCCAGTAAGTGCAGCTAAGGTGCATGAAAACCATATCATGAAACCCAAATCCAAGCGATATAAGCGTGATACTCGGATCGCAAATGCAAATCGCAACAAATGACATTGAGGTACACCTCCTACAATATCGGGAAAAAAATGTTGGTGCGCCCAAAACCGGCAGAGCAAGAATATCCGCTTGCCTCCTGCTCACGGTCTGGCGTCCTCTGTCTCTGGGTCCTCATTTCTCTGCAGATTACCAATATCGCAATCTATCAGCTCATCGGCCCGGTTAGGTGTGTTAACGGAAACGATTCCACTCTGGCACTCCTCAGGTCATCTCTCGGCCTATTAGTATGATCACTCGTAAAGCAGCACGTCACTGGCGTCGGCCTCTGGCCCTCTGAATACATGTGACACCACTGATCCTCGGTGCAAAACTTATCGCAGCAGTGTCCTGGAAAGAACCTGCTCAAGGTATCTCCCGATATCGGCTATACCGAACTGTACGGAGGCTGGTACTCTTACAAATCTTTTCTCGCTTTCTAGACATCTGCGTTCTCAGCACAACATTTCCTCGGGAACTGGCCGTATCCCAATGCCTCTGTATACATATCATATCTCTAATCTCGATGGGGAGTAACAACAGCTCGTCACTATCACGCACGAACCTCTTGTTCCACTCGTCCTTATTATCGTCCATTTTGACGTCACATCATGCTATCTGCGTACTGCAAATGTCCTTGGCTACAGTAAATCCGGAATCTCTCGCACGGACTCGAAATCACGAACTCGGTATCTTCATCACTCTGTAGAAGATATCAAGTCGAACGCGTCCTCGGGAACTCGTCCCAACCATCGGAGGAATCTCCATATTCGTCCATTCTCGATCAACTTACAATGCATCTGGGTGAGGTCCTCTATCTGAAGCTGTTCTACTTACTGATCACACTTCAGATCATCCAACGAACAACATCATCTCTAGATCGATTTACTCTAGATCTGAGTAAGATTCTCCATATTGGAAATCATCAACTCAACAGGGCCTGTGTCGGCGCATCAAATCTGACGAATCACTTCGTCTCTCAACTCAAGATAGACTAGCTATCTCCCGTCGCATCTCTTCCTGAAAGCTCCAGCGATCTCAGCTCGTAAGCTCTGAAAGTGATATCACATCAATCTCAACAACAGCTGGGTCATCTGTCTGCACGGTAGATGACATCACAATCTCTGAAGTATGTTGTACATCAACAGTCCTCTCACAACAGGCAGCCTCTAACAATGACCCGATCATCCGGTACAAAACCACATACTCGTCTCAAACGAGAGGTCACAACACAACACTGCATCGATACGTTCCCATGTCACCAGAAAACACGATGGTCAGTCCTCGTTCATGACGAGCTCGCCCTGACCGCATCACTAGCAGCAGCTCAAACTGCGCTCAAACCATGGTAACAGGAACCTCAATCATGTATCGACGAAAATAGATCAAAGGGATGAAATGAATCAACAGATCCAGAATGAATACATGATCATAAAGAGGAACGGAATCACTGAGAGTATGATCTTGGAAACGAATAGAATCAAGGATCTCAAATGGATGTATAATCAAGGGAACGGAGAGAATCACCAGTCTCAAGATATGTAAATCCTAAGGTCACTTAAGTGGAATATCGTATCGTAAATATGCCGCGGAACATACATACGGTACGTCACTCTACTCAAGCTACCTACTCCATTAATCAGGGTCAGCCTATGAAACGAAAGTTCGAGTCTAATACCCCCCTATTCAAGTCTAAGTTCCGTAAGGTCAAGCCCAGGTTCCGAAATAGATTACGCCCCAGACTCCACATAGTCAAACCTAAACTTGAACTAAGGTTAAACCTAGAGCTCTGATACCAACTTTGTCATGACCCGAATTTAGTTCGTGACCGGCTCTTAAATCACGCAACGTCTAAAGGCGCAATGTAAATTAAGTAAGCCGAAAGCCAGAAATCTAAACCTTTTTAAATTTTCGGGCAGCACCTCTCTCGAATATTTTGATCCAAAACGGATATACAATAATATATAGGCATCTCCAAGCGGGAGCTAGCTCTTCGCCAATCGGCCGGGTCACAACCACGCAAGACAGAAAATAAGTATACGACGCCCAACGACGAAGATCAACACAAAGAATAAAGTAAAGCAAGACACCAAACCCACTAAGCGAACATATAACACATCGCTCAAGTCTTGCAACTACAAGTCTTGCTAAGTCTTACTACTTATACAATACTAGTTTCTGATTTGATGGAGTTAACTAGATACAATAGGAATAATAATACGAGAGTGGCACGATCCAACATGTACCACCTACCAAAGAAAATCATCCGAATACAGCTGTGTGCCAGCGATGCCGCTACTGATCCATGCGGTCAACCTGCAAGAACTGTGGCACAACATGGGTGAGTTTCCAACTCGTGAGTAGAAAACATCATCAGGTAGAAATCGAATAAAACAACGATTCCTAGGTCAACTATATCATAAAGGTAATACTATGATATCTAGGGTGACCGTATCTGCATATGTGCCAACAAGATAATCAATGCTTATGTCATATACCAATAACATCTGAACCATATGCCTATATGCAGGTGGATATCATCCACGTGTCCATCAATGACACAATCAACTTCATGGAACCTGAGTATCCAACATCGACAATCGCAACATCATAAAGGAATATGTATGTATGTATGAAGATATCAACAAACGTGTGCCCATCAACGACACATCAAAATCATGGAACCTGAGTGCCCAACACCGACACTCGAAAATATCATGAAACCCGTATCCAGCATTGACACGTAAATCCTCATACCTCAGGCACCACATCCTCAGATCGGCCCTCAAATCTGTAAGTCTCATGGAACTTGAGTGTTGATTTGAAGTGATTTAGCGTGCTTGCGCTTTCTAAAAGATAGATCAAAAATATTTGTAACCGCAATCAAGAACGGCGTCGCTTGAACCTAGCCGGTGAGTACGGGTCGGTCCACAGGGATGTTGTGAATCTCCGATTCATTCTTACGAGTTAATTCCGAAGGGTGTTCGGAGTTGTTATTAAATCTAAAAACCTAATTAACCTAGGGTAATTATCTAGATCTATTCTTGCTAGGGCTAGGTTTAGGGATGGTTTGGAAATGCAGGTAAATCTCAACGCTTTCTATACCCGAATGAAGATCTATGAGGAGTTATGGTAATTATCAATAAAGGGGTTTAGATTCATTCGGGAAGGTGTTCCTTCCTCTAGGTTCTTGTCCTTCCTTTAGAGATCCTTACCCTAACCTCCATGGAAAACGCGCGCAACCGGGCCTTTACACTACGGTGTCATCGTTACCTCGAGGGGTAGGATGCCGTAGGACGCGGTGTGTGCGTGTATGCATGGAGTCCTATTGTAAATATTTGGTGGGTAAGAAAGGGATGAGAGATCTCATCTCTCAAAATCCTTCCCCAAAGCTAAACCCTAAACAAGTTCCTAGGGCATGAAATTAAATCTACCTAGGGCAAAGAATTAAAATCTACACTAGGGCGAGAAATTAAATCTACTTACAGATGCATCCCTCCAATCATCCATGCAGGGTTGTCAGATCTGAATTTCTGAATGGAAAGGAAACACCGATGCTCTCCATAAAGAGATCTGAATTTTATTTCATTAAAAGGAGGCATAAAGTTTTTACAATGATTAGAGTTCTATTTATAGGAAATAGAAACCCTAAGTTACATTTTATTTCGCATGTCTGAAATTACAAAATTAGCCCTTAGGAAGACTAGTCAGTGCCGTCTATTTATTTTGGTAAAAAATTTACAAACCCCGGGCAATATACGGCCGCGGAACCGCGGCCGCAGCCAGGGTTTGGCCGCGGTTCCGCGGCCATCTTGGAAGCTTGGGCTTTGAGTTTTATTGTACTGTCTCTTCTTGACTTGGTCTTCCTGTTTCTGCAGGTTGTTTCTCAAATTGGCTTCTAGGTTCTTTCCAGATCTCCCAGTGAATACTTGTAGTGGACTTTTAACCGTTCGCATCGCAATCTTGGACCTTGCGTTGCCTTATACATTATGAACTGTTCTTCGTATAGGCTTGACTAGGATCCTTCTACTTGTTGGTCAAAAGTCTCTCTTTTGTATCATCTTTTGTCTTTTTCACTGTTTTTTGTCTAAGAACCTGTAACCTGTAACATGTAGCAGACATGCGTCAAAAGTACCTGTTTATTTATAAAAAGAATAAGAATGGGGAATATAATAATGCAATATTCTGGTGTGAACAAATACCCCCAAACTTATCTTTTGCTCGTCCTCGAGCAAACTTATTTTTTTATTCACTACAAAAAACCTAACCGCACTTTCGCAGGGAAACGCGATTGCACTGAGCACGTGCAACAAGCCGTTAAACCTCTAGGTGTCCCTAGTAGGAGGAGTGTTGTCTCCTGAGGGTTTTCAGCGGATACTACCCACAAAATCCTATCAATTCGGCTCATTGACTTTTGTTCTCCAATTAGGTCTTCTAACTAAGAATTCTATTATCATCGACCCGCAAATTATCCACCCATATTCTTCATACTTCCTCATTATTTAACTTAAGATTATATATGTTATGTAGACCTACTTAGCTTTCGGCATCTCTTAAGTTTTCCTTCTAAAGTTCCATCTCCACTTAGGAATTTCTATCAACTCTACTAAAGATACAAGTTCTATTCTTCACTCATTTCTCTCATCTAAACTCCAATCACATACCCCTACGTGTGTGTAAAAGTCATCCCTACACTTGGAAATTCAAATCAAGCAATCATACTCTCGTCCGTTGTCCAAAGTACTTATTAGTAGGTGAATTTTTAATTGAATTTTTGCTTACACATCCTTCATGCGACCGTTAATACTTCTTGAGGTACCAACAACCGATTACAAGATGAGTTTGCACATTTAAGCGTAATTCCTAGTCTTGCAACATCCAAGGCTTTTAGCAGTGACTCCCAAACCAGTTGGTCTAAGGCACTAGGTGATGAAGCACCCTCGCTAAGTATTTTTCTATTTTTTACAGCCTTAAGTAATCACAAAAACCAGTGTTCATTTTTTTCTTTTCTTTATTCACTCTTTTTTTTCCTTTTATTTCTTCGTACTAAGGACTTTAGACAAGAGCATTTCAAGGTCTCTTCTACTATTCCAAGTTTCAAGGTGCGTGATTGTGCAAATTGTAGGGTATACGTTTTCAGAATCTAGATTTAAGCCAGGAACTATTTTTCAAACTTATACTCTAATAAGAATATCAATACTCTTCCCTTGTTTCGACTTAGCCCAAGAAGTGAACCCAAAATTTGCCTATTTCTAAATAAACTACAAGGCATATACTTTCTACCGTTAAACTTTAAGGAAGGTTATTTTTAGGGTTTTTAATTTACTAAGCCTAAGATCTAGTTGTTCCTAGCTAGTTAACCTATCTGTCAAACTTAAGTCAATTAGGCAAAATTGAATACAATAATTTTTATAATTTAAAATTTTTTCAAATTTTTATGGGTTTTCAAATAAATATGCAAATGCAAAAATATGTACAAATGAATGCGAAGGAAGAAGACGTACCGAGCATACCCCCAAACTTGAACTTGACAGTGTCATCACTGTCATACTAAACTAAGAGGATCAAAATGTCGGCACTCCCCTGTTTATTTATTTACAAATTTTTTTTCTTTTTTAATGTTTTGAAATTTTTTTTGTTTTTTTTATAGAAAAAGAAAACAAATATATATATACATATATACAACAAGTTTTCCTTCCAAACTTAAGCTTGGCCTTACACAAGCCAAAGGTTAGCACCAACCATTCAAAAATCTTATCGTGGTAATGGTATAGTTGGTGCCAGAATGGGATGGAAAGAAAAAAGATGAGAAGCACACGAGACCGAATGAGAAGAAGGGTGGTAGAATAGGGTCTCGGTGTGGGAGAAGAATGGCGGAAAGAAGAAAGAAGGGTCGCGCGATCTTGAAGGTGTAAATCGAGTGAATAAATTAACGCAATATGTGATGACCGAAGTGTAAAAACTGATTGTGCCAATCTATCAACTCGTCGTGCAATAGGGTCAAATCCCTCAAGATTCGCAAGAAAACATGGGTACGCCGAACTTGGTATAGGAGATGAAAGCGTAACGGTCTCTTGTTCGGTCGGAACAATGGGAAAGACGAAAGGGAGTGAATTAAGGATAGCCTCATTCTCACCGTAGTAAACTGTCTCGAACTTGAAAGATTCCATTAATGGTTCGAAACTACTGTAATCAACCGAGTCTGATGGCTCATCTGAAAATGTAAAGGACACAAACTCGGGCGGTGAGTCATCAGCATCGTCCGAAAAAGTGAAACACTCGTAGGTGTTATCGTCTGTGAGAATTGTGTCAGATTCAAAGGAAAAGTTTTCAAGCTCACAGTCTTCAAGCGGGGTCGGAATGATGGGAAGGAGGGAGGGTGATATAACAGTCAAAGGTTCAGGAGGATGAATTGGAAAATCAGACACATCAAATAAAAATGATTCAACCTCAATATTATCCTCAAGACTCTCCTCAATACTATCCTCATAATTCTCCTCAATATTCAACTGATCCATGCCATTATCATCAAAATCAAGACGTATATGAGATTCGGGAGAAACATTTAATAACTCAGGATGATGATTTGAACATAAAATTTCAATTAAATCGACAGGTTCATCATCCGCAATATTCCCGGTGTCTATATCCTTAATCAAGTGAAAATCAATTTCTTTAGACACCTCATCAAAAGCATGGATATTTATCAATTTAGGTTCTAGAGTGGAGGTGTAAAGGTCAAACGGATTAGGTGCGGTTTCACTCGAGAAGGGTTCTTCACAATTTGGCAAATCAAGCACTACAAAATCACACAACTCATTTTCATTTTCAACAGGTGAACTATTTAGAGCAATCAATTGAAAACAGGAGTTGTGGGCTTCAATTGGGTAATGGTAGGTTTGATTTGAAAATCCTCTCTCATTCTCACTCTGTCCAACCACCTCCTTATACATTAAAAAATTTTGAGCTAGCGGGAAACTAGCTACCGGTTCACTAGGTTGCATAAGGGTGGCCACAGACGCTTCCACATTCCTAGTCATTTTATTTGTTGCAGCAATATAAGCTTCCAACGACTCTTCCAAACTAGACTTAGGTGGTGAGGGGGTTTCGGTAACAGATTCAAAATTGGTTGGATATGTGAAACTCCCTAATGGCTGTGTAGAAACATTATCTAGAGAAGGTGGAAAAGTCGGGTAGAACTGGTAGGAAGTGGGTGGTTGGATAGGAGTAGGGTCAACATGTGGATAAAAAGATGAATGGACTTGTTGATCCCTAGAACTAGATGTGTTGAGAGGGGTGAAAGATCGGCTACGAGATTGAGAAATATGCTCAGCAATGGACATCGGCTTAGGAGTGACAGAAGGACTTGAAAAAGTGGTGTCAACGTATGTAAGTGGTGAAGGTTGACTAGGTTGACACAAAGTGGGTTGAAAAGTCAAACTGTTCCTCCTAGACGCCTCTATTTGATCTTTCAACGAAATTTTTGGCAAGGAAGGATCGTCTTTAAATTGACCGAACAGATTAACGTACGACGCAAAATTAGGTTCGGGATACCAAAGTTCGGCTAATGATTTATTATGAGGGGTACCCATGTTAGAAGAAGGGGAAAGAAGGAAAGTTGGTTGATGCAAGGATCTATTTGCGACCAAAAATAACTTTGCAAGTTTCTATAAAATTTTCCTTATTCTTTTTTCTTTCTTTTTCTTTTTATTAGGAAAATTTTGTTGCAAAAAGATTTTCAACACAAGATATTCAACAGCAAAATATTACTTGCAATCTAATTTCATTTCAAGCGGGGCCCAAAAATCCTGCACAAGATTGTTATTTGGAAGAGCAAATATTTTTAAAGCGCAACAAATCCTGCAGGCATTTTCCAGAAAATATATTTCAAAAATTGTAGAGGAAGAACAGAGGAACTTACAGAGGAAATTCCACGAGATGATGCCACCTTATAGCAGCTGAAACGCGGAAAAACAGAGTTTATGCGGCGGAACCGCGGTGTACAAAACGGCACAGTTCCCCAAAAATTTTTGTTCGTTCTGATCTGATGGGACAGCCGCGGAACCGCGGTTCTAGGGGTGGTTTTGCCGCAGAAAGGCGGTCATATGGAGGGTTCAGATCTCAAAAAAAAAATCCACTGTTCTGTTGTTCAAAATCTCTTCTGTTCCGATACCCCGTTTTCTGTTTTGCTTTCTGGAAATCTCCAGATCCAAATTTGTATATCCTGCAAAAATTAAAACAACAAAGTATCCCTTCCAAAAATAACAAATGATATATATTTTTATATTTTTTTGATATTTTCAGATTTTTATGATTTTTTTTAATTAACCCGAATTGCAAAAAGGAAATTTCTACGCCATCCCCGGCGACGGCGCCATTTGGTTTGAAGTGATTTAGCGTGCTTGCGCTTTCTAAAAGATAGATCAAAAATATTTGTAACCGCAATCAAGAACGGCGTCGCTTGAAGCTAGCCGGTGAGTACAGGTCGGTCCACAGGGATGTTGTGAATCTCCGATTCGTTCTTACGAGTTAATTCCGAAGGGTGTTCGGAGTTGTTATTAAATCTAAAAACCTAATTAACCTAGGGCAATTATCTAGATCTATTCTTGCTAAGGCTAGGTTTAGGGATGGTTTGAAAATGCAGGTAAATCTCAACGCTTTCTATACCCGAATGAAGATCTATGAGGAGTTATAGTAATTATCAATAAAGGGGTTTAGATCCATTCGGGAAGGTGTTCCTTCCTCTAGGTTCTTGTCCTTCCTTTAGAGATCCTTACCCTAACCTCCATGGAAAACGCGCGCAACCGGGCCTTTACACTACGGTGTCATCGTTACCTCGAGGGGTAGGATGCCGTAGGGCGCGGTGTGTGCGTGTATGCATGGAGTCCTATTGTAAATATTTGGTGGGTAAGAAAGGGATGAGAGATCTCATCTCTCAAAATCCTTCCCCAAAGCTAAACCCTAAACAAGTTCCTAGGGCATGAAATTAAATTTACCTAGGGCAAAGAATTAAAATCTACACTAGGGCGAGAAATTAAATCTTCTTACAGATGCATCCCTCCAATCATCCATGCAGGGTTGTCAGATCTGAATTTCTGAATGGAAAGGAAACACCGATGCTCTCCATAAAGAGATCTGAATTTTATTTCATTAAAAGGAGGCATAAAGTTTTTACAATGATTAGAGTTCTATTTATAGGAAATAGAAACCCTAGGTTACATTTTATTTCGCATGTCTGCATTACAAAATTAGCCCTTAGGAAGACTAGTCAGTGCCGTCTATTTATTTTGGTAAAAAATTTACAAACCCCGGGCAATATACGGCCGCGGAACCGCGGCCGCAGCCAGGGTTTGGCCGCGGTTCCGCGGCCATCTTGGAAGCTTGGTCTTTGAGTTTTATTGTACTGCCTCTTCTTGACTTGGTCTTCCTGTTTCTGCAGGTTGTTTCTCAAATTGGCTTCTAGGTTCTTTCCAGATCTCCCAGTGAATACTTGTAGTGGACTTTTAACCGTTCGCATCGCAATCTTGGACCTTGCGTTGCCTTGTACATTATGAACTGTTCTTCGTATAGGCTTGACTAGAATCCTTCTACTTGTTGGTCAAAAGTCTCTCTTTTGTATCATCTTTTGTCTTTTTCACTGTTTTCTGTCTAAGAACCTGTACCTGTAACATGTAGCAGACATGCGTCAAAAGTACCTGTTTATTTATAAAAAGAATAAGAATGGGGAATATAATAATGCAATATTCTGGTGTGAACAAGTGTCCAACATCGACACTCGCAACATCATGAAACCATAGGCTCCGTCTGCGGAATTGGCCCGCGGTCTCTGGCAGTACGAATCAGCCTAACTCATCTCATAACTCCGGTCGGCATCCTCCAGATATCCGCCGAGTCCAAATACTATCTCCGGTAGGCAGTGCACCTCCCCTGCCAGGCTCATCAGCTAATCCATCGACATACCTTTCTTGCCCCAGGGTACCATACCGGGTCCACCTTGTACCCGCAAACGGCTTGTCCACTCCTCGCCTCGGGTTTCACATATCAATCTCAGAACCAAGGAAGTACATGGTGGACGCACTGAAATATCATATCAAGAGAAACCGGGTTTTTAAAACAATACATACTTTCTTTGAAACATAACTACGGTTCTCAAATCCAGAATCTCATGAAAACAGCATATCTCAATGCGTATAATTATAAAGCATGATGTGTGCGACATATAACAGAATGTAAGCATATCCGTATATCATGCAACGTGGAACAGTGATAAGAACATAGCAAGGATATCATGCAACATAGCATAGTGATGTGAGCATAGCAAGTATATCATGGCATGATGTAGCAATTCTACTGTGTAGTGACATAGTAATTATCGATGATGAAGGTGTGTGAGCCGGCCAATCTGTGTAGGTGTAATATACGCATCATCGATAATGGTGTAGGTGTACTAGCACAGGTATATGTAATGCAATGCGAATATCATGAGCGTAGCATAAGGTACATCGTAAGCGAAACGCTACAAAGTATACGTGTTTACAATATATCCGAGTCGGTGAATCTATCAATCGGCATCCAGCCTCACAACATCACGTACGGTATAATCCATCGTACGGCATATCACTCAAGATTCACAACATTATATATGTATATATACCTATATCCCAGGTCACAGCCGTATCAATCTCATATCGTGGACCGACAAAGGTATCAACTATCTCATATCGACTCGCATACCTATAATGACATATCACACTAAGTCATCATATCACATCGTATACTCGTTCTCTTTCAATTCGTACCTATCATGATTCACTTCTCATTTCATACTCTCATATGTCACTATGTTCATTAGTGTCAACTTTTATCATATTATCGTTATTAAATTCTATAATCATGCCCGTCGCATATCATTTATCAGGATATAATAATTAAACGATCTGCCATATCAATGTTTACGGGGGTGCTATACGCCATCCACCCGACTTCCCCCGTAGATATAAATCTACTCACCAACTAAACTCCTTTCTTAGCCATAGTCGATGCACTTCGTCATCTTGGAATCCACGCGAAGGTACCTATAATCAATACGAAATCGCAAAGCTATTAACATCAAGTTCCGAAATCCAATACGGCACGCGGTGTGCTCATAGGTTAGAACCTATAGCCTACGCATGCAAACCAACCAACAACCCTCGTCGTCGACGTACAAACTTCCAACGACCCAATACGATATCAAATACTAAAACCAAGAATTCCAAAATACGGAAAACATAACCAAAAAACACTCACAATAGCTCCCAGATTTTGGTTCAGATCAACTGGAACTAAACAAACAAGCATAGGGTGTAGTATATAGAGTGTGTGTGCTACTGGACCAATTCCAGCACCAACCACCACCAAGGGGCCGGCCACATACACCTAAAATCCGGCGAGCTCGGCTCGTTCTGCTCCGTTTGGGTCTGTCTTCTCAGGGTGGTCTCCTAGTGTCTTAAATAGGTCTCTGGAGTTGTTTGTTTTTCTCAGAAACTTCCTAGGTCATCCCAGATTCCCTGTAGGCCTTAAGGTTTCATAAAACCGACACGGGACAATTCTAACTTCGTGTATCGGGTTCTAAACTCAATTCCAGGTCAAGAGAACACTCTCTAAGGTCTTGTAAACACTCCCTACACCTCAATTGATCATTAGACAGCAACGTATAATTTTCTATAATCGACAACCTAATTAACTCAATTTCTAACTAAAAATACGATATTTAACACCAAAAACTAAACTAAAGTGTATGGATTACCTTATTTGCAACCAAAGAAATTTCTTGAGTTGCCCAAATCTTCAAAATCCAAACTTGGTTGGTTTTAAGGTCTTAGAATATGTGTGTGCATGTTTTTAGTGAAAGAGGCATAAGGTTTTGGCAAGTATTTGGAGATGTGGCAATGGGGTAGTGAGGAAGTGATGGAGATGATGAATTGTGAAGAAATAATGGGGAGGATGAAGGAATGAGCAGCCATGTAACCCTCTCTCTCTTAGCCTCACCCCCTCCTACACTTACCCCTCACAAATATCTATTCTTGTTTCTTTCACAAATATCTCTTTTGTCCATGGTATCAAATTGATTCTATTCACACTCAAACTCTTCTCTCTTTACATTTCTCTTTAACTCACAAGTCACAACAAAATAACAATGTGCACAAACACCACATGCACATGACATGTTCACAAGTCACGGAAAACTGTGAAAACACGGATTTGACCGAAAATCCGATAAATATCATTAAAATAAATAAATAATTTTATTCTCCGATAAATTCCCAAATATTGGTATACACTTATACCACTTTACGAAAATCCCAATTTCGCAAACCGGGTAGTTTTCGCGAAATATATTATTTTAATATTAAATTTCCAAAAATAATATTTTATATTTCTGAAATGTACAATAAAGTTCCTGCAGAACAACATAATCACGTAATTTGGGATCACGAGATGCATCATCATCGACCACGGGACCAACTTTGAGAGTGACAAAGTCAGAGAGTTTTGCAGCGAGTACCACATATTGATGAAGTTTGCCGCGGTTGCCCATCCTTAATGCAACGGGCAGGCAGAGGTAGCGAACCGAGGCATCATCTGCGGTCTCCGAGCCCGTCTAGAAGGAAGATAAGGCGTCTGGGTCGATGAACTACCTCGGGTCCTGTGGGCACTGCGAACGTCAAGGAAAACACCCACGGGAGAAACCCCCTTCAGCCTCTGCTACGGCACCGAGGCCATGGTCCCCGCGGAGATCAGATTGCCCAGCTACTGAGTCGAACACATCGATGATGAAGCTAACACCTCGGCGCTCCGGACCAACTTGGATATCTTACTAGAGAAACGGGACCGAGCACAAATCAGAGCGTCCACCTATCAACAACAAAGTGCTCGCTACTACAACACCCGAGTTAAGTATCGCACCTTCAAGGAAGGAGATCTAGTCCTATGAAGGAACGAGTTCGTAGACCAAACAAGGCAGAACAAATTCTCCCCAAAATTGTATGGCCCATTCGTTGTTGCAGAAGCATTGCCCGACGGAGCATATTGTTTGCAAGACGCCGCGGGACGAAAGTTTCTTCGGCCTTACAACGCCGAAAAACTCAAATTGTGTAAATGAATGTATTTTCTCCTTTTTGAAGCGATGTAATTTTTATTAAGTCTCCCGAGTTGTAAGAAACTTCTTCCACAAAATTTGCTTTCTTTCTCAGTTCCGTGACCCTTAGGTTCGTCTTGAAAAATCACATAAACAGTGAAAAAGGGATAGAAGGAAAAAATATGCCTCAAAAAGAAAAACTTTTATTCATTAAAGAGGTATTATAGGTTCCTCAGCCTTGCAAAAAATAATTACAGTAAGGGGGGCCAAGAATTAAGGAAGCATTGTTGATGGTACTCTGAGGAAATCTCCGCCAGCCGAGCCTTAGCTTCCTCGGCTGCCACAGAAGCGCCATCCGCTGGACAAATATTAGTGATCAGCCTCTTCTGGAAACATTCCAGATGAAGGTCCACTGATCGGTCCCGCTTGCTCTTCGAGATCAGGCCGAGGTGGTAGAACGAGTGCAACTTTTCGATCGACTCGTCCCTCAGCAGCGGAGACAGGGTATTTTGCAGCCCCGGGGATATCCTCCAGATCATGTAAATAAGCAGTTGGAGGAGGGGAGATCGCCGGGGAAGAAGGCGTCCAAAGTGGCCCTCCACGCGGTCTATCACCGCCTCATACATCTGTTTGGAGCGATCGAGGCTATAAATATACATATCGTCACAAGAAATTATCTTCCTGATGAGCACACACGGACGTCGGGCCGTCTTCAGAAACACAAGGTTAGAAAGAAGCCAACATATCTTCACTGTTTATAGCCTCAATAAAATCTTCCAACGGCCGAAAGTTTACTCGTGCAGCTACGCGAGTCACGGTATGTCTCAATTTTTTGATATGTAACGGCCACGTGTCGGCCACGCTTGTCTTCAAGGGTGGCAATGCGGCCCGCGGAAGTTTGAACAATGCCCCCGCTCCAGCCAATGCGGCCCACGGAAGGTTGAACGACACCCTCACTCCCACCAATGCGGCCGCGGAAGTTTGAACGATGCCCCAAGAAGGCGCAGGGGAGTCTTTAAAGCCCTCCTAATGAGGCCACCGAGCAACTTCCCTGCCCGGTCCATCCCTAGCGGGTAGATTCCTGTCTATCTACGCTAAGGATCTAAAGCCCTCCTCATGAGGCCACCGAGCAGCTTCCCTGCACGGTCCATCCCTAACGGGTAGATTCCTACCCATCTACGCTAAGGATCTAAAGCCCTCCTCATGAGGCCACCGAGCAGCTTCCTTGCCCGGTCCATCCCTAACGGGTAGATTCCTACCCATCTACGCTAAGGATCTAAAGCTCTCCTCACGAGGCCACCGAGCATCTTCCCTGCCCGGTCCATCCTTAGCGGGTAAATCCCTACCCATCCACGCTAAGGATCTAAAGCCCTCCTAACGAGGCCACCGAGCAGTTTCCCTGCTCGGATAATCTTCGAGGGGTAGATTCCTACCCTACGGAGACACGAGTGTAGAAACCGCATCAAGGAGGAATCAGTCAATGCCGACCTATTCTAACTTGGCTGTTTTAATACTCGTGCTAAAGGACGTGGTCGTCAACCCAACTCTGAGGAATAGACTGATACCGACCTTCCTACACTTGGATATCTTTCGATTCATCCTAAATGAACGATCGCCACCTCGACTCCGGGGAGCGAGAGGGCACCGACCTTCTTACATTTGGCAATTAATCGACTCACACTCGACGCGCGATCGTTATATAAAAAGTCGGGCATCGACCTACGGCCTACCACTCGAGCCGAGGAAAAGACTGACGAACTGAAGTACTCACGCAGAAAGCACACAGTCATGCAGAGGAAAATAAGCTCAACTTTATTTATATTTCGGAATTTTTCACAAGGTATTCTGGGCTCCTTAGCCTTACAAAACGCTTGGAGGCTTATAAAACTTTGAGAAAAAGAAAAAGGCAGGAAAGCTCAGGCTGTAGGCCCAGGGAGGATCTCTCCCTGCTCGACGCCAGCGTCGGGAACCAAAACGGCGACCTCTGGGTCGGTGTTTCCACTGGCAGCCTCACCCCTGGCACTTCCACTGGCAGCCTCACCCCCGGCGGCATCCCCGGCAGCTTCCACCTGCGGCGCATCCTCGAAGAGAGGGTACTGGACCCGGAGCTCGCTGTCGGTGAACCCTGGCATCAACACCTTGACGGCATCGAAAGCCTGATGCCAAACAATGGCCGAGGCATCAGCGAAGTCGGCTTAAAACTGGTCCGACGCCTTATACCTCTCCACGGACTTCGAAGCTCGGAGCTCGACAAGCTTCACCGCATCGAGCGCCGCCTGGGTGTCCCTCCTGCTGGAATCCCTCGACTTATTCCACGGCGTAGAGCTTGCTAACCTCCTCCAACTTAGCCTGGATGGCCTTGTTGGATTCACTCAGAAGTCGGCGAGACTCCTTACACTTGGAGTTCGTCAACTCCTCGGCGGCCGCCCGGGTTTCGAGGGCGGCTATCCTCTCCTTCTCCTGCTGCAGCTCTAGGCGCAGATCCTCCTCCTGAGAGGACGATTCGTCCACCTTCCTCATGGCCGGGGCAATCTCCTCGGATCCCATATTGACGATGAGGATACAGTGTTGGAAGACCTGAGGAAAGCAACAAAAGGAGTTTGAAATGTTCAAACTGAGGAAAAATACTTAATATAATTCTTAAAGGAAAACAGATACCGACCTGAACCGCCTCCTGAGCGATGGCGGCTACTTGGGCCTTTAGGGTCCCCAGAGGAATTTTTCTCCCGGCCGATTGCTCCATATCGGAGAGCAGGATGTCGGCGACGGAAAGCCCCGAGGGCACCTCAAAACAGACATCCCCTTCCTGCACAGGGATCCCGGCGGGCGGCGAGCAAGAGATTGTCCTTTTATGCCTCTTGAGGGAGACCTCGGTGGATTCGGCTTTGTCCTCCACCTCCTTCGCCCGGGGTTACGGTCCCCGTGCATGCTTCTGGCTCTCCCCGTGGCGGACTTCCGGGGCTCGGGGCGCAGCGGAAGGCTTCGCCGGTGGAGTTGGTTTCGGGGCCAAGCTCGGACCGGAACGGGACGAGCTTGCGCCCCCGGTCTTCTTTCCTGCCTTCGCGGCCATGGCAGCTAAGAATTTGGATCGGTCCATTTGCTTTGCAGAAAGGAGAAAACATGAAAGAGAGTTAGCGACGCTGGAATAGGAAAGCAAAATCTATTAAAGTCTAAATAGATCGTCCAAAGACCTAACTTACCCAGGAAGCGCGCGGGGCTGAGCCCGGCCCAGCTAAGAGCCTGCTCGGAAAGTAGAATGTCGACGCGCTGGAACATCTCCCACATGGATACCGCCCTCGCCTCAGGTGAGGACGACTGTTTTGCCCTCGGGCAGTCGGCCCTGTGACACTGTATAGGTACAGGCCAATTCTCACCCTCGGGTGGCTCGATGAATATGAACTTCTCCTTCCATTCGTGAATGGAAGAAGGGACGACTACCACCCCCGACCCGGCTATCCACCCTTGCGTTTTTTGAAAGAAAAATACACCCAGCTCGGCTCATCCTTGCTGGTGCTGGGGTGATTCTTATAACAAAGAAAGGAGACTAGGAGTGTCAAACTAAAAGAGATATTTCTAAGTTTCACCCGGACCAGAAACCCGAGAAGGATTCTCCATGAGTTCGGCGCTAGCTGGATCGGGGCAAGATGGAAGTAACGAAGCACCCCACATACTTCGGTTGGGAAAGGCAGACACATTCCCGCCCGAAATGCTTCCAAATATAGGACAATCTCCTTGCCCTGCACCTGGTCCGCCCGCTCACCCTCTCTGGCTAAACGAAGAGAATAGTTAGAGGGGATATGGAATCGAGCCCGGATCTCGACAAGCTCGTCCACATTCCTCAAGAAGGAGGGCGCATCGCGGGCGTTCCCGACGTGCACCTTGGGAGCCCTTATTGTCGCCCAACGGCGGGTGATGGGGGCTGGCCCTGACTCTCGGATGAGAACCCGACACAGAGGACGAAGAAGAAGACGACGAACCCTCTTGGCTATCTGAAGCCAAAGAGGAGGAAGACCCTCTGGACTTAGCTCCAACAACCGGAGCCTCATCGTCCGACTCTACCTTAACTAACTCTACAGACTCCTCAAATGAAGACATCTAACCCGACTCAAAGGAATGGGCTGGCCGAGGAAAAAGCACGGGTGATCCGATCTAAAAGGAAGGAGCGCCGGGCAATCTTTGACAACGAGGATGAATTATGGTGGCAGTGTTGGTCCTAAGGGGTCCCCTCCTATTTATGCACTCTACAGAAAACATCTAACGGCTCAGATCAATTCCCGCCAAAACGAAGCGTCACGCCTGACAGCCGTCAAAGCTCCACGTGGCGATCGGTTATTGGGACCGCCCCTTAGGTTGCAGGTGACAGCGACAGCCTGTCGCGTTCGCCAACTCGCGTCGGACACATGGCCTGCAGCCCAACAGACGAACGAGCGAAACGACATACCCTCTTTAAAGCGCGATCACTTCATTGATCCACTGACGCCGTCGGGGATATGCGCGAAGATTCAGGTGAACGACGAGGCGATATGCGGGCCCAAGGATCGAAACGACATAACCACATGCCGTTCCCGGGCGATCTGCATTACGATTCCTTGGCGCCAAATTGAGCAGAAGAAAGATCGAGAAGACCACTCTCGACCTGACCCTTGGATAGGTTGGAACGAGAGTGGGAGGCTAATGATGATGCTCACTGGTGGTGTCTCCTCATATTACGACACGTGGCAGATGACGTGTCCCGGAATCTACGGGGGTGGAATAAATAAGTCGCATCGGGGACAATCCCCGAGGCCCCTTCTCGGTGAATGTACCCGATCTTTCGGTAGACCCCCCTGAAGACATTCCACATTCACCTAGGAGACTACCAACAGCTCGTCTTCGAGCTTCCTCAGTCTCCTCGCCCGCCTCCGAGCCATCTAACGCGCTGAGCTTCCTCGGCCTCCCGCTCGTCTCCAAGCTCCAAACGCACCGAGCTTCCTCGGCCTCCCACTCGTCTCCGAGCTCCAAGCATGCCGACTTCCTCGGCCTCCCGCTCGTCTCCGAGCCCCTGATGTGCCGAGTTTCCTTGGTCTCCCCCGATCAACTGAAATTGCAGAGCCCTAGTGCCTCCTTAACGGCTCCGCATGTCCTGCCAAAGCGAGATAACCGCCGTCCCATGTCCCGCGTCCATGCTGGCGCATCCCCCATTAATGAGCGTATCCCGTCATTAATGAAGGGATCCCGTCATTCACGCAGGCGCAACGTTAGGGGCATAACTGACGGCGAAAATCTCGCACCTGCTCACTCCATGCGACCACTATAAAAACCCCTCTCTCAGACGACTCAGGTAAGGCATCTTGAATCCAATAAGCCACTACTCTGCTCATATTTCTCGACTAACTTGATCATCAGAGGGTTCTACGGTGGTCACCCACCTCGGAACTTCTTTGTAGATAGCTCGTCTTCCACCCCAAGACCAACCCATTGAGGTCCACACACTCAAGAAGACAATCTCCAAATCCAATCTCAGCCGTCCAGCAACGCTCGCGACAGATTGACGGAGGACAGCATCTGAAGGTGATCCAGATCTCCATCAGAATCTCTCTTTTACCATTCAATAAGTGATTATTTTATCATGGATCTCACCATAGCTAGCTTAAAAATAACATCTTTTTCCGCTTAAAAATAAGCTAGGGATTCCTAACTTATTCCATAAATGATTATAGAATAGTAAAGTTGACCAGATAATATACCATACTACCCCCTGTCTTTTAATCCAAATTTTAAGATGGCATTAATGATTCGTCCATTTAGTTATTTTACATTCAACGGTCGCTTCTCTATTTTTTCATCCAAACACACTGTCTACTTATAATCATTTTTCATATAAAATCATCCAGATGCTAAACAACTTATATCTAATAAGCACTTATAAGTAATTTTTTTTATTTTTTTCATATATAATCACTCATAAGCGATTATGGCAAATGATCACTTAAAAATAAACCCACTCAAACATGTCCACAATCGATTGACCTTTGTGATTTGGTTCAAAAGCTTCAATCAGAGTAGAGAAATCTTTTTTCCACGCGTGCGTTATGCATGTGGAATAAAAGATGCATCCAAGACATACATATAAATAAGAGGTTGCTGGGCCTGGGAAGCGCTCTAGGCTCATCACATGCGATCAAAATGCATGCGGCGGGTGTGGGGTGGGCCCCATCCTGCACGGACAGGACCAACCCACCCGCATGTGTCAGCCTTCACAGGCATGGGCTCGTGGAGCGTCCCAAATCCATTTTAGTTTGCAGATAAAACAGTGAACTATCTTAGGCATTATGCTTATTATCTCTGCTCTGCCGTTATAGTACAAAATGAAGAGAGTCGTTTAATTTTAAAATTGATTGATGATGTGGTTTCATATATAATCAAAGAAATCAAACAAAAAAATATAATTATTTTATATGCAATGCACGTAATTAAATACCACGTCATTATTATTCTACAAATGCGATGCATGTATTATATTACCGCTTCATTATTATTTTAAAAAAGCAATACACGTAGTTAAATTAATAAAGAAATTTATCAATAAAACATCTATAATGACGTGGAACACACGTACCAAAAACACTAGTCTTTACTATTATAGGGCAAAAGAAATGCGTCATTTAATTCTAAAATTGATGGGTGATGTGGCTTCTTATTTATTCAAAAAAAAACCAAACAAGAAAAATGCCACTATTTTATGCGTAATGCATGTAATTAAATGCCATGTCATTATTATTCTACAAGCGCGATGCACGTAATTACATTGCCACTTCATTATCATTTATAAAGCGTGATGGACATATTTAAATTAATAAAAATAAAAAAATTCATCAATAAAATATTTATAATGACAAGCAACCTCGATAGGGCCAAAAAAACGCTGGTAGGGATATAAAAATAAAAAATAAATATTTTAGACTAATATGAAATTTGATATTTTATTTATCATCGTTTTGGTATAATTAAATTCTTATTTTTATTGAGCTCAATTGCAATATTGTTTTAGGAAAATTGTTGTAAATATTTATAAAATTGAGGAACTGGGTATGTGCAGGCGGTTTTTTTTATTTAAAAAAATGAGCCATTGTCCTAAAACATACATATTCTTGTTTATTTCACCGACCCAAATCGGCCATCTTACTCTACGTATCATGAAACCCCTATATACAAAAAATCTCGGAATTTAAAAACTTCTAATGTGTTCGCTAAGAGGATGGACAAATTATCGGCTCATTGGTGTTGGAGAATTGCGGCCGCTTGATGAACACATCAGAGGTTCTTAAATTCCGAGATTGATGGAACTCTGGATCTCCTTCAGATGTTATCTTCCGTTGATCTCTTCGCGTGTTGATGGACGACTGAGATTGAGTTGGAAGGTTGACCCCCGGAGCGTGTGGATCTTAATGGGTTTGGTGTGGTTGAGGCCAAGCTACCTGCAAAGAAATACCGGGGTGGTTGTGCCACCGAGGACCCTCCGACGACCAAGTTAGGCGGGGTATTTTGGCAGAGTAACGACCTAGTGGAGTAAAAATGGCCTACCTCGATCGTCTGAGAGAAGGGTTTATATAGCGGCAGCAATGGGCAGGCGAGCGCGAGAATCATGCCGGTCGTTACGCCCCTGGCGTCACGCCCGCGTAATAGGCGGGATCCTGCATTGATGGAGAGGCAGGCCCGTTAATCGGGGATCATGATGGCGTGGAACGCGAGATCATGGGCGGCGGATATCTCGCGCATGGCGAGATTCACGGAGCCATGGCGGAGGCGCCTGTGATCAGTGCTGTGGGTCAGTCGAGACGAGACCAAGGAAGATGAGCTCGGCGGGAGGCTCGGGAACTAGCGGGAGGCCGATGCATCTTGGTTCTGTGATAGCTCGGAGGCGAGCCGGGGGTGGTCTGGAAGGCTACCGAAGGTCGGGAGACTCCTCGGGCCGGATGGCCGAGGTGCGATCCCAAAGGAAGTTCTTGATTCTTTCTTGTAGGTTCTAGGACACGTCATCTGCAACGTGTCAGCATCTGGAGTGTCACCGATATCGAGCCTCATCATTAGCCCCCCACTCTTGTCTCGACCCGCTCCTGGGTCGGGTCGAGAGTGGTCTGACCGATCACTCGAGGTGAGCTCTCATTCGAAGATATCGTCGACGCGCATTGCCGGACAGAGAGTAGTATTTTCTTGATGGCGTCAGCTGATCAGGGGAGAGATCTCGCATTAAAGGGAAGCGCCGGATCGTGTGTACATTCATTGAAGCGACAATCCACGTGTCTGGCACTGGTTGGCTGGCGAGACGTGCCGCAGGCGTTCCCGCGTTCGAAGGGACGCAACCAATGCGAGTACGACAGGTGGAACGTTGTCGTCCGTTGGTTGTGAAACGTTGTTTTAGCGGGAGGTGATCGGGGTCGTAGGTGTCACGACCCAAATGTGGCACGTGACCGGCACTTAAATCACATGACATCTAAAGACGTCGACGCGGTTCAAGTAAGCTGAAACCCGGAATCTAAACCCTTTTTGAAAATATTGGAGGTGGGTTTAAAATAGTCATAAGATGGAATTAATTTAAATAACATTTAATTTTTTTTAACTAAGTATGTATGAAAGGCATCTATGACATTTTGAAATTTGACAGCACCTACTTTGAAATTTCTACATAAAAACCCGATATAACTATTACAATAACATAGCATCCCAATGGGAGCTAGCTTCCACGTCCAAACGACAGAACAGCCAAATAAACCATATCAGAAGTCGTCTCTAAAGAGTGTGACCTCAGAATTTCTAAGTCTCGTTTCTAAGTCCACAATATACCATTTCTAAGTTGATGGAGTTTCTACTAGATACAAGAATATATGAATAATCAAGAGTGATTACGATACAACAATAACCCACTTACCAACCAATCACCGAAAAGAACGTGTGTCCAAGCCGCTGATAATCCAAGCGGTAAAACCTGCAAGACACTGTGGCACAACGGGGATGAGTTGCCAACTCAGTGAATAAAAATACATCTAAGAGTAGAAATCGAAATGCACGACGAAACCTAGTTCATAAGTATAGTACTACCATAAATCGGTACTAATATAATATGATATGCATGTGTATGATAATGCAACCCTATCTGTCATGCAACCATAAATATAATATATGTATAGGTCATGTCCCCTGGATCAGTCCTGGTCGGCTACAATAACTGAAATCAAACTGTGTACCTCATGATGGGAATCAAATCAATAAATATGGATGTCCAGCATCAACATCGAAATCAGAAATCTCTCATGTCCAGCATCGACACGTAAACACAGACCGTTAACACCATCTCAATAGATGATCGCCACCCGATATCCCTGGCCCGGTCGGTATCCCCTGGATATCCGCCGTGCCTAATCGAACCCCGGCCAGTATCCCCTGGATATCTGCCGTGCGCGGCTCTATCTCCGGTATCGAGTATTCTCGTTAGGCTTCCCGCCTATAATGCGGCTATCCTGCCCCTCGGTCTCGAACCGGATCCACTATGTATCCGACTGTATATCTCCCCCACTCAGTCCGGATAATAACATGTCCGAAACCGTATAGCTCCCCCACTCGGTTCGGAATAAAATACTCAGAAAACATAAAACTCATGGTGGACGCCAACTCATCATATCCAGAAATATCAAGTAAAGAATGATAATATTTGCATATTTTATCATGATGATATATTATATATATATACATATATAACAGCGTCCCATACCGCTGATATATATCATCAAAAGTAAAATTTTCAGAAAACTCATAAAATCAAATATAACATTCATAGTACTGGTATTCACAGATAGTAAGGTAAAGTGCGTAAATAAATCATACAAGCAGATAAACTTATCAATCCTACTGTGTCATGGCAATTCTAACGATGTGTAGTGTAGCATACACGTCTGTGCTCGTGCAACATGGCAATCATTAGTATTTGTGTAAGTGTTCTATGGTATAACAACCTATTTATATTAACGCATATATGTATACACATTATATAACAGAACGGTTCTACAGTGATATGGCAGTACCAATGAGGTGTGGTGTAACATATATGTACGTGCTTGTGCAGCATAGTACTCATTGGTAGTTATGCAGTGTTCTATCAGAGTGTTCGTATTTACGGAAACATATAATATCAATACTTTTAACGTGAGCATGTAAAGTAATTCTAAACGTAAATTGGTAACTATAACTACCTGCTATGAGCTATACCTTTATCTTTGAAAATGAAACGATGCGTTGGTTTTGAAATAAGGAAGCTGCATTAGGTTAAAATAGATATTCGTTTTGGAAATTGGCACCGCATCCTTGTATTTTATTATTAAAAGGGAAACGAATCGTAGTTTTTTTAAGAATATAGCTCACACCAGTATTACATTCTAAAACGGAATATAATCTAACTCTACAAGTCCAAAAGAAAACTTGGCCGCTATTCGGCACACGAACCTCATCATTTCTAAAACGTATCATTTCTCGTATAATACCTCCCAGTATTACTATATCTGTATCATCTCAAGTACGGTATGATCCCACGTACGAATCCATCACACCATATTCATGTCGTACGGATCTAACATCACGTACGTATCTCATTTAAAACTATGTATGAAACTTTATGCAAATGAAGGATATACTAGATGCGACACTATATCAATATCTTGAATAGATACTAAACTAACTAGATATCATAATACTATTTATAAGGTTGCGGAGGTGCTATACGCCATTCACCCGACTTCCCCCGTAGATGTAAATCTACTCACCAACTTGATGAGCTTGCTGAATTCCACGCTGCTAAGCCGTCAACTCCGTCTCGGAATCCTTCGCGATCGCATCTATAATCGTATTTATGAAATATCGGCGTAAACATTTTATCAAAACTCCAAACAATGAGGTAGGTATCCATAGGTTAGAACCTACGGTATACTTAAACAAAAAATGACAATATAAATCTATCGTTAACGTATAAACATTAACGGTTCATCTGTAGCACGAAAATACAAAATCCAGTATCGTAATATCGGAACTTTGATAAAACTTTTACTAATCATTCCCAGATCTCTCTGTAAGAATACTGGAACAAATCAAACAATACCATAGTTTATAAAATACCAAAACAAAGCTACAGGAGAAAAAACAACACCTAAAGCCAAGGGATGGCCGGCGAGCTCGAATATTGGGTGCATGTCGCCGGATGGAATAGGGGTTTGGGGATAGGGTCTTAAGTGGTGTCTTCTAGTAGTCTCATTATACTTTTGGTCTTGCTAGCTTTTCTAGTAATTATACTTATTAGTTCCAGATTCAGTTACAGTAGCTAAATTATCACAAAATCTTAGTTTGTGATACTGCACAACTAAACATGCTACGTGTCGTATATATAATTTTACTCCAAAACTGATACTAACTTACAGATTCAACCTACTGTTAAAATAAACTAAATAAACAATACCAAACATACCTATACACCTACATAGAGATACCCTAAAAATTACAACACCCAATTCTTTTAAAGATCCGGCGAGATCGTATTTTGCCTTCATGTCGTCGGCCAAAATCCGAGGTAAAGGGCTCGTCTTCCTATGGGTTATTCTATGTCCAATTTAAAAGGTTAAGGCACTGTTTGGGTTTTCTAATTTACATCTAAACTATAGCAGATTCATAAACAGAGCCTAATCTATCAAAATACGATATATACCGATATCATGCAAAAACAGTATTGAACTAAGAACTGTAGGGTTGAACTTATACTTATTGAATGATTCACAAGAGAACACCAGCTCAAGGATGGTATGTGGGAACATTTATGGTTTGTAGAATCACAAGTTTGGAGAAGTGCACACTTGAAGAAGGAATTCATTGCTCTCTTTCCTTTGGTAGGAACACTTAGAAATATTTTTGGTTTGGGGCTGAAGAGTATTGTGTTCAGGTTGAGAAGGCTAAAAAGATTACTAAGGAATTTCCTAAGTGTTGTTTGGTGTATAGAAAGCATGAAGTGCATGGTAAGAGGTGGAGGTAGCATTTGAAGAAGGTGGATGTGTCCTATGGTGAAGCATGGTGCATTCATGCAAGGAGGTGGTGTAAAGAGAAGAAGGAGGAGGTGGAGGGATATGAATATGGGTGAGGTGTGTTGAGGGTGAGGGTTTAGACTTAGGTTAAAATATAACCAACCATACAACAATTAACAATCTTTTTATATAAATATCAAATTTCAAATGCAAAAGAAAGAAATACTTAATTTTACATTTAAATACCATTATCATATAATAGCATCTACATCCATACTTAAAATGAAATACTTGTTATGACACTTAAATATTCTTATCTCAATATGAAATCTTATATCATGTTACAATTTAAATCCATGTGACACAAAAGATATGAAATGATTTAATCTATCGCTTAAATGTCATTAGCTTAAATGTAAGATTCAATATCATGTTAAAATAATTAAAATATCATTTTTATGACATCACACCTTTATTCACAATCTACCAAAATAATTACATTTTTACGGATATAATTCTGATACCAAAAGCTGTATGTGATATCACCTTATAAACTCATTATTTTTATATTTAAAATTATAAATTAATATTTATAATTTTCCAAAATGTTACAGTCTCCCCCCTTAAAGAAATTCGGTCCCCGAATTTAAATTAAATCCCTTTCTTGAAACATCTTTCTTAATCCAATCTGCTCAAATTCAAAACAATTTTCCGGGGTCCAGCTTAAAACATACAATGTCTTTGCAAATAATGGAACTCCAAAGTCTCACATGAGCTAAAACGCATCATAACGCAACCGTGTGCGTGAAACCTCAAAATATTTAAAACTCACATAAATATAACTCTAGCTGGTGCTATGAGAATTACTCCAGTTATGATGCAATTTATCAAATGCGAAAACCGTTGTGTATCTTAAGTACACAATAATTGTCATAATCGTGGTGCAATATCAATGCACACGATCAAGCGAAAATTCTTTTATATAAATC
Source organism: Agapanthus africanus (assembly GCA_030015575.1). Taxonomy (NCBI): domain Eukaryota; kingdom Viridiplantae; phylum Streptophyta; class Magnoliopsida; order Asparagales; family Amaryllidaceae; genus Agapanthus; species Agapanthus africanus. The sequence continues at coordinate 369,758,649 of CM057349.1, read as the reverse complement.
AAATCTATAATATATCCTATCAAGTGAAAAACACGAAACAAAATCAACCCTAATGGGTTTGCGTGCAAATCTCAAACTACACATCACAGTGTGAATGAAAACAAAACTGCGTTAAGTGCAACAGGAGTGTACGAAACGATATTCACTGCATCTACTGTGCATGGAACAAAAGTGTACAAAATAGTATCAAGTGCTTCGGGGTGCACAACTAAATCTCGAGTGCATCGAATTGCACAAAATAAAAATCAAGTGCATCAAGGGCACAAAAATCAAAACCAAGTATACCTAGGGTATATATATAAAATCTTTTAACCATGTGCATCTGATGTGCACAGAAATATCAGTGTAGTGCATACGGTGTACATAACACTGCAATCGAGTGCAGTCACCTCGCACGAAAATCAAGTGCACCCGGTATGCACCAAACATAAATCAAAGTGAAATTACTGTACATAGAAATCTCATCAAGTGCACATGGTGTGCACAAATATAAATTGACCCTCAAATCCTCAAAACACATATATCAAAATAACGGAAGTTGAGTTTCCCTTTCTCCAACGTCGAAAACGAAATGTTTTAGATCATAAAAACGCAAATCGAACTTAAATAACATCGAAGCATATTCTCTTCAATGTCAAAAGGTATTTATTCCACCAGAATTGGCACAGCAAGGATTACTACTTGCCGTCTGCCACGTTCTAACGTGTTCTGTCTCTGAATTCTGGTTCTTCTTGCGGATCTCTAATACCATGACTTCTTTATGCGATCGTTCGGTGAGGAGCAACGACACCATTCGTCTTATCGCTGATACATCCCATAACATCTTCTTGACCAATAGTCCAGTCTCTTGTAACGCAACATGTTGATAACGGAAATCTCTGTCCTCTACTTGTGTGCTCACAACTAATCCTAGTCCAATCTTATTTGTTATAAACTCCTGGAAGAGAATCCATCGAATCTTCTGCTAAAATCATTTATCCAGCATGCCCGGAACTAGAACTCATTTCTTAACCCAATTTCTCTTTAGTAACCACTATCATTCCTTTTTGATTTCCTCCTGAAAGTGTAAGCATACGCGTCATCAAATCTTCAATATCAACCGTGAAGAACATCAGTCCACTAAAACTTTGCATCAGTCTCCCGTTCCATAAATCTCCAATATCAACCACTTAAGGAACGTATCTGCATAGTTACGTGAATTGCAAGTCATACTTGGTTATGACCAAACTCGGAGTCTTACAAACTCGGAAACATGAATCCGTCATCTCTGATACTCTGTAGAAGAATCTAGCTAATCTCACCTTCGAAGACTCGTCCCAATTCGTCGGAGGAAAACTTATTGCACGATCTCTTTCTCGAGTGACTTGCATTAAGTCTGAGCAAGATCCATCTGTAGAAGTACATCAATTTCACCGATCACGTATCCGAGCGCCACAATGGATAAAAAAAATCCTAACCATCTCACATCTGAACGGCTATGAATCGTTCTGATCCATCCACACTTGTAACATTGTCAACCTTTAACTTCATGAACTCGGGAAATAACATCCCGATAGCCTCAACAATGATTGGTACCGCTGTCCGAACAGTATACAACACCATGATCTTCGGAAAGGGAAAAACATCACGTCTCAAGTTCGACTGATCTCTAGCAATGACTCCACCATCTGGTGCGGATCCCGAAGAAACTCGCTTCAATATTAGAACTCGATCAAATATAAATAAACGACGTATCTTTACATCATCATAATGCCATCCTGGTCAGTCCTTATCCCCGACAAGTCTGCTCTGACCGTATCTCTAACTGTAGCCACCTCGGCTCCCATATACATGGTGACCGAAACAATCAACACGCACTGACGAGGATAGATCAACGGAATGAATAGAAGGAAGATCTCAAGATATAAATTCTAAGGTAACATAGGCGGAGTATCATATCGTAAATATACCGCGGAACATATGTACGATACGTTACTCTACTTATTACCTACTCTATCAACAAAGTCAATCCTATATAACGAAAGTTCGGGTATAAGACCCCCAAAGTCAAGTCTAAATCCTATAAGGTAAATCCAGGTAATAAAAGTACATGCCTAGATCCCATATAGCCAACCTAGACTCGAACAAAGGTTAAACCAAACGCTCTGATACCAACTTTGTCACGACCCAAATGTGACACGTGACCGACACTTAAATCATGTGACATCTAAAGACGTCAATGCGGTTCAAGTAAGCCGAAACCCGGAATCTAAACCCTTTTTGAAAATATTGGAGGTGAGTTTAAAATAGTCATCAGATGGAATTAGTTTAAATAACATTTAATTTTTTTTAACTAAGTATGTTTGAATGGTATCCATGACGTTTTGAAATTTGACAGCACCTTCTTTGAAATTTCTACATAAAACCCCGATATAACTACTACAGTAACATAGCATCCCAACGAGAGCTAGCTTCCACGTCCAAACGATGGAACAGCCAAACAAACCATATCAGAAGTCATCTCTAAAGAGTGCGACCTCAGAATTTCTAAGTCTCGTTTCTAAGTCCACAATATACCATTTCTAAGTTGATGGAGTTTCCACTAGATACAAGAATATATGAATAATCAAGAGTGAGTACGATACAATAATAACCCACTTACCAACCAATTATCGAAAAGAACGTGTGTCCAAGTCGTTGATAATTCAAGCGGTAAAACTTGCAAGACACTGTGGCACAACGGGGATGAGTTGCCAACTCAGTGAATAAAAGTACATCTAAGAATAGAAATCGAAATGCACGACGATACCTAGGTCATAAGTATAGTACTACCATAAATCAATACTAATATAATATGATATGCATGTGTATGATAATGCAACCCTATCTGTCATGCAACCACAAATATAATATATGTATAGGTCCGGTCCCTTGGATTAGTCCTGGTCGGCTACAATAACTGAAATCAAACTGTGTACCTTATGATGGGAATCAAATCAATAAATATGGATGTCCAGCATCGACATCGAAATCAGAAATCTCTCGTGTCCAGTATCAACACGTAAACGCAGATACCGTTGACACCATCTCAATAGATGATCGCCACCCGATATCCCTGGCCCGGTCGGTATCCCCTGGATATCCGCCGTGCCTAATCGAACCCCGACCAGTATCTCCTGAATATCTGTCGTGCTCATCTCTATCTCCGTGTAACATTTCAGAAAAATAAAATATTATTTTTGGAAATTTTTATAATTAAATAATAAATATATTGAATATTTTATTAGTGCGGTATAATTAAATACCGATATATTGGAAAAAAATTGGAAAATTATAGAAATTACTAAAATGAGGGTGTTTTACTGGATTTAAGCAAATTATAAATTCTTATGATTAATTATACGCTATTTAATGCTAATCGCGATTAAATATCGCTAATCTCGCATTAATCCGGATTTGTGCACATGACATGCACCATATCATATTACATTTTGTTACATTTTCCTAAATGGTCTTTCTTTTATCATGCATGGTTTTAAAATTTAAAAGAGAAGAAATGATAAAGAAAACAAAATAAAAGAAATGGTAAAGGAAAATGGTTAAATAAAGAGGGATGGGCATGAGAGAGAGAGAGGTGAGGGGTCTTGTGTTGACTTGGGCCATTCTCTTCATTCATCTCTTCATCACTTTCTCCTCTCTCTTCACCCCATGGCTGCCTCCTCCCTCTACCTCCACTTCAACACCGCAAAACACACCCAAAAACTCATCCAAAGTCCATCCCCACTTCATTAAAAATGTGCACAAGCTTCACACAAACACTTTGGACTAAGAAAGCAAGGATTTTGGAAACTTGGGGCAACTCAAGAAATCTCTTGAGTTGCAAAGTGAGGTACTTTCATTGCCATTAGCTTTGTATTACATTAACCTTAGCTTCCATGCAAGTTTTGAAGTGTTTTATTTCGGTTTAGTGAACTTTGAAAATTTCTAGTTAAGATTAGGGTTTTAATTGAGTTTCTATGGTGTAATTGAGATTAGTAGAGGCTATTTAACCCCTGTAGTATTAGTTTTATGGACTAAAACAGAAACTAGAACCCCAATTACAAACTTTGAAAATCCCCGATATTCGTATTTGTGAGAATTGTGTAGGGAAATTGAAATCTGCTAACACTCGGGGACCTGGAAAATTATTTAGCGATCACAGTGATACATGTAGGCAACCTAGGAGCCACCAATGAAACCCTAGCCCCAACACCCTCTCCATGGCCACAAATAAATTCTCTCTGGCCGCAATTTGCGGCCAGACCTAGTTCATTTTGGTTCGTGCTTGTTCTGTAGCTCCATCTCCAGTAAATTAGACCCCTCCTGTATGCAAAATTGGATAATTTCACCTAGGGTAAAATCTGGAAGTGTTTTACGAAGTTTCTGAATTCGTTTTGCGGTTTTTTTTATGAATTTGGTTTTGGTATTTGATATTGTGTTTCCGTCGTGTGGCGTTTGAACGTCAACGACTAGGGTTATTGGTCGTGTTTGCATGCGAGACTACAGGTTTTGACCTACGAGCGAAACGTGTGCCGTTTTGGTTTTCCGACTTGATTTTAATACGCATTGTGATTGTGTTATATATGTAGGTGCCCTCACATGGATGTCGAGATGATGAAGAAGAGGATGGCGACATCGACATCGGCAAGCAAGAGCAAGTGAGTAGATATATATCTACGGGGGAAGTCGGGTGGATGGCGTATAGCACCCCCGCAGTTTGTAGTATATAACACGTATGCGTTATAATATATAGTTATATATACTTATGTATTATGAGACGTGCTTATGTCGCTAGACATGTTTTAGATGACTTTGGGTTAGTTTAGTGTACTTGGATAATACTGTCGTAGTTAGTTCTTAGTCACGAACCCTAGAATAGATTACACCCATACGCACACACATACTTGCATAAATTTTATTATTATGCGTATATGGGGATATGTATACACACACACATAGGTATGGGACTATGTGTGTGTATGTGTGTGTATATATATATATATACGTATACGTATACGTATACTTGGATGATGAGGATAGTATATGATATTTGGAGATGAGTCGATGAGTTTGGGCTTGATGCCACTAGATCGGTGATATGACGTGGTTCATATTATGAGATACGACACGATGTTATAGCGGGTCCTTTAGGCGTGGTGTTTTCATACACACGTATACATATATGTAGAAGGTATCAGTATGTACTAGACGTAGATCAGTACCCCCAAATCATGATATATGATGATAAGTATACCAAGTGAATAATAAGACGAATGTGATATTTGACCCGTACCCAGATTTGGGAGGCCGTACGACGGATTTACCGTACGAGCTATATATTGATGATAGATCTGCACTCTTGACTTGAGGATGTCATGTTATATATTGTATCATATGTGATATTATTGAGGCGGAATCACCGACTATTGTGTGTGTGTGTATATATATATATATCGACTCAGACTTAGGTGGTTTTCCTTACCCTTTTGTTCAGTCTGTTAGTTTAGACATGTAGTTTACTTGTAGACTCGTTTATTTAAATGCATATTCCTTACTGCTGCGTTTATTATTCATTGTTCGCATATTATTATTTATTTGCATCGCCTTGCATGCTTAATTGTGTTTCCGTATTAGTATGAAACCATGCTGTCAGGACACCAGCACCATTTCCGGTGATGCGTATGTTCCATGTACACTTGCTTGCCGGCTCACACACATCATCATCGGTAATTGCCATGTCACGTACACATTAGAAAATACTATTCATTAGTATAGATTGTTAGCTGGTAGTTTCGACATGGCATTAGTGTACTTGCTTTATTTGATAGCTTAGACATTGCATTTATTACCATGTTTTGCATGCATATTTACAAATTCGTTGTCATGCATTTTTTTGGGCCAGTCCGGATTGCCGGAGCCCAATACTTTTTACATCCATTGTTATTTATTCTCGAGATTTAGATTTTCCATGAGATTTATGGATTTGGAGAAACCGCAAGATTTTATAAAACTGATTATCATTTTAAAATGAAGGTTGCGGTTTTCTCATGATATGATTTGAGATATGTCCACCATGAGTTTTCTCGGCTCTTGAGCGATATCTTACACCCAATTCGAAGAGGAGGAGGAACAGTCTGTGAGTGCATGGTGGACCCGGTGCGGTACCCCGGGGCAAGAAGATCGCAGATGATGGCGTTGAGCCTGTGACAGGGGAGTACTACCGACCGGTGATGTTATTGTGACTTGTCGGATATCCGGAGGATACCGATCTGAGTTTAGGCCAGACCGGATAGCCGGAGCCCAGGGGCCAGTCCGGATAGCCGGAGTCCCAGATACTGAGATATTGAGATATATTTTGTGTCGATGCCAGACACTGATTTATGTTGATTTCATTGATGATATTTCGATTTATATACAGATATCTCACTAAAACAAGAAAACAGTTCTGTCATTTAGATGTATTTTGTTTTCATGCATTCATACCTCATACATATGATATTTTGCTACCTGAGGCACTGATACGAGCACATGGGATTACACTTTGGTATAGATGTTTACCCTTTCCACCTTTTCATACTTCAGACCTTATCATATTGAGGATTTATATTACATCGTATTGACCTAGGATTGAGTCATATATATGATTTCTTCTCGGTGATGTTTTCTACCCACGAGTTGGCAACTCACCCCTGTTGTGCCACAGTTTCTTGCAGGTTTTGCCGTACAGGTTTCGTTGCGGTTTTGCTGGCACACTGCTCCTTTTCGGGTGATTGCTTTGGTTGGTGGGTTACTCGCATCGTGACCACCATTGTACTTTATTTATTTCTGTTGTATCTAGTAACTCTATCAACCAAACTTGTATATTTATTCAGACTTAGAGACCAGTTGTATATTATTTCGACCTTAGAGTCGCGCGTTGTATTATTATGGTTTATCATGTTGATTTTGAGTTTCTTTTAAGTTTTGATCATCGCCCTTCGGCGTTGTATAGTATATTGTTTGGGTGGTTGTGTCCGTCGATTGACGAAGAGCTAGCTCCCGCTTGGGGACGCCTTTTATCATTATGCATATATTATTCTTGTTGTACCCCGTTTGGGGACAGTATTTACAAAGGAAACTCTACCGAAATTTCAGAAAAGACTTGATGTTTTAAAAATGCATAATTCGACTTATTTTAATAAAACATTTCTTTAAAATGGTTTTTGATTTCTGGGATTTTTGGCTTACTTGAATTAGATGGGGTCATATAGACTTCATATGATTTAAGTGCCAGTCACGTGCTATTTTGGGTCGTGACACTCCGGTATCGAGTATCCTCGTTAGGCTTCCCGTCTATAATGCGGCTATCCTGCCTCTCGGTCTCGAACCGGGTCCACCATGTATCCGACTGTATATCTCCCCCATTCTTTATGGATAATAACAAGTCCGAAACCGTATAGCCCCCCCCACTCGGTTCGGAATAAAATACTCAAAAAACATAAAACTCATGGTAGACGCCAACTCATCATATCCAGAAATATCAAGTAAAGAATGATAATATTTGCATATTTTATCCTGATGATATATTATATATATACATATATAACAGCGTCCCATACCACTGATATATATCATCAAAAGTAAAACTTCCAGAAAACTCATAAAATCAAATATAACATTCATAGTACTGGTATTCACAGATAGTAAGGTAAAGTGCGTAAATAAATCATACAAGCAGATAAACTTATCAATCCTACTGTGTCATGGCAATAGTAATGATGTGTAGTGTAGCATACGCGTCTGTGCTCGTGCAACATGTCAATCATTAGTATTTGTGTAAGTGTTCTACGGTGTAACAACCTATTTATATTAACGCATATACGTATACACATTATATAACAGAACGGTTCTACAGTGACATGGCAGTACCAATGAGGTGAGGTGTAACATATATGTACGTGCTTGTGCAGCATAGTACTCATTGGTAGTTGTGCAGTGTTCTATCAGAGTGTTCGTATTTACGGAAACGTATAATATCAATACTTTTAACGTGAGCATGTAAAGTAATTCTAAACGTAAATTGGTAACTATAACTACCTGCTATGAGCTATACCCTTATCTTTGAAAATGAAACGATACGTTGGTTTTGAAATAAGGAAGCTGCATTAGGTTAAAATAGATATTCGTTTTGGAAATTGGCACCGCATTGTTATATTTTATTATTAAAAGGGAAACGAATCGTAGTTTTTTTTAAGAATATAGCTCACACCAGTATTACATCCTAAAACGGAATATAATCTAACTGTATGAGTCTAAAGGAAAACTTGGCCGCTATTCGGTACACGAACCTCATCATTTCTAAAACGTATCATTTCTCGTATAATACCTCCCTGTATTACTATATCTGTATCATCTCAAGTACGGTATGATCCCACGTACGAATCCATCACACCATATTCAAGTCGTACGGATCTAACATCACGCGTATCTCATTTAAAACTATGTATGAAACTTTATGCAAATGAAGGACATACTAGATGCGACACTATATCAATATCTTGAATAGATACTAAACTAACTAGATATTATAATGCTATTTATAAGGTTGCGGGGGTGCTATACGCCATTCACCCAACTTCCCCCGTTGATGTAAATCTACTCACCAACTTGATGAGCTTGCTGAATTCCACGCTGCTAAGCCGTCAACCCCGTCTCGGAATCCTTCGCGATCGCACCTATAATCGTATTTATGAAATCTCGGCGTAAACATTTTATCAAAACTCCAAACAATGAGGTAGGTATCCATAGGTTGGAATCTACAGTATACTTAAACCAAAAATGACAATATAAATCTATCGTTAACGTATAAACGTTAACGGTTCATCTGTAGCATGAAAATACAAAAACCAGTATCGTAATATCGGAACTTTGATAAAACTTTTACTAATCATTCCCAGATATCTCTGTAAGAATACTGGAACAAATCAAATAATACCATAGCTTATAAAATACCAAAACAAAGCTACAGGAGAAAACCAACACCAAAAGCCAAGGGATGGCCGGCGATCTCGGATATTGGGTGCATGTCGCCGGATGGAATAGGGGATTTGGGGATAGGGTCTTAAGTGGTGTCTTCTAGTGGTCTCATTATACTTTTGTTCTTGCTAGTTTTTCTAGTAATTATACTTATTAGTTCCAGAGTCAGTTACCGTAGTTAAATTAAAATCCTAGTTTGTGATACTGCACAACTAAACATGCTACGTGTCGTATATATAATTTTACTCCAAAACTGATACTAACTTACAGATTCAACCTACTGCTAAAATAACCTAAATAAACAATACCAAACATACCTATACACCTACATAGAGATACCCTAAAAATTACAACACCCAATTCTTCTAAAGATCCGGCGAGATCGGATTTTTCCTTCATGTTGCCGGCCAAAATCCGAGGTAAAGGGATCGTCTTCCTATGGGTTATTCTAGGTCCAATTTAAAAGGTTAAGGCACTGTTTGGGTTTTCTAATTTACATCTAAACTATAGTAGATTCATAAACATAGCGTAATCTATCAAAATACGATATATACCGATATCATGCAAAAACAGTATTGAACTAAGAACTGTAGGGTTGAACTTATACTTATTGAATGATTCACAAGAGAATACCAGCTCAAGGATGGTATGTAGGAACATCTATGGTTTGCAGCATCACAAGTTTGGAGAAGTGCACACTTGAAGAAGGAATTCATTGCTCTCTTTTCTTTGGTAGGAACACTTAGAAATATTTTTGGTTTGGGGCTGAAGAGTATTGTGTTCAGGTTGAGGAGGCTAAAAAGATTACTAAGGAATTTCCTAAGTGTTGTTTGGTGTATAAAAAGCATGAAGTGCATGATAAGAGGTGGAGGTAGCATGTGAAGAAGGTGGATGTGTCCTATGATGAAGCATGGTGCATTCATGCAAGGAGGTGGTGTAAAGAGAAGAAGGAGGAGGTGGAGGGATATGAATAAGGGTGAGGTGTGTTGAGGGTGAGGGTTTAGACTTAGGTTAAAATATAACCAACCATACAACAATTAACAATCTTTTTATATAAATATCTAATTTCAAATGCAAAAGAAAGAAACACTTAATTTTACACTTAAATACCATTATCATATAATAACATCTACATCCATGCTTAAAATGAAATACTTGTTATGGCACTTAAAGATTCTTATCTCAATATGAAATCTTATATCATGTTACAATTTAAATCCATATGACACAAAAGATATGAAATGATTTAATCTATCACTTAAATGTCATTAGCTTAAATGTAAGATTCAATATCATGTTAAAATAATTAAAATATCATTTTTATGACATCACACTTTTATTCACAATCTACCAAAATAATCACATTTTTACGGATATAATTCCGATACCAAAAGCTGTATGTGATATCATCTTATAAACTCATTATTTTTATATTTATAATTATAAATTAATCTTTATAATTTTCCAAAATGTTACAGTAGGATGCGTACGCCGGCAGCCATAAATAGAGGTGGGATTCCCATCAGGGCTCATAGCTCTTCATAATTTCCTCGTCCCCAATCTCGTTAGCTCGGCGCTCTTCTCCTCAGGTAAGATTCCTTGCGTTTGATCTCCCGAGGACACCTTCCTTTGATCAGGTTAGATGTCTTCTTCCGAGGAGTCTGTAGATGTAGTTCGGGTAGAGTCCAGGGAGTCTTCTGGAGCTTCCTCTTCTACTTCTTTCTCTTCCTCCTCTGAGTTGGAGTTCCCTCGGGGTCGTGGGACGGGGGCGGTCCCCAGAGCACAGGTCTCGGGTATTCTTGGCGTGCGATCCTCGCTGAGGCGTGCAGAGGAGCTCATCAACATCAATACTCGTTTCCTCATTCCTCCCGGCTATTTGCTTCGTTTAGCCGAGGAGGGGGAGAAGGCAAACTAGGTATGGGGCAATGAGATTGCTTTGTACCTGGAGGCCTTTTGGGCCGGGTTGCATCTGCCCTCCCCCCCGAGGTGAATGCTGCGTTGAATTGTTTTAGGTTAGTCCCGGGCCAGCTAGTGCCAAACTCTTGGAGGATCCTCCTCGGGTTCCTGGTCCGGTTGAGATTGAGTCAGACCCCTTTCAGCCTGAGCCTCCTCATTTCTTCTCTTTGCTACAAAACCACCTGGTGCTCGTAGGGGCGAGCCGAGCTGGGTATACCTCTCTTTTAGAAAACAACGTGGGGATGCTGCCGGGTCGGGGATCGTCGTAGTACCTTCTTCCATTCACGAATGGAAGAAGAAGTTTTTCTTTATTGCGCCGCCCGAGGGTGAGGATTGGCCTGTTCCCACCCAGTGGCAAGGGACCAGCTGTCCGCGGGTGAGTCGGGCGAACGATCCCAACGCGGTGGCGGTGTCGAAGTGGGAGCCCCTCCCTCGGATTGACGTGCTGCTGTCTGAGTGGGCCTTCAGTTGGGTCGGGCTCAGCCCCGCCTATTACGCGGGTAAGTTAGGAGCTTTCAGGCGACCTGTTTTAGACTTGTGCATTCTTTCATTTTTCTTGGCATTGCCGAATCCTTGTACTTTGCCTTATGCAGGACCCATAGACCTAAGCAAGTTCCGGGCGGCAGTGGTTGACGTGAAGAAAGGGAAGAAGGCCGGAGGTGCCGGTCCTTCTCGCCCGTTGCTGGCTCCGGCTCCACCGATGGCCGCTCCATCCAGGCACCCAAATGCGCCCCAAGCCCCTGAGTCTAGTCGCGTGCCGGTCCGAAAGCATGCTCGGGTGTAAGAGCCCCAGGCGCCCGAGGAGGGAGACAAGACTGGTTCTCCCGCGTTGCTCCTCAAGAGGTTCCGTAGGGCGGCGCCCCGCTCCCAGGCTTCCCCGATCCTCGTGGACGATGGGGAGCTCCGCTTTGGGGTGCCCTCTGAGCTTTCCGTTGCCGACAGCCTGCTCTTGAAGATGGAGAGGTCGGCCGGGGGCAGAATCCCTCGGGGGACCCTCCGGGCCCAAATGGCGGCAATAGCCCAGGAGGCCGTGCAGGTTAGTGTTCGCACTTTACTAGGTTCTTCATTCAGCATTTTTGCTCGCATGATTCGGTGCGCCCTTTTTTTAACCCTCTTTCTTTTCTTAAGGTCCTCCAGCACGTCGCCCTCGTCGTCAACATGGAGGACGAGGAGATAGCCCTGGCGATGCGGGTTGCGGGCGGGTTCTCCGCGCGGGAGGAGAGATTAAAGCGGTAGCTCGAAGCGGCGATGGAGAGGGTCGCTGGCCTTGAGGACCGGGTGGCGGTCGGAAGCCGGGAGGTCGCCAGGTGCCGAGAGGCCGCCCGAGCCGCCGAGGCCCAGCTGGAAGACTCCCAGGTGCTCGTCGCCACATTGAAGAAGACAGCGAACACCCTCCGAAAGGAGAACGAGGCGGCGAAAGATAGGACGAAGCACGCTGTGCTTCGGGCATCGAAGGCTGAGCTTCTGGCGTCGAAGGCGGTAGAGAGCTGTAAGAAGTCGGACCTGTTCTACACTGACCTTGCTGAAGCTGCCGACGTTATTTGGCACGACGCCCTCGACGCTGTCAAGGACCAGATGCCGGAGTTTCCTGACGGCAAGCTCTGGGTCGAGTACCCCCGCAGGGAAGAGGTGCAGGGGAAGGCTCCCGGCGGTGCTGCAAGGGAAGAGGCCCCTGGCGGGCCCGTTGGGGACAAGTCGGAAGTCCCAGCCGACGGCACCGAGGTTCCCACCGTGGGTGCCGACCCTGAAGATGCCGCCCTGGTGGTCGTAGTGAACGCGAGGCTCGTCAATATTCTCCCCGGCCCTGAGGCCTGAACTTCCTCGCCTCATTATTTTGCGCCAAAATTTTGTAAGCCTCCGGGCATTTTTGTAAGGCTGGGGAGCCCATAATACCATTGTAAAGACTTCCTGACTTTTTATGAAATAAAAAATCTTCTTGCAGTTTTTTTGCGTGCGCATTTTCCTTTTGTTTGTGGTAAACATTTGTATTTGCACGGTACTGCTTTCATGTTAGGTCGGTTTTTCGTCTAGCGATTGCATGTCGAGTTGAGAGTTGAAGTCGACCATTTGCCAAGTGTGCAAAGACTGGTGAAAGTAGGTATCCATGGCCCTGAAGTCGAGGTGGAGATCTCTTAGACGTGGATGGATCGAGCAGGGTAGCTGCACGGTGGCCTCTTGATGAGGGCTCTGATCCCTGGCGTTAGTGGGTAGGGAACTACCAGCCAGGGATAACCGAGCAGGGTTGCTGCACGGTTGCCTCTTGGTGAAGGCTTTGATCCCTGGCGTCAGTGGGTAGGGAACTACTAGCCAGGGATAACCGAGCAGGGTTGTTGCCCGGTTGCCTCATGGTGAGGGCTTTAATCCTTAGCACGGGAGGGCATATAGAGGCATTCTAAGGATGACCGAGCAGGGTTGCTGCCCGGTTGCCTCTTGGTGAGGGCTTTGATCCCTGGCGCCAGTGGGTAGGGAACTACTAGCCAGGGATAATCGAGCAGGGTAGCCACTCGGTTGCCTCTTGACAAGGGCTTCGATCCTTAGCGCAGGAGGGCATAGGGATGCTTGCTAAGGATGACCAAGCAGGGTTGCTGCTCGGTTGCCTCTTGGCGAGGGCTTTGATCCCTAGCGTCAGTAGGTAGGGAACTACCAGCCGGGGATAACCAAGTAGGGTAGCCGCTCGGTTGCCTCTTGATGAGGGCTTCGATCCTTAGCGCGGGAGGGCATAGGGAGGCCTGCTAAGGATGACCGAGCAGGGTTGCTCGACCGAGCAGGGTTGCTGCCCGGTTGCCTCTTGGCGAGGGCTTTGATCCCTGGCGTCAGTGGGTAGGGAACTACCAGCCGGGGATAACCGAGCAGGGTAGCCGCTCGGTTGCCTCTTGACGAGGGCTTCGATCCTTAGCGCGGGAGGGTATAGAGAGGGCTGCTAAGGATGACCGAGCAGGGTTGCTGCCCAGTTGCCTCTTAGCGAGGGCTTTGATCCCTGGAGTCAGTGGGTTGGGGAACTACCAGCCGGGGATAACTGAGCAAGGTAGCCGCTCGGTTGCCTCTTGACGAGTGTTTCGATCCTTAGCGCGGGAGGGCATATGGAGGCCTGCTAAGGATGACCGAGCAGGTTTACTTACCGGTGGCCTCTTGGCGAGGGTTTAGATCCCTGGCGTCAGTGGGTAGGGGAACTACCAGCCAGGGATAACCGAGCAGGGTAGCCACTCAATTTCCTCTTAGCGAGGGCTTAGATCCCTGGCATCTGTGGGTAGGGAACTACCAGCCATAGATAACCGAGCAGGGTAGCTGCTCGGCCTTGTGATGTTCCGTCCGACTCTCCCTGGTTCGTGGTGTGAGCGTTGGGAAGAGTGACCGTCGCGGGTGACACGTGTCACGAACGCGTGGAGGGAGGCGAAGCGTAAGAGCGGCGTCGTTTCGATTTCGCCGAGAAAGGCAGGACGTCTTCCACGTGGCGGTACAGTTGTGGGAGAAACGAGCGACTGTTGGACTCTCAGGGCATTGTGGGGCTATAAAACGGAGGGAGCATTGATCGCTCCTTTCTTTACACCCAAAACGTAAGAATGGACGCTTTCCCTTTCACTATCCCTGATATCATAAATTTCGAGGATGTGTACCTCTACGACCAGTACTGCACCGAGGATACGGTGCAGTTAGTGATAGGCCGCATTGAGGATCATTTTGGCCGACTGATTCCCCGGCGCTCACTTCTGCTACAGCTGCTAATGTACTCCATCTAGAGGGCGTCGCCAGGGCTGTACAACCCCTTGTCCGAGCAGCTGGTGGACGAGGCAGTCGATAAGCTACGGTCGTTGCATCGTTTCGGCCTGATCTCGGCGGGTCGGCGGGATCGCTCGGTGGCACTCGTCCCTGAGTGCTACCAATTGAGGCATCAAGCCGACGTTCGCGGACGGCATCAGAGGCAGGCGTCCGAGGCGGCGAGGGCTCGGTTGGCGGAGATCTACTCCGAGTACCATGAGCAATGCTTCCTGCACCCCTTCTCCCGCTGCTGTAATTTTTCTTTTTCTTTTTCGATGTACGGCTGAGGAGCCCACAATACCTTTTTGAATTAATAAAATTCTTCTTTTCTACAATGCTCTTCGTGTCCTTCTTGTCTGTTTAAATAAAAAGAACTTAGAAGAATTTGCATTGCTTTGTTGAAGAATCCAAGTAGGGGTCTGCGAAGGATGGACTGAGCAGGGTAGCTGCTCGGTGGATCTGGAGGTTCAGTCTATCCTCCGTTGGTTCGTGAGCATTGGGAGGAGTGACCGTCGCAGGCTGCACGTGTCAGGAGAGCTTGGGGAAAGTGTAACGTTTCAGGAAGTCACGTCAGCTCTGCCACGTGGGGGCGTGGCATTGGAGTAACCTTGATGGATCTCGGGATTCGCGCCCATGCACGCGCAAATCTGGGTCCTCAAGGATTTTGTTTGTGGTTATAAATAGAGAAGGAGACAGCAACTTCTTCGACATCGCTTTATAAGATGACTGGGCGCATGTACTCGATCGAAGAGATCATTTCCTTCGACGACGTCTCCGTGTATGACCAATCCCTGGCCGAGGATGGGTACCGGGGAGTGGTTCAGCGTCTCGAGGGCCACTTCGGCCGGCTCCTCCCTCAGCGGTCGTCCCTCCTACAGTTGTTGATGTACGCAATTTGGAGGAGGTCCCCGGGGTTAGACAACCCTCTCTCTGAGGAGTTTCTGGACGAGGCGCTCGACAAGGTGCGCTCGATCTTCATGCTCGACCTTATCTCGAAGGCGAGGCACGACCGATCCTTGGTGCTCATTTTGGAGTGCTTCAAACATAGATACATAGTGAGCCAAGGAGCAGGGGACGGAGCTTCGGGTGCTTCTGTGGCGTCCCGGGTGAAGGATTGTCTAGCACGGCAGCAAGGTTTCGGGAGGCATCATCCATGCCATATTTAAATTTTTGCCGTTCTAGCTAACCCTAAACCTAGAATCGAAACTAGAAAATCCGACAAATCTAAATGTAAACACTTTACATCTAAGTGAATGAGGGAATACAACCTTTGTAGACCGGTCCTTCACTTCTAAAGCTCCATGTCGTAGTCCCTTCGCTGCGAATGGTGAACTCTCGGACTCTTGAGAGGGTTCACTTGAAGAAACGAACAAGCTTGCTCAATATCTTCGAGGCCAAAGATGATCTACGTCGAGAAGACTCGAGCTCATGCTACCTCTTCACTAATGGTGAGATTAGTGAAGCAAATACCATAAACTAAATGGCTAATAGTAGAGGATGATGAAGTAGGAAGTGGGCTCACTTTAGATTTCTTTTTCTCACACTTTTTCATCACTTAATCAAAAGCTAGAAAGCCTTTTTGAGGAAGGAGAAGATGATGAAGTGATGAAGAATAATGAAAACTCATGAGGTTAGAAAATCAACCATGGTGAGTATATGATATACCCTAACCCTTGTAGAGAGTTAACCATGGCTAAGTGTAATGGTTGGATTTATAAATATTTTTAGTAAAATAAAACTTGTGAACTTAGTCAATGGTTAGCAAAGCTTCTCCAAGTTTCTAGCCATGACCAAATGCTACCAATTTTGAATTGCTTAAGAAATTAAAACCCTAGATTATCACTTAGCATGATGTAAGTCATACACACACCCATGAATCATGTATCATCAAGCATGACACAAAACTTTGTACACTAATATATATCACATATATACACATGCACAAAATCAAGTGAGAAAAGAATTACTTAAGTGAGCTAATATTAGTTAATGTAATGTAATATATCAAGTATATAATTATACATTAAATTATTAAATCAACTCTTGATTTAATAATCCGGCTATATCACATATAACCGACTAATATCAAATGTAACAACTTATCGAATCAACACTTGATTCGATAACTTGGCTATATCACATATAACCGACGAATATCACATATCGCGAGCATAGAATGCGGTATCACATACTCGTATCAATCTCGGTCCCGCACATATCACATATGTGCTCCTACTCCGTTTCGCATGAACCAGGAAATCTCTGTGTAGGACTCTAAAGACTCGTCAATACGCCGGCAGTAGGTGATGATCATATCAAACACCCATAAGCCGCAAGCGGTCTGCCAAACGTAACGGCCACCCGGGTATTGAGCGATCAGAAGATCAACAAGCAAGCATGCTCATACTCCTGCGAATCCAATCAGTAACACTACCGTACAGTCCGGTCTCTTCGTCAGATATGTCGCATATCACATCCTGGGGGTGGTATAACATCAGACCCCAATAGCTTGATAATTCATGCCGATGCAAGGTCCATAACAGTTCAAGAAACTACTGATAACACTTACCAGTAAATCTCAGCAATCCTGGCTAGGGATTTCCTGTTATGGCTAATCGACCATAGCACAACATCAACTCCCAATACCGGGAGAGACGAAAACCCTCCTATCGCATATTGCCTCCATGCGACTCGGGACTGTACCCAAAAACCACCTTTTTGCACGATCTCTTGACCGTGGTATGGTGGAAATCAAAGCACAGTGGGAATCACACAAGTCTCTATGACGATCTCGGGTCTACAGACTAACCTGTACCCGTGTCACCAGAGAACTGCTATCCGATGATAGGTATAATACCATCTAGGAGTTCTCGGCGAGTCCGTCCAGTGTACCCAGTCTCCACTGAGCACCCGTATACTTTCTCTGATGTCAAACACCAATGGGTATGGGATCATCCATTGCCCATCATATGGGTCGAGAAGCGTATACGCTAGTCTACTCTGGAGTATCGATACCCTGTCTCGATACTCCCACAACTAGGAACAATCTGAGGATGTACTTACTGTAAGTCCCCGACGACGCCCCGGCCGTCGATCCGACGCCGGAATGCGGAAAAAAAAACTTTGCAAACTAGCAAACAGGCACCACCGCGCACTTTTAACCCGGATCGGGCCATTAACCTAGCTACTAGAAAACTAAAAGATGGGTGAAGTGATATACCAAGCGATCCGTGTTCTTCGGTCTTTGTCTCCACTCCGATCTCCCGCGGAATCTCCGTCTGTCACCTCCTCGTCGGAAAGGGCACCACGTAGCCGAGTTCTTTTACGGGCTCCTACCTCTGGACCGAGGCAACTCGGGCGCGAAGTTGGCGAGCCGACGCGTCCAAGAGATGCTGTAGGTGTAGTGTAGAATCTATTGTCTCTTTTGGGGTTTAAGAGAAGTTGCCATGGTATGTGGAGGAATAATATGACATGAGGATGAGCATAGGAATTTTTGAAGCAAGCTAAAGCCAAGTGAGAATGAATCATTTTCCATTCCAATAAATTCCCTCTCTCTCCCTCCTAGGATGTGGCCGGCCCCTCATCAAAAATGGGTGGAGAAAAAGGAATGAAAATTCAAGTGAGAAATGTGTGAAGATAATGATAAAAAAGTCACCACATTTCAACTCCAAAAGCCAAATCAATTTCCAATCCATTTCTAATCTCATTCTAATCTTATTTAATGCAAGCAATGTGATAAGAAAGGAATCTCATGATGATAAAGGAACAAATGCAAGAAACCGCTCCATAAATAAGTTATTTGCAAACTGCAAATAACCCCCTCCATCGATAAAGTCCGGCCGCAAAGGAAAACCGGCCGGAACGGAATGAAAACTGGCAACTTCAGAAAACTGATCCCGTAATAAATTACAGGAAAACCCCGCTACTGCATATACATGCCCACATTTGTATTCCCACTGAACACAAATGCAAAGAGACAAAACTGCACTATCTAATACTAGGATCCGGCTTAAGCCAAAGCCGGCTAGTAAAAACCGTCCGATCACGATCCGTGCAATACCGCACGTATTTGATCGAACCCTGCCATATCTCCGTACGGCCTCTACAGCGTTTCGTCCGAAACCTGAGTAACTGTGTGTGTGGTGGACTCTAAAGACTCGTCAATACTATGGCTGTGGATTTAACCACTAGCACGTCAGAGGTATTAGCCATACGTGACGGGCTACCAGCTATTGACCAAAAGGGACGTCGATGAGCGAACTCATCCTGACACCCTACTGAGCCTGTCAGTGACAATATCCATACAGACCGGTCCGTTCGTCTATGAGCATCGCATGGCGGGCCTAGGGGGTTGGTAAAAGTCAGACCCCCAATAGCGGTACAAGTCGTGTTGGAGTGTAGCCCAGAACACCCTGAGATACTACCGGAATACCTACCAGTAAATCTCCTGCCTTGGCCAAGGACTTTTCATGTACTGGCTCTCCTAGACACAGCGCGACCTTAACCCCAATACCAGGAGAGACGAACCCCTGCAGATACACTCACTGCCTCTATGTGGCTCGGAACTGTACCCAACTAAAACCTGTTTGCACGTCTCCTTTGAGCGTGGTAGGGTAGTAATCAAAGCACAGTGGGAACTCACACGAGACAAATGACGATCTCAGGTCGATGAACTAACCTGTACACATGTTACCAGGGAACTGCTATCTGACGTCAGGTATAATACCAACTAGCAGGTTCCCGGTGAGTCCTGTCCGGTGTACTCATAACCCAATGAGCACCTGTATACATCTTAGGTGAACCAACTGACACCAGTGGCTTGTGAGACCGGCCACCGCCCCTCGTCGGGGTCTCGACTGTATACACTAGTCTACTCTGGAGTATCGATGCCCTGTCTCGAAACTCCCACGACTAGGGACCTTTTAAGGATGTGCTTATAGACCCTAGCTCCCACGTATATGATCGCCCTCATACTGCTGGTAGTCAAGCAAGAATCCTAGGGGCTCTACCAACGTGTAATAGCGACTCGTAAGGTCACCTAAAGCAGTACACGATGATAAAGATAAACCAGATAGCATACTATCATCTTGAGTAAGACTGTCCTACTGGGACAGGTCCTCCCTCAATCATTGCAATCACGTGCCTGTGATCCAATAATTGACTCTGAGAGCACTATCTCCAACAATCTCCCACTTGCACTCAAGGCTAATTATTGCGATGTCGTATACTCACAGCCCGTGTGATACCGAACACCCAACTCCTCTACTAGTCAGTCTCACAAAGCTCGTTTACGAAACTATTGCGTTCGAGGAATTGCCTCAGTGAGTGGATCCGCTCTGATGTTTCTTTCTATGTCTCTCTTTATCCCAAGTTCGCGGAGAAAGCCATCTCCCGAAATTAGCAATACCTGTCTTAGAATGTGTCTGGATATCTGATGGGACCTAGCTCATAAATGAACTCCAAATCCAAACTTCTTAAACTGTATCGTCAACTGAACTTAATCAGTATCCTGCGCCATCCTTCCCTCAGTATCCACTTGGACCACCTGTCCATAATACTGCCCCTCGCCAGAGGGAAAACTATAACTCTGACAGCCACTCTGTCATCCAGGTCACCTTGGAAGCCTGGAATGATAACCGTCTCCTAAAGGAGGCTGTTGTTATTATATCCCAAGAACATGCACTTATGTTCTAAATCTGCTTCCGACTGTTTCTCCAGGATTGGATCAATATCAACTTATTGCATCTACTGCAAGAACAACATATGGTGTGGTACTTGACATCTCATGATTGACTCAATTGCCTAAGCAAGTGATCTGCCAATCATGTACATCCCTCTCTACTTTAGTCTGTAAGACACCTTTAGGGAGGGTGACTCCATCACCTGCAGGTACACTACCGTGCCAGAAGTCGTCCATTCTAAATACTCATAGAATGTTGTCTAAGTACCCAGATTGGGAAACCACCCAAATCTAGATCTAAAACCATAGATCTAGTAACCAGAATGTCTGATATAATATCCAAGTCCCATGTGGAGAAAACACTGTGTGACAACCAATGTATAACCGATCGTAGTATATGAATATCACTTCCTACTCCGTGTATGTCATCCAAATACCAGGACATCACACCCTACTACCTTCTTAACAGATCCATCCCCTATTCTGATGAAGTCAAACCTATGACTGTCACATCAGAAATAGATGATCTATCTCCGCTATATCTGCTTTAGTTTATAAATAGACATAAGCCACCTATCCACCAATGCTTCCGCTGCTCCCACTGACCACGACAACCCTCTAGCAAAGTCATATAGACGTACACTTCTAAAGCTAGTTTAGAATGACGCTATACTCATCCTCCTGCCGGGTCTCACAGTCTGGAACAACAGCAATGGCAAGTCTGGGTAAACAAGAACCTCCCTGCCACCGTCCTTGAGCATACCGAAGTACCTGTTCACACCATAATATTGCATTATTGTATTCCCCATTCTTATTCTTTTTATAAATAAACAGGTGCTTTTGACGCTTGTCTGCTACATGTTACAGGTTACAGGTTCTTGGACAGAAAACAGTGCAAACGATGTAAAGACGATGAAAATGTGGACTTTAACCAACAAACAGAGAATCTTGATCAAGCCTACATAAGGAACAATTCACAAAGCAAAGATTCAAGACATCGACTCAAAGCGAACGGTTAAAAAGCCATTGCAAATTGTTCACTGAAGATCTGGAACCAACCTAGAAGCCCAAATGGAAAAAGAACCAAAGAACCAGAAGACAAAAAGGACCAAGAACAAAACCCTAAAATTTCAGCATGTGAGCCAACTAAAGGGCCGCGGAACCGCGGCCCAAGCCCACCATTACCGCGGTTCCGCGGCCAGAAGAAGACAAAAGGAGAATTATTTTTTACCAAAATTCAGTGGCTTCGTTGACCGGTCTTTCTAGAGGGCTATTTTAGTAATTGTAGACATGCGAATCAGATGTAACCTAGGGTTTCCTATTCTCTATAAATAGGAACTCAAATCATTGTATTCTTTATGCCTCTTTTTAATAAAAATTCAGAAATCCTTTTTGGAGAGCATCGGTGTTCTCCATTCAGAAATTCAGATCTGACAACCCTGCATGGATGATTGGAGGGATGCATCTGTAAGTAATTTAATTTCTTGCCCTAGTGTAGTTTTCAATTCCTTGCCCTAGGTAAATTTAATTTCATGCCCTAGGAACTTGTTTAGGGTTTAGCTTTTGGGAAGGATTTTGAGAGATGAGATCTCTCATCCCTTTCTTACCCACCAAATATTTACAATAGGACTCCATCCATACATGCACATACCGCTCCCTACGGCACTCTATCCCTCGAGGTAGCGGTGATACCGTAGTATAAAGGCCCGGGTGTGATGTTTTCTATGGAGGTTAGGGTAAGGATCTCTAAAGGAAGGACAAAAACCTAGAGGAAGGAACACCTTCCCGAACGGATCTAATCCACTTTATTGATAATTACCATAACTCCTCACAGATCTTCATTCGGGTATTGAAAGCGGTGAGATTTAATTACATTTTCAAACCATCCCTAAACCTAGCCCTAGCAAGAGTAGATCTAGATAATTGCCTTAGGATAATTTAGATTTTTAGATTTAATAATCTGTCCGAACACCTTTCGGAATTAACTCGTAAGAACGAATCGGAAATTCACAACATCTCTGTGGACCGACCCGTACTCACCGGCTAGCTTCATGCGACGCCGTTCTTGATTGCGGTTAATAGATAGTTTTTGAGATCAATCAAATGGCGCCGTTGCCGGGGATGGCGTAGAAATTTCCTTTTCGCAATTTCGGGTTAATCATAAAATTTAAAAAAATCATAAAAATCTAAAAAATAAAAAAAATATATAAAAATATATATATTTTGTTATTTTTGGAAGGGATACTTTGTTGTTTTAATTTTGCAGGATATACAAAGACGATCTGGAAATTTCCAGAGGGCGAAACAGAAATCAGAAGATCGAAACAGAAGGGGAATTAAATAACAGAACAGAGCAATTTTTCTGCAGACCCAATTCCCTCATCCCGCCGCGATTCCGCGGCCAAAACCCACCTTAGGCCGCGGAAACGCGGCCGTCTAGTCGAATCAAAGCACCAAAATTTTTCTGGGGCTGTGTTCAGTCAATTTGACCGCGAAATCGCGGTGGGAGCCACGTTTTGCCGCGGAAGGGCGGTGGAATAGTGACGTCATCTGACCAACTTTCCACTGTAAGCTCCTCTGTTATTTCTCTTCTGTAATTTTTAATAAATTTTCTGAAAATTGCCTGCAGGATTTTGTGCACATTAAAAATATATTCCCTTCCAAATAACGATCTTGTGCAGGATTTTTGGGCCCCGCTTGAAATAAAATAGATTGCAAGTAATATTTTGCTGTTGCATATCTTTTCTATAAAATATTTTGCTGTTGCATATCTTTTCTCTAAAAATCTTTTTGCAACAAAATTTTTCCAAATAAAGAGAAAGAGAAAAATCAATGAAAAATGAAAATAAAAAGGACAAATATTTTATAGAACTTGCAAAATTTGTTAGCCCCAAATAAATCCTTGCACTACCCAACCTTCCTTCTTGTCACCTTTCTTCTTCTAACATGGGTACCCTACACAATAAATCATTAGCCGAACTTTGGTATCCCGAACCTAATTTTGCATTGTACGTCAATTTGTTCGGTCAATTTAAAAACGATCCTTCCTTGCTAAAAATTTCGTTGAAAGATCAAATAGAGGCGTCTAGGATAAATAGTTTGACTTTTCAACCTACTTTGTGTCAACCGAGTCAACCTTTACCACCTACATATGTTGATACCACTTCTTCAAGTCCTTCTGTCACTCCTAGGCCGATGTCCATTGCTGAGCACATTGCTCAATCTCACAGCCGATCTTTCACCCCTCTCCACACATCTAGTTCTAGGGATCCACAAGATTATTCACATTTTTATCCACATGTAGACCCTACCCCTGTCCTACCAACCACTTCCTACCAGTCCTACCCGACCTTACTACCCTCACTAGACACTATTTCTACACAGCCATTAGGGAGTTTTGCATATCCACACGATTCCGAATCTTTTACCGAAACCCCTTTACCACCCAAGTCTAGTTTGGAAGAGTCGTTGGAGGCATATATTGCTGCAACAAATAAAATGATGAGGAATGTGGAAGCGTCCATGGCCGTCCTTATGCAACCTAGTGAACCGGTAGCTCCAAATTTTTCAATGTATGAGGCGGCAGTTGGACAGAGTGAGAATGAGAGAGGATTTACAAATCAAACCTACCCTTACCCAATTGAAGCCCACAACTGCTGTTTGCCATCGATTGCCCTAAATAGTTCACCTGTTGAAAATAAAAATGAGTTGTGTGATTTTGTAGTGTTTGATTTGCCAAATTGTGAGGAACTCCTTTTGAGTGAAACCGCACCTAATTCTTTCGATCTTTACACCTCCACTCTAGAACCTAAATCGATACATATCCATGCTGATGAGGTGTCTAAAGAAATTGATTTTCACTTGATTGAGGATATAGACGCCGGGAATATGTCGGATGATGAACCTGTCGATTTAATTGAGATTTTATGTTCAAATCATCATCCTGAGTTATTAAATGTTTCTCCCGAATCTCATATGCGTCTAGATTTTGATGATAATGGCATGGATGAGTTGAATATTGAGGATAGTATCGAGAAAAGTCTTGAGGATAATATTGAGGTTGAATCATTTTTGTTTGATGTGTCTGATTTTCTAATTCATCCTCCTGAACCTTTGACTGTTATATCACTCTCCCTCCTTCCCATCGTTCCGACCCCGCTTGAAGACTGTGAGCTTGAAAGATTTTCCTTTGAATCCGATACTGTTTTCACAGATGATAACACTTACGAGTGTTTCACTTTTTCGGACGATGTTGATGACTCACCGCCCGAGTTTGAGTCCTTTACATTTTCAGATGGGTTAGTTGACCAATCAGACTCGGTTGATTATAGTAGTTTCGAACCATTGATGGAATCTTTTAAGTTCGAGACAGTTTACTACGGTGAGAATGAGACTATCCCTGATTCACTCCCTTTCGTCTTTCCCATTGTTTCGACCGTACAAGAAACCGTTACGCTTTCATCTCCTATACCAAGTTCGGCGTACCCATATTTTCTTGCGAATCTTGAGGGATTTGACCCCATTTCCCGACGGGTTGATAGGTTAGTGCAATCACTTATAACATATCGGCCATCACATATTGCGCTAATTTATTCACTCAATTTACACCCTCAAGATCGTACTCCACTTCCTTCTTCTTTTCGCCATTCTTCTCCCCCACCGAGACCATATTCTACCATTCTTCTTTCCAGACGGTCTCGTGTGCTTCTCATTTTCTTGCACCAACTATACCATTTCCACGATAAGATTTTTGAATGGTTGGTGCTAACCTTTGGCTTGTGCAAGGCCAAGCTTAAGTTTGGGGGAATCTTTGTATATATGTATATATATATATTTTTTGTTTTCTTTTCTATAAAAAAATAAAATAAAAATTTCAAAACATTAAAAATATAAAAAAAAATTATAAATAAATAAACAGGGGAGTGCCGGTATTTTGACCCTCTTGGTTTAGCATGACAGTGCGGACACTGTCAAGTTCAAGTTTGGGGGTATGCTCGGTACGTCTTCTTCCTTCGCATTCATTTGTATATTTTTTGCATTTGCATACTTATTTGAAAACCCATAAAAATTTGAAAAATTTCAAAATTATAAAAGTAATTGTATTCAATTTTGGCTAATTGACTTGAGTTTGACAAATAGGTTAACTAGCTAGGAACAACTAGATCTTTGACTTAGTAAATTAAAAACCCTAAAAATAACCTTCCTTAAAATTTAACGGTAGAAAGTATATGCCTTGTAGTTTATTTAGAAATAGGCAAATTTTGGGTTCACTTTTTGGGCTAAGTCGAAACAAGGGAAGAGTATTGATGTTCTTATTAGAGTATAAGTTTGAAAAATAGTTCCTAGCTTAAGTCTAGATTCTGAAAACGTATACCCTACAATTTGCACAATCACGCACCTTGAAACTTGGAATAGTAAAAGAGACCTTGAAATGCTCTTGTCTAAAGTCCTTAGTATGATGAAAATGAAAAAAAATATATAAGTGTGAATAAAGAATAAAAAAATGAACACTGGTTTTTGTAATTACTTAAGGCTGTAAAAATAGAAAAATATTTAGCGAGGGTGCTTCATCACCTAGTGCCTTAGACCAACTGGTTTGGGAGTCACTGCTAAAAGCCTTGGGTGTTGCAAGACTAGGAATTACGCTTTAAAGTGCAAACATATCTTGTAATCGGTTGTTGGTACCTCAAGAAGTATTAACGGTCGCATGAAGGATGTGTAAGCAAAATTCAATTAAAAATTCACCAACTAATTCGTACTTTGGACAACGGACAAGGGTACGATTGCTTGATTTGAATTTCCAAGCGTAGGGTTGATCTATACACACACGTGGGGATATGTGATTAGAGTTTAGATGAGAGAAAGGGATGAAGAATAGAACTTGTATCTTTAGTAGAGTTGATAGAAATTCCTAAGTGGAGATGGAACCGTAGAAGGAAAACTTAAGAGATGCCGAAAGCTAAGTAGATCTACATAACATATATAATCTTAAGTTAAATAATGAGGAAGCGTGAAGAATGTGGGTGGATAATTTACGAGTCGACGATAATAGAATTCCTTGTTAGAAAACCTTATTGTAGAACAAAAGTTAATGGGCCGAGTTGATAGGATTTTATGGGTAGTATCCGCTGAAAACCCTCAGGAGACAACACTCCTCCTACTAGGGACACCTAGAGGTTTAACGGCTTGTTGCGCGTGCTCAGTGCAATCGCGTTTCCCTGAGAAAGTGTGGTTAGGATTTTAGTGAATAAAAATAAGTTTGCTCGAGGACGAGCAAAAGATAAGTTTGGGGGTATTTGTTCACACCATAATATTGCATTATTGTATTCCCCATTCTTATTCTTTTTATAAATAAACAGGTGCTTTTGACGCTTGTCTGCTACATGTTACAGGTTACAGGTTCTTGGACAGAAAACAGTGCAAACGATGTAAAGACGATGAAAATGTGGACTTTAACCAACAAACAGAGAATCTTGATCAAGCCTACATAAGGAACAAGTCATAAAGCAAAGATTCAAGACATCGACTCAAAGGGAACGGTTAAAAAGCCATTGCAAATTGTTCACTGAAGATCTGGAACCAACCTAGATGCCCAAATGGAAAAAGAACCAAAGAACCAGAAGACAAAAAGGACCAAGAACAAAACCCTAAAATTTCAGCATGTGAGCCAACTAAAGGGCCGCGGAACCGTGGCCCAAGCCCACCATTGCCGCGGTTCCGCGGCCAGAAGAAGACAAAAGGAGAATTATTTTTTACCAAAATTCAATGGCTTCGTTGACCGGTCTTTCTAGAGGGCTATTTTAGTAATTGTAGACATGCGAATCAGATGTAACCTAGGGTTTCCTATTCTCTATAAATAGGAACTCAAATCATTGTATTCTTTATGCCTCCTTTTAATAAAAATTCAGAAATCCTTTTTGGAGAGCATCGGTGTTTCTTCTCCATTCAGAAATTCAGATCTGACAACCCTGCATGGATGATTGGAGGGATGCATCTGTAAGTAATTTAATTTCTTGCCCTAGTGTAGTTTTCAATTCCTTGCCCTAGGTAGATTTAATTTCATGCCCTAGGAACTTGTTTAGGGTTTAGCTTTTGGGAAGGATTTTGAGAGATGAGATCTCTCATCCCTTTCTTACCCACCAAATATTTACAATAGGACTCCATGCATACATGCACATACCGCTCCCTACGGCACTCTATCCCTCGAGGTAGCGGTGATACCGTAGTATAAAGGCCCGGGTGTGATGTTTTCTATGGAGGTTAGGGTAAGGATCTCTAAAGGAAGGACAAGAACCTGGAGGAAGGAACACCTTCCCGAACGGATCTAATCCACTTTATTGATAATTACCATAACTCCTCACAGATCTTCATTCGGGTATTGAAAGCGGTGAGATTTAATTACATTTCCAAACCATCCCTAAACCTAGCCCTAGCAAGAGTAGATCTAGATAATTGCCTTAGGATAATTTAGATTTTTAGATTTAATAATCTGTCCGAACACCTTTCGGAATTAACTCGTAAGAACGAATCGGAAATTCACAACATCTCTGTGGACCGACCCGTACTCACCGGCTAGCTTCATGCGACGCCGTTCTTGATTGCGGTTACAAATATTTTTGATCTATCTTTTAGAAAGCGCAAGCACGCTAAATCACTCAATCAGTACCTCTCGAGTGCCTGAGGTTACCCACTTTATCTGCGGAGTGGCCAATGGAATGTCAAACCAGATTGAATCTTTAGGTTCTTTATCAAATCTTCAGTAATCGTTTGCGGTTCTGGAATCAGTTCCAGTTATACCATACTCCCATTACTGTTTTCTGAAAAAATCCATTTTTATTAAAACTGTGGCGAGTCAAGAACAATATCACTATTGATCTTCCAGATGGTAGAAAGTCAACCCTCGTCATAGCCCGGGTCAACCCATAAACAGCCATTACAGAAACGTGCCTTGGGTTATCCGGAGTCTGGTTTTAAGCATAAGATGGACAACTCCCCGTATCTTAACAATGTCAAGATATGAACTATTCTATATCCAATATAGAAACAGAGGCACTGATTTAATTGAACCAGATTCAGATCATGCAGCTGTCTCCAGTGCATGTCAACTAAATGGAAAGAGGCCGATCAGCGCTACTCAACTTAGGAATGCTTCCAATTATGAGTAACCTGAAAGAGAAGCAAGTTCTCATTACTATCAACTGAATACCTTACACAAGTATCTACATCTTCGATCACCTTGAAGAATCCCGATACTTGCAATACCTGGTTCTCTACTTTAATCTTATACTTATAACTTCTCAAAACTCAGACCCTGTGTTTCTACTAAACACCTGTCTAAAGTCATAAGTAAATCGAATATAGTACGAGTACCTACCCCTCTGTCCTAATGGACACTGGACAATACACATAACTCTGTATAAGTCCCTTGAGTCAAATGACTCATTCACTGTGTGTCGTAGGTTGAAAACTGTACTTATGGTTAAGAAGAATTACACCGCTGTTCAATGCTCCTTACCTAACCATCCACTGATATAGGTAAATGTCATAGACATAATTTCAAAAAGGTATATCTCACTCTATAAAAATAGACGTACAGATATATCAATTTGAAATTGGTGCATAACCGCAGATATTCAAAACCAAATATTTGCCGTCTGGCAAACAACCCAGGTGACTTCCTCAAATATCACCGATTACAATGAATCCCAATATAATGAGGATGATCACCCAATTCCCAATAACTTACTCCTACTCATCATCTGTAAAACTATACAGATGTGAGAATCCAACCTGGTAAATACATACCCTGGAGCAAGTGTCTAATTGGGAAATCAGTTTTCTTTTAACAGTACACAGTGAAACTGAAACATTGAAATGTTTCGATGGGGTATCCTGGTATTCCTAGTAATGCCTCTTCCATTATCCAGATTCACAGCTGTAACCGTATAATTCTTTGCCATCTCTCCAAATCCCTTTATATGTCTTTAGTCATTACCTTCTGTACACCCTTTTAGGCCAAATGGCTTTCTTCCTTTCCTACCGTTCGGCACCAGCCTATGGTTTGGAAGAAGACTATCCAAAAAGCATAATGGGTGTACTGTCCTAATCCTAGGAGCACTCGCAATGCGAGAGAAGGTGAAGATAAAGGACACCTGAATAAACCTTATTCCTATTTCTCCTGAACCAGAATCCATCCCCGAACTGGAACAAGTTCCTTTCGAGTGCGTATATAACCATACGATGGAGTATCCAATAAACTTGGGATCTTCGTAGTGATACGGAGTGTCCTGGAGAAATACAAAGGTGATTTAGGATTGGCGAAGAAATATTTGGTTTGGTCGTGAATAGCAGTCGCAATTTACTTTGCCCTCTTACTAATCCCTTTCTTTGTCTTAACTTAATACCTTCTGTACACCGTTTAGGCTAATTGGTTTTCTTCATTCCCTACCGTTCGGCACCAGCCTAAGGTTTGGAAGAAGACTTATCCAATTTGCGTAATAGGTGTACTATCTCCTAAACCAAGGAGTACTCGCAACCTGAGAGAAGGTAAAAGGAAAAGACAACTGAATAATCCTATTCGTTTTCTCCAGAACCAGAAACCATCCTCGAATTCCTTCGAGTTCGTATATAACCATACGATGGTTTTGTCCAATGGAAGTGGACGTTCGTAGTAATACGGGGTGTCCTGGAGAAAAGGGTAAAAGTAGGAGTGGCAATGAGGTTTGCAACTCTGACAATCCAAAAGCCAGTGTTAAGAGGGTTCGGTTAACTTGGTCACTGAGTTATAGTCTAGGGTCGGGTCAATGGTCGCTGCCAAAGAGAGAGAGAGAAAAGAAACACTCAGCATGCACTCTAACCTAGATCAGAATGGTTATCACTTTATCTAATCAGGAAACCTCCCACTGTAACGTCAAATTCTTCCCCAAACCTGAAAGAAGAATTAGCCGGAATCACCCGAGGAGTAAACCAACTCATCAGTGGGAATCGGGATCCAACTATTATCGTATGATAACGTGACGGAATCTGCTCACGTTATCACACTCCAGAAGGTATGTGCATATCTGGCAAGTTTCAGTTTCTTTAGAAACTCCCGATGTGGATTTTTGCCCCATGCTCTTATGACCTTGACTTTGGCCAACATATCATAAGTCACATGTCAAGTTCTATCCGTCATTGTCCAGGTTAATTTGAACCCACCCGTACATACCCTTGACTTTGGCCAAAATAGTAGTACGACTGTCCCAAACCAACGCATCTATCTATGCTGCATATGAATACCCAACAGCTACCAAACACCGTGCCTTGACTTTGGCCAACATACACAGCTTGAATACTATTGACTATCCATATGAAATAACGGAGGGCTACGAATGGTTTCTGGCGAAAACCTTTAACGTAATGAACTTGATATCGTTGAAGGAACCGGATAGCTTTTAAAATATAGTGACGAAAACCTTTGCTAAAGAGGTCACTCTCGGTGAAGGGATCTCGGCTCTTTCCCCGTAGAATGAGGTGCAGGATATTCCAACTGAATACCATGATGCAAAGAAAAAGTAATCGGCTATAGTGAAGTTACTGCCCTGACGCAAACTTCTGTCCAAGGGGTCACTCCCGGTGAAGGGATCTCGGCCCTTGCCTCGTCGACTGAGGAGCAGGATATTCCAACTGAATACCACGATGCAAAACAAAAGTGAACGCCCTTTCAATAACAGCTTTTTGAAAAATGTTCCAACAACATCAGAATAGGTTTGTTTATCTTGCATTGATCCGAATCAACGCAGTCCCATCAATTGATCACACCAATAAAGAACGAAAATAATGACGTACGTATATGCCATCCGCATTCGCCACTGGGTCCCGTCATCACCCGTTAGGTTAGCTAACTAACGACAGAGCGGGGACTGGACAAGCGCGGATGCAAAACATATACAACATCTACTAGTATATATATCAATATATAATTTTTGCTCAAGGCATGATAAAAAATGCAGCATCACAGAAATGTAACCAGCATCACAGAACAATACAGATATCTGGGATCCCCGGATTTCATAGAGCCTCTACTGAAACCCGACGTTCCCCTGGTCGTGTGGATAGCCTGTGCAATGAAATCCTAGATCCCTACGGACGCGACAAGTTACCCGCCAAAACCTGAAGCGAGGCAGCCCCCTTCAGCAACGTGAATGGACCACCCAGTACTTCACGGAATCCAGTAACTTGGGCACCCTCCTGGGTCAACCTCCCCCTACGAGTGCGGCGAATAGCCCGTCAATTCTAGAGTGAAGCCCCCTCCATCTTAACGCCATGAGATGCGGGCTTGTTGCCCTCTAGAACCCGACTATCCGTGCACCCCTCCACGGGGCAATCCTAGTACAGAAAGTAAAATATACATACAACGGGTACATCGACCTCGACCCGGTCGTGCCCCAAAAGAATAATACAAACAGGCAGTGACGGCAGTCCACATGTCGGACGCTCGCCCCGCAATATCAAATGTACATATAAAACAAAACTGTACTAATATTGCAACCAGGCTATCCCCCACGACCAATCCGCAACATCACAGCACAACACAGAACATCAACGTGAATGTCATGTTCGCAAATCCGTCTAAAAGGGCTATAGCAGTTAGACAGGATTTACCGATTAAGTGACATTTACGGTCGCAGATATATTGTAAATACTGTGAACTAGCGTGTTTAAAATTTCTGATCGAACAAATTTACCCAAGTGGGCCCCAAGCACTACTGTAGCACTTACAGAAAATATGGGCCCAAAAAGAATATTCCAAAAACCCCATTTTCATCTCAGGAGCTCTCTGTAAAAATTTAGTGCACTGAACAGTACATACGGTGGCGGAACCGCGGCCTAAGCATGGGTTTGGCCGCAGTTCCGCGGTGGTATAGTGAGAACGTGCGACCAAATTTTCACAGAATGCTTCTAATTACCTGCATGTGTTTCTGCAACAACCTGAAAAATTTTTGGAGCTAAAAAAAATTCGACAGAGAACAGACGCACTAAAAATACGGTTTTTGGGATTTTTTTGTTCGATCGAGTTCTAAACATACTAGAGCATGCTAGACTAGGTTAACGGCCTGTCTCTGATACCAATGTAAGTCCGCGGCGGCGCCCCGGCCGTCGATCCGACGCCGGAATGCAGAAACCAAAAACTTTGCAAACTAGCAAACCGGCACCACCGCGCACTTTTAACCCGGATCGGGCCATTAACCTAGCTACTAGCAAACTAAAAGATGGGTGAAGAGATGTACCAAGTGATCCATGTCCTTCGGTCTTCGTCTCCACTCCGATCTCCCGCGGAATCTCCGTCCGTCACCTCCTCGTCGGAAAGGGCACCACGTAGCCGAGTTCTTTTACGGGCTCCCTCCTCTGGACCGAGGCAACTCGGGCACGAAGTTGGCGAGCTGACGCGTCCAAGAGATGCTGTAGGTGTAGTGTAGAATCTATTGTCTCTTTTGGGGTTTAAGAGAAGTTGCCATGGTATGTGGAGGAATAATATGACATGAGGATGAGCATAGGAATTTTTGAAGCAAGCTAAAGCCAAGTGAGAATGAATCATTTTCCATTCCAATAAATTCCCTCTCTCTCCCTCCTAGGATGTGGCCGGCCCCTCATCAAAAATGGGTGGAGAAAAAGGAATGAAAATTCAAGTGAGAAATGTGTGAAGATAATGATAAAAAAGTCACCACATTTCAACTCCAAAAGCCAAATCAATTTCCAATCCATTTCTAATCTCATTCTAATCTTATTTAATGCAAGCAATGTGATAAGAAAGGAATCTCATGATGATAAAGGAACAAATGCAAGAAACCCCTCCATAAATAAGTTATTTGCAAACTGCAAATAACCCCCTCCATCGATAAAGTCCAGCCGCGAAGGAACAAAGGAAAACCGGCCGGAACGGAATGCAAACTGGCAACTTCAGAAAACTGATCCCGTAATAAATTACAGGAAAACCCCGCTACTGCATATACATGCCCACATTTGTATTCCCACTGAACACAAATGCAAAGAGACAAAACTACACTATCTAATACTAGGATCCAGCTTAAGCCAAAGCCGGCTAGTAAAAACCGTCCGATCACGATCCGTGCAATACCGCACGTATCTGATCGAACCCTGCCATATCTCCATACTGCCTCTACAGCGTTTCGCCCGAAACCTGAGTAACTGTGTGTGTGGTGGACTCTAAAGACTCGTCAATACTATGGCTGTGGATTTAACCACTAGCACGTCAGAGGTATTAGCCATACGTGACAGGCTACCGGCTATTGACCAAAAGGGACGTCTTTGAGCGAACTCATCTTGACACCCTACTGAGCCTGTCAG
Organism: Agapanthus africanus; assembly: GCA_030015575.1. Classification (NCBI taxonomy): domain Eukaryota; kingdom Viridiplantae; phylum Streptophyta; class Magnoliopsida; order Asparagales; family Amaryllidaceae; genus Agapanthus; species Agapanthus africanus. The sequence continues at coordinate 369,724,877 of CM057349.1, read as the reverse complement.
TGACAATATCCGTACAAGCCGGTCCGTTCGTCTATGAGCATCGCATGGCGGGCCTAGGGGGTTGGTAAAAGTCAGACCCCCAATAGCGGTACAAGTCGTGTCGGAGTGTAGCCCAGAACACCCTGAGATACTACTGGAATACCTACCAGTAAATCTCCTGCCTTGGCCAAGGACTTTTCATGTACTGGCTCTCCTAGACACAGCACGACCTCACCCCCAATACAGGGAGAGACGAACCCCTGCAGATACGCTCACTGCCTCCATGTGGCTCGGGACTGTACCCAACTAAAACCTGTTTGCACGTCTCCTTTGAGCGTGGTAGGGTAGTAATCAAAGCACAGTGGGAACTCACACGAGACAAATGACGATCTCAGGTCGATGAACTAACCTGTACACATGTTACCAGGGAACTGCTATCTGACGTCAGGTATAATACCAACTAGCAGGTTCCCGGTGAGTCCTGTCCGGTGTACTCATAACCCAATGAGCACCTGTATACATCTTAGGTGAACCAACTGACACCAGTGGCTTGTGAGACCGGCCACCGCCCCTCGTCGGGGTCTCGACTGTATACACTAGTCTACTCTGGAGTATCGATGCCCTGTCTCGAAACTCCCACGACTAGGGACCTTTTAAGGATGTGCTTATAGACCCCAGCTCCCATGTATATGATCGCCCTCATACTGCTGGTAGTCAAGCAAGAATCCTAGGGGCTCTATCAACATGTAATAGCGACTCGTAAGGTCACCTAAAGCAGTACATGATGATAAAGATAAACCAGATAGCATACTATCATCTTGAGTAAGACTGTCCTACTGGGACAGGTCCTCCCTCAATCATTGCAATCACGTTCCTGTGATCCAATAATTGACTCTGAGGGCACTATCTCCAACACTTACCGACTACCTTTGCCCCACTAGTATGATCTGCATCATTATCCTGGTAGTCAAGTACTCATCCTAAGGGTTTTATCAATATGTAATAGAGAGACAATAAGTGTGCATATTAAGATAAAGAGCAACCAGATAGCATACTATCATGTCGAGCAAGAAAATCCTCCCTATATATGTCCAAGCATTCACTACAATATACAACGCATGTAAAGTAATGGCCTCTAAGGCATAAATATAACTAACAATCTCCCACTTGCACTAAGGCCATCTGTTGTAGTATCCAATACTCAACAATATAGCAGTGGCTGTAGTATTCCACACTCAATCATCCCATAGAAGTCTTTCTAGGGTTAAGGCCTTTGTGAGTGGATCCGCTGTGTTATCCTTTGTGTCTTACTCTCCTAACCTCGATCCCTTGAAGATCAACTATCTCCCTGATATCATAATACTTGCCTCAGAATATGTCTAGAACGATGACGGGACCTGCGTTCCTAGGCCAAAACCACAACTCCATTATTGTCACAATAACAGTTATTGGACGCTCAATGGTAGGAACCTTGTTCATCTCATGAACAAGAAATGTCCAGACAACCACTTTGGTAGTATCATTGGTAGCAATGTTGTTAGTTATATGTATGCTTTAGAGGCCATTACTGTACATACGTTGTATATTGCAGTGGATGCTTGGACATATATAGGGAGGACTTTCTTACTTGACATGATAGTATGCTATCTGGTTACTCTTTATCTTAACATGTACTCTGATTGTCTCTATGTCACATGTTGATAAAGCCCTTAGGATGAGTACTTGACTATCAGGACTATGATGCAGATAATACTAGTGGAGACAGTGTAGTCGCCAAGTACATCCTTCAAATGTTCCTAGTTGTGGGAGTGCCGAGACAGGGCATCGATACTCCAGAGTAAACTAGCGTATGAGCTTCTTGACCCATATGATGGGCGATGGATGATCCTATATCCATTAGTGTTTGACATCAGAGAAGGTATACGGGGGCTCAGTGGAGACTGGGTACACTGGACGGACTCGCTGAGAACTTCTAGATGGTATTATACCTCACGACAGATGGCAGTTCTCTGGTGACACTAGTACAGGTTAGTCTGTAGATCCGAGATCGTCATAGAGTCTTGTGTGATTCCCACTGTGCTTTGATTTCCATCATACCACGTCCAAGAGGGCGTGCAAAACGGTGGCTTTTGGGTACAATCCTGAATCACATGGAGGCAATGAGCGATAGGAGGGGTTTCGTCTCTCCCGGTATAGGGAGTTGATGTTGCGCTGTGTTCGATTGGCTATAAATGGAAATCCCTGGCCAGGGTTGCTGAGATTTACTTGTAAGTGTTATCAGTAGTTTCTCGAATTGTTATGGACCTCATATCGACACGACTTATCAAGCTACTGGGGTCTGACGTTTACCACCCCTAGGCGAGATATGCGACATATCAGACGAAGAGACCGGACTGTATGGGAGTGTTACTGGTTGGATTCATGGGAGAATGTACATGCTTTCTTATTGATCTTCTGATTGCTCAATACCTGGGTGGCTGTTACGTTTAGCTGGCCGCTTGCAGCTTGTGGGTGTTTGATATGATCATCACCTACTGCCGGCGTATTGACGATTCTTTAGAGTCCTACACAGAGATTTCCTGGCTCAGGCAAAACGGAGTAAGAGCACATATATGATATGTGCGGGACCAAGAACAATACGTGTATGTGATACCGTATTAGATTCTCGCGATATGAGATATCGGCCGGGTATATGTGATATAGCCGGGTCATCGGATCAAGTGTTGATTCGATGAACTGATACAGATTATATTAGTCGGTTATTTGTGAAATAGCCGGATTATCGGATCAAGTGTTGATTCGATAATTTAATGTATAATTATATATTTGATATATTAAATTACATTAACTAGTATAAGCTCACTTAAAGATTCTTTTTCTCACTCGGGTAATACATTGATATACATGCGATATATGTTAATTGTATTATTTTATTTTGTTACAAAATATATTATATATGTGATATATAATATTGTAACAAGTTAAGGTTACAAATGCAACATGTTTTGTGGAGTTTAAACATGGTTAGGGTTTGGATTAGGGTTAAGCTTTCTTAAAGCTTCTAGAAGCTTTGTTTTTGTTTTTAAGCAAAGATATTTTGTAAAGATATTTTGGTTGATATTTCTTAACCAAACCCAAACCCTTTACCATAGTTATTTCTCTACAAGGGTTAAGTTTATATTCTTCACCCATGGTTGCAATTCTAACCTCACACAAGGATTTCATTATTCATCACAAAGTGATTTTTTCTTCTTCTTCCTTTGAGAAATGCTTTCTAGCTTTTTCTAATGTGATGAAAATGAGTGAAAAATTGAAAACAAATGAGAGCCAAATTCCTACTTCATCATCCTCATCTATTCTAGCCGCTTAGATTAGGGTGTTTGCTTTGTTAATACTTGATTAGCAAAGTAAGAGCTTAGGTTTGAGTTTCTTCAAGGTAGATCATCTTTGTTATTGAAGATCGGAAGCAAGATTGCATCTTTCTCTTCATGGAGCCTCTCTAGAGTCCAAGTACATGATGATCGCTGCGAAGGGACCTCAACACGGAGCTTTAGAAGTGAAGGAACGGACTACAAAGGTTGTAATCCCTAACTCTTAGAAGTAAAGTTGTTTACTTACTTTGTTTCGCCTAATCTCTAGTCTAAGATCTTGGTTAGGGTTGTTCGGCACATGAAAATTTGAATTTGGCATGGTTGATGCCTTGTAGAACCTTGTGACTGTGCCTAGTAACCCTACAGTAGTATGAGAGCTAAGCTAGAGCTTTAGGCGTTGTCTAGACGAAGTTTAAAATACGATCGAACCCCGAAACATCGAATTAGACCCCCTCTCTGGAAAATTTTTAAAATGTTGATTTTTTTCTGTATTAAAAATACTCAGAAAATTAAGCAGGTAATTTTATGGATATCGGTGAAAAACGAACACCTGAATCCATCAAAGCGCCGTGGAACCGCGGCCAAACCAAGGTATTGGCGGCGGTTCCGCGGCAAGTCTTGAGGATTGAGGGATCGTATTTTCAACAGTTGATCCGTAGGTGTTACCAAGTGCTTCTGGGAATTTTTAATATTACTCAAGTGTTGAGTGTTCTGGAGATCCTTTAGAATTCGTTGATTCGATCAGAAAGTTTAACTTCATTTAAGTTTTTCCGGGTAATTAAGAACGTGTTAAAAAGTTCGAACGGATATCAATAACTCACTTTTTCTCCTGCCGGAAAATTTCCAAGTGTTGGATTTTTTCCTTAATTAAAGAACATTCATAGTCGTGCAAGTAACGCGGTAGACCCTCTAGAAGAACACAAACCTTAACTCGATTATGTGACCGTCTGAACCGCCTCTAAACCTTAGGGTTTGGGGCAGTACGGCGTTGCCACATGTGAGGCGTTGGTTTGACCCTTCTACGGCTGGACCATTGGTACTGTGGCATGTGATGGATATTTTTTGAACTCCGCTCAAGTGTTGAGCTATTTGGGAAATCTTGGGTGTTTGTTTATTCGATCGGAAAGTTTAACATTGTCTATTTATCTGGAATGTGATACAATATTTGGAATCCACAAGTAGTTATGAGATAACTAATTTGAATGTTATAAATCTAGCAGTTTAGTCTCGTTTGATCGGTTGCCACGGGATTTTGATGCGATCAAAAGTCCGTCGCAATCACGTAGCGTACGCGGATACTCGCCAGATAAACTTAATAGATAACCACGCCCCATAGCCCCGACCAAGTGACTTTAGGAGAACCCTGTCGCCAAAAGCATCCGTTCGGGTGCTCGCGGCAGCGGTGTTCCGCCTTAGTGCACTTCGTCGACGGCATCCGGGGGTGCGGCCGTCTACTAAAGTTTGCGACGAGCATTCGATCAGGATGTCGGGAATCTTGTTGAATTGCCCGACTTGATATTGAGAAGAGTTTTCGATATTGAGACTAAAATGCGGGGTTTATAATTGTTAGGCAAGCGATGTCTAAGGAATTCATTTGGTTAGGCATGAGATGTCTAAGGAGGTTGCGGATTCCAACTGTTGTAGTTTTACACTTTCTTTTCTGCTACCGTAAGTGTAATATATGGTGTATCGCCGGTTTCGTTGATATACATCAACAACAATTGGGATACGCATATTTACTTACGTTGATGACATGTGATGTTATGTGTTGCTGTGATATGTTATATTGGATCGTCGTGTTTTGAATAGCCGGGGGTTTTATGTGAGATGAGAGTTTTTCATTTTCATTCATGTAAAATTCATTGTATGTAATATTCTTTTATTGGGGCACTTCCGGGATGAGGATGATGTCACCATTGTATATTATTTACTTTTCTGCATTGGGATAGACCCAAGGCGGGGAGCACAAGTAACCGGGTTCTAGGGTCTAGTGGGAGACTATCTCGAGGAGTCGAGACCGGGTCTCCTAACTCTAGAACTGGCAGGGTTACTTGCCGCTCTCGTAGGGGTCTAGGGATGTGGGTTTGGCTATTCATCACGACCGTGAAATCTGTGTTTTATACAGGCTCGTATTAAAACACGGACCTCGTAGTATATCCAATACTTCATATATGTTCTTCTGCTGCAATGTTCTGTGATGAGATCATATTACTGCCTGAGACGAATGTTTATATTATATATATGAGATATATGTTATATTGCTGATTTCGTTTCAAATGTGATGCTTGTGAAGCATAATAAAATGGGACTTCATTAATGAGATTAATGAAATAAAAGAAACCTAAAGATATTGTAGAAACTTGTTTAAAAACTGGTAGCTCTAGTTCTTGCTTTGCATAACGGTATTCCTTGTAGAATATCCAGCACCTTATTCGATAAGGAAAGAGCGGAGATCCCTTCACCGGGAGTGACCTCTTTAGCGAAACTAGCAGATGTTGCACACTCGGTTTGTCTTTTGATTGCTTTTATAGTTTTTTCTTTGCATAGCAGTATTTGTGAAATATCCTGCACCTTATTCGATAAGGAAAGAGCCGATATCCCTTCACCGGGAGTGACATCTTTAGCAAAACTAGTAAGGCCTCAAAAACACTCCATTTAAAATCACTCGATTCTACAACGATATCAAGTTCATTACGCAAAGAGTTTTCTTAAAAACCTGTCGTAGCCCTCCGTCATTTCAGATAAGTACTAGTTAGTATTCGTGCTACGTTTGTTGACTATGTTAAGACGTAGTGTGCGGTAGCTGATTAATGCTTATCTGTATAAACATATGATGCGATTAGATTAGGGTAGTCGTGCGACTTTCTTGACTATGTTAAGGGTCGTGCGGGTGGGTTTAATTCAATCGGAAAATGACGGGTTGAACTTGACTAGCACTTATGATTTGTTGACTATGTTAAGGTCATATAGCTGTTAGGGGTAAAATATTATTGGGAATTTCAAGTATTGAAATTTGCAATGAGATTGCATACCTCCTATGAGATAGTTGGATCCCGATACCCATTGCGAGTAAGAGTTACTCCTGGGAGAGTTTTACACATTACAATTAGCCGATCAAGTAGGTGTCTAGAAAGATGTCAACGGGGTTACGCCCCTGGGAAAACGAGGTTTACTTTAATTAGTTCCGTGCGAAAGCATGAGGAACCTCCCTCAAAGTACCAGCACTAGCCTGGCTGAAAGATTGGCGAACTTGTAGCGTGTAATTAATCCCGGCTAGTCTTTCCTTTTAGGGTTTGAAGGAAGATTTGACTAAAACAGTAGGAGACATCCTGATTAGGTATATTAATAACCAATCTAATCTTGGAAGAGCATACGCTGAGTGTTTTCTTCTCTCTCTCTCCAGGTAGCGACCATGTCACGCCTTAATCAAGATAATAATACGGATGTATTGACCGAACCCGCTTGTTATACTGCGCTAGGGAACGTTGGTCCCGCTCCAACTTATAATTGTTATAAGACAGAGCAGGAAATAGGGGTTACCAGAATTCCTTTGCCGCCCAAACGAAGAAATTGCATGCCGATGCATCATCTTCGGGTATGTTCATTACCGAGAACTGTTTCTCAATATCCTTTACGTCCTGGGTATGAGATACCGGATCAGGATCCCGCAAATATAATTTGTTACATGGGCTATAGATAGGTAGAGAACTGAGAACATGTGATAAGTTTCAAGAGTTGGAAATGATGCAAGTGTTGCAGCCAAGTCTGTTGGCTGTTATCACCTTGTATTACCAGAATACATTGATTCTGAATGAATGTTATTGATACCGAACCTGATATACAACATCATATCAGTCTCTTTATTAGTAAAGAAGGATATAATTTTGTATTGCTGGATAATGTTTTGAACATTTTCTATATCAAGAGTTGATCGGTTCAGGCACGTTATCTAAAAGCATAGACGTTCTAAATCAAACCACAGTTCTTAACGTACAGAACACAAACAAGAGGAAGAGTTCAGAAATGAATGAATCCTTCTTGAGGTATTATAGACTAGGTCATATCAATGCGACCCGACTAGCTAAAGTTAAATAAAGATGCATATTTAAATTAGTTTGGATTTACATCTTGTAAAAACTTGCCGATCATGTCACAAAGATAAGATGACCATAGCTCCGTTTATTAGAAACATAGAAAGAGTTAATAAACTCTTGGGATTGATACATACTGATGTATGAAAGTCCCCTGTCTATATATGCCAGGACCGGTTCTTTGTACTTTATTACATTCACCGATGATCTCTTAAGATTCAGACATATGTTCCTGTTGAAACACAAGTCCGAAACTTTTGAGATAATCACAGAATATAAGTTAGAAGTAGAGAACCAAAAACGGGTATAAGTATTATGTCCTTTGATGAGATCAAGGAGGAGAATACTTGAGCACGGAATTCCTGGAATATTCTAAAGGAGAATGAGATTCTCTCTCAGCATTACTCCTCCGTATACACCACAGCAAGTCGGTGTATCGGGACGAAGCAATCGTACCCTATGTGATATGGTGTGCTCTATGATGAGTACTACTGAGTTGCCTATTTTCTTTTAGGGTTATGCACTTGAGAAGTTGCGTGCCTATTGAATAGGGTTCCAACCAAATCAGATGCCTACCACTCCATATGTGATATAGTATGGGAAGAGCCCATCTCTTAAAGATGTTAAGATTTAGGGTTGTCCGGCCTATGTCATAAGCAAAATCCGGACAAGCTCGAGGCAAGGTCAGTTCTGTGGAAGTTTGTTGGATATCCCAAGTATTCGCAAGGGAATATCTTCTACCACACCGAGGAACAAAAGATGTTTTATTTCTCGGCATACCACATTTTGAGAAAAAGGGAATTTCTTGTGAAGAAATTAGTGGTCATGGGGTAGAACGGGAAGGAGTTCCAGCTATACAAACTACAGCTGATGATTTGGTAGAACCGGAGGATTCAATAGATCCCAACGAACCTCAGCCTCTTCGCCGATCTAGTAGGGTTTCTCATCCACCTGAGAGATTCTTCGGTTTCTCTATGACAGTAGGAGCAAGGATTGCATAATGAGATGATGACCCAACTAGTTTCGAGTGGGCCATCAGGAGTGGGACTCTGTAAGAATGGCTGGATGCTCAGCGATCTGACATGGAATCCTTATACACCAACAAAGTATGGACTTTGGTTGCTTTATCTGAAGGGTTAAATCCCCATCAGGAGCAAGTATATCTTGAGAAGATTACTTGGTGTACATGGAAAAGTTGAGACTTTCAAAGCTATGCTTAAGTCCATCCAGATCCTACTTGCCACCGCTACATACCATGACTACGATATCTGGCGATTGGGTGTCATGACTGCTTTTCTAAATAGTGATTTAGAAGAGAACGTCTATAAGTACACAGCCAGAGGGCTTCGTAGACAATGGGAGCAGCGGAAACGTGTGAAAGATGTTTTATGTGATAAATCATGCATCGCAGAGTTGGAAAGTCTGTTTTGATGTGCTAGTCAAAGAGTTTGACTTCATCAAAATGGTAGATGAACCAAGTATATACAAAAAGGTAGTAGGGAGTATGGTGGTGATTCTCGTATAGTACGTAGATGATATACTCTTGATAGGGAAGAAGTTTCCTATACTATGCTCGGTCAATCTCCTCTTATCACAAAGATTCTTCATATAGGATCAAGGTGATACCTCCTAAATCCTGAGTTATGGATCTATGAGATAGATCTAATTGGATGTTAGGATTCTCACTAGTTGTAGTGAGATGGTATCAATCGATCCTGGGGAGAATCACCGGAAAGGTTCCAGGGTGATAAGGACGACTGAATGTCAGTCACAGGCATTGTCTTTACCCTCAGTGGAGGGACGGTATGTTGGAAGAGTTCCAAGCTAGATACCGTGACATACTAGACGATTAAAGGCAAGATACATCATTACCAAGGATGCTACCAAAGAGGAAGTCTGGATATATATTAGTTCATGAGATGAACTTCGTTCCTGCCATTGTGTGACAATGGAGTTGTGGCTGATACCTAGGAACCCCCGTCCCATCAGAGATCCAGACATAATCTTAGGCAGTATCGCCTGATCATGGAGATGGTTGATCTCCAGGGAGATCGAGGTTAGGAGAGTAGACACAGAGGACAACATCGCGGATCTACTCACAAAGGCCTATTTCCCAGTAGAGACTTTTATGGGATGGTTGAGTATGAGATACTTCAACCACAGCTGATTGTTGGGTATGCGATACCACAATAGATGGCCCTAGTGCAAATGGGGGATTGTTAGTTATATGTATGCCCTAGAGGCCATTACTGTACATACGTATATTGTAGTGGATGCTTGGACATATATAGGGAGGACTTTCTTGCTCGACATGATAGTATGCTATCTGGTTACTCTTTATCTTAACATGTACTCTGATTTTCTCTATGTCACATGTTGATAAAGCCCTTAGGATGAGTACTTGACTACAAGGACTATGATGCAAATCATACTAGTAGGGAAAGTGTAGTCGCCAAGTACATCCTTCAAATGTTCCTAGTCGTGGGAGTGCCGAGACAGGGCATCGATACTCCAGAGTAGACTAGCGTATGCGCTTCTTGACCCATATGATGGACGATGGATGATCCTATATCCATTGGTGTTTGACATCAGAGAAGGTATACGGGTGCTCAGTGAAGACTGGGTATACTGGACGGACTCACCGAGAACTCCCAGATGGTATTATACCTCACGTCAGATGGCAGTTCTCTGGTGACACTGGTACAGGTTAGTCTGTAGACCCGAGATCGTCATAGAGTCTTGTGTGATTCCCACTGTGCTTTGATTTCCATCATACCACGTCCAAGAGGGCATGCAAAATGGTGGCTTTTGGGTACAGTCCCGAATCACATGGAGGTAATGAGCGATAGGAGGGGTTTCATCTCTCCTGGTATAGGGAGTTGATGTTGCGCTGTGTTCGATTGGTTATAACTAGAAATCCCTGACCAGGGTTGCTGAGATTTACTGGTAAGTGTTATCAGTAGTTTATCGAACTGTTATGGACCTCATATCGACACGACTTATCAAGCTACTGGGGTCTGACGTTTACTACCCCTAGGCGAGATATGCGACATATCAGACGAAGAGACCGGACTGTACGGGGGTGTTACTGGTTGGATTCACGGGAGAATGTACAGGCTTGTTTGTTGATCTTCTGATTGCTCAATACCTAGGTGGCTGTTACGTTTAGCTGACCGCTTGCAGCTTATGGGTGTTTGATATGATCATCACCTACTGCCGGCGTATTGACGATTCTTTAGAGTCCTACACAGAGGTTTCCTGGCTCAGGCAAAACGGAGTAGGAGCACATATATGATATGTGCGGGACCGAGAACAATACATGTATGTGATACCGTATTAGATTCTCGCGATATGAGATATCGGCCGGGTATATGTGATATAGCCGGGTCATCGGATCAAGTGTTGATTCGATGAACTGATACAGATTATATTAGTCGGTTATTTGTGAAATAGCCGGATTATCGGATCAAGTGTTGATTCGATAATTTAATGTATAATTATATATTTGATATATTAAATTACATTAACTAGTATAAGCTCACTTAAAGATTCTTTTTCTCACTCGGGTAATACATTGATATATATGTGATATATGTTAATTGTATTATTTTATTTTGTTACAAAATATATTATATATGTGATATATAATATTGTAACAAGTTAAGGTTACAAATGCAATATGTTTTGTGGAGTTTAAACATGGTTAGGGTTTGGATTAGGGTTAAACTTTCTTGAAGCTTTTAGAAACTTTGTTTTTGTTTTTAAGCAAAGATATTTTGTAAAGATATTTTGGTTGATATTTCTTAACTAAACCCAAACCCTTTACCATAGTTATTTCTCTACAAGGGTTAAGTTTATATTCTTAACCCATGGTTGCAATTCTAACTTCACACAAGGATTTCATTATTCATCACAAAGTGATTTTTTCTTCTTCTTCCTTTGAGAAAAGCTTTCTAGCTTTTTCTAATGTGATGAAAATGAGTGAGAAATTGAAAAAAAATGAGAGCTAAATTCCTACTTCATCATCCTCATCTATTCTAGCCGCTTAGATTAGGGTGTTTGCTTTGTTAATACTTGATTAGCAAAGCAAGAGCTTGTGTTTGAGTTTCTTCAAGGTAGATCATCTTTGTTATTGAAGATCGGAAGCAAGATTGCATCTTTCTCTTCATGGAGCCTCTCTAGAGTCCAGGTACATGATGATCACAACGAAGGGACCTCAACACGGAGCTTTAGAATTGAAGGAACGGACTACAAAGGTTGTAATCCCTAACTCTTAGAAGTAAAGTTGTTTACTTGCTTTGTTTCGCCTAATCTCTAGTCTAAGATCTTGGTTAGGGTTGTTCGGCACATGAAAAATTTGAATTTGGCATGGTTGATGCCTTGTAGAACCTTGTGATTGTGCCTAGTAACCCTACAAATGTATTCAGCCTTTATCGTCTAGTATATCACGGTATCTAGCTTGGAACTCTTCCAATATACCGTCCCTGCAATGGAGGAAAAGACAATGCCTATGACCGACTCTCAGTCGAACTTATCACTCTGGAAGCTCGAACCAAGAACTTTCTTTTAGTGCTTCTCAAGTACTTAAGAATGTACTCCACAGCTATCCAGTGATTCTCCCAAGATCCGATTGATTCCTTATCACTACACCTAGTGAGTCATCTACATCTGGTCTGGTACATAACATCGCACACTCTGATAGAAACTACTGCCGAAGCATAGGGTATCCCTTGCACGCGAGCTCTCTCCAAATTGGTCTTTAGAGACATCTTTTTGGAGAGAGTGATCCATGAGTAAGTGGGCGAACCACCACGCTTAGAATCTTCCATACTAAACCCCTTTAATATGGTGTTAATGTATCTGGATTTGGGACACTCCCAACATCCACTTAGATCTATCATCATAGATCATAATCCACAAGAAGTAGTAGGTATCATCCAAATCTTCTATTGAGAATCCCCGTGATAAGAAGAGCTTGACTGAGTGTAGCATAGGAAACCATTTCCTATCAAGAGTATGTCATCTACGTACAATACGTGGAAGACAACCTTACTCTCTACAACCTTCTTGTATATACAAGGTTCATCTACCATTTTGATGAAGTCAAACTCTTTGACTACTACATCAAAACAGATGTTCCAACTCCGCGATGCTTGCATTGATCCTGATGGACTTAAGCATAGCTTTGAAAGCCTCAACTTTTCCATTTACACCAAGAATCTTCTCAAGATCTATTTTCTCCCAATGGGTTTTACCCCTTCAGGTGCAACATTCAAAGTCATACTTTGTTGGTGTACATGGATTCCATCTCTGATCGCATAGCATCCAGCCACTTCACTGAGTCCCTACTCGTGATGGCCTGCTTGAACCTAGTTGGGCCATTATCTCATGATGCAATCCTCACTCCGACTTGCACCGAGAAGACCGTAGTATCTCCTAAGTGGATGAGGAACCCTACCAGATTCGCGGAGAGGATGAGGTTCGTTGGAGACTATTGAATCCTTTGGTTTCACCAAATCATCAGTTGTTAGTTTGTCAAGCTGGAACAACTTCCAGTTCTACCTCATAACCACTAATTTCTTCACAAGAAATTCCTTTTCTGAAAAGGTGACATGCTGAGAAACAAAACATCCTTTGCTCCTCAGAGTGGTAGAAGATATTCCCTCATGAATGTTCGGGATATCCAACAAACTTATACAGATCTGACCTTGCCTCGAGCTTGTCCGGATTTTGCTTTTCAACATAGGCCGGACAACCCCATATCTTAACTCGTTTAAGACATGGTCTCTTCCCATTCCATATCTCATATGTAGTGGTAGGCCCTGATTTGGTTGGAACCCCATTCAATAGGTATGCAACTTCTCAAGTGCATAACACCAAAAGGAAACAGGTAACTCAACAATACTCATCATAGAGCACACCATATCTCATAGGGTGCGATACCTCCGCCCCGATACACCGTTGTGCTGTGGTGTACTCGAAGGAGTAAGCTGAGAGAGAATCCTATTCTCCTTTTAGAAACTCCAGGAACTCCATGCGCAAATATTCTCCTCCTCGATCACATCGAAGGACTTAATACTTCTACCCGTCTGATTCTTTAACATTAAGCTTATATTCCTTGAATTTCTTAAATGTTCCAGACTCGTGTTTCAATAGGAACACGTTTCCGAATCTTGAGAGATAGTCAATGAATGTAATGAAGTATCAAGAACCAACCTTGGCATTTGTAGACTTAGGACTGTATACATCATTATGTATCTGTCCTAAGAGTTCAGCAACTTTTTCTCTGTTTCTAGTAAACGGAGTATTGGTCATTTTATCTTTGAGACAAGACTGGCAAGTATCATAAGATGAAAATTCGAACAGATTCTCATATTCATCCTTATGTAACTTAGCTGGTCATGTCGCATTGATATGACCTAGTCTACAATGCCACAAGAAGGATTCGTTCATTTCTGAACTACTCCTCTTGTGTGTGTTCTATAAACTTTGAACTGTGGTTTGATTTAGAACGTATATGCCATTACATACGTGCCTGATCCAATCAACTCTTGATTCAGGAAAATGTTCACAACATTATCCTCCAATAAAGAATTATATCCTTCTTTAACTCATTAAAGAAAACTATGTAATGTTGTATATCAGGTTTGGTATGTAATAACATTCGTTCAGAATCAAAGTATTAATACAAGGTGATATCTGCCAACTGACTTGGCTGCAACAATTGCACTATTCTCTACACTTAGAGATATATCACCCATTCCCAGTTCTCTACCTATCTGTAGCTCATGTAACATATTACATATACGGGATCCTGATCCGGTATCACATACCCAGGACGTAGAGGATACTGAGAAACAGTTCTCGGTAATGAACACACCCGAAGAAGACGTGTCATCATGCACTTTCTTCGATTGGGCAGCATGGGAATCGGGATATTCCCCTATTTCCTGCTCGGACTTATAAAAATTACAAGATAGAGTGGAACCAACGTTCCCTAGCTCAGTATAATAAGAAGGTTCGGACAATGCATCCATATTATTATCTTGATTAAGGCATGACATGGTCGCTACCAGGAGAGAGAGAGAAGAAAACACTCTGCGTGCGCTCTTGCAAAATCAGATTGGTTATTATTTTATCTAATCAGGATGGCTTCCACTGTTTCTATCAAATCTTCCTTCAAACCCTAAAAGGTAAGATTAGCCGGGATTAATTACACCCTATAAGTTCTCCAAACTTTTGGCCAGGCCAGTGTCGGTACTTTGAGGGAGGTTCCCCGCGCTTTCGCACGGACCTAATTAAAATAAACCTCGTTTTTCCAGGGGCGTAACCCCGTTAACACCTTTCTAGACACCTACTTGATTGGCTAATTACAATGTGTAAAACTCTCTCAGGAGCAACTCTTACTCGCAGTGGGTATTGGGTCCAACTTGTTGGATATAGTGCCCTCAAAGTCAATTATTGGATCGCAGGCACGTGATTGCAATGATTGAGAGAGGACCTATACCGGTAGAACAGTCTTACTCGAGATGATAGTATGCTATCTGGTTTGCCTTTATCATCATGTACATGCTTTAGGTGACATTACAGATCACTATTACACGTTGATAGAGCCCTTAGGATTCTTGCTTGACTACCAGCAGTATGATGACGATCATATATGTGAGAGTTGGGTAGTCTATAAGCACATCCTTAAAGTGTCCCTAGTCGTGGGAGTTTCGAGACAGGGTATCGATACTCCATGAGTAGACTAGTGTATACGATCGAGACCCCGACGAGGGGCGATGGCCGGTCTCACAAGCCATTGGTGTCAGTTGGTTCACCTAAGACATATACAGGTGCTCATTGGGTTATGAGTACACCGGACAGGACTCGCCGGGAACATGCTAGTTGGTATTATACCTGACGTCAGATAGCAGTTCCCTGGTGATATGTGTACATGTTAGTTTATCAACATGAGATCGTCATTTGTCTTGTGTGAGTTCCCACTGTGCTTTGATTGCTACCCTATCACGGCTCAAAGGAGTCGTGCAAACAGGTTTTAGTTGGGTACAGTCCCGAGCCACATGGAGGCAGTGAGCGGATCGGCAGGGGATTCGTCTCTCCCGGTATTGGGGGTGAGATCGCGCTGTGTCTAGGAGAGCCATTACACGAAGTCTTTGGCCAAGGCAAGTGAGATTTACTGGTAGGTATTCCAGTAGTATCTCAGGGTGTTCTGGGCTACACTCCGACACGACTTATACCGCTATTGGGGGTCTGACGTTTACCAGCCCCCTAGGCCCGATATGCGATACTCATAGATGAACGGACTGGACTGTATGGATATTGTCACTGACAGGCTCAGTAGGGTTTCAGGATGAGTTCGCTCATCGGCCTCCCTTTTGGTCAATACCTGGACGCCCGTTACGTACAACTAGTACCACTGACGTGCTTGTGGTTAAACCCACTGCCAGCGTATAGACGAGTCTTTAGTGCCCCCCACAGAAAGTTTCCCAAGTTTGGGCGAAACGTTGTAGAGGTCGTATGGTTTTATGGCAGGGTTCGATCATATACGTGGACTCATGCACGGATCATGATCGGACGGATCATACTAGAGGGCTTTGGTTTAATCCGGATCCTAGTATTAGATTTGTTGGATTACTTTAGTCTCATTGCATTCGTATTCAGTCGGAATGCGGATGCGGGTATGTATATACAGGTGAGGGGTATTCTTATAATCCGTCATGAGTTTACTTTAGAAGATGCCATTCTATTTATTGTTCTAAACATTTGGATTAATGTTTATTAGTGGAAATTGTGAGTGCAAGAGAATTAAATGTGGCATGTGCTTGGTTGATGACTCATGGTGTGTTTTCTTGTGCCATGACCATTTTCTTGATTGATTTATGGTGTGAGATAAGAGGTGGAGAGAGAGAGGGCAGCCACTATGGCTTGGGTTTGCTCTTGAGTTTTCATATCAGCTCTCACTTTTTATCTCACAAGAAAAAGCAATGCCATTTTTCTTCTCTAGCTTCTCCTTGTGCTCATAACTTCCTCTCCCATGGCTTCTTCTTCAACCTCCACCCATCCCTCTCATGAGTTCAGAATCCATGGGTGTATTGAGACAAAATTATCATACACATTCTCTACTTCACCTTGGACATGTCGGCTAGTAAACTTCATGTCCGAGTTGCTTTGGTTTTGAAGTGGGATCCCGTAAAAAGATTCCTTGACGTGGTGCCACTTCGACGAGGAGATCGGAGATCGAGCGAGATCGGAGATGCCGCATGGAGCTAAAGATGGTGGCTAAAGACCGAAGGACACGGATCGATCGGTATAGCCATTCTATCATCTTTGTAGTTAGCTTGTTTAGTTTAATGGCATGATTCGGGTAAAAGTCTGTATTAGCGCCTGTTTATAAATGTTTTTGTTCCGCGTTTGGTCTCGGATTGACGGCCGGGACGCTACCGTAGACTTACATTGTATCAGAGCCACACCATTAACCCATACTAGCTAGTTCTAACATGTTAAAATATCGATCGAACGAAATTTCCAAAACCGCAATTCCATTCTTAAAGTTTCTGTCGAAATTTAAAAGTGGTCGAAAAATTATTTTCAGTGTGTCAGAAAATCGTGCAGGCTTTTTTAAGACTACAGAAGAAAATTGGACGACTGAACCTACAAGAACGCCGCGGAACCGCAGCATAACCCACGTTTTAGCCGCTGTTCTGCCGCCGTTTTGGGGCAACAGTATGCAATCTTTCTTCTGGGGCTCTTAATTATGGAATTATGGTTTATGGAATTTTTTAGTTTTTGCCCAGATTTGTTTGAGTGATGGATTAGTACTTGGGGCCCACTTCGGGAAGTTTTGTCGATCGAAATTTTAAATACGTTAGTTTACAGTACATACATTTCTATCTACGACCGTGAATGTCATTCGAGCGGTAAATCTTGTCTAATTGCTATAGTCCTTTTAGACGGGTTTGCAAACACGACATTCACGTTGATGTTTTATGTTGTGCTGTATTGTTGCGGATTGTCGTGGTGGATAGCTTGCGTGCAATGGTAGTGCAGTTTGGATATATTTGTACATTTGATATCGCGAGGCGAGCGTCTGACATGTGGACTACCGTCACTGCCTGTTTGTATATTATTCTATTGGGGCACGACCGGGTTGAGGTCGATGCCACTGTTGTACATATTTTCTTTTCTGTACTAGGATTACCCCGCGGTGGAGTGCACGGATAGCCGGTTTCTACAGGGAAACGGGCCCGCATCTCATGGCTTTGAGACGGACGGGGCTTCACTCTAGAATTGGCGGGCTATTCGCCGCACTCGTAGGGGGTACAGGTTGACCCAAGAAGGGGTGCTCAAGTTACTGGATTCCGTGAAGTGCTGGGTGGTACATTCACTTTGCTGAAGGGGGCTGCCTCGCTTCTAGTTTTGGCGGGTAACTTGCCACACTTGTAGGGGTCTAGGTTTTCATTGCACAGGCTATCCACACGACCAGGGGAACATCGGGTTTCAGTTGCGGTTCAAAGGAAACCCGGGGCTTCCAGATTATCTGTATTGTTCTGTGTTGCTTATTACTTTTCTGTGATGTTGCATTTATCACGCTTGGAGCGATTATTATATATTGATATATATACTAGTAGATGTTGTATATGTTTTACACCCGCGCTAGTCCAGTCCCCGCTCTGTCGTTAGTTAAGTAACCTAACGGGTGATGACGGGACCCAGTGGCGAATGCGGATGACATATACGTACATCGTATTTTCGTTCTTTTTGGTGTGATTAATTGATGGGACTGCGTTGATTCAGATCAATGCAAGGAAAACAAACCTAATCGTTGTTGTTGGAACAATTTTCAAAAAGCTGTTATTACAAGGACGTTCTCTTTTGTTTTGTACAGCGGTATTCGGTTATGAATATCTTGCACCTCATTCGACGAGGCAAAGGCCGAGATCCCTTCACTGGGAGTGACCCCTTGGGCGGAAGTATGCGTCAGGGTAATAACTTCACTATAGTCGATTACTTTTTTGCTTTGCATCGTGGTATTCAGTTCGAATATCCTGCACCTCATTCTACGGGGAAAGAGCCGAGATCCCTTCACCGGGAGTGACCTCTTTAGCAAAGGTTTTCTCCACTATATATTTGTAAAAAGCTATCCGGTTCCTTCAACGATATCAAGTTCATTACGTTAAAGGTTTTTCGCCAAAAACCATTCGTAGCCCTCCATCATTTCAGACATGTAGCACTTAGTATTCATGCTATGTATGTTGGCCTTCGTCAAGGCATAGTGTATGGTAGCTATTTGTTACTTTTCTGTTGCATAGATAGATGCGTTGGTTTGGGACAGTCGTACTACTATTTTGGCCTTCGTCAAGGGTATGTACTGGTGGGTTCAAATTAACCTGGATAATGACGGGTAGAACTTGACATGTAACTTATGATATGTTGGCCTTCGTCAAGGTCATAAGAGCATGGGGTAAAAATCATATCGGGAGTTTCTAAAGAAACTGAAACTTGCCAGGCATGCGCATACCTTCTGGAGTGTGATAACGTGAGTGGATTCCATCAGGTTATCATGCGATGATAGTTGGATCCCGATACCCACTGATGAGTTGGTTTACTCCTCGGGTGATTTTAGATGATCGCGACTAATTCTTCATTCAGGTTTGGAGGAGAATTTGAGGATACGGTGGGAGGCTTCCTGATTAGATAAATTGATAACCATTCTGATCTAGGTTTGAGTGCACGCAGAGTGTTTCATTTCTCTCTCTCTTTAGCAGCGACCATGGCCCGACCCTTGACTATGACTCAGTGACCAAGTTAACCGAACTTTCTTAAAACACTGGCTTTTGGATTGTCCGAGTTGCATACATCATTGCCACTCCTTCTTTTACCCTTTGGATTTCTCCAGAACACCTCGTATCACTACGAATATCCACTTCCATTAGATAAATCCATCGTATGCTTATATACGAACTCGAAGGAACTTGTTCCAGATTCGAGGATGGATTCTGGTTCTGGAGAGATTGAATAGGACTATTCAGTTGTCTTTTCTTTTTACCTTCTCTCAGGTTGTGAGGGCTCCTAGGATTAGGAGAGAGTACACCTATTACGCTTATTGGATAATCTTCTTCCAAATCATAGGCAGGTGCCGAAAGGTAGGGAATGAAGAAAACCAATTAGCCTAAGTATGGTGTACAGAAGATAATGAGTAAAGACAAATAAAGAGATTAGAAAGAGGGCAAAGTAAATTGCGACTGCTATCATTCACGACCAAACCAAGTATTTCATCGCCACTCCTATTTCACCTTTGTATTTCTCCAGAACACCCCGTATCACTACGAACATCCAATTCCATTGGATAAATCTATCGTATGGTTATATACGAACTCGAAGGAACTTGTTCCAGTTCGAGGATAGATTCTGGTTCAGGAGAAATAGGAATAAGGTTTATTCAATTGTCTTTTATCTTTATCTTCTCTCAGATTGCGAGTACTCCTAGGATTAGGAGAGTACACCTATTACGCTTATTGGATAGTCTTCTTCTAAACCATAGGCTGGTGCCGAACGGTAGGGAAGGAAGAAAACCATTTAGCCTAAAGGTGGTGTACAGAAGGTAATGACTAAAGACATATAAAGGGATTTGGAGAGATGGCAAAAGAAATATACGGTTATAGTCATGAATCAGATAATGGAAGAGGCATTACTAGGAATACCCGGATACCCCTTCGAAACATTTTCATGTTGCAGTTTCACTATGTGTTGTTAAAGGAAAACTGATTTCCTAATTAGATCCTTACTCCAGGGTATGTATTTACCAGGTTTGATTCTTACATCTGTATGGTTTTACGGATGATGAGTGAGAGTAAGTTATTGGGAATTAGGTGACCATCCTCATTATATCGTAATTCGTTGTAATTGGTGAAATTTGAGGAAATCGCCTGGGTTTTTGCCGGACGGCAAATATTTGGTTTTGAATATCCGTTGTTATGCACCAATTTCAAATTGATATATCTGTACGATTATTTTATAAAGTGAGATATAACTTTTTGAAATTATGTCCATGACATTTACCTATATCAGTTGATGGTTAGCTAAGGAGCATTGAACAGCGGTGTAATTCTTCATAACCATAGTACAGTTTTCAACCTACGACGCACAGGGTTTGAGTTATTCAACTTAGGGGACTTATACAAAGTATTGTATGTTGTCCAGTGTCCATTAGGACAGATGGCTTGGTACTCGTACTATATTCTGTTTACTTGTGACTTTTCTAGTTTTAGACAGATGTTTCGTAGAAACACAAGGTCCAAGTTTTGAGAAGTAATAGGTATAAGAATAAAGTAGAGAATCATGTGTTGCAAGTATTGGGATTCTTCAAGGTGATCGAAGATGTAGATACTTGTGTTTGGTATTCAGTTGATAGTAATGGTTTTGAGAAACTTGTTTCTCTTTCAGGTTACTCATATCTGGATGCACTCCTAAGTTGAGTAATGTTGATCGGCCTCTCTCCATTTAGTTGACATACACTGGAGATATCTGCATGATTTGAATCTGGTTCCAATTAAATCAGTGCCTCTGTTTCTATATTGGATAGAGAACAGTTAATATCTTAACAATGTTAAGCTATATGGAGTTGTCCGGCTTATGCTTGAAACCAGACACTGGATAACTCGATGCACGTTTTGTAAGTCCGCGGGGGCGCCCCGGCTGTCGAACCGACGCCGGAAACGCGGAAAAAAAAACTTTCAAAAACTATTGAACCGGCACCACCGCGCACTTTTCACCCGGATCGGGCCATTAACCAAGCAACTAGCAAACAAAAAAAGAGTAGAGAAGCTATACCAAGCGATCCGTGTCCTTCGGTCTTCGTCTCCACTCCGATCTCCCGCGGAAACTCCGTCCATCACCTCCTCGTCGGAAAGGGCACCACGTAGCCGAAATCTTTTATGGGCTCCCACCTCTGGACCGAGGCAACTCGGGCGCGAAGTTGGCAAGCCGACGCGTCCAAGGGTTACTGTAGAATAGTGTAGTAGCCATGTCTCATTTGGGGTATGTGAAGTTGCCTTTGATGGAGGTAAAGAGAGAAAAGGCTATGAAGGAAAAAGGTGCTCTCCAATTTGCAAGGAAGATGAGATGAAGAATAAAACCACATAACCAAATGAACCTCCCTCTCTCTCCTCAATCAAGTGGCCGGCCCTCCAAAATGGTGGTGGGAATTAATTAATCAAGAGAAGAAAAAGAATAAGCTAAAAAGAAAAGAAATGGTCACAACCATTTCTTTTCCAAATCAACTCCATACCCATCTCATGAAAAGCAATGAAAAGACCATAATGGAATCTCATGATGATAAGAGCACTCATGATGCCTCACTTAAGCAAGAAAACCCCTCCACAAATGTTATTTGCAAATGTGCAAATAACCCCCTCCATCGAAAGTCCGGTCGAGAAGGAATAAAAGAAAACCGGCCGGAACGGAATGCAAACTGGCAACTTCAGAAAACTGATCCCGTAATAAATTACAGGAAAACCCCGCTACTGCAAATACATGCCCGCATTTGTATTCCCACTGAACACAAACGCAAAGAGACAAAACTACACTATCTCATACTAGGATCCGGCTTAAGCCAAAACCGGCTAGTAAAAACCGTCCGATCACGATCCGTGCAATACCGCACGTATCTGATCGAACCCTACCATATCTCCATATGGCCTCTACAGCATTTCGCCCGAAACCTGAGTAACTGTGTGTGGTGGACTCTAAAGACTCGTCAATACTATGGCTGTGGATTTAACCACTAGCACGTCAGAGGTATAAGCCAATACGTAACGGGCTACTAGGTATTGACCAAAAGGGACGTCGATGAGCGAACTCATCCTGACACCCTACTGAGCCTGTCAGTGACAATATCCGTACAGTCCGGTCCGTTCGTCTATGAGCATCGCATGGCGGGCCTAGGGGGTTGGTAAAAGTCAGACCCCCAATAGCAGTACAAGTCGTGTCGGAGTGTAGCACAGAACACCCTGAGATACTACTGGAATACCTACCAGCAAATCTCCTGCCTTAGCCAAGGACTTTTCATGTTCTGGCTCTCCCAGACACAGCGCGACCTCACCCCCAATACCGGGAGAGACGAACCCCTGCAGATCCGCTCACTGCCTCCATGTGGCTCGGGAATGTACCCAACTAAAACCTGTTTGCACGACTCCTTTGAGCCGTGGTAAGGTAGTAATCAAAGCACAGTGGGAACTCACACGAGACAAATGACGATCTCAGGTCGATGAACTAACCTGTACACATGTCACCAGGGAACTGCTATCTGACGTCTGGTATAATCCCAACTAGCAGGTTCCCGGCGAGTCCTGTCCGGTGTACTCATAACCCAATGAGCACCTGTATACATCTTAGGTGAACCAACTGACACCAGTGGCTTGTGAGACCGGCCACCGCCCCTCGTCGGGATCTCGACTGTATACACTAGTCTACTCTAGAGTATCGATGCCCTGTCTCGAAACTCCCACGACTAGGGACCTTTTAAGGATGTGCTTATAGACTCCAGCTCTCACTTATATGATCGCCCTCATACTGCTGGTAGTCAAGCAAGAATCCTAGGGGTTCTATCAACGTGCAATAGCGACTCGTAAGGTCACCTAAAGCAGTACACGATGATAAAGGTAAACCAGATAGCATACTATCATCTCGAGTAAGACTGTCCTACCGGGATAGGTCCTCCCTCAACCATTGCAATCACGTGCCTGTGATCCAATAATTGACTCTGAGGGCACTATCTCCAACACGTTTCTGTAATGGCAGTTTGTGGGTTAACCCAGGCTATGACGAGGGTTGACTTTCTACCATCTGGAAGATCAATAGTGATACTATTCTTGACTCGCCACATTTTTAGTAGTGGGAGTATGGTAGAACTGGAAGTGATTCCAGAACCGCAAACGATTACTGAAAATTTAATAGGACCTAAAAATTCAATCAGGTTTGACATTCCATTAGCCACTCCGCAGATATGGTGGGTAACCTCAGGCGCCGGAGAGGTACTCCGGTATCCTCAAGGACGGTGACAGGGAGGTTCTTATTCACCCAGACTTTCCATTGCTGTTGTTCCAGACTATGAGACCCGGCAGGAGGATGAGTATAGAGTCGTTCTAAACTAGCTTTAGAAGTGCACGTGTATATGACTCTACCAGAGGGTTGTCGTAGTCAGTGGGAGTAGCGGAAGCATAGTGGACAAGTAGCTTATGTCTATTTATAGACTAAAGCAGATATAGCGGGGAAAGATCATTTATTTTGATGTAACAGTCAAAGGTTTTTTCTTCATCAGAATAGGGGATGGATCTGTTAAGAAGATAGTAGGGTGTGATGTCCTAGTATTTGGATGACATACACATAGTAGGAAGTGAAATTCCTATACTACGATCGGTTATACTGTGGTTGTCACACAGTGGTTTCTCCACATAGGATATGGATATAATATCAGGCATTCTGGTTACTAGATCTATGGTTTTAGATCTAGATTTGGCTAGTTTCCCAATCGGGTACTTAGACAGTATTCTAAAAGGTATTTTAGAATGGACGACTCCTGACATGGTGGTGTACCTGCAGGTGATGGAGTCACCCTCTCTAAAGGTGTCTTACAGACTAAAGGGGAGAGGGATGTGCATGATTCGCATATCACTTGCTTAGGCAATTGAGTCAATCATGAGATGTCAAGTACCACACCAGATGTTGTTTTTGCACTAGCTGCAATAAGTTGTGATATTAATACAATCCTGGAGAAACGTTCGGAAGAAGTTTTATGAACATAAGTGGATGTTCTAGGGAGATGATAACGACTGCCTCCTTCGGGAGATAGTTATCATTCCAGGCTTCCAAGGTGACCTGGATGACAGAATGAATGTCAGAGTTATAGTTTTCCCTCTGAAGAGGGGCAGTTGTTTGGACAGGTGGTCCAAGCGGATACTGAGGGGGGCGTGACGCATGATACTGATTAAGTTCAGTTGACGATACAGTCTAAGAAGTTTGGATTTGGAGTTTATTTGTGAACTAGGTCCCATCAGATATCCAGACATATTCTAAGACAGGTAATACTCAATTCGGGAGATGGCTTTCTCCGCGAACTTGAGATTAAGAGAGACATAGAAATAAACATCAGGGCAGATCCACTCATTGAGGCTATTCCTCAAACTCAATAGTTTCGCAAACGAGCTTTGTGAAACTGATTAGTAGAGGAGTTGGGTGTTCGGTATCACACGAGCTGTGAGTATGCGACATCGCAATAATTGGCCTTGAGTGCAAGTGGGAGATTGTTGAATATAGTGCCCTCAAATTCAATTATTGTATTGCATGCATATGATTGCAATGATTGAGGGAGGACCTATACCTGTAGGACAGTCTTACTCAAGATGATAGTATGCTATCTGATTTGCCTTTATCATCGTGTACATGCTTTAGGTGACATTACAGATCACTATTACACGTTGATAGAGCCCTTAGGATTCTTGCTTGACTACCAGCAGTATGATGGCGATCATATATGTGAGAGTTGGGTAGTCTATAAGCACATCCTTAAAGTGTCCCTAGCCGTGGGAGTTTCGAGACAGGGCATCGATACTCCATGAGTAGACTAGTGTATACGATCGAGACCCCGACGAGGGGCGATGGCCGGTGTCACAAGCCATTGGTGTCAGTTGGTTCACCTAAGACGTATACAGGTGCATATTGGGTTATAAGTACACCGGACAGGACTCGCAGGGAACATGCTAGTTGGTATTATACCTGACGTCAGATAGCAGTTCCCTGGTGACATGTGTACTGGTTAGTCTATCGACCTGAGATCGTCATTTGTCTCGTGTGAGTTCCTACTATGCTTCGATTACTACCCTACCACGGCTCAAAGGAGTCATGCAAACAGGTTTTAGTTGGGTACAGTCTCGAGCCATATAGAGGCAGTGAGCGGATCGGCAGGGGATTCGTCTCTCTCGGTATTGGGGGTGAGATCGCGCTGTGTCTAGGAGAGCCATTACACGAAGTCCTTGGCCAAGGCAAGTGAGATTTTTCTAGTAGGTATTCCAGTAGTATCTCAGGGTGTTCTAGGCTACACCCCGACATGACTTATACCGCTATTGGGGGTCTGACGTTTACCAGCCCCCTAGGCCCGATATGCGATACTCATAGACGAACGGACCAGACTGTACGGATATTGTCACTGACAGGCTCAGTAGGGTTTCAGAATGAGTTCGCTCATCGGCCTCTCTTTTGGTCAATACCTGGGCGCCCGTTACGTACGCTAGTACCACTGACGTGCTTGTGGTCACTGCCAGCGTATTGATGAGTCTTTAGAGTCCCCCAACAGAAAGTTTCCCAAGTTCGGGCGAAACGTTGTAGAGGTCGTATGGTTTTATGGCAGGGTTCGATCATATACGTGCACTCATGCACGGATCATGATCGGACGGATCATACTATTGGGCTTTGATTTAAACCGGATCCTAGTATTAGATTTGTTGGATTACTTTAGTCTCATTGCATTCGTATTCAGTTGGAATGCGGATGCAGGTATGTATATACAGGTGA
Source organism: Agapanthus africanus (assembly GCA_030015575.1). Lineage (NCBI taxonomy): Eukaryota > Viridiplantae > Streptophyta > Magnoliopsida > Asparagales > Amaryllidaceae > Agapanthus > Agapanthus africanus. The sequence continues at coordinate 369,698,863 of CM057349.1, read as the reverse complement.
GGGGTATTCTTGTGATCTGTCACGAGTTTACTTTAGAAGATATCATTCTATTTATTGTTCTAAACATTTGGATTAATGTTTATTAGTGGAAATTGTGAGTGCAAGAGCATTAAATGTGGCATGTGCTTAGTTGATGACTCATGGTGTGTTTTCTTATGCCATGACCATTTTCTTGATTGATTTGTGGTGTGAGATAAGAGGTGGAGAGAGAGATGGCAGCCACTATGGCTTGGGTTTGCTCTTGAGTTTTCATCTGAGCTCTCACTTTTTATCTCACAAGAAAAAGCAATGCCATTTTTCTTCTCTTGCTTCTCCTTGTTCTCACAACTTCCTCTCCCATGGATTCTTCTTCAACCTCCACCCATCCCTCTCATGAGTTGGGAATCCATGGGTGTATTGAGACAAAATTATCACACACATTCTTTACTTTACCTTGGACATGTCGGCTAGCAAACTTCATGTCCGAGTTGCTTCGGTTTTGAAGTGGGAGCCCGTAAAAAGATTCCTTGACGTGATGCCACTTCGACGAGGAGATCGGAGATCGAGCCAGATCGGAGATGCCGCGTGGAGCTAAGGATGGTGGCTAAAGACCGAAGGACACGGATCGATCGGTATAGCCATTCTATCATCTTTGTAGTTAGCTAGTTTAGTGTTAATGGCATGATCCGGGTAAAAGTCTGCGTTAGCGCCAGTTTATAAAAGTTTTTGTTCTGCGTTTGGTCTTGAATTGACGGCCGGGGTGCTACCGTAGACTTACACAACTATCTCATAGACGGTATGCAATCTTATTGCAAATTTCAACACTTGAAATTCCCGATAATATTTTACCCCTAGCGTCCTATGATCTCGACGGAGGTCAATAAACCATAAGCTGCTAGTCAAGTTCTACCCGTATATTTCATGATTGAATTAAATCCTCCCGCACGACCCTTGACGGAGGTCAATAAGGCTGTACGACTACCCTAATCCAATCGCATCGTATGCTGCAGATAAGCACTAATCAGCTACCGCACACTACGCCTTGATGGAGGTCAACAAACGCAGCACGAATACTAAATACTACTTATCTGAAATGACGGAGGGCTACGACAAGTTTTTAAGAAAACCCTTTGCGTAATGAACTTGATATCGTTGTAGAATCGAGTGAATTTTAAAAGGAGTGTTTTTGAGGCTTTTACTAGTTTTGCTAAATAGGTCACTCCCGGTGAAGGGATCTCGGCTCTTTCCTTATCAAATAAGGTGCAGGATATCTCACAAATACCACTATGCAAAGCAAAAACTATAAAAGCAATCAAAAGACAAACCGAGTTTGTAGAATCTGCTAGTTTCGCTAAAGAGGTCGCTCCCAGTGAAGGGATCTCGGCTCTTTCCTTATCGAATAAGGTGCTGGTATTCTACAAGGAATACCGCTATGCAAAGCAAGAATAAGAGCTACCAGTTTTTAAAACAAGTTTCTACAACATATTTAGGTTTCTTTTATTTCTTTCATTAATCTCATTAATGAAGTCTCATCAATTTTATGCTTCCCAAGCATCACATATGAAACGAAAGCAGCAATATTAATTATATCTCATATATATAATATAGACATTCATCTCATAACATATAAAGTGATCACATCACAAAATATCAGCAGCAGAAGAACATATATGAAATATTTGATATACTTGGAATTCCGTGTTTTAAATAAGCCAATAAAAAAACGCGAATTCCACGGTCGCGATGAATAGCCAAACCCATATCCCTAGACCCCTACGAGAGCGTCAAGCAACCCTACCAATTCTAGAGTTAGGAAACCCGGTCTCGACTCCTCGAGATGGTCTCCCACTGAACCCTAGAACCCGGTTACTTGTGCTCCTCGCCTTGGGTCATCCTAATGTGGAAAAGTAAATAATATACATCAATGATGACATCATCCTCAACCCGGAACTGCCCCAATAAAAGAATATTACATACAAGCTTTTACATGAATGAAAATGAAAAACTCTCATCTCACATAAAAAACCCCGGCTATTCAGAACACGACGATCTAATATAATATATCACAGCAATACATAACATCACTTGTCATCAACGTAAGTAAATATGCGTATCCTAGTTGCCGTTGACATATAGCACCGAAACCGGCGATACACCACATATTACACTTACGGTCGTAGAAAAGAAGGTGAAAAACTACAACAGTTGGAATCCACAACCATCTTAGACATCATAAACCCAATTTATCACATATATTGGATTTCATGCCTAACCAAATGAATTCCTTAGACATCGCATGCCTAACAATTATAAACCCCGTATTTTAGTCTCGATATTGAAAACACTTTCCAATAACCTGTCGGGTAATTCAACAAGATTCCTGATAACATGATCGAATGCTCATCGGAAACTTTAGTAGACGGCCGCACCCCCGATGCCGTCGACAAAGTGCACTAAGGCGGAACATCGCAGCCGCGAGCGCCCGAACAGAAGCTTTTGGCGACGGGGTTCTCCTACAGTCACTTGGTCGGGGCTATAGGGCGTGGCTATCTAGTAAGGTTACCCGACGAGTATCCACATATACTACGTAATTGCGACGGACTTTTGATCAATATCAAAATCCCGTGGCAACCGATCAAATGAGACTAAACTGCTAGATTTATAAAATTCAAACTAGTTATCTCATAACTACTTGTGGATTCCAAATATTGTATCACAATCATCGATAGCCAGACGAAGTTAAACTTTTCGATCGAATAATCAAACACCCAAACTTTCCCAACAAGCTCAACACTTGAGCGGAGTCTAAAAAGTGCCCAGAACATTCCACAACTCCTATGAACCGACCGTAGAAGGGTCAACCAATGCCTCACATGTGGCACCGCTGAATTACCACAAACCCTAGGGTTTGATGGCGGTTCTGACGGTCACAGAATCGAGTTAGGGTTTCGTTCTTCTAGAGGGTCCACAGAATCGCTTGCAAGATTTTCTGAAAATTTTAAACTCGAAAAAAATCCAACTCTCGAAAATTTTCCAGCGGGGGAAAAATTGGGTTATTGATATCCGTTCAAACCTTTTAACATTATATGAATAACCCGAATACATGTTAGAATTACAATTACGAAACACTCCGAATTGCTTTTGCAGAAAGTTAACAACACATGAAAATTTAGTAAAAACAAACAACACCTGAAACACCAAAACCCAGAGACTGGAACACAGAAGAAATTTGAAGCCAAATGCCTATGAAAAAATTGAGCACACTGGATTTTCCATGCATGTGGCCAGCCCAAATTTCTCCAAATTGCCTCGAATTTCTTCTGTGTTCATGTCATATCACATATAACATTCTGCAGTTGTTTTAAATTTTTTTTGAAGACCTTTTAAAATCGACAGAAACCAAGTTTTCGTATCGGGTGTTTTAGAGTAGTTTCAGTTTCTTAATCCTAGCAAACATCGTCTAATTTTCTAGCATGGCTCTGAAACCACTGCAGGATTGTCTAGCACGGCAACAAGATTTCGGGAGGCATCATCCATGCCACATTTAAATTTTTGCCGTTCTAGCTAACCCTAACCCTAGAATCGAAGCTAGAAAATCCGACGAATCAAAATGTAAACACTTTCATCTAAGTGAATGAGAGAATACAACCTTTGTAGACCGGTCCTTCACTTCTAAAGCTCTATGTCATAGTCCCTTCACTGCGAATGGTGAACTCCCAGACTCTTGATAGGGTTCACTTGAAGAAACGAACAAACTTGCTCAATGTCTTCGAGGCCAAAGATGATCTACGTTGAGGAGACTCGAGCGCATGCTACCTCTTCACTAATGGTGAGATTAGTGAAGCAAATAACCTAAACTAAATGGCTAATAGTAGAAGATGATGAAGTAGGAAGTGGGCTCACTTTAGATTTCTTTTTCTCACACTTTTTCATCACTTAATCAAAAGCTAGAAAGCCTTTTTGAGGAAGGAGAAGATGATGAAGTGATGAAGAATAATGAAAACTCATGAGGTTAGAAAATCAACCATGGTGAGTATGTGATATACTCTAACCCTTGTAGAGAGTTAACCATGGCTAAGTGTAATGGTTGGGTTTATAAATATCTTTAGTAAAACAAAATTTGTGGACTTAGTCAATGGTTAGCAAAGCTTCTCCAAGTTTCTAGGCATGACCAAATGCTACCAATTTTGAATTACCTAAGAAATTAAAACCCTAGATTATCACTTAGCATGGTATAAGTCATACACACACCCATGAATCATGTATCATCAAGCACGACACAAAACTTTGTACACTAATATATCACATATATACACATGCACAAAATCAAGTGAGAAAAGAATTAATTAATTGAGCTAATATTAGTTAATGTAATATAATATATCAAGTATATAATTATACATTAAATTATTAAATCAACTCTTGATTTAATAATCCGGCTATATCACATATAACCGACTAATATCAAATGTAACAACTTATCGAATCAACACTTGATCTGATAACTTGGCTATATCACATATAACCGACGAATGTCACATATCGTGAGCATAGAATGCAGTATCACATACTCGTATCCATCTCGGTCCCGCACATATCACATATGTGCTCCTACTCGGTTTCGCATGAACCAGGAAACCTCTGTGTAGGACTCTAAAGACTCGTCAATACGCCGGCAGTAGGTGATGATCATATCAAACACCCACAAGCCGCAAGCGGTCTGCCAAACGTAACGGCCACCCGGGTATTGAGCGATCAGAAGATCAACAAGCAAGCCTACTCATACTCCTGCGAATCCAATCAGTAACACTACCGTACAGTTCGGTCTCTTCGTTTGATATGTCGCATATCACAGCCTGGGGGTGGTATAACGTCAGACCCCAATAGCCTAATAAGTCATGCCAATGCAAGGTCCATAACGGTTTGAGAAACTACTGATAACACTTACCAGTAAATCTCAGCAACCCTGGCCAGGGATTTCCTGTTATGGCCAATCGAGTATAGCGCAACATCAACTCGCAATACCGGGAGAGACGAAACCTCTCCTATCGCTCATTGCCTCCATGTGACTCAGGACTGTACCCAAAAACCACCTTTTTGCACGATCTCTTGACCGTGGTATGGTGGAAATCAAAGCACAGTAGGAATCACACAAGACTCTATGACGATCTCGGGTCTACAAACTAACCTGTACTAGTGTCGTTAGAGAACTGCTATCCGACGATAGGTATAATACCATCTAGGAGTTCTCGACGAGTCCGTCCAGTGTACCCAGTCTCTACTGAGCACCCGTACACCTTCTCTAATGTCAAACACCAATGGATATGGGATCATCCATCGCCCATCATATGTGTCGAGAAGCGTATACGCTAGTCTACTCTGGATTATCGATCCCTGTCTCGATACTCCTACGACTAGGAACAATCTAAGGATGTACTTGCCGACTACCTCTGCCCCTCTAGTATGATATGCATCATAATCCTGGCAGTCAAGTACTCATCCTAAGGGCTTTATCAACATGTAATAGAGAGACAATAAGTGTACATGTTAAGATAAAGAGCAACCAGATAGCATACTATCATGTCGAGCAAGAAAGTCCTCCCTATATATGTCCAAGCATCCACTACAATATACAACGCATGTACAGTAATGGCCTCTAGGGCATACATATAACTAACACCGGGTTCGCGTGCAGCATCGGCAGTAACGGGCTGCAGAGGCTAGGGCTCGGCTAGCGGAAATCTACTCTGAGTATCACCAGGAGCACTTCCTCGATCCCGTGCTACCTCTGTTGTAAATGTTTCTTTTTATTTCCCTGTAAGGCTGAGGAGCCCCTAGTACCTTTTGAATGAATAAAACTTTTCTTTTTGTAATGTTCTAGTGTTCCCTTTTTATTATTTGAACAGAAAGAACTTTAGAAAGATTTACATTGCCTTTGCGAAAGAAGAAATATACATTGATACTCTTTCAGAGGCACAGCTTGAGCTTCTCAGCGTTGTAAGGCCGTGGAAACTTGCGTCCTTCTGCGTCTTGCAAACGGTAGGCTCCGCCGGGCAGTACCTCGGAGACGAGGAAAGGACCGTCCCATTTTGGGGAAAACTTATGCAGCCTGCCTTGGTCGATGAGCTCGTTCCGCCTTAGGACTAAATCTCCGGCCTTGAAGAAGCGACGCTTGACTCGTGCATTGTAGTAGCGGGCGGTCTGTTGTTGATAGGCGGCAGCTTTGATTTGAGCCCGGTCTCGTTTTTCCAACAAGATGTCCAGGTTAGTTTGGAGTGCCGAGGTGTTCGCTTCGTCGTCGAAATGCTCGACCCGGTGATTGGGGAGCCTGATCTCCGCTGGGACCATTTCCTCGGTTCCGTAGCAGAGGCTGAAAGGAGTTTCCCCGGCGGAGGTTTTCTTCGACGTGCGCAGGGCCCATAGGACCCAGGCAATTCCTCGACCCAAATGCCTTGGCGTCCTTCTAGGCGTGTTCGAAGACCTTGGAAGACATCCCGATTAGCGACCTCGGTTTTCCCATTGCAATGTGGATGTGCGACCGCGACAAACTTTATGAGGATATGATATTCGCTGCAGAATTCCTTAACATTTTCGTTTTCGAAATTTGTCCCGTGGTCGGTGATGATGCACCTCGGGATGCCGAACCAGAGTATTACGTTGTTCTGCAGTAACTTGATAGTTATGGTAGCGTCTGGTTTCCTGATGGGAATGGCCTCGATCCACTTCGTGAAGTAGTCCACTGCGATAAGGACATACTTGTGTCCACCCATACCGGTAGGGAACTGGCCTATCATGTCCATACCCCACTGGGCAAACGGCCATGGGGAGGTTAGGGCGGTTAGCTCGGTTGCCGGAAGGCGAGGAATGCTTCCGTGGAGTTGGCAGCTTTTGCATCTCCTGACGAGCTTTTAGGCATCCTGATGAATTGTCGGCCAGTAGTACCCTTAGAGCAATGCCTTCTGGATTAAGGTGCGGGCCCCTTGGTGCGCGCTGCCGACCCCTTCGTGGATCTTCCGGAGGACATAGTCGGCTATGTAGGAGTCGACACACCGGAGCAGGGGCTTAGTGAAGGACTTCTTGTAGAGGTTCCCATTGCTCCAAACGAAATGGCGAGCTTTTGCTTGGAGACGGCGGGCTTCTCCCCGATCTTCTGGGAGCGTACCTTCCCTCAGGAATTCCATGAGGGGCTTTCTCCAGTCCCTGTCTTCTTCCCGGGTTGTATACACTTGAAGTATTGTTGCCCCGTCTTCCACGCTGGGCCTTGGCAAGACCTCGAAGAGGATGCTCCTCTTGTTGTTGGCCGAGTAGGACGAAGCCAGCTTACTCAAGGCATCGGCTTAGGCGTTGAGCTGTCTGGGGACCTGCTCTACCTGGACTTCATCGAAGTCCTTCTGCAGTCTTTTTACGTCAGCCAGATACTTCACCATCAGAGGCTCCCATGCCTCGAAACGGCCGGTCACTTGGCCAACGACTAGGGCAGAGTCTCTGCGGATTCGAATTGTTTTTAGCCCCAGTCTAGAGGCTATGCGTAGTACGGCTAGTAAGGCCCCGTATTCCGCTGCGTTATTTGAGGCCTTGAACCCGAGCTTCAGAGAATACTCTATTTCTTCCTCGTTCGGGCCCCGAATGATGAGGCCGGTGCCACAGCCTTCCTCTGTCGAGGACCCTTCAACGTAAAGGATCCAATCAGGGACCGAGTCGGTCTTCCCGTCGACAGAGGGTTGAGCTGCGGGGGCCGTCGTTGACTCCGGCTCCTTGCTGGGGATGGTGCACTCGACGATAAAATTGACCAGGACCTGTGCTTTGATGGCCTGCCTCGGTAGGTATTTTATGTCGAACCGGGACAATTCCCACCTCCATTTCTCCAAGTGGCCAGAGGACTTGGGTGAGGCGAGGATAGCCCCCAGAGGGCGCTCGGTAAGAACGAGGATGGTGTGCGCCTGGAAATAGTGTCGCAGCTTCCTTGAGGCCACGATGAGTGCCAAGACGATCTTCTCTATAGCTGGGTACCTAGTTTCTGTGTCTTTGAAGACGTGGCTCACATAGTATACCGGCTTCTGGACTCCGTCGACCTTTCGGACGAGCACTGAGCCCGCTGCTTGGTCAGATACCGCCAGATATAGCGATAGCTCGCCCCTTCAACCAGTCGGGTGAGCGGCGGTGGGGTCGCAAGGTGCCTCTTCAATTGGTCAAAGGCGGTCTGGCACTCCTCCGACCACTCGAACCTTGGAATTTTCCTTAGAGCCTTGAAGAACGGGAGGCACTTCTCCCCAGACCTGGACATGAAACGTGACAGAGCGGCTACCCGTCCTGTCAGCCGCATGATCTCGACATTAGTCTTGGGCGCGGCCATGTTGAGGATGGCGTTGATTTTCTCCGGGTTAGCTTCGATCCCGCGGTGAGTGACCTTGAAACCAAGGAACTTCCCCCGGTGACCCCGAAAGCGCACTTGGCGGGGTTCAGTTTCATCTTGAACTTACGGAGGACGTCGAAGGCCTCGCCCAAATCCTTAGCGTGGTCAACCGATGAGACCGACTTGACGAGCATGTCGTCGACATAAACTTCCATGTTCCTGCCGATCTGCGGTTTGAATATGCGATTGACCAAGCGTTGGTACGTAGCTCTGGCGTTTTTTAGGCCGAAAGGCATTACCTTGTAGTAGTATACCTCCCGGTCCGTTGTGAATGCGGTGAGATCCTCGTCTGCCGGATTCATACGGATCTGATTATAGCCGGAGAAAGCATCCATGAAGCTCAATAGCTCGTGTCCTGCCGAGCTGTCGACGAGCTGATCTATCCGAGGGAGGGGTAGTTGTCTTTTGGGCATGCCTTGTTGAGGTCGGTGAAGTCGACACACATGTGCCGCTTCCCGCTTGACTTTTTGACCAGGACTATGTTCGCCAGCCATTCCGAGTAGGGCACATTTCGAATGAAGTTGGCGGCGAGGAGCCTGTCTACCTCGTCCTCGATCGCCTTCTGTTTGATCGGGGCGAAGTTTCGCTTTTTCTGCCTGACGGGTCGGGACGTAGGATCTACCCCGAGCTTGTGAGATATGATTTTGGGGTCGATCCCAGGCATGTCAGCAGGTGCCAAGGCGAACACGTCAGAGTTGTTTCTGAGGAAATGAACCAGGTCGTCTCGCTGTGCCCCCGTTAAAAGCGACCCGACCTGAACGGTTCGTTCGTCGTCCCCTTCGACGAGGGGTACCTCTCTCAGTGGCTCCACCGGGGTCCTTCGGACCTCTTTTTGCTCGTCTCGAGTATTCAGGGAACCCCTAATGTCACCCTCGCCCTCAACATCGTTGATTGGCCGCTCAGACGAAGATGCTGTGTTGAAGTAAACCTTTGCAGTCCGTTGGTCTCCATAGGCCCGACCTATGCCGCCTTGGTCGAGCGGGAATTTCATCGCCAGGTGGTAGGTCGATATCTGGGCCCTGAGGGAGTTTAGCGTTGGGCGGCCGAGGAGGATGTTGTAGGCCGACGGGATTCCCGCTATGATGAATTCCACAGGCACGGTGCGTGTACTGCCAGCCTCCCCGATGTTAAATTGGAGAGTGATCACCCCTTCCGCCGGGATGGAGTGGTTAATGAAACCTGACAGGACGTGGGTGGTCGGCCGTAGGTCCGACGGGGAGAGTCCTATACGCAGGATGCAGTCATAAAATAGAATGTCTGCCGAGCTTCCAGAGTCGACCAGTATCCTATGCACCTCGTAGTGGTGGACCCGAGCTGTGATCACCAGCGGGTCGTTGTGAGGCAAGGATATACCGTGGAGGTCCTCGTCCTTAAAAATGATCGGCTTGGTTGCCTTGGCCTTCTTCCTTGGGTGGCCGTCAGTCTCCACGACCGGTGAGGGGTGCTGAGCCTCGTAAGTATTCGACGTACCCCCTGCTGACATGACCATGATTTGGCCGATTGTTATTTCGCCGGGAGGGGGACGTTGATCTTGCTCACGGTCAGCTTGCTGCTTGTCCCGCAAGTACGTTGCCAGGTGCCCCGAACAGATGAGTTCTTCGATGTAGTCTCGGAGCTGCTTGCAGTTCTCCGTGGAGTGGCCTTGCGACCGGTGGAAGCCGCGGTAGGGTCCCCGGGTGCTCTTTGCCTCCATGCGCGAGACTGGGGGGAGCTTGAAGAACCTCTCGGCCTTTGCCTCCTCCAGCAGTACCGTCTGAGAGACATTGAGCGGGGTATACTCCTGAAACTTCGGGGAGTAGGGTTTCGGCCGCTCAATCTTCTTTTTCTCTTCTCGGGCCCTTTTTCTTGTGATCAGTTTGTTCTGTCCGGGGCAGATTGGCGTTCACCTCGGATTCAAGCTGGATTTCACGCTCGGTCCAGTCCTTCACCTCGTCCATGGTCTTAGGTTGCGCTAATGCAAAGGAGCATAACCACTCCTTGTGCCTAAGACCTGACCTAAGTGCCGTAATGACTGTCGTCCCGGTGATCCGGGACCTCAAGGAGGGCGTTGTAGAAGCGGGTGATGTACCCTTTGAAGGTTTCTTTGTCCCCGCTCTTTATTGTGAAGAGATGGTCGATGGTTCGCTTCTGCCGTCTGTTCCCAACGAAGTGGCCGAGGAATTGGGTGGCCAGCTCATCGAAGGTTGATATTGAGCGCGGCGCGAGTCCTCGGAACCAGTCTCGTCCGGAGCGGATGAGAGTGGTCGGGAAAGCGCGGCATTGGGCGGCGTCGGAACAGTCCTGGAAACTCATCCCGACTGTGAATGCGTCCAAATGGTCCTTCGGGTCGGACTTCCCGTCGAAGAGTGAGACCTTTGGGGGCTTGTTCCGGGAGGAGACATGGACGGCGAGCAGTTCTTCGGTGAAGGGCTTTGTGAGCCAGTCGGCGGCGTATTTAGCCCCGTCGTTCGAATGACGACCTTCCCGATGCATACCCTCGATCTTCTTTTCGAGGGCGTCGAGTCGGCCGTGGTATCCCGAGGAGTCGGCATACTCCGATTTTTGGCCTCGGCTACCAGAGACTTCTACGTAGCCACGGCCCCGATTCCGTTCGATGACGTTCCTCAGGTCTCCTGGCGAGGTCGTTTTCGAGCTGCCGTGGCGAGTCCCGTGCGCGTGACCTCGTCGAGGGAGGGGGTGCCGGTCATGCCTAGGTGCAGGCGAGCTGATAGACACCTCCTCGGGAGGGATAGGGGCGCGATGAGGCTCAGGGCGAGGCGCTCTGGTGTAAGACCTCGGAGTTAAACTGTGCGGCACCCACCGGGTCATGGAGTATGACGGCCCGGGGGATCTGCGGTCGCCGGAGACAGCGAGGCGGTGATCGGCCGTGCCAACGCAGGCAGAGTCTTCTCTCCCTCTGTAGGGGTCCCGGTCCCGGGAGGGAGCGACGATCTGGGGAGGTTGCCCAGCCGTTTTGACACGGACGAGCGCATCTACGACTGACGTGAATCGATCTATCCGAGCGGATAGGGCGTGAATGGCGTTTGGGGGAGGAGATTCGTCCGCGCCTCCGTTGTGGGGAGGCGGCGGCTAGCGCTTGGATCGTCGCGGTGATCGCTCGCCATGAAATTGAGATCGTTAGATGAACTTTCGTTGAGTGGAACTAAAGAGTTCCCACAGACGGCGCCAACTGATGGATCTCTGGATCCCCTTCAGATGTTATCTTCCGTTGATCTCTTCGTGTGTTGACGGACGGTTGAGATTGAGTTGGAGGGTTGACCCCTGGAGCGTGTGGATCTCAATGGATTTGGTGTGGTTGAGGCTAAGCTACCCGCAAAGAAGTCCTGGGATGGTTGTGCCACCGAGGACCCTCCGACGATCAAATTAGGCGGGGTATTTTGGTAGAGTAACGGCCTAGTGGAAGTAAAAATGGTTTACCTCGATCGTCTGAGAGAGGGGTTTATATAGCAGCAGCAATGGGCAGGCGGGCGTGAGAATCACACCGGTCGTTACGCCCCTGGCGTCACGCCCGCGTGATAGACGGGATCCCGTATTGATGGCGAGGCAGGCTCGTTAATAGGGGATCGTGATGGCGTGGAACGCGGGATCATGGGCGGCGGATATCTCACGCATGGCGAGATTCGCGGAGCCGTGGCGGAGGCGCCTGTGATCAGTGTTGTGGGTCGGTCGAGACGAGATCGAGGAAGATGAGCTCGGCGGGAGGCTCGGGCACGAGCGGGAGGCTGAGGCATTTTGGTTCTGTGATAGCTCGGAGGCAAGCCGGGGGTGGTCTGAAAGGCCACTGAGGCATCTTGGTTCTGTGTTTTGAGATGAGAAAAAATTTGTATGTTTTCATTTTTCTCCTTTCTAAATGATTTTCTATTACCTTTCTAGCCCTTGGGAAACAGAATTTTCTCTCTTTTTTGTGTGCAGGGAGTGTGTGTGGGTGGGGTGGGGCTGCGTTAAGGGGGCAAGCACGGTAGCTTTGGAGTCTATTCATTTTTTGTTGGAGCAAGCAGAGAGTGAGTTTTGTGTTTGGTTGAGTGCAGGGACAAGACTTGGCGTGTGTTATCAGCACATATCACACAATAAAAATGTTAATTTTGTGTTTGGTTGTGTAATCAGCACACAAAACTACCAGGGCAACAAAAAAATTCTCATTTTTTTATTAAGAAATGCAAAAAAGAAGAACAATCCATGTAAGCATTCTAGAATAAGAGTATGTCATGTCATTCTTTCATATACATGTAACTATTTTATGCCATTCAACAATTTTCAATACAAAATATCTTCTTTTTGGGAAATAAACAAACTTAGTAAAACGGTTCATGGACTATTGACTATCAAGTAAGTATACAAAAATCATGACTAATGCAAGTAAGCAAGAATCAAGAAAAAGAGCCAAATGAAACCGTTTCTAAAAGTACCGACTTTGGCCTTGAGTCGTGCCACATTTTGTCTTTTTGGGATATGACCACCACTTTATGCTTCTCTCACTCTTTTATTACTCCCAAAAAATGTTATTTTCCTTAAGGAAGGGTAAGCTTACCACTAGGATCATTATATCTCAGTACCCAAACAAGCAAGAAATTTAACTTCAGAGCTGGCTTTCGAATTCAAAAGAACAACATTATTGTAAACAAATACAAAACTCTAGAGTCAAGGAGATAAAACTCTCTTGACTTCTAACATTTTTTAGACTCAATTTTTTGAACTCAAAGAGCCAAACATGCCCTAAAGGTAGAACCCATCCCCATCAATTTAGACCCTCAAAAAAGTTTTTATTATATGAATAGAGATATAGTTGTATTCCATACTTGTAAAATTAATGATTTAAATAAGTTAAATTCATGATGACAAAAGTGACAATAAAATTATTTAGCTTTCCACCTCCACCCCCATCATCCTGGCAAATCAATTTTGTGCACCATGGACTCCTATCTCCTATCCCATAATCCACGCGCTAAAAAGCAATAGGCTTTTTTCTGTAAAAAGAAAAATCAGATTTTTTTTTATTATATTAAAAGATATAAAGAACCCCTCTATATATAGGTGTTACAATATATCTATTCTCATAATTTCTCCGATTTGGGACTAAACTATTATATCAAACTCTAACACTCCTCCTCAAGTTGGAGTATATATATCATCCATACCCAACTTGTTACAAATAAATTATATCCTATCACGAGCAAGCGATTTAGTGAGTATATTGGTTAACTGGTGATCTGTGCGCATATGTCGTGTCTCAATCTCTGGAGACTCCTCCACAGTTCCAATAACCTTGTTTCGAACCACATGACAATCTACTTTAATATGTTTGGTCCGCTCGTGGAACACTGGATCTGAAGCAATATAGATAAAAGCCTGATTGTCACAATATAATCTCATTAAGTTGTGTTGAACCACACCTAGTTCTTTCAGAAATCGTTTGACCCATACCATCTCACAAGTGATGTCCGTCATAGCACGGTACTCGGGCTCTGCACTCGAATGCTATATCACACGTTGCTTCTTGCTCTTCCAAGACACTAGATTCCTACCTATGAACACACAATACCCTGTAGTAGATCTTCTAGTTATCGGGCATCCTGCCCAACCAACATCGGAAAATCTGGATATTCTATTGTGTCCTCCATCAGTATACAACAATCCTTTTCCTGGAGAACTCTTCGGATATTGAAGAATCCTAATAGCCGCATCCCAATGGCCTGTGTGGGGTGATTTCAGAAACTGACTCACAATACTAACTAGATATGAGATATCTGGTCCATTGACAGTGAGGTAGTTTAACTGACCAACCAACCTTCTGTATCTGGCTGGATCATCTAGCAATGTTCCCTGATCCGGTAGCAACTTAGAATTCAGATCCATCGGTGTATGACGAGGTGTGCAGCCCAACATTCTATTCTCAGAAAGTATTTTCAGTGCATCTTTCCTCTGTGATAGATGAATTCCCTTCTTAGATCGAGCAATCTCAATCCCTAAGAAGTACTTAAGTCGGCTGAGATCTTTAGTTTGATACTGTTTCTGAACATACGCTTTAAGATTACGAATAGCTTCCTCGTCATCACTTGTGATAACAATGTCATCCACGTATACTACCAGAATAATTCGATGGCCGTGCTAATGTCTATAGAACACTGTGTGATCACCATTGCTTCTCCTCATCCCAAAACCTTTAATACTTTCTGCAAATCGTCCAAACCAGGCTCTCGGAGATTGTTTGAGTCCATACAAAGATATTTTCAATCGACAGACCTTCGACGACTCCTCCTGGACAATTAAACCAGGTGGCTGCATCATATAAATCTCCTCCTCAAGAATACCATGCAAGAAGGTATTCTTGATATCAAGCTGATGCAGAGGCCAATGAAAGATAGCAGCTGATTGGTGCGGAAAAGTGTGTTTGTAGTTTAACCGCAATCAATAATGGTGTCGCGTGTAGCTAGACAGAGATGAGTACGGGTCGTCCTCAGGGAAACGTGGAACCTTTTACTCTTATTTTAGATGTGTTGAAAAAGAGAGGAGGGATAAAGAATTTTGTGGAATGGTTTCTAGATCTACGTTAGGCACTAATGCAAAATATAGATCTAGATTATTTATGGATGTAGTTAATATAATAAGGGGGCTTGTAGGGTTCGTTAGGATTTAGTAGTTATGGATGATTAATTAAAAGTTACCCTTTTATCCTTTAATAGATTTAAGACTAGAACGACGGTGATGCGTGTAGATTAGGGTTTCTAGAGGAAAAATGAATCCCACTCTTAACCCTTATCTCGATACGGAACTCCGTTCATATCTAGCCTTTACCAAAACAATCATTAATCTAATTTCTAATCGCGGTCGGGACTAACAATGAATTGTTAGCGTGCCCGATTAGGATGTTAATGATTCTTTTGATAAAGTTTATAAAATTTATAGGACTTAAAAAGAGTTTAGGGATTTTCATCATCCATTAGCCTACCCTAATCCTACGAACCCTAACAAGCGGAGAATTATTCGCGTATGTTGGGAGAAAAAGAGATGGAGAGAAAATGCATAATTAAACTATGAAGAAATAGAATAAGAAAAAGAAAGCTACCTTTATTAACCAACAGAATCAATTACACTTTGTTCCCTTAGAAAATGATTACAAATACTAGTTTGCTTCTCGATCTCTTCTAAAGAGGTAGATGAACCGTTGATGATCAGCCTGAATGCGTGAGCCGTCTTGGACTTCGTGATCTCGTCGGCTTGATAAATTTTCCAAGAGGCTCTCGGTCCCTATTTATAGTCCAAATGCCAGAAATGTAGTCTCCTAAATTGGAAACTTTTAGTTAGAATTCCACCAGAGAAATCCCACCCTCTAACTCCACTATAACGCGGCGGATCCGCGGCATAAAGGGGCTCATGTCGCGGATCCGCGGCCTGATGATCATATCCATTGATCAATTTTTAGGGGCTGGCTCGTAGTGACATTTGGCGATCCTTGAAACCTTCAGAATTTGGAAATCTTTTCTTTTCTTTTGCCAGAATTGATTTCTTAATTTTGATTTCTTATTTAGGCAGGTTAGCTTTAACAACTTGATTTCCTTGATTTAAGACCTGAAAATTCTGCACAACAACTTAAATAATAATTAGTAGACTTAGTTCTACTAGGATTAGGTCAATAATATTATATACATTTTTCTACCAAATACTAATTATAATATATCAACACATGGAAAATAGTATTTTTACAAATAAACTCTCATATGTATGATATATTATAATAAAGACCTTTTTAAATATGGAAATTGTAGGAAAAATGTAATAATAAATGTGCAGTTTAATCAACTGAACAAATACCCCCAAACTTATCTTTGATCGTCCCGAGCAAACTAGTTTATTCAAGAGAAGGAAAAGAAGAAAGGAGAAAACTAAGCACACTTTCGTAGGTAAACACGATTGCACTGAGCACGTGCAACAAGCCGTTAAACCTCTAGGTGTCCATAATAGGAGGAGTGTTGTCTCCTGAGGGTTTTCAGCGGATTACACCCACAAAATCCAATAACAAAAGAGAGATGGTGAAATTTACATATAAAGATAAAAACCATAAAAGAAATACTTTGAAAATAAGAGTTTCCAACTACACTAGCTTTTCAGTTGTCATGAGCCCTATCTTAATAGTCATGAAAAGATGTTAGAAATCACATTATCCCTCAATAAAACATCGTCTTTATTCTTCATTCCTACCTTTCGTCCAAACATTGATCATATAACCCTACGTGTGTGTATAGAACATCTCTACACTCGGAGAATTCAATTCAAGCTATCATACTCTTGTCTATCTACCTTAGTACTTTTTAATTTGATGAATACTTAGGTTTGCTTACACATTTTCATGCGACCGTTAATAATTCTTGAGGTATTAACCGACCGATTACTCATGTGCTTGCTGATTAGGTGATAATATTTTCCTCGTCTTGCACCACCTAAGGTTTAGCAGTGACTCCCAGACCAGTTGGCCTTAGGGCACTAGGTAAAGAGGCGCCCTTGCTATATTTTTTTATTGCTGCCTTGGCGATACAAAACCAGTGTTCATTTTTCTTTTCACCATTTATATATTTTTTCATTTTTTTTTTCATTTCCTTCATACTTTGGCTTTTAGACAAGAGCATTTCAAGGTATTCTCTACTATCCCGAGTTTCAAGACGTGTGTGTAAGTGCAAATAGTAGGGTATCAACATTCAAATGTTTGGCTTCCAGAATAGAAACTAATTTTCAGACTTATTTCTATCCTCAGATTAGTGACTTCCTTCATCTTACTAACCCTTGGGACAACAGCTCATAACTACTTATTACTAGTTCGTTTAAGAAAACTTCTAATTTTCTTGGTTTTCTTAAACTATTCCTATCTTTTGGATGTAATTTTTCACTTTCTACTCTTTTGTTATAAAAGATTTTTTTTTTAAAAATTTTTGAAAATGTTGTGCTTATGCAAAATATGATGCAAATTGATGTGTAAATAAGCACAAACCTCCCCCAAACCTGTTTACAGCAGTGTCCTCACTGATGTCATCCGTTAAGCTCAAAAACCTGTAGACTTGGAAGGAAATTATTAATGGGGGCAAGAATATATGAAAGTGAAAATTCTCCCCCAAACTTATTTATGGCTCACAATTTTGTAAAAATCATTTTCTTTCAAGAGCCAAAATATACCACCCCCCAAACTTGAGTTAAACTATGTTAATCTTTTAAGATCACACGAGGGGGGTCAAGGTTATTGGTCAATGCCAAGTTTTGCAAAGACCGAAAGCCAACACCAACCATTCAAAAATTTTATCGATGAAGCACCAAGGTTGGTGGAAGAACATGTCACCTTTTGACGAGAAGAAGTGGGGAGGTGATAAGAGGTGTAATGGAAAAGGATTGCGTCTCAATTTGGAGAGACGACACAGTGATAGTAATGATGGATTACTCGCATTATCATGATTGTCCAAAAGAAGGGGTGGAGGTCCAATTTCTTCATCATGGAGTCGATTCATCTCAACACCCGTGTCTTGTAAAAATGCGAGTTCATCAGCGAAAATTTCCTCAAAGCATTTATTGATACCCCGAAAAATAATGTCATCAGAAAAAATAGGGTGATCGTCAGACTCTATAAAAAGTTTCTTATCAGCGTTAGATGTTGACCCGGACAACTCGGTGGAAGAGTCCGTGTCAAGCAACAACATATGAAAAGAGTCAGAATTATGAGGTTGATCACATTCGCTGCTGTCGACATCCATTAATTCGACAGAACACACATGAGCATAGGGTTCGGAGGGTTCACTTCCCAACTTGTAAATGTTAAGCTCAATTGACTTCTTTCCAAAGGATAGGGTCATAGAGCCGTTTCTACAATTGATTACAGCATTGGAAGTGGCCAAAAAGGGTCGACCGAGTATCACCGGGATTTGATTTCGTAGGTTCGCTACAGGTTGTGTATCTATAACGATAAAGTCCACAGGGAATATAAATTCCCCGACTTTGATTAACACATTCTCTAGCTCACCCCTAGGTTGGGTGATAGATCGATCGGCCATCTGAAGAGTGCAATGCGCCGGTTTTAGCTCTCCGATCCCTAATTGCTCATAAACAGAATACGGAAGCAAGTTAACACTAGCACCTAAATCCAGCAGAGCACGATTGATATTTTTACCCCCAATAGAAACTGAAATTGTAGGACTTCCGGGGTCCTTTCGTTTCTTGGGTAGTTGTTGTGTAAAAGCAGTGCTCACATTACTCGCAAGGAAAACTTTTTTAGGTACTTGAACTTTTCTCTTCCTAGTGCACAAGTCCTTTAGGATTTTCGCATAAGATGGGACTTGTTGAATAGCATCTAGGAGAGAAATGTTTATGTTAACTTACTTAAAAATTTCCACAATCTTCTCCATTTGTGGACTTGGTCTGCTGCCCCTTAACCTGTTTGGATAAGGTGCTTTATCGATAAGGGTTTGGTCCAACATTGGAGAGGATTGTGGGGATGGAGTGGATCCCAGAATTGGAGTGGGGATCGTTTTAGGTAGATTCGAGGAAATGGGTGAAGGGTTCGAGCCTTGGGGAAAACGGAGAATAGGCTCGGATGAAGGTGGGAGACTAGACGAATTAGGGGAAGAAGAAGAAGCTGGGGTATCATTGGTGTCACTAACATCATCACATTGCTCACCCACTCGGTTATTCAGCACTCTCCCCGATCTCAACGTAGTAACGGCATTCACATTATGATTTTGTGAATGGCCAGGATTCGGTAGGGGTTGAGATGGGAGTTTCCCTTTTTCTCTCGCACTCATTGCGGCGTTTAACTGTGCGATTTGGTTTTCTATTGATTTAATACTCTCATCATGGGAGGCGGAGTTTTTTGTTATGGTATCAATAGAAGACTTCATCTCAGCCGACAATTGCATGGATTGTTTCATGAACAAATCCAAGGTTTGTGCAAGTGAGTTGTCAGTACCGGCCACTTGTGGTGTAGAAATGTTGGCCGGATTTTGGAAATTTTGTGACTGAAAGGGGGGCTGATTTTGTGGTTGTGGTTGCTGTGGAGGAGGTCTTTGATAATTGCTTTGTTGGTTTTGATTCCAAGCAAAGTTAGAATAATTCCTCCATCCTTGATTGTATGTGGAAGAATAAGGATCATTTCTAGGTCGCTGCTGAAAAGCAGCATTAGTTTGCTCGTGACCTTGAAACGGTGCATTCATAGGACATTCTTCCGTTAAGTGTGAAGGATCCGAATAGCAACCACAGACGGTCTTAGGAAACGTGACCTGATTTAGGGAGAATGATGAGAATTTGTTCTCAATAGCGTCGAGTTTCTTTTGTATCGCTGCCATTTCGGTTTTTACTGCGATAGAAACATCGAGCTGGTGAACACCTCCCCTAGATGAAGGTGGTCTTACGCTTTCCCACTGCAAAGTGTGTTCAGCAAGGTCTTCCAGATATTTCCAAGCTTCACCGTCGTCTTTAGACATGAAATTGCATTGACACATTGTTTCAAGCATCTGCTTTGTCGCTGGATTAATGCCCTCATATATAATCCGACATAAATCCCATCTATTGATTCCATGATGAGGACATTGGACAAGCAGATCCTTGAAACGTTCAAAGCACTTCCAAAATGGTTCATTGGGAAGCTGGGTGAACTGGTTGATCTCGCTTCTAACATGGGCAGTCTTATGGTTTGGGTAAAACTTCTTAAGAAATGCTATGACGAATTCATCCCAATTAGTAATAGAGTGTGCGGCAGTATTGTAAAGCCATTTTTCTGCCAAGTCGCACAGTATGAATGAGAGAAGAAGTAAGCGCATAGCATCTAAAGTCAATTGTGAAGTACCCATCATTGCGCATACGTTTGCGAATTTGGTAATGAAAACGTATGCGTCTTCCGATTCAAGCCCATGAAATTTAGGCATCAGATTGATGTAGTGGGGTTTAATTTCGAAATTATCCCCGTTAGCTGGTGGAAGAGATAGACAAGTGGGAAGAGGACCACGGATAGGATAGCATTTCTCTTGGAGAGAGATGCACGGCGGATTCTGCGCACTTACGGGCGGTGGCAGCGTGGTGTTATAATCTGATGGAGTGCCGTCCATCTCGGTCGTGGTGTGTGGTGGGGGAAAAGAAGATGAAGAAGTACCAACTTCGGTGTCGATAGCAGGAACGTGGACAAGATGGGCACTAGGATCCCGTGCCGAGCATGCACTAAGCGGGTTTAGTGCAAGTGGCAGCGTGTGTATGATAAAATTGGTTTGTTTTGAAAAAAGTGGGACTTAAGACAAATCACCCTAAGATGCACAAGCAACCCTAGAACTAAGGTCACCTAGGTCCAGTCTCTAGACCGCTCCTAGACTTCCAAAGGACAAGCCGCAGGATCAATTCTCTACCGCCTCCGTACTACCCTTGTAGCCAGGTAAGTGCCAGGTAAGTGGGAAGGAACCACAGTAGTGGGCCTAATTAAAAACCACTAGCCTTTGACACATTTGCCTATGCACTACAAAAGTAATGCGGATAAACGATAGATTTCCCACGACCTTCCTCTGTCCTCATTGAGCGCGACAGTCCTTAGAGTCTGGTCTAGATATTTTTTAAATTAATGAAGGGTTGATCTAGATGCTCGGTTTGTGATTTGTGGGGCTTAGGAAGGGTGATGAAATCTCCACCTAATCTTGATTTGGTCTTTGCCCCTTAAAGTCCGTATTAAAATATGCAAAACAAAACCAATCACAAAACTTTTGCAAAAAGATTTTTGAGCGGCGTTATTTTGCAAAGAATCCTGCAGAAAATAGATTTTATTGGATTTGAGAGGAGAGAGAAGGAGTTAAGAAAGATACCAGAGAAGTGTGAAACCCTCGATCTCCTGTTTCCTCAAGTCCGTGACTCCAGATTCCTTCGCAAAATTCACACACAAATCGTTAAATATGCAATTTGCAGTTTTGTTTTAATAATGATATGAATCGTCTAAGAATTCAACACAAATAGTAAGAATAAAAAATTACGCACGTATCCCCGGCAACGGCGCCATTTGATTGGTGTGGAAAAGTGTGTTTGTAGTTTAACCGCAATCAATAACGGTGTCGCATGTAGCTACACCAAGATGAGTACGGGTTGTCCTCAGGGAAACGTGGAACCTTTTACTCTTACTTTAGATGTGTTGAAAAAGAGAGGAGGGATAAAGAATTTTGTGGAATGGTTTCTAGATCTACATTAGGCACTAATGCAAAATATAGATCTAGATTATTTATGGATGTAGTTAATATAATAAGGGGGCTTGTAGGGTTCGTTAGGATTTAGTAGTTATGGATGATTAATTAAAAGTTACCCTTTTTATCCTTTAATAGATTTAAGACTAGAACGACGGTGATGCGTGTAGATTAGGGTTTCTGGAGGAAAAAAGAATCCCACTCTTAACCCTTATCTCGACACGGAACTCCGTTCATATCTAGCTTTTACCAAAACAATCATTAATCTAATTTCTAATCGCGGTCGGGACTAACAATGAATTGTTAGCGAGCCCGATTAGGATGTTAATGATTCTTTTGATAAAGTTTATAAACTTTATAGGACTTAAAAAGAGTTTAGGGATTTTCATCATCCATTAGCCTACCCTAATCCTACGAACCCTAACAAGCGGAGAATTATTCGCGCATGTTGGGAGAAAAAGAGATGGAGAGAAAATGCATAATTAAACTATGAAGAAATAGAATAAGAAAAAGAAAGCTATCTTTATTAACCAACAGAATCAATTACACTTTGTTCCTTTAGAAAATGGTTACAAATACTAGTTTGCTTCTCGATCTCTTCTAAGGAAGGTAGATGAACCGTTGATGATCAGCCTGGATGCGTGAGCCGTCTTGGACTTCGTGATCTCGTCGGCTTGATAAATTTTCCAAGAGGCTCTCGGTCCCTATTTATAGTCCAAAGGCCAGAAATGCAGTCTCCTAAATTGGAAACTTTTAGTTAGAATTCCACCAGAGAAATCCTACCCTCTAACTCCACTATAACGCGGCGGATCCGCGGCATAAAGGGGCTCATGCCGCGGATCCGCGACCTGATGATCATATCCATTGATCAATTTTTAGGGGCTGGCTCGTAGTGACATTTGGCAATCCTTGGAACCTTCAGAATTTGGAAATCTTTTCTTTTCTTCTGCCAGAATTGATTTCTTAATTTTGATTTCTTAATTAGGCAGATTAGCTTTAACAACTTGATTTCCTTGATTTAAGACCTGAAAATTCTGCACAACAACTTAAATAATAATTAGTAGACTTAGTTCTACTAGGATTAGGTCAATAATATTATATTCATTTTTCTGCCAAATACTAATTATAATATATTAACATATGGAAAATAGTATTTTTACAAATAAACCCTCATATGTATGATATATTATAATAAAGACCTTTTTAAATATGGAAATTATAGGAAAAATGTAATAATAAATGTGCAGTTTAATCAACTGAACAGCAGCCAAAGAAACCAAGAGGCGTACAGAAGCCATCTTCGTGACGAGGGAGAAAGTATCAGTAAAATCATGCCCATAGGTCTAAGAATATCCTTTGGCTACTAATCGAGATTTTAACCGAGCAAGAAAATCATCGGAGTTGAGCTTGAAAGAGAATACCCATCGGTAACCAACAACACGCTTTCCGAGGAAAGCGGAACTAGATCCCAAGTATCATTTTGCCGAGTAGCAGTTATCTCTTCAATCATAGATTGTTTCCAGCCAGGATGTTTAAGAGCCTCAGATACATTTGTGGGAATGGTATAGTTATCCATAGATGAAATGAAAGCATCGTGTGTAGAAGAAAAATGAGTATAGGAGACAGAACGGTAAAGTGGATTGGCAGTGGAACAAGATGCTTTGCGGATTGCAATGGGAACATCAAGAGAAGAAGGTGCAGAAGGCGTGGGTTTAGAAATCGGATCAGGAGTAGACTCAGGGGTTGGTATAACAGGAGCTGGGGTCAGAGGAATATCTTGGTCTGGTAGAGGCGTCACAGGTTCTGGAGCAGGAGTAGTGTCCAAAGACGGGTTGCAAGGTTGAGTAGGAACAGTCTTGTCCTGTGGAATTTTTGGGTATTCAAGAAATACCATGTCACTGGTGTCATTTGGAGATTGACTCACGGGAAAGAAAGACCGCAACTCAAGAAAGGTGACATTAGCTGAGATAAAGCAACGACGAAGGATAGGATGATAACAGCGATAGCCTTTCTGGAAGTGAGAGTATCCTAAAAAGACATACCGAAGGGATCGAGAATCCAACTTAGTTCGACCAGGTCTATCTTCCTGGACGAAGCACACACAACCGAAAATTTGAGGAGGAACAAAAAACAGAGTGTCATTAGGGAATATGATAGAAAAAGGAGTTTGACCATCTAATATAGAGGAGGGCATACGATTAACGAGAAAAGTGGCCGTAAGAACCATATCCCCCTAAAAATGATGTGGAACTTGTTGATGAATGAGTAATGTTCGGACGACTTCTAGCAGATGACGATTTTTACGCTCAGCAATATCGTTCTGTTCGGGGTATAGGAAAGATGACTCATGAAGAATACCGGATGCAGACATAAAATTCTGAAACTCAAACGAAAGATAGTCTTTCACATTATCACTACGGAGTATTTTCACATAAACATCAAATTGTGTCTTAATTTTAGCACAGAATTTTTGAAATACGGAAAAAAAATTCAGACCGAGATTTTATTAAATATAACCAAGTTTCACGGGAAAAATCATCAAAAAATGTGACAAAGTACCGATCACCAAATAACGACTCAACTGGACATGGATCCCATACATTGGAATGAACTAAACTAAATGGAGTATTAATTGGGCTTGCCGAATAGTTTGTTCGAGAGGAACACCTTGACGCTTTAATAGCTCCTTTAATCCCTCTACATAATATCTCGGCATACGGATGGGATGGAACTTGTCAAGAGTCGGATCAGCCCCATGCCGGACTTCTTTCTCTACCTTGGTCTAAATAGATTTATAGAAGAGGATCGTCTTTTCATCTTTTCGCCTAGGAGGCACGTAGAAAGTTTCCAGCTCTTACATGCTATATGTTTTGAGCGCATCAAGTTTCTTATAATGTCGAGGTGGAGCCATCATAATATGTAGACTGATCCGCTTCGGCAAGAGTCTGCATCAATGGGCGAATAGAGAACACTGAATTAGTCTCGTCTTCGATGTCGCTGCCAAAGACCAGTATAGGGGTCGACGGTCCGGGTTTATTGTTCTCTCTCTGAGGCTGTCCTGTGTAGACTATTTATTTGTCTTCTTCAGTATCGCTTCCGAAGACTGGGATGGTAGCCATGGATTTTTGCTTATTTTCTGGCTTGTGGCACCTCTTAGCGTCCTCGAAATCTGGTTGAAAGTATTTTGCATTCTCATACTTTCGCACCTCATTCACAGCGAAAGGATTGAGTTCTCTCATGATGTTGAACTCTAAGCCATCTTTGAAATACTTCATACACTGATATTGTGTAGAAAGGATGACGTTGTACTCGTGTAGCCAAAGCCTGCCGAGTAGAGCGTTATAACAGGTCATGGCGTCAATGACATGGAAATTGATGTCAGTGACGAGCAGTCAGAAGTGGAGCGACAATATTACGGACCCAAGCGTCCGTGACGACTGCGAATCGAACCCCGATATGGTAATTTTGTCTCGAGAAAGATGCTAAACATTCATACATATTTCTTTCAGCACTCTCACATTGAGAAGATTGACGGATGATCCGTTATCGATAAGGATTGTTCATATCTTGATGTCGTGGCAGTATCCGGTAACATATAGAGGTCGATTATGCTCGCATGTACCAATGAGTAGATCTTCATCTCTAAATGCAATATCAGCCGTATGGATCTCTGCCAGCCCATTTTTCATCTTCTCTTCTATGAGGAAGGCTTGAAACCGATCTGGTTCTTACAAGGCCTTAATCAAGGAGTCTCGTTCCACTTTGGACAAGAGCAGAGCATCCAATATCCTCAATTGGGTGGGTATTTTCCTCAAATGTGCAAGGGCATTATAGTCCACCTTAATTTTCTTAGACAAATCCTTTGTGGTGAGCTCTTTGGCCACTTCTTCATCAAGGACGATCTTGTCGGGCATTTTCCCTTTCCTTTTATCCTTTTTATTCAAACCCTTGTTTGCGGATCCGAGGTTCTTTTTAGGCATAGTGCAGTTGCGCAACTGGATATTCTCGCAATCCTTTCCTTCCTCTTCTTTTTCCAAGGTGGAACTTTCAAAGAGAGGATTGAGATGAATTTCATCCTCAGAATCACTCTCGAACGTAAGAATCCAAGATTTCCCCCTCTTGAACTGGTACCAGCCATATGACAACTGCCAGTTGCTTCTTTGTGCACTGCTGTCTCGCCGTTATCATATCGACGAGCGCGAGCCTCGCGCTTCTCCTTCTTGAAGTGTTTTCAATGGGCAACATATCCTTACCACCACTTCTTGACGGCATTGCATTCCTCGATGGGATGAGCGACCTTTCAGTGGTATGAGCAGTATTTCAGTTGTCCCTCTCCACCATCGAAATATGGGACCCAGGCGTGTACATCATGAGAGGTGGTAGCTTCATCCCCATTGATAGGGCCTTGGAAAGCTACTTCTCACTCTTATTTGTTGCAGGCATGCCTTAGTTTGGGCGGAGAGCTTTATGACTCGTCCTTGCCGTAGCCACCTTGTTCAAATGCTGTTGTTTGGTCTTTTCATATATGGCCATCTCGCGTTCCCGATCGTCCTTGCTCTTTTGAAAATCTTCTTTCAACAACCTTTCAATCGGGTCTTCTTCTGGCAGTTTCGGGATTTTTGATGCCAATTCTGCTCCCAGTTCATCCATGTCACGCCCCGCTTCCCAGCATACGGAAGCGGAGACGTGGCGAGGCCCGTAACGTATTTACTAAGAAATAAATACGTTAAGCGTAATTAAGCAATATAAAAATGCACAAGAATAACAAGAGATATAAAATGAACAATAACTTTTATTAACATTTATCTTTACATACTACTGTTTTGTAAAGGAAAAGTATAATGAGTAAAGCAGTGCCTAAACAGTGGCATACAAAATGAAAAATAAATACAAGGAAAAACTAGAAGTTTGGCTGGGCAGTGAACTGATCCAAGTCCTCTTGGCTGGGCTCGATCTCCTGAGAGTCCGGTCCTCCTGACGAACATTCTAAAGAGAGAAATATACATGAATGTCGTCAGCGAACTAGCGCTCTGTAAGTCCCAAAAGAAATAATATAATATACGACTAGTGTGAAATGGAACTGGTAAGATATACAGTTATATGTTTGTTATACTAAGATTATTATTCTAATGTAGTTGTTTTTAGTTTGGTACGTAAGGTATTTGTGTATACGAGAGGAGTCCATCGTACCCCGTGGACTATTGTAATATGTAGTACAAGACACCGTCAAACCTCACGGGACAACGACACGAGAGTTCATGTAGGTGTCTTTTAGTGACCATCTCGTGCCACGTTAATACATTCTGTACCAATCTACCCCGTTAACCCCGCGTAATGTATTGTATGGTTTATGTTACAAGTCTTGCCGAGACCATGGATACAAGTTGTTCAAGTTGTCAGGTTCAGGATGTAATCTGGTAGTCATGAAGTCATGTCAAGTTATACCCATGCTTCGGTCAAGTCAAGCCATATATTCAGGTTCGATATTGAAGTTTGAATTCGGTATTCAGGTTTATGTTCAAGTATTCATGTTAGACTTTGAATTCATGTTTGAATTGGATTTTTATTTGAGTTTGGATTCAAGTTTGATTTAGACTCAGATTTGAGTCAGACACTTGTAACTGATTTAGATCCTGAATTAGGTTCGGGAGTTATCGGTAACTTCTGCACATGGACGGCATGGTTTGTTTCTTTTTCCAAGAAAATTACCATTGATAACTCAGTTAAGTTTTCTACCTTTAATAGGTAAGCACTCACTTTCTCCGGCTCTCTGGGGCTCAAGAGAATTGATCCCGCTTAAATCTATATTTACTAAAGTCCTTAAATGTTGTTTTATATAATTTGAGGGGGTTTTATGAAAATATTTTAAATATAATTAAAAAAAAATCTCGAGAAGTTATTTATTTATTTAGGGTTTTCATGAATGCGAATTTTAAGGATTTGAGGTATTTTAGTCAGAATAGTTTAGCTTGGAAAGTTCATGGTATTTTATTGTAAAACTTGTCTTTTGATGGTATCTTGATGGTATTTTAGTGAAACTACTCATTCTTTTATCTTTAGAAAAAATGTAATTTTATTATATTTTGAAAATATATGGATTGATAATATTTATATAATTATTGAAAATTAATTTTTATTCAAGTATAAAAATGTGTTTTTCTTAAAAACCGTATTTAAAACCTTTCGAGACTGATTGCTCCGTGAGGAGGTCTGCATCTCACTCTACTAGTTCAAGGATGTGCGATAATCCGCACCATCCAATAGTGGGTCCCCTAAAGAGGGTTGTAGAGGCATATTTGCAAAGGAGTTAAAAATACAATTTAAAAGAAAATCGGTTTTTATAATAAATGGTATTTTAATGTAATATTGTAATCGTAATAAAAATACGTTCGAAGATTATCGTGCTATGAAACCATGTGTGTATGTGCGATGTAGGTCATTACCTCGTGAATTTTCCTAAAGGTATGTATAAGCAAAACAAATAAAGATGATACAAACTTCATGGTATTTTAATGTAAATGTTAATTTAAAGTTATTTTGCATGATATTTTTGATTAAAAGTTGGTTCTAAGAATTGGTTTTATGATAACAAGCATGGTGTAGGAATATGAATGAAGAATATGTAAGAAAAAGTTGAATTATAGAGTTTTAGAAGAAGATGTCGGTGTTAACTTCACTTCCGACATATATTTTGAAAATGAACTTTTAAAGAAGAAGAATGAGGATTGGAAAGGACTTACAAGCTATTTAGGTTAAGAGAAGGTAGAAGAAGAGGGGGTTGTCGACGTGGCGTCGTGAGGTCGCCGGAATTTGCTTCGACCCTCACCGGAACTTGATCGCTTACTAACTCCTTTCTACTCCACTTGTTCTTGAGAAATTTTAAGAGTTTTGGCTATAATTTTTAGAATGATGAAGGGCTAGTGCATGGGATAGTATTTATAGTGTGGAATTAGGGTTTTGGAATTAAAAGAGTGAATTAAAATACATTAAAATTTGGTTTAGAGGTGAAATTAAAAATCTATGTTTGATTGCAGAGTAATCAAACAGTGCAGAGGAGTTAGGGGTAGGGGAAGGGTTGTGTGTGCAATGCCTGGGCCTCATTGGGCTCAGAGGGACCGTCGGTGCCGGCCATGGGGAATTTCCGCCGGTCGATTAAGGGGAGGGGGCCGGTGGATTAGAGCCACGTGTTCATATCAGTGTTAATACTCTTTTGCACATGTTTGATTTCTCTGTCTTTTCGTTTTTGTGTGCATTGCATGTGTAAACTTTGGGGCTTCTAAAATGTTTAAAAAGAAAATCAGAAAAAAATTAATGTGTCTGATGGGATTCGAACACAGGGGCTACGTCACAACGGTGCAAGAATTTACCAGTGAGCTACAAGTTGTTTCTTGCTGTTCTTAAATAAAATATACTTATAATTTGTACTCAGGCTTGTAAACTCCTTTCTGTACTGTAACGACCCTAGTATTACTATACTTTCGTGTTTTCTTTCTTTAGTAAAATATTGTATTTATTTATTCGTAGTATTTTTCCGTAAATTTTGTTTTCTATTAAATATATTATTTTATTATTCTATTTATTTTTCCCAAACCCATTTCTTTAAACTAAATCTTAAACTATTTCAAATTAAATGCAATACCTAACCCAACCCATAACCCAAATCCAATCTCATTTTTATTTTCTTTTATAAAACTATGAGCCCAAAAAGCCCACTTTCTTTTAAGCAACAGCATATATTTAATTCTAATTAAATATGTGCATGAACAACTTTGCAGTTCATTGGTTAAGTCCTTGCATTGTTATTCCATAGATCACATGTTCAAATCTTCATTCTTGCAATTATTTTTTTATCAATTTTTATTCTTCTTATAACTTACAAATGAGTCCTTTCATTTCATCTTCCTTTTAACTTCCAAAATAATTAGGATGGTTATGAACCATAATTTATTAGAATTATGGTGGCCATAACTTTTTTATATCTCACTTCTCTTTCTTTTCATCATCACACCTTTCTACCATTTCACATATCTCTCTTCATCTAGATTCCCCGAAGAAGAACATGAAGAAATTCTCAAGAATGTCTTGCTAGAAACGCGAGGCTATCGGCAGATAGACAGGCCCGATGACAATACCGGCTTGTCTATGTAAGTCCCTTCTCTCTTTCCCTCCCTCAATCTCTTTCTCTTTCTCTTTCTCTTTCTTATATTGCCAAGAAAAACTTCCCTTGACATATCATAGTTTCTAAATAATTAATTAAATGGATACATATATAAATAATGAACACACACGAACATACACAAATATATAGTTTGTAAAGTCTTTTTTATTACTCTCAATCCATATGTTAAGATTTCATAGTAATCAATTAAGATTGCATCGTTTGTTGTTGTATTTTAAATTACTTTATTTAAATTTGTAAAAAAAAAATGAAGTTACGAATAAATACGTCGCGGGCTTGTCACATGCCGTTACCGCTCTTTTGGGAAGCAGGACGTGACATATTTTGTTGGTGGCCCATGCATGTCAGTTCTGCATGAACATCGTTAGCGATATAATACAAGAATTATGAAATCCAATTATTATATTCGACTTTTCTTTTGAATCCTACCATATTTCTTGAGTCCATCTTGAACTCCACCTTCGGCTTTCTTGAAGTCTATCTCTCGACTTTTGAATCCTTAACACTTATTCACCCTTTCTATTTGTATCTCGTTGGCCTATTAGCTCAATTGGTTAGAGTATCGATCGACGGAGCTCGAAGAAGACATCATCCTAATCTTGTTTCCTTACTCTGTTGCAACATCCTTCTTGAATAATTTCGAGGACGAAATTATTTTAAGGAGGGTAGAATGTAACGACCCTAGTATTATTATACCTTCATATTTTCTTTCCTTAGTAAAATATTATATTTATTTATTCGTAGTATTTTTCCGTAAATTTTGTTTTCTATTAAATATATTATTTTATTATTCTATTTATTTTTCCTAAACCCATTTCCTTAAACTAAATCTTAAACTATTTCAAATTAAACGCAATATCTAACCCAAATCCAATCTCAATTTTATTTTCTTTTATAGAACCATGAGCCCAAAAAGCCCACTTTCTCTTTAAGCAACAGTATATATTTAATTCTAATTAAATATATGCATGAACAACTTTGTAGCTCATCGGTTAAGTCTTTGCATTGTTATTCCATAGATCACATGTTCAAATCTTCATTCTAGCAATTAATTTTTTTATCAATTTTTATTCTTCTCATAACTTACAAATGAGACCTTTCATTTCATCTTCCTTTTAACTCCCAAAATAATTAGAATGGTTATGAACCATAATTTATTTGAATTATGGTGGCCATAAACTTTTTTATATCTCACTCCTCTTTCTTTTCATCATCACACCTTTCTATCATTTCATATATCCCTCTTCATCTAGATTCCCCGAAGAAGAACATGAAGAAATTCTCAAGAATGTCTCGCTAGAAACGTGAGGCTATCGGCGGATAGACAAGCCCGATGATAATACCGACTTGTGTATATAAGTCCCTTCTCTCTTTCCCTCCTTCCATCTCTTTCTCATTATCTTTCTCTTTTTTATATTGCCATGAAAAACTTTCCTTGACATATCATAGTTTCTAAATAATTAATTAAATAGATACATATATAAATAATGAACACACACGAACACACACAAATATAGAGTTTGTAAAGTCTTTTTCATTACTTTCAACTCATATGTTAAGATTTCATAGTAATCAATTAAGATTGCATCGTTTGTTGTTGTATTTTAAATTACTTTATTTAAATTTGTAAAAAAAATGAAGTTCCGAATAAATACGTCGCGGACTTGTCTCATGCCGTTACCGCTCTTTTGGGAAGCGGGGCGTGACATGTACATTAAACTGAAAAATTTTGTACAGTAAATTCAGAGTCGTTACATTCTACCCTCTTTAAAAAATTTCGTTCTCGAAATTTACATTTACATAGAGACTAATTTACAAATAAATAAAGGTATCTTGCACGCATGTCATCTTCTTGTTCCTACATTGATTTTCCTGGCGAATCTTTTCTCCACATCACTCGGACCAAGTTTACTTCCTTATTCCTCAGTGTCTTCACCTTTCGGTCCAGGATCTCAACGGGTTATTGCTCACAAATTTGGCCCGTCTGTACATTGAGCTCGGAATGATCTAGGATGTGGCTGGGGTCACTCACATATCTTCAAAGCTGGGATATGTAGAACACGTTGTGCACTCCTTCCAATGAGGGTGGTAGTGCCAAACGGTATGCCACTTCTCCGACTCGTTCGAGTATGTCGAACGGTCCTATGTATCTTGGACTGAGCTTACCCCTCTTGCCAAAGAAGATCACTCCCCGGTTTGGAGAGATCTTTATGAAAACATGATCTCCACGTTGGAACTCCAGATGTCGCCGCTTTGCATCTGCCCAATGCTTCTGTCTGTCTTGGGCTATATATATTCTTTCCCTGATCGTGCGAACTACGTCTACAGTTGCCATGATCATCTATGGTCCAAGGAGTTCACG
This sequence comes from Agapanthus africanus, assembly GCA_030015575.1. Lineage (NCBI taxonomy): Eukaryota > Viridiplantae > Streptophyta > Magnoliopsida > Asparagales > Amaryllidaceae > Agapanthus > Agapanthus africanus. Next base: position 369,666,749 of record CM057349.1, on the reverse strand, counting down.
ATCTCCGATGTCGTCCCAACTTAGCGGTGATCGACACTTCCTTCCGTAGAGTGCTGCGAATAGTGTCATTCCAATATTCGCCTGATAGCTGTTGTTGTATGAAAACTCCACAAGGTGTAGGTGATCTTCCCACGAACCTCCGAAGTTTAACATACAAGCTCTTAGCATGTCTTCTAGAATCTGAATTGTTTGCTCAGACCGTCTGTCAGTTTATGGATGGTAAGCTATGCTGAAGTTCAGACTCGTTCCCAGGCTAGCTTGCAGACACTGCCAAAACTGTGATCGGAATCTGGTATCACGATTGGAGATGGTGCAAACCGGTACTCCATGTAATCTCACGATCTCCTGCATGAGTTCATGGGTATCAAATATAGTACACTTTGAGGTTAAATATTACTTTAGATTCATGCTTACCTCCATGTACTTCTTTTCTAACGTCTCGGTTAACTGGCCAACTCGAAAAGGAATAAAGTGAGCCGACTTGGTGAGTCGATCCACAATAACTCATACTGCGTCGTTACCCTTCGTGCTGTGAGGAAGGGTAGTCACGAACTCCATGGTAATGTGCTGCCATTTCCATTCTGGGATTGGTAACGGCTGAAGTAGACCAGCAGTTCTGTGATGTTCAGCCTTTACTTTCTGACACACCAAACACTTGGCTACGCTCCTTGCTACTTCGCGCTTCATTCCATGCCACCAGTAGAGTTGCTGTAGGGTTGCGTAGCACGACAACAAGGTTTCGGGAGGCATCGTCCATGCCAAATTAAAAAAAATGCCCTGCTAAACAAGCCTAATCCTAGAATCTTAACTTGAGAATGAGACAATACAATATGTATACAAATTTACATCTAAGTGAATTTGGAATAAAACCTTTGTAGACCGGTCCTTCACTTCAAATACTCCATGTAGAAGCCCCTTCGCTCCAAGTAGTGGTGATCCGGACTCTCCGTAGGCTTCACTAGTCGAAATGAACGAGCTTGCTCAATGATCTTCGAGGCCGAAAATGATCTACTTTGAGGAGACACCAACTCAAGCTACCTCTTCACTAATTAGGGATTAGTGAAGCAAACACCCTAAACTAAATGGCTAATCTAGTAGAGGATGATGAAGTAGGAATTTTTGCTCACTTTAGAATTCTTTTTCTCACTCTTTTTTTCTTCTTGAGAATGCCAGAGAGCTCAAATGAAGAAGATGAAGCAAATAATGGATGAGAGAGTGAATAGCAACCATGGGTGAGAAATATCTCATATAACCCTTGTAGAGACATAACCATGGTTTTAGATAATGGTTAGGTTAATAAATATCTAATGCAAGACAAATTTAGTGGACTAAGTCAATGGTTTCCACAAGCTTCCAAAGCTTGCAACCATGCTTAATTCCCACCAATTTATATTTACATTAAATAAATAAAACCCTAATATATAATCTAAAACATGGTGTGAGTCTCATACACCCATGTTGCATGTATAATCAAGCATGGCAAAAAGAAAACACAAATAATATATATCACATATATATTAAGTGTGCACATGTGAGAAAAGAAATATATAAGTGAGCAAATATTAGTTAATGTAAATTAGCATATCAAATATACAATTATACATTAAATTATTAAATAAACACTTGATTTAATAATCCGACTATATCACATATAACCGACTAATATTATATGTATCAACTTATCGAATCAACACTTGATTCGATAACCCGGCTATATCACATATAATCGACCGATATCACATATCGCGAGAATTGAATACGGTATGACATACTTGTATTAATCTCTGTCCCGCACATATCACATATGTGCTCCTACTTCGTTTTGCCTGAGCGAGTAAACCTCTGTATAGGACTCTAAAGACTCATCAATACACCGGCAGTAGGTGATGATCATATCAGGCACCCATAAGCCGTCAGCGGTACTAGCTGGACGTAACGGCTACCCGGGTATTGAGCGATCAGAAGATCAACAAACAAGCCTGCTCATACTCCTGTAAAGCCTGTCAGTAACACTACCGTACAGTCCGGTCTCTTCATCTGATATGTCGCATATCCAGTCTAGGGGTGGTAAATATCAGACCCCAGTAACCGATAAGTCGTGCCGATGTGAGGCTCATAACGGGTCGATAAACTACTAATAACACTTACCAGTAGATCTCCGTATCAGCCCTGGCCAGGGACTTCCTGTTATAGCCAATCGAACACATCGCAACATCAACCCCCAATACCGGGAGAGACAAAACCCCTCCTATCGCTCATTGCCTCCATGTGATTCGGGACTGTATCCAAAAGACACCGTTTTGCACGTTCTCTTGAACGTGGTAAGGTGGAAATCAAAGCACAGTGGGAATCACACAAGACTCTATGATGATCTCGAGTTTACAGACTAACCTGTACTAGTGTCACCAGAGAACTGCTATCTGATAATAGGTATAATACCAACTAGGAGTTGTCGGCGAGTTTGTTCAGTGTACCCAGTCTCCACTGAGCACCCGTATACCATCTTTGATGTCAAACACCAATGGATGTGGGATCATCCACCGCCCATCATATGGGTCAAGAAGCGTATACGCTAGTCTACTCAGGAATATCGATGCTCTGTCTCGATACTCCCTCGACTAGGAACAATTAAAGGATGTACTTTTGGACTACCCTGACCCCACTAGTATGATCTCCATCATAGTTCTAGTAATCAAGTACTCATCCTAAGGGCTTTATCAATATGTGAGAGCAAGACAGTATCACAATACAAGTCTACATGTTAAGACAAAGAGCAACCAGATAGCATACTATCATGTCGAGCAAGAAAGTCATCTCTATATATGTCCAAGTATCCACTATAATATACATTATATGTACAATAATGGCCTCTAGGGCATACACATAACTAACAATGACCGTTTCTCAGTACACTCTACGTCATGGGTATTAGATACCGGATCAGGATCCCACATATGTAATATGTTACATGGGCTAAGCAAAGGTAGAGAACTGGGAATGGGTGATCATTCCGTAAGAGTAGGGAATGGTGCAAATGTTGCAGCCAAAGCAGTTGGTGAATATCACCTTATATTACCAAATGGTAATATATTGATTCTGAACGAATGCTATTACATACCGAACCTGATATGCAATCTTATATCAGTTTCTTTATTAAGTAAAGAAGGATATAATTTTGTAGTACACGATAATGTTATGAACATTTTTCTGAATCAAAAGTTGATTGGATCAGGCTCGTTAAATAATGGCATATACGTTCTAAATCAAACCACAGTTCTTAACGTACAAAACACACACAAGAGGAAGAGTTCAGAAATGAATGAATCTTTATTGTGGCATTGTAGACTAGGTCATATCAATGCGACACGACTAGCTAAGTTACATAAGGATGGATATTTGAATCCGTTCAAATTTTCATCTTATGACGCTTGCCAGTCATGTCTCAAAGTCAAGATGACCAAAACTCCGTTTACTGGATACGGAGAAAGAGTTACGGAACTCTTGGGACTAATACATAGTGATGTATGCGGTCCTATGTCTACACATGCCAGGGATGGTTCCTTATACTTCATTACATTCACTGACGATCTCTTAAGATACGGACATGTGTTCCTGTTGAAACACAAGTCTGAAGCTTTTGAGAAATTCAAAGAATATAAGCATGAAGTCGAGAACTAGACGGGTAAAAGTATTAAAATCCTTCGATTCAATCGGGGAGGAGAATACTTGAGCACGTAATTCCGTGACTATCTAAAAGAGAATGGGATTCTCTCTCAGATTACTCTTCTGTATACACCATATCACAACAGTGTATCGGAACGGAGGAATCACACCCTATTAGATATGGTGCGCTCTATAATGAGCACCGCCGAGTTACCTATTTCTTTTTGGGGTTATGCGCTTAAAGCAGCAGCATATCTATTGAATCAAGTTCCATCTAAATCTATACCTACCACACCATATAAGATATGGAGTGGGAAGAGACCATGTCTTAAACGAGTTAAGATATGGGGTTGTCTGGCCTATGTCAAAAGGCAAAATCCGGAAAAACTCGAGGCATGATCAGTTGTTTGTAAGTTTGTTGGATATCCTAAACATTCAAATGGATATCTATTCTACCATAGTGAACAACAAAAGATGTTTGTTGCTCAACATGCCACCTTTTTAGAAAAGGAATTTCTTGCAAAAGAAATTAATGGCAAAGAGCTAGAGCTGGAAGAAGTTCCAGCAGAACAGACTACAACTGAAGATTTAGTGGAACCAGAGGATTCGATAGTTCCCAACGAACCCCAATCTCTCCGCCGATCTAGTAGGGTTCCTCATCCACCTGAGAGATACTATGGTTTTCTTATTGATGGTGGAAGCGAGGACTGCATCATGGAAGATGATGACCCGACTAGCTTCGAGCCGGCCATCACGAGCCGGGACTCTGTGAAATGGCCGGATGCAATGCGATCTGAGATGGAATCCATGTACACCAACAAAGTATGGACTTTGGAAATTGCTCCTGAAGGGGTGAAACCCATCGGAAGCAAATGGATCTTTAAGAAGAAACTTGGTGTAGATGGAAAAGTTGAGACTTTCAAAACTAGACTTGTTGCAAAAGGTTTTTGTCAATGACCAGGTGTGGATTATGATGAAACCTTTTCTTTAGTGGCTATGCTTAAGTCCATCCGGATCCTACTTGCCATCGCTGCATACCATGACTACGAAATCTGGCAAATAGATATTAAGACCGCCTTTCTAAATGGTGGTTTAGAGGAGAGCGTGTACATGACTTAGCCAGAGGGCTTCATAGACAGCAGGAGCAGCGGAAAGGTGTGCAAGCTGCTTAAATCTATCTACGGGTTAAAGCATACATCGCGGAGTTGGAACATCTGTTTTCATGTAGTAGTCAAAGAGTTTGACTTCATCAAGAACGTAGATGAACCTTGTATATACAAGAAGGTGGCAGAGAGTAAGTTGTCTTTCTCGTATTGTACGTAGATAACATACTCTTGATAGGAAATGATGTTCCTATGCTGCACTCGGTCAAGCTCTTCTTATCACAAAGATTCTCAATGAAAGATCTAGGTGATGCCTCATACATCTTAAGGATTAAGATCTATAGAGATAGATCTAAACGGATACTGGGATTGTCCCAATCCAGGTACATTGACACCATACTAAAGAGGTTTAGTATGGAAGATTCCAAGCGTGGGAATTTACCCACGATCTCAGGATTCATTCTCTCCAAAGAGATGTCTCCCAAGACTGATTTGGAGAGAGCTCGCATGCAAGGGATACCCTATGCTTCGGCAGTAGGCTCTATCATGTACGCGATGTTATGTACCGGACCCGATGTAGCATACTCACTAAGTGTAGTGAGTAGGTATCAAGCAGATCCTAGAGAGAATCACTGGACAGCTGTGAAGAACATTCTCAAGTACTTGAGAAGGACTAAAGAGAAGTTCTTGGTGTATGGTAACGGTGAACTCCAAGTGGAGTCCTTTACCGATTCGAGCTTCCAGAGTGATAAGGACGACTCTAAGTCGGTCTCAGGATTTTTCTTTACCCTCAATGGAGGGGCAGTTTGTTGGAAGAGTTCCAAACAGGAAACCGTGGCAGACTCGATGATGAAGGCTGAATACATCGCTGCCAACGATGCTGCCAAAGAGGCTGTTTGGATAAAGAAGTTCTTAAACGAACTTGGAGTGGTTTCATCTATCGAGCATCCAATACCTTTGTATTGTGATAGCAATGGAGCTGTGGTTTTAGCCAAGGAACCCAGGTCCCATCAGTGATCCAGGCATATTCTGAGGCGGTATCACCTGATTCGGGAGATAGTTGATCGCCAGGATATCGAGGTCAGGAGAGTTGACACGAAGAAAAACACAGCGGATCCACTCACGAAGGCCATACCCCAGATACAATTTGAGAGAGTCTTCGGGATGTTGGGTATAAGATACTACAACAACTGGCCTCAGTGCAAGTGGGAGATTGTTAGTTATGAGTATGCCCTAGAGGCCATTATTGTATACATGATGTATATTATAGTGGATGCTTGGACATATATAGAGAGGACTTTCTTGCTCGACATGATAGTATGCTATCTGGTTGCTCTTTGTCTTAACATGTAGACTTGTATTGTGATACTGTCTTGCTCTTACATGTTAATAAAGCCCTTAGGATAAGTACTTGACTACTAGGGCTATGATGGAGATCATACTAGTAGGGCCAGGGTAGTCCACAAGTACATCCTTTAATTGTTCCTAGTCGAGGGAGTATCGAGACAGGGCATCGATATTCCAGAGTAGACTAGCGTATACGCTTCTTGACCCATATGATGGGCGATGGATGATCCCACATCCATTGGTGTTTGACATTAAAGATGGTATACGGGTGCTCAGTGGAGACTGGGTACACTGAACGGACTCGCCGAGAACTCCTAGTTGGTATTATACTTATCGTCAGATAGCAGTTTTATGGTGACACTAGTACAGGTTAGTCTGTAGACCTGAGATCGTCATAGAGTCTTGTGTGACTCCCACTGTGCTTTGATTTCCACCTTACCACATTCAGAGAATGTGCAAAACGGTGGCTTTTGGGTACAGTTCCGAATCACATGGAGGCAATGAGCGATAGGGGGGTTTCGTCTATCCCGGTATGGGGGGTTGATGTTGCGCTATGCGCGAGTCCTCTCTATATATGTCCAAGCATCCACTATAATATACATCATGTATACAATAATGGCCTCTAGGGCATACTCATAACTAACAATCTCCCACTTGCACTGAGGCCAGTTGTTGTAGTATCTTATACCCAACATCCCGAAGACTCTCTCAAATTGTATCTGGGGTATGGCCTTCGTGAGTGGATCCGCTGTGTTTTTCTTCGTGTCAACTCTCCTGACCTCGATATCCTGGCGATCAACTATCTCCCGAATCAGGTGATACCGCCTCAGAATATGCCTGGATCACTGATGGGACCTGGGTTCCTTGGCTAAAACCACAGCTCCATTGCTATCACAATACAAAGGTATTGGATGCTCGATAGATGAAACCACTCCAAGTTCGTTTAAGAACTTCTTTATCCAAACAGCCTCTTTGGCAGAATCGTTGGCAGCGATGTATTCAGCCTTCATCATCGAGTCTGCCACGGTTTCCTGTTTGGAACTCTTCCAACAAACTGCCCCTCCATTGAGGGTAAAGAAAAATCCTGAGACCGACTTAGAGTCGTCCTTATCACTCTGGAAGCTCGAATCGGTAAAGGACTCCACTTGGAGTTCACCGTTACCATACACCAAGAACTTCTCTTTAGTCCTTCTCAAGTACTTGAGAATGTTCTTCACAGCTGTCCAGTGATTCTCTCTAGGATCTGCTTGATACCTACTCACTACACTTAGTGAGTATGCTACATCGGGTCCGGTACATAACATCGCGTACATGATAGAGCCTACTGCCGAAGCATAGGGTATCCCTTGCATGCGAGCTCTCTCCAAATCAGTCTTGGGAGACATCTCTTTGGAGAGAATGAATCCTGAGATCGTGGGTAAATTCCCACGCTTGGAATCTTCCATACTAAACCTCTTTAGTATGGTGTCAATGTACCTGGATTGGGACAATCCCAGTATCCGTTTAGATCTATCTCTATAGATCTTAATCCTTAAGATGTATGAGGCATCACCTAGATCTTTCATTGAGAATCTTTGTGATAAGAAGAGCTTGACCGAGTGCAGCATAGGAACATCATTTCCTATCAAGAGTATGTTATCTACGTACAATACGAGAAAGACAACTTACTCTCTGCCACCTTCTTGTATATACAAGGTTCATCTACGTTCTTGATGAAGTCAAACTCTTTGACTACTACATGAAAACAGATGTTCCAACTCCGCGATGTATGCTTTAACCCGTAGATAGATTTAAGCAGCTTGCACACCTTTCCGCTGCTCCTGCTGTCTATGAAGCCCTCTGGCTAAGTCATGTACACGCTCTCCTCTAAACCACCATTTAGAAAGGCGGTCTTAATATCTATTTGCCAGATTTCGTAGTCATGGTATGCAGCGATGGCAAGTAGGATCCGGATGGACTTAAGCATAGCCACTAAAGAAAAGGTTTCATCATAATCCACACCTGGTCGTTGACAAAAACCTTTTGCAACAAGTCTAGTTTTGAAAGTCTCAACTTTTCCATCTACACCAAGTTTCTTCTTAAAGATCCATTTGCTTCCGATGGGTTTCACCCCTTCAGGAGCAATTTCCAAAGTCCATACTTTGTTGGTGTACATGGATTCCATCTCAGATCGCATTGCATCCGGCCATTTCACAGAGTCCCGGCTCGTGATGGCCGGCTCGAAGCTAGTCGGGTCATCATCTTCCATGATGCAGTCCTCGCTTCCACCATCAATAAGAAAACCATAGTATCTCTCAGGTGGATGAGGAACCCTACTAGATCGGCGGAGAGATTGGGGTTCGTTGGGAACTATCGAATCCTCTGGTTCCACTAAATCTTCAGTTGTAGTCTGTTCTGCTGGAACTTCTTCCAGCTCTAGCTCTTTGCCATTAATTTCTTTTGCAAGAAATTCCTTTTCTAAAAAGGTGGCATGTTGAGCAACAAACATCTTTTGTTGTTCACTATGGTAGAATAGATATCCATTTGAATGTTTAGGATATCCAACAAACTTACAAACAACTGATCATGCCTCGAGTTTGTCCGGATTTTGCCTTTTGACATAGGCCAGACAACCCCATATCTTAACTCGTTTAAGACATGGTCTCTTCCCACTCCATATCTTATATGGTGTGGTAGGTATAGATTTAGATGGAACTTGATTCAATAGATATGCTGCTGCTTTAAGCGCATAACCCCAAAAAGAAATAGGTAACTCGGCGGTGCTCATTATAGAGCGCACCATATCTAATAGGGTGTGATTCCTCCGTTCCGATACACTGTTGTGATATGGTGTATACAGAAGAGTAATCTGAGAGAGAATCCCATTCTCTTTTAGATAGTCACGAAATTACGTGCTCAAGTATTCTCCTCCCCGATTGAATCGAAGGATTTTAATACTTTTACCCGTCTAGTTCTCGACTTCATGCTTATATTCTTTGAATTTCTCAAAAGCTTCAGACTTGTGTTTCAACAGGAACACATGTCCGTATCTTAAGAGATCGTCAGTGAATGTAATGAAGTATAAGGAACCATCCCTGGCATGTGTAGACATAGGACCGCATACATCACTATGTATTAGTCCCAAGAGTTCCGTAACTCTTTCTCCGTATCCAGTAAACGGAGTTTTGGTCATCTTGACTTTGAGACATGACTGGCAAGCGTCATAAGATGAAAATTTGAACGGATTCAAATATCCATCCTTATGTAACTTAGCTAGTCGTGTCGCATTGATATGACCTAGTCTACAATGCCACAATAAAGATTCATTCATTTCTGAACTCTTCCTCTTGTGTGTGTTTTGTACGTTAAGAACTGTGGTTTGATTTAGAACGTATATGCCATTATTTAACGAGCCTGATCCAATCAACTTTTGATTCAGAAAAATGTTCATAACATTATCGTGTACTACAAAATTATATCCTTCTTTACTTAATAAAGAAACTGATATAAGATTGCATATCAGGTTCGGTATGTAATAGCATTCGTTCAGAATCAATATATTACCATTTGGTAATATAAGGTGATATTCACCAACTGCTTTGGCTGCAACATTTGCACCATTCCCTACTCTTACGGAATGATCACCCATTCCCAGTTCTCTACCTTTGCTTAGCCCATGTAACATATTACATATGTGGGATCCTGATCCGGTATCTAATACCCATGACGTAGAGTGTACTGAGAAACGGTCATTGTTAGTTATGTGTATGCCCTAGAGGCCATTATTGTACATATAATGTATATTATAGTGGATACTTGGACATATATAGAGATGACTTTCTTGCTCGACATGATAGTATGCTATCTGGTTGCTCTTTGTCTTAACATGTAGACTTGTATTGTGATACTGTCTTGCTCTCACATATTGATAAAGCCCTTAGGATAAGTACTTGACTACTAGGGCTATGATGGAGATCATACTAGTAGGGCCAGGGTAGTCCACAAGTACATCCTTTAATTGTTCCTAGTCGAGGGAGTATCGAGACAGGGCATCGATATTCCAGAGTAGACTAGCGTATACGCTTCTTGACCCATATGATGGGCGATGGATGATCCCACATCCATTGGTGTTTGACATTAAAGATGGTATACGGGTGCTCAGTGGAGACTGGGTACACTGAACGGACTCGCCGAGAACTCCTAGTTGGTATTATACTTATCGTCAGATAGCAGTTTTATGGTGACACTAGTACAGGTTAGTCTGTAGACCTGAGATCGTCATAGAGTCTTGTGTGACTCCCACTGTGCTTTGATTTCCACCTTACCACATTCAGAGAATGTGCAAAACGGTGGCTTTTGGGTACAGTTCCGAATCACATGGAGGCAATGAGCGATAGGGGGGTTTCGTCTATCCCGGTATGGGGGGTTGATGTTGCGCTATGCGCGATTGGCTATAACAAGAAGTCCCTGGCCAGGGCTGATACAGAAATCTATTGGTAAGTGTTTGTTAGTTGTATGTATGCCCTAGAGGCCAGTATTGTACAGATGATGTATATTATATTGGATGCTTGGACATATATAGAGATGACTTTCTTGCTCGATATGATAGTATGCTATCTGGTTACTCTTTATCTTAACATGTACACTTGTCTCTTTAAACTGTCTTATAGTTACATGTTGGTAAAGCCCTTAGGATGTGTACTTGACTACCTGGACTGTGATGCAGATCATACTAGTAGGGACATGGTAGTCCATATGTACATCCTTCAAGGTCCCTAGTCGTGGGTGTATCGAGACGGGGCATCGATATACCAGTGTAGACTAGCGTATACGCTTCTCGACCCATGAGATGGGCGATGGATGATCCCATATCCATTGGTGTTTGACATCAGAGATGGTATACGGGTGCTCAGTGGAGACTGGGTACACTGGACGGACTCGCCGAGAACTCCCAGATGGTATTATACCTCACGTCAGATGGCAGTTCTTAGGTGACACTTGTGCAGGTTAGTCTGTAGACCCGAGATCGTCATAGAGTCTTGTGTGATTCCCACTGTGCTTTGATCTCCACCTTACCACGTCCATGAGGGCGTGCAAAACGGTGGTCTTTGGGTACAGTCCCGAGTCATATGGAGGCAATGAGCGATAGGAGGGGTTTCGTCTCTCCCGGTATTGGGGGTTGATGTTGCGCTGTGCTCGATTGGCCGTAACAGGGAAGTCCCTGGCCAGGGCTGATCAGAGATTTGCTGGTAAGTGTTACCAGTAGTTTCTCGACCCGTTATGAGCCTCACATCGGCACGACTTATCGGTTATTGGGGTCTGACGTATACCACCCCTAGACTTGATATGCGACATATCAGACGAACAGACCGGACTGTACGGTAAGTGTTACTGGTTGGATTCACAGGAGTGTGAGCGGGCTAGCTCGTCGATCTTCTGATCGGTCAATACCCGGATGGCCGTTACGTTTGGCAGACCGCTTGCGTCTTGTGGGTGCTTAATATGATCATCATCTGCTACCCGGCGTATTGACGAGTCTTTAGAGTCCTACACAGAGGTTTCCTGGCTCAAGCGAAACGAAATAGGAGTGCATATGAGATATGTGCAGGACCGAGAATAATGCGTGTATGTGATACCGTATTCCATTCTCGCGATGAATATATCGATTGGTTATATTCGATATAACCTAGTTATCGAATCATTGATTCGATAAATCGATACATTGTATACTAGTCGGTTATGTGCGACATGACCGGATCATTGAATCAAGTATTGATTTAATGATTTAATGTATAATTATATATTTGATATATTATTTTGCATTAACTAGTATTGGTTCACTTTAAATGGATTTTCTCACTTGATGTGCAAGTTGTATATGTGATATACTTTTGTGCACATCTTTGTATCATGTTTGATGATGCTTGCTCATTTGGTTAAGTGTAAAGAATTAAACCTAGGTTAAGAAAGTGATTAGGGTTTTAATTATCCATTCTTTTATTTATTTTGGAAAAAGAATGGGATAAGAATACAAAATGGTTGCTTTCATTCTTGAACCTTTGTGAAGCTTCATGAAGCTTTGACCAAAGTGACCAATTTGTCTTCATGCTTAACCCTAACCACTCTTCTAACCTTGGTCAATTCTCTACACCTAACCATGGTTCCTATTATGATAAGTATTCATTTCTTTTTCATTTTGGATTAATTTATCATAATATTTCCTTCTTCTTGATCTTCTTCTTCAAGAAAGAAAGCTTGATGCCATCAATGGCAACTTGAGTTCTAAAGTGAGAAATCCAATTCTAAAGTGAACCCACCTCCTATTTCTTCACCCTCTACCTCTTGCCAAGTTGTTTTGGGTGTTTTCTTCACAAGTTTCACAAATTTGTGAAGTCGGAGCTTGAACTTGTGATGCCTCGACGTAGATCATCTTCGGCACGAAGCCGACGACCTAGTCCGCCCATTTCTCCGATCAAGCCGACGATTGAGTCCGGGATTCGAGATGGACAGCGAGAGGACGCCTACGTGGAGCTAAGAAAGTGGAGAACCGGATCTACAAAGGTTGTAGCCTCTCTCCTTTAGTTAAGATGTTAACAAGTTTCGTATTTCGCCTAGAATTCTAGTCGACGATCCGTATTAGGGTTTCTCGGCACCCATAAAATTTGAAATTGGCATGATTGATGCCTTGTGAGACCTCTATAGTGTGCCTAGGAACCCTACAGTGGTATCAGAGCCTAGCTAGAGCCTTAGGCGAAATCTAGACGATGTTTGAAACCCGATCGAACCGAAACCCTAAAACCCAAAATGCTCTCTGGAAATTTTCTGAAAATTTGGATTTTTGTCAATTAAAAATATGCAGAAAAATAAGCAGGGTCTTATTTGAATTACTGTGAAATACGAGGGCCTAAATCGATTTTTCCACCGCGGAACCGCGGCACGAGCTAGGCATGTGCGGCGGTTCCGCGGCCGTTCTGTCCCCTTGTCTGATGATTTTTGCACAGTAACTCATATAAATTAATGCTATATTTTTTGGGTATTTTTATTGTGACTCTACAGAAGAGTATTCTGGGGTTGTATTGGGAATCGTAGATTCGATCGGATTGTTAAACTTCGTCTATGTGTTTTTCCGGATAACTTTAGAATATGTTAAAAATTTCGACCGGATATAAATACCCAACTTTTCCCCTGCCGGAAAATTTCCAAGTGTTGGATTTTTCCGTGGTTTAAAGACGTTCTAAGTAGTGCAAGTAACGCGATGGTCCCTCTAGAAGACAACAAACCTTAACTCGATTATGTGACCGTCTTGAACTGCCCTTTGAACCTTCGGGTTTGGGGCAGTACGGCATGCCACATGTGAGGCGTTGGCTTGACCCTTCTACGGCTGGACCGTTGGTACTGAGGCATGAAGTGAACGTCTTTGAACTAATTTCATGTGTTGAACGGTTTCGGGAAAACTTGGGTGTTCGAATGTTCGATCGGAAAGTTTAATATATTCTATTTATCCGGAATGGGATACAATAATTGGAATTCACAAACAGTTATGAGATAACTGAATGAATGTTATAAATCTAGCGGTTTAGTTTCATTTGATATATTGAAAAGAGTTTTCGATAATGAGACTAAAATGCGGGGTTTATAACTGTTAGGCATGTGATGTCTAAGTATTTCATTTGATTAGGCATGTGATGTCTAAAGAGATTGCGGATTCCAACTGTTGTAGTTTTACACTTACTTTTCTGTGACCGTAAGTGTAATATGTGATATCGCCGGTTTCGTTGCTATATGTCAACGACAATTGGGATGCGCATATTTACTTACGTTAATGACATGTGATGTTATGTGTTGCTGGATATGTTATATTGGATTGTCGTGTTTGAATAGCCGGGGGTTTTTATGTGAGATGGGTGTTTTTCATTTTCATTCATGTAAAAACTTGTATGTAATATTCTTTTATTTGGGGCACTTCCAGGTTGCGGAAGTTGTCACCCTTTGTATATTATTTACTTTTCCGCATTAGGATAGACCCAAGGAGGGGAGCACAAGTAACCGGGTTCTAGGGTCCAGTGGGAGACCATCTCGAGGAGTCGAGTCCAGGTCTCCTAACCCTAGAATTGGTAGGGTTGCTTGCCGCTCTCGTAGGGGTCTAAGGGTGTGGGATTGGCTATTCATCACGACCGTGGAATCCGTGTTTTATACTGGCTCGTATTGAAAACACGGACGTCCTAGTATATCCAATGTTTCATATGTTTCTTCTGCTGCGATATCTGTGATGAGATCATGTGATGTTCTGTGATAGATACTTTGTATAGTATATATGATATATTATATAGACGTTACTTATGTTTTGCACCCGCACTACCCCCGCCCTGCTCTGTCGTTAGTTACCTAACCTAACGGTGCACGAGGGGACATCGAGGCGAATGCGGATGGCATAAGTGTACGTCGTATTTATCTGTGATGTTTAGGTATTTAAATGATGGGACTTCATTAATGTGATTAATGAAAGCAAAGAAACCTAAGATGTTGTAGAATCAAATTTTAAATAAAACAGGTAGCTACAGTTCTTGCTTTGCATAGCGGTATATATGATATACCCTGCACCTTATTCGATGAGGAAAGGACCGAGATCCCTTCACCGGGAGTGACTCCTTTAGCAATAACTGGCAGATGCTACACACTCGGTTTGCTTTTGATTGCTTTTGGAGTTCTGCTTTGCACAGCGATATATATGATATATCCCGCACCTCATTCGACGAGGAAAAGACCGACGATCCCTTCACAGGGAGTGACCCCTTTAGCAAAACTAGAAAAGCCTCAAAATCATTCCATTTCAAAACTTCATTTGATTCTACAACGATATCAAGTTCATTACGCAATAGGTTTTCAGAAAAACCTGTCGTAGCCCTCCGTCATTTCAGATAAGTAGTAGTTAGTATTCGTGCTACGTTTGTTGACCTCTGTCAAGGCGTAGTGTGCGGTAGCTAACTAGTAATTATCTGTAAAGTATGTGATGTGATTGGATTAGGGTAGTCGTACGACCTTGTTGACCTCTGTCAAGGGTCGTGCGAGTGGGTTTGATTCAATCAAGAAATGACGGGTTGAACTTGACTAGTGTACTATGGTTTGTTGACCTCTGTCAAGGTCATGGCACACTAGGGGCAAAATATTATCGGGAATTTCAAGTGTTAAAATTTGCAATGAGATTGCATACCTTCTATGAGATAGTTGGATCCCGATACCCGCTGCGAGTAAGAGTTACTCCTGGGAGAGTTTTACACATTACAATTAGCCGATCAAGTAGGTATCTAGAAAGGTGTCAACGGGGTTACGTCTCTGGAAAAACGAGGTTTACAGTAATTAGGTTCGTGCGAAAGCACGGGGGACCTCCCTCAAAGTACCGACACTGGCCTGGCTGAAAGATTGGCGAACTTGTAGTGTGTAATTAATCCCAGCTAGTCTTTCCTTTTAGGGTTTGAAGGAAGATTTGATAAAAACCAGTGGGAGCCATCCTGATTAGATAAGATAATAACCAATCTGATCTTGCAAGAGCATACGCTAAAGTGTTTTCTTCTCTCTCTCTCCAGGTAGCGACCATTTCATGCCCTAATAAAGATAATAATATGGATGTATTGACCGAACCCGCTTATTATATTGAGCAGGGGAACGTTGGACCCGTTCTTTCTTATAAGAGTTATAAGACTGAACAGGAAACAGGAGAATATCTGGATACTCACGCCGCCCAAAAGAACATGCATGTTGATGCATCTTCTTCAGGTGTGTTAGTTATTGAGAACTGTTTCTCAGTTCACCCTACGTCCTGGGTATTGGATACCGGATCAGGATCCCATATATGTAAAATGTTACATGGGCTACGTAAAGGTAGAGAACTGGGAAAAGGTGATCATTCCGTTCAAGTAGGGAACGGTGCAAGTATTGCAGCCAAAGCTGTTGGCGAATATCACCTTGAATTGCCAAGTCGTAATACACTGATTCTAAATGAGTGCTATTATATACCGAACATGATGTGCAACATTATATCAGTTTCTTTATTAAGTAAAGAAGGATATAATTTTGTAGTAAAGGATAATGTTATGAACATATTCCAAAATCAAAAGCTGATTGCATCAGGCTCGTTACATAATGGCATATTCATTCTAAATTAGAATACAGTCCTCAATATACAAAACACACATAAGAGGAAAAGTTCAGAAATGAACGAATCCTACTTGTGGCACTGTAGACTTGGTCATATCAATGCGACACGACTGGCTAAGTTACATAAGGATGGTTATTTGAATTCATTTGAATTATTATCTTATGATACTTGCCATTCATGTCTCAAAGGAAAAATGACCAAAGCTCCGTTTAGTGGACACGGAGAAAGAGTTGATGAACTCTTAGGACTGATACATAGTGATGTATGCGGTCCCATGTCTTCGCATGCCAGGAACGGTTCTTCCTATTTCATTACATTCACTGACGATCTCTCTAGATTCGGACATGTGTTCCTGATGAAACACAAGTCTGAAGCTTTTGAGAAATTCAGAGAATATAAGCACGAAGTAGAAAAACAAACAGGCAAAAGTATTAAGATCCTTCGATCTGATCGAGGAGGAGAATACTTAAGCAATGAGTTCCTAGATTATCTAAAAGAGAATAGGATTCTCTCTCAGCTTACTCCTCCTTATACACCACAGCACAACGGTGTATCGGAGCGGAGGAATCGGACCCTATTAGATATGGTGCGCTCTATGATGAGTACAGCTGAGTTACCTATTTCCTTCTGGGGGTATGCGCCTGAGACAGCAGCATACCTATTGAATCAAGTTCCAACTAAATCTGTACCTACCACACCATATGAGATATGGAGTGGGAAGAGACCATGTCTTAAACGAGTTAAGATATGGGGTTGTCTGGCCTATGTCAAAAGGCAAAATCCAGACAAACTCGAGGCACGGTCAGTTCTATGTAAGTTTGTGGGATATCCTAAATATTCAAATGGATATTTTTTCTACCACAGTGAACAACAAAAGGTGTTTATTGCTCAACATGCCACCTTTTTAGAAAAGGAATTTCTTGCAAAAGAGATTAGTGGCTCTGAGGTAGAACTGGAAGAAGTTCCAGAAACACAAACTATAACTGAAGATTTAGTGGAACCAGAAGATTCGGTAGTACCCGACGAACCCCAGCCTCTCCGCCGATCTAGTAGGGTTTCTCGTCCACCTGAGAGATACTACGGTTTTCTCATTGATGGTGGCAGTGAGGATTGCATCATGGAGGATGATGACCCAACTAGCTTCGAGCAGGCCATCACGAGTGGGGACTCAGTGAAATGGCTGGATGCTATGCGGTCCGAGATGGAATCCATGTACACCAACAAAATATGGACTTTGGAAGTTGCTCCTGAAGGGGTAAAACCCATTGGGAGCAAGTGGATCTTCAAGAAAAAACTTGGTGTAGAAGGGAAAGTGGAGACTTTCAAAGCTAGACTTGTAGCAAAGGGTTTTCGTCAAAGACCAGGTGTGGACTATGACGAAACCTTTTCTCCAGTGGCTATGCTTAAATCCATCCGAATCATGCTTGCCATCGCTGCATATCATGACTACGGAATCTGGCAAATGGATGTTAAGACCGCCTTTCTAAATGGTGATTTAGAAGAGTGCGTGTACATGACTCAGCCAGAGGGCTTCGTAGACAGTGGGAGCAGCGGGAAGGTGTGCAAGCTGCTTAAATCCATTTATGGATTAAAGCAAGCATCGCGGAGTTGGAACATCTGCTTTGACGTCGTTATCAAAGAGTTTGATTTCGTCAAAAACCCAGATGAACCTTGTATTTACAAGAAGGTGGCAGAGAGTAAGGTTGTCTTCCTCGTTTTGTACGTGGACGACATACTCTTGATAGGAAATGATATTCCTATGCTGCAATCGGTCAAGCTCTTCTTATCACAAAGATTCTCAATGAAAGATCTTGGTGATGCCTCCTGCATATTGGGAATTAGGATCTATAGAGATAGATCCAAAAGGATATTGGGATTGTCCCAATCCAGGTACATTGACACCATACTAAAGAGGTTTAGTATGGAAGAATCCAAGCGTGGGAATTTGCCCACGATCTCTGGAGTCACTCTCTCCAAAGAGATGTCTCCCAAGACTGATTTGGAGAGAGCTCGCATGCAAGGGATACCCTATGCTTCAGTTGTAGGCTCTATCATGTATGCGATGCTATGTACCAGACCCGATGTTGCGTACTCACTAAGTATAGTGAGCAGGTATCAAGCTGATCCTGGAGAGAGTCACTGGACAGCTGTGAAGAGCATTCTCAAGTACTTACGAAGGACTAAAGAGATGCTCTTAGTGTATGGTAACGGAGAACTCCAAGTGGAGTCCTTTACCGATTCGAGCTTCCAGAGTGATAAGGACGACTCTAAGTCGCAGTCGGGATTTGTCTTTACCCTTTACGGAGGGGCGGTTAGCTGGAAGAGTTCCAAGCAGAAAACCGTGGCAGACTCGACGATGGAGGCTGAATACATCGCTGCCAACGATGCTGCTAAAGAGGCTGTCTGGATCAAGAAGTTCATTACTGAACTTGGAGTGGTTCCATCCATTGAGCATCCAATACCTTTGTATTGCGATAACAATGGAGCGGTGGCTTTGGCCAAGGAACCTAGGTCCCATCAGCGATCCAGGCATATTCTGAGGCGGTATCACCTGATCCGGGAGATAGTTGATCGCCGGGAGATCGAGGTCAGGAGGGTTGACACGAAGAACAACACGGCGGATCCACTCACGAAGGCCATTCCCCAGATACAGTTTGAGAGACTCTTCGGGATGCTCGGTATGCGATACTACAGCAGCTGGCCCTAGTGCAAGTGGGAGATTGTTAGTTGTATGTATGCCCTAGAGGCCAGTATTGTACAGATGATGTATATTATATTGGATGCTTGTACATATATAGAGATGACTTTCTTGCTCGATATGATAGTATGCTATCTGGTTACTCTTTATCTTAACATGTACACTTGTCTCTTTAAACTGTTTTATAGTTACATGTTGGTAAAGCCCTTAGGATGTGTACTTGACTACCTGGACTGTGATGCAGATCATACTAGTAGGGACATGGTAGTCCATAAGTACATCCTTCAAGGTCCCTAGTCGTGGGTGTATCGAGACGGGGCATCGATATACCAGTGTAGACTAGCGTATACGCTTCTCGACCCATGAGATGGGCGATGGATGATCCCATATCCATTGGTGTTTGACATCAGAGATGGTATACGGGTGCTCAATGGAGACTGGGTACACTGGACGGACTCGCCGAGAACTCCCAGATGGTATTATACCTCACGTCAGATGGCAGTTCTCAGGTGACACTTGTGCAGGTTAGTCTGTAGACCCGAGATCGTCATAGAGTCTTGTGTGATTCCCACTGTGCTTTGATCTCCACCTTACCACGTCCATGAGGGCGTGCAAAACGGTGGTCTTTGGGTACAGTCCCGAGTCATATGGAGGCAATGAGCGATAGGAGGGGTTTCGTCTCTCCCGGTATTGGGGGTTGATGTTGCGCTGTGCTCGATTGGCCGTAACAGGGAAGTCCCTGGCCAGGGCTGATCAGAGATTTGCTGGTAAGTGTTACCAGTAGTTTCTCGACCCGTTATGAGCCTCACATCGGCACGACTTATCGGTTATTGGGGTCTGACGTATACCACCCCTAGACTTGATATGCGACATATCAGACGAACAGACCGGACTGTACGGTAAGTGTTACTGGTTGGATTCACAGGAGTGTGAGCGGGCTAGCTCGTCGATCTTCTGATCGCTCAATACCCGGATGGCCGTTACGTTTGGCAGACCGCTTGCGGCTTGTGGGTGCTTGATATGATCATCATCTGCTACCGGTGTATTGAGGAGTCTTTAGAGTCCTACACAGAGGTTTCCTGGCTCAAGCGAAACGAAATAGGAGTGCATATGAGATATGTGCAGGACCGAGAATAATGCGTGTATGTGATACTGTATTCCATTCTCGCGATGAATATATCGATTGGTTATATTCGATATAACCTAGTTATCGAATCATTGATTCGATAAATCGATACATTGTATACTAGTCGGTTATGTGCGACATGACCGGATCATTGAATCAAGTGTTGATTTAATAATTTAATGTATAATTATATATTTGATATATTATTTTGCATTAACTAGTATTGGTTCACTTTAAATGGATTTTCTCACTTGATGTGCAAGTTGTATATGTGATATACTTTTGTGCACATCTTTGTATCATGTTTGATGATGCTTGCTCATTTGGTTAAGTGTAAAGAATTTAACCTAGGTTAAGAAAGTGATTAGGATTTTAATTATCCATTCTTTTATTTATTTTGGAAAAAGAATGGGATAAGAATACAAAATGGTTGCTTTCATTCTTGAACCTTTGTGAAGCTTCATGAAGCTTTGACCAAAGTGACCAATTTGTCTTCATGCTTAACCCTAACCACTCTTCTAACCTTGGTCAATTCTCTACACCTAACCATGGTTCCTATTATGATAAGTATTCATTTCTTTTTCATTTTGGATTAACTTATCATAATATTTCCTTCTTCTTGATCTTTTTCTTCAAGAAAGAAAGCTTGATGCCATCAATGGCAACTTGAGTTCTAAAGTGAGAAATCCAATTCTAAAATGAACCCACCTCCTATTTCTTCACCCTCTACCTCTTGCCAAGTTGTTTTGGGTGTTTTCTTCACAAGTTTCATAAATTTGTGAAGTCGGAGCTTGAACTTGTGATGCCTCGACGTAGATCATCTTCGGCACGAAGCCGACGACCTAGTCCGCCCATTTCTCCGATCAAGCCGACGATTGAGTCCGGGATTCGAGATGGACAGCGAGAGGACGCCTACGTGGAGCTAAGAAAGTGGAGAACCGGATCTACAAAGGTTGTAGCCTCTCTCCTTTAGTTAAGATGTTAACTAGTTTCATATTTCGCCTAGAATTCTAGTCGACGATCCGTATTAGGGTTTCTCGGCACCCATAAAATTTGAAATTGGCATGATTGATGCCTTGTGAGACCTCTATAGTGTGCCTAGGAACCCTACAGTGTTATCAGTAGTTTCTCGACCCGTTATGAGCCTCACATCGGCATGACTTATCAGTTACTGGGGTCTGACGTTTACCACCCCTAGACTGGATATGCAACATATCAGACGAAGATATCGGACTGTACGATAGTGTTACTGACAGGCTTTACAGGAGTATGAGCAGGCTTGCTTATTGATCTTCTGATCGCTCAATACCCGGGTAGCCATTACGTCCAGCTAGTACCGCTGACGGCTTGTGGGTGCCTGATATGATCATCACCTACTTCCGGTGTATTGACGAGTCTTTAGAGTCCTACACAGAGGTTTACTGGCTCAGGCAAAATAAAGTAGGAGCATATATGTGGTATGCGCGGGATCGAGATTAATACGAGTATGTGATACCGTATTCTATTCTCGCGATATGTGATATCGGTCGGTTATATGTGATATAGCCGGGTTATCGAATCAAGTGTTGATTCGATAAGTTAATACATATAACAACAGGAACACATGTCCGTATCTTGAGAGATCGTCAGTGAATGTAATGAAGTATGAGGAACCATCCCTAGCATGTGTAGACATGGGACCGCATACATCACTATGTATCAGTCCCAAGAGTTCCGTAACTCTTTCTCCGTGTCCAGTAAATGGAGTTTTGGTCATCTTGCTTTTGAGACATGACTAGCAAGTGTCATAAGATGAAAATTCAAAAGGATTCAAATATCCATCCTTATGTAACTTAGCTAGTCGTGTCGCATTGATATGACCTAGTCTATAATGCCACAAGAAGGATTCGTTCATTTCTGAACTCTTCCTCTTATGTGTGTTTTGTATGTTAAGAACTGTGGTTTGATTTAGAACGTATATGCCATTATTTAACGAGCCTGATCCAATCAACTTTTGATTCAGAAAAATGTTCATAGCATTATCCTGTACTACAAAATTATATCCTTCTTTACTTAATAAAGAAACTGATATAAGATTGCATATCAGGTTCGGTATGTAATAGCATTCGTTCAGAATCAATGTATTACCATTTGTGAATATAAGGTGATATTCGCCAACTACTTTGGCTACAACATTTGCACCATTTCCTACTCTTATGGAATGATCACCCATTCCCAGTTCTCTACCTTTCCTTAGCCCATATAACATATTACATATGTGAGATCCCGATCCGGTATCTAATACCCAGGACATAGAGTGTACTGAGAAACAGTTCTCGGTAACTAACACACCCGAAGAAAATGCATCAACATGCTTATTCTTCGTTTAGGCGGCGTGGGAATCCGGATATGTCCCTATTCCCTGCTCAGTCTTATAACAATTATAAGAAAGAACGGAACCAATGTTCCCTTGCTTATTATAACAAGCGGGTTCAGTCAATACATCCATATTATTATTTTGATTAAGGCCTAACATGGTCGTTACTTGGAGAGAGAGAGAAGAAAACACTTTAGCGTATGCTCTTGCAAAATTAGATTGGTTATTATCTTATCTAATCAGGATGGCTCCCACTGTTTTTATCTAATTTTCCTTCAAACCCTAAAAGGTAAGACTAGCCTGGACTAATTACACCTTACAAGTTCGCCAATCTTTCAGCCAGGCCAGTGTTGGTACTTTGAGGGAGGTTTCCCGTGCTTTCGCATGGACCCAATTAAAATAAACCTCGTTTTCCCAGAGGCATAACCCCGTTAACACCTTTCTAGACACCTACTTGAATGGCTAATTGTGATGTGTAAAACTCTCCCAAGAGTAACTCTTACTCGTAGTGAGTATCGGGATCCAACTATCTCATAGAAGGAATGCAATCTCATTGCAAATTTCAACACTTGAAATTCCCGATAATACTTTTGCCTCTAGCGTCCTATGACCTTGACATAGGTCAACAAACCATAGTGCACTAGTCAAGTTCAACCCGCCATTTCATGATTGAATCAAACCCACCCGCATGACCCTTGACAGAGGTCAACAAGGTCGCATGACTACCCTAATCCAATCACATCTCATACTTTAGCAGATAAGCATTAATCAGCTACCGTACGTAACGCCTTGGCAAGGCCAACAAACATGGTACGAATACTGAATAGTCCTTATCTGAAATGACGGAGGGCTACGACAAGTTTTTAAGAAAACCTTTTGCGTAATGAACTTGATATCGTTGTAGAAACAAGTGATTTTGAAAAGGAGTGTTTTTAAGGCTTTTGCTAGTTTCGCTAAAGAGGTCACTCTCGGTGAAGGGATCTCGGCTCTTTCCTTTATCGAATAAGGTGTAGGATATTTCACAAATTCCACTATGCAAAGAAAGAACTAGAAAAGCAATCAAAAGACAAAACTGAGTGGGTTGTAGCATCTGCTAGTTTCGCTAAAGAGGTCACTTCCGGTGAAGGGATCTTGGCTCTTTCCTCATCGAATGAGGTGCTGGATATTCTACTAGGAATACCGCTATGCAAAGCAAAAACTAGAGCTACTCTTTTTGAAAATTTGATTCTACAACATCTTTTTAGGTTTCTTTCTTTTCCATTAATCTCATTAATGAAGTCCCATCTTTTATACTTCCTAAGTATCACAGAAGAAACGAAAATATAACGTACGCTTATGCCATCCACATTCGCTACAGTGTCCCGTTATGCACCGTTAGGTTACTTAACTAACGACATAGCGGGGAGCGACTAGTGCGGGTGAAAAACATAAGCAACGTTTATTATATATCATATATATAATAATAAAGCATTCGTCTCAAGCATATAAAGTGATAGCATCATAGAATATCAACAGCAGAAGATAACATATGAAATATTGGATATACTAAGAATTCCGTGTTTTAAATTAAGCCAGTATAAAACACGAATCCCGCGGTCGCGATGAATAGCCAAACCTACATCCCTAGACCCCTACGAGAGCGGTAAACAGCCCTACCAATTCTAGAGTTAGGAGACCCGGTCTCGACTCTTCGAGATGGTTTCCCACTAGACTCTAGAACCCGGTTACTTGTGCTCCCCACCTTGGGTCTATCCTAATGCGAAAAAGTAAATAATATACAACAATGGTGACATCATCCTCATCCCGGAAGTGCCCCAATAAAAGAATATTACATACAATGAATTTTATATGAATGAAAATAAAAACTCTCATCTCACATAAATACCCCGGCTATTCAAAACAAGACGATCTAATATAATATATCACAACAACACATAACATCACATGTCATCAACGTAAGTAAATATGCATATCCCAATTGTCGTTGACATATAGCAATGAAACCGGCGATACACCACATATTACACTTACGGTCGCAGAAAAGAAAATATCAAACTACAACATTTGGAATCCACAATCACCTTAGACATCATAAACCTGAAATATCACATACTTCGGATTTCATGCCTAACAATATGAATTCCAAATATTGTATCACATTCCAGAAAAAGCTAGACGATATTAAACATTTCGATCAAATCAACAAACACCCAAAATTTCCCTCGACGGAAAATTTTCCAAGAGTTGGATTTTTTCCAAGTTAAAGAACATTAAAAAATCATGCAAGTAATGTGATGGACCCTCTAGAAGAACGAAACCCTAACTCGATTCTATGACCGTAAGAACCGCCGCTAAACCCTAGAGTTTGCGATAGTTCCGCGGCGCCATAGGTGAGGCAAGGGTTGACCCTTCTACGGTTGGTCCATAGGTACTGTGGCATGTACTGAGTATTTTTAAACTACGCTCAAGTGTTGGGCTGAGGTTCGTTGGGTACTATCGAATCCTCTAGTTCTACCAAATCTGCTGGAACTTCTTCTAGTTCTACCTCCTCGCCACTAATTTCTTTTTCAAGAAATTCCTTTTCTAAAAAGGTGGCATTGTGAGAAACAGTTGCCATAGATCCTTATACATCTTTGTATCACCGGGGTGTACAGAATAAGGAGAGCTGTGAGCTTCTTTCATCAACTCTTATCGAACAGGACTTTGTGGTATACACAATCGACTTCCATATCGTAAGGATCCATCTTCGTAGATGATGAAGTCAGTTCGAAGTCCACTTTCTACCTGTTCTCGGATCTTTTGTAGCTTGACATCATTTGCTTGAGCTGCTTTGATCTGATTGACAATAGTAGACTGGACTTGTAAGTTCATCACATACGAAGCGTTACCTGGCATAATTACCTCGATCTCCAACTCATGCAATTCCTGCTGTAGCTTCCACTAAGCAGTGAGATTCATTGCTAATGGCTGGCGACTAAGTGCATCAGGAACTACATTCACCTTCCTGGGATGATACTGTAGGTTGATGTCGAAGTCCGCCATGAGTTCTAGCCATCTTCTCTGCCACATGTTTAATTCCTTCTGAGTAAATACATACTTCAGACTCTTGTGGTCAGTGTATATATCCACTCGTTCTCCCAAGAGGTAGTGGCTCCAAATCTTAAGTGCAAAGATAACGTCTGCCAACTCCAGATCATGTGTTGGATAGTTGTGCTCATGAATCTTCAGCTGTCTTGATGCAAAAGCTACAACTTTTCCATACTGATGTAGAACACATCCTAATCCCTTACCAGACACATCACAATGTACGACGAAACCTTCAGATTGCTTCGGTATCACAAGGATAGGAGCAGAAGTTAATCTTGATTTGAGTTCTACAAAAACTTTCTCACATGCTTCTGACCACACGAATGTTTCATCTTTACGTGTGAGCTTGGTCAGAGGTGCTGCAATCTTCGAAAAACCTTCAATGAATTTTCGGTACTATCTTGTTAATCCCAAGAAACTTCATATATCTTTCACCGTCTTTGGTGTCAGCCACTTGCTGACAGCTGACACCTTAAATGGATCTACTGAGATTCCTTCGTCTGAAATGATGTGTCCGAGAAATCCGACTTGATCTAGCCTAAATTCACACTTGCTGTACTTGGCATAGAGCTTATGTTGTCGTAATGTCTCCAGGACAATCCGTAAGTGCTCGACGTGTTCTTTCCGATTCTTTGACTACACCCGTATGTCGTCGATGAAGATAATAACAAACCTGTCAAAGTACTTTCGAAAAACTTGGTTCATCAGGTTCATAAAAATAGCAGGTGCATTGGTCACTCCAAATGGCATTACAAGATACGTATAATGACCATATCGAGTACTAAACACCGTCTTCGGAATATCGGAATCTTTAACCTTCACCTGATGATAACCCGAACAAAGATCTAGCTTCGAAAATTCATAAGACCCACTTAACTGATCGAAAAGATCATCGATGCAAGGTAGTGGATACTTGTTCTTAATCGTCACTTCGTTCAGAGCCGGTAGTCTACTCACATCAGGTATGAACCTTCTTTCTTCTTCACAAGTAAAACTGGAGATCTCTAACTTGAAGTACTGGGACGAATCCAACCTTTCTTCAGGAGTTCATCCAACTGAGTATGAATCTTCTTCAATCCTTCTGGACTTAACCGATACGGAGCTTTGATTACAGGTTGCGCACCAGGTATTAAGTCAATGCTAAACTCAATAGCTCGATCGGGAGGCAAACCTGATATATCTTCAGGGAACACATTCTCGAACTCACGAACAATTTCTGGCTTTTCTTCTTTCGCCGGTAGAGTAAACACTATTGCATTCTTTGGTTTGGCACGGAAGATTCCTGGCTCCAGCGTTCTGTCTCCACTCTTGAAGTAGAAGACTAGGTGATCTGGTATCTTAAATACTACCCTTCTTTGACGGCAGTCAATCGCAGCATAGAAAACTCCCAGCCAGTCCATTTCCAATACAACATCGAAGTTTAGGATGTCCAGTACTTTGAAATTCGTGTAGAATTCTCGTCCACAAACTACAATTGGAAACTGATCAAATCTCTTGTTTGCCTTCAGTACTCCTTTCCCGGAACCGACATTCCAACTTGAAATGAGTGGCTTCATGGGAATCGCATGCGTTCTCATGAATCGTTGAGACATGAAGCAGTGTGACGCTCGAGTGTCGGGCAGTGCGAGTGCAGGAAGGGTGGCTACTAGTATAGTACCTAAGTTGTGTGAGGTTGGTTTTAGATACAGGAGAAATATAGAGATATACAAGGATTTGAAAAGATGTGACATGATTGGGAATTACCAGTGATGACTTGGCTAGTGGCTTCGGCTTCATCAACTATCATGGTGAAAGCCTGACGTATGGGTACATCCTCCTTGCTGGAGGCACATTCTTCTATCCCTAGGGCATGTTTCTCTACCCCTAAGGCACGTTTCTTTGTGCCTGATGGAATTGACGAGGAGGCTGTGCCGGAGGTCCACGTGCAGGTGGTGCAGGGAGAGCTAGACGAGGTGCAGGAACTTGAATAGCTGGCCCCTGCGGAACTGTGATTGCTGGTCTAGGTGCTGGAGCTGGGTTGAGTCGATATGGACATGCTCCTATGGTGTGATTAGATGCGCCACAAACCAAACACAGGCCATTTGCACGCTTGCAGTCTCTCGCCAGGTGACCACTCCTCTTGCAGTAGAAACAAAAGTCTGGACTAGGCCAGTTAAATGTTCCTCCCGGTCTCCTGGGTGCAAAAGTTGGCCTGGAAGAGGCTCCTCCTGCTATCTGTGTGGCAGGACGTTTCACACTGGCAGTCTGCGGTCTGCCCTTCTTCTTCACCATCACATCATAATGTCGGGCAACCTTCAGAGCAAGATCATGGGTTGGGAAATCTCCTGTAGCGAGTGCAGCTTGGATTTTCGGTCCAACCCTTGCTGAAATCGTCATGACCATATCTCATCAGTAGGAATCAGGTGTGCCACGAACCTGTTACGGTCTTGTATTAGCAGTGTAATAAGTGATATCGAGAATTTGAATTTGAGACAATATCTTACCTACTAAGTATGGTAAACTCAGCATCGTATTCATCCACGGACTTGCTCCATATTGAGCCTTATTGTAAGTGGATGAACTGCTGTTCTATGTCGAAACGGGTAGTCTCAAGAAAGTACTTCGCGTCGAACATATCGCGAAACGTTATCCATTCAATCGGTTGGGCAAGACGGCTTTCTTCAGCCTTCCACCAGACTCTGGCGTTGTTTGTTAGTTGCAGCTTCGCAACTCTCACCCAAGTAATCTCTGGTACTTGTGCTGCTGCCAGATCATCTTCTATTGACTGAGCCCATTCTTCTGCCTCTAGTAGGCTCTCTTTCCCAAAGAAATGTTTCGGGTGCAGTGCCTGAAATTGCTTGACTCCGGGTGCTTCGGCTTCTTGGTTGTGCATGAGGATAGCAGTTTGCTGCTGCTGACCCTCCAAGAGGCTCTTGATTTCCTCAAGAAGTACCGTTTGCTCGCCGATGGAAGCTGCAATGGTAGGCGGTGGTGGAGTAGGCGGTGGAGTGCTGCCATTGACGTTGGTGCTGGTGTTATTGGAAGAATCCATGACCTTGATAGAAAAAGAAAGGTTAGGATAGATTCAAGGAATTTGAAATGTAAAAAACGTATAGTTGTTGATTCTTATAATTCTTGTGATATAGTGCTTAAAAATTCATACAGAATTGACCTGCATGGGCCGCCAACAAAACCTGTCACGCCCCGCTTCCCAGCATACAGAAGCAGAGACACGGCGAGGCCCGCAACGTATTTACTAAGAAATAAATACGTTAAGCGTAATTAAGAAATATAAAAATGCACAAAAATAACAAGAGATATAAAATGAACAACAACTTTTATTAACATTCATTTTTATATACAACCGTTTTGAAAAGGAAAAGTACAATGAGTAAAGCAGTGCCTAAACAGTGGCATAAAAAATGAAAAATAAGTATAAGGAAAAACTAGACGTCCGGCTGGACAGTGAACTGATCTAAGTCCTCCTGGCTGGGATCGATCTCCTGAGAGTCCGGTCCTTCTGACGAACATTCCAAAGAAAGAAATAGACATGAATGTCGTCAGCGAACTAGCGTCCGGTAAGCCCCAAAAGAAAGAATGTAATATAACGAGTAGTATGAAATGGAACTTGTAAGATGTACGGTTATATGTTTGTTATACTAAGATTATTATTCTAACGTAGTTGTTTGTAATTTGGTACAGAAGATATTTGTGTATACAAGAGGAGTCCATCTTACTCCGTGGACTATGGTAACATGTAGTACAAGGCACCGTCAAAACCCACGGGACAACGACATGGGAGTTCATGCATGTGTCTTTTAGTGACCATCTCGTGCCACGTTAATAAATTCTGTACCAATCTACCCCGTTAACCCCGCGTAATGTATTATATGGTTTATGTTACAAGTCTTGCTGAGACTATGGATACAAGTTGTTCAAGTAGTCAGGTTCAGAATGTAATCTGGTAGTCATGAAGTCATGTCAAGTTATATCCATGGTTCAGTCAAGTCAAGCTATGTATTCAGGTTTGATACTGAAGTGTGAATTCAGTATTCAGGTTCATGTTCAAGTATTCATGTTAGACTTTGAATTCATGTTTCAATTGGATTCTGATTTGAGTTTCGATTCAAGTTTGATTTAGACTCAGAATTGAGTCAGACACTTGTAACTGATTTAGATCATGAATTAAGTTCGGGAGTTATTGGTAACCGCTGCAATGGACGACAGGATTTGTGTCTTTTTCCAAGACAATTACCGTTGATAACTCCGTTAAGTTTTCTACCTTAAATAGGTAAGCACTCACTTTCTCCGGCTCTCTGGGTCTCAAGAGAATTGATCCCGCTTAAATTTATATTTACTAAAGTCCTTAAATGTTGTTTTATATAACTTGAGGGGGTTTTATGAAAATATTTTTAATATAATTAAAAATAAATCTCAAGAATTTATTTATTTTATTTAGGGTTTTCATGTATGTGAATTTTAAGGATTTGAGGTATTTTAGTGATAATAGCTTAGATTGGAAAGTTCATGGTATTTTATTGTAAAACTTGTCTTTTGATGGCATCTTGATGGTATTTTAATGAAACTTGTCATTCTTTTAATTTTAGAAAGAAATGTAATTTTATTATATTTTGAAAATATATGGATTGGTAATATTTATATAATTATTGAAAATTAATTTTTATATAAGTAGAAAAATGCGTTTTTCTTAAAAACCGTATTTAAAACCTTTCGAAACCGAATGCTCCGTGAGGAGGTCTGCATCTCGCTCTACTAGCCCAAGGATATGCGATAATCCATACCATCTAATAGCGGGTCCTTTAAAGAGGGTTGTAGAGACATATTTGCAAAGGAGTTAAAAATACAATTTAAAAGAAAATCGGTTTTTATAGTAAATGGTATTTTAATGTAATATTGTAATTGTAACAAAAATACGTTCGAAGAGTATCATGCTATGGAACCATGTGTGTATGTGCGAGGTAGGTCATTGCCTCGTGAATTTTCCTAAAGGTATGTGTAAGCAAAACAAATAAAGATGATATACAAACTTCATGGTATTTTAATGTAAATGTTAATTTAAAGTTATTTTGCAAAATATTTTTGATTAAAAGTTGGTTCTAAGCATTGGTTTTATGATAACAAGTATGGTGTAGGAATATGAATGAAGAATATATAATAAAAAGTGGAATTATAGAGTTTTAGAAGAAGATGTCGGTATTAACTCCACTTCCGACATATGTTTTGAAAATGAACTATTAAAGAAGAAGAATGAGGATTGGAAGGGACTTACAAGCTAGTTAGGTTAAGAGAAGGTAGAAGAAGAGGGGGTTGTCGTCGTGGCATCACGGGTCACCGGAATTTGCTTCGATTCTCGTCGGAACTTGATCGCTTGCTAACTCCTCTTCTACTCCACTTGTACTTGAGAAATTTTGAGAGTTTTGGCTATAATTTTCAGAATGATGAAGGGCTAGGGCGTGGAGTAGTATTTATAGTATGGAATTAGGGTTTTGGAATTAAAAGGGTGAATTAAAACGCATTAAAATTTGGTTTAAAGGTGAAATTAAAAATCTCAGTTTGATTACAAAGCAATCAACTAGTGCGGAGTTAGGGGTAGGGGAAGGGTCGTGTGTGCAAAGCCCGGGCCTCATTGGGCTCAGGGGGACCGTCGGTGTCGGCCATGGGGCATTTCCGCCGGCCGATTGCGGGGAGGGAGCCGGTGGATTGGAGCCACGTGTTCATATCAGTGTTAATACTCTTTTGCACATGTTTGATTTCTCTATCTTTTCGTTTTGTGTGCATTGCACGTGTAAACTTTTGGGCTTCCAAAAAGTTTTGAAAAAAAAACCAGAAAAAATTAATGTGCCTAATGGGATTCGAATACAGGGGCTACGTCACAGCAGTGGAAGGCTTTTCCAGTGAGCTACAAGTTGTTTCTTGCTGTTCTTAAACAAAATATACTTATAACTTGTACTCATGCTTGTAAACTCCTTTCTGTACATTAAACTGAAAAATTTTATACAGTAAATTCAGAGTCGTTACAATCCATGTCGCTGTCCGACGCTGGAAGAGCTTCTTCATCATATAGTGATAAATGGGAGATCATGTGGCAGCTTGCTACACGTTCTTCCGCTTTCTCTGATGAGTCATTTTACTCATCATCGTCTCTGTCCTTATCCCTGAGAATATGTTGGAGGAACTCTTTGAGTGTGACTGGTGTTCGCACTTTTTGATTGTACTCTTCCAGCACGTCTATATATTTCTGGAGGTCTGTGCGCCTATCGACATTCTCATTATGCTGTACAGGCTTCTTAGTCTTCTTCTTTTTCTTAGAAAACTTCGAAGGCTTGACTTGGGGGTGTTTCCATTTGTCAGCAATTTTCGGCGTGGGACACGGTTTCAACATCCCTTTTATAATTTTAGGCTCAAGTAGGCTTTTCTACTTAATCACCGGGCATGCTTATAGATCTTTTAGCATTCTTTTGGTTTTTACCGAAAAAAATACTTCCCATGGAGCTTCTTACACGAGCGAGCAAGATGTCCCCTGCATATCCACTTTTTTGGGGAGCATGCTTTTAGGGTGGATCTATCCTCCAATTATGTGACAGTATGAATTTGCACTGCTGATATTGGTCCTTAACCCAGTTTTTGAAGATGCAGCAGTCCTCAATTGGATGAATCATTACCCAGTGATAAGGGCAGTAGCTGGGGTTATTGACATCACCAACTTGTGCGGGTCGATGCGGCTCTGGTAATATTATCAAATTGTTCCGCATAACCAGCTCGAACAATCTCCTCATCTTATCATGAGGGAAGGAATATGCACGTCCCATCCTTTCTTCTAGGGTTGGACACATACGGTAGTTGTTTTGGTGGACAACCGCTTTCGGACCGCTCGACTGTTGCTGCGCATTGGCGACACTGGCTACTTTTCCCTTGCCCTTATTATTTCGAGGGTCCTTACTTGAGGATGAAGGATCATGACCTATCTGATCCATCTAGGATAACTTATCAATCAGTGCCTAGAACATGGTGGGCTTGAAGAAAGTCATGAATTAGGGTACGTTCAACTGAGGATCGATGGTCCCAATGAATATCCTACAGCTGGAGACTCCTTAATGTGCTGTTCGCATTTGGACCATTGGTTCCGTCATTGGATCGCATATTGGACCCATATTTCCTCTGGCTTGACCCTGGAATTGATCAGCGCCATGACTGGAGTACGCTCACTCGCACTGGTAAACCTTTGTGTGAATAGCAACTCTATCTCAGAGATGGTTTTTACGGAGTCATTTGGGAGCTACGAGTACCATTCGAAAGTTGTCTCTGATAAGCTTCCGACGAATTGGCGAAATAGCAATTTATCATCGCCTCCAGCATTGCTAAACATAGCGCTAAATTGTGCAACGTGTTGATGAGGATTGCCCGTTTCTTTATTTACATGGAAGTTCGGGATCGTATATCCTTGTGGGTATTTCTTCTGGTCGTACCAGTTCAGATATGGTCGCCCGGTTTTAACAAGCTGATTGGCAGCTTATTAGCCTGATGAGCTCTAATTCGTTGAGCAATATAATCATCCAATGCTGCCTTAGAGATCGTTTCCTCCTTGGCAGTTGATAGGGCCTGGGGAGGATTTGACATTTCCCCTTTATCGTTTCGATAATCATCGGTAGTTCTTCAGCCGATAGTTCTGGTTGGATCATCATCCTAACCATATTTTGAAACAGAAGAGCTATCTGCTTTTATGTTAGCATCCTGCTCTGCAGCTTCCCTATCTTTCTTTTCGAGCACCCGTCGTAAGAACTCGGTATCGGTTTCTTGCTCCTGACGCTCTTGCGCTTCTTTGTCCGAAGTTCCTTTAGGCTCGATGAGCACTGCCGTCTTGGCGAGCATATCTTGGAGCTTCTGTTGTTGCTCCTGGGATTTTGTTAGTGACCGAGTTTGCGGTCTGTGGCTTACAGAAGCACAGCTCTCCTCTTTGCTACCATTTATAGAGACTGTGTGTATAGTTATGCCCCAGACTTTAGGCGTTTGGAGCTCTCGCCTTTGGGTTTTGCCTCTGGCGATAGAATTTCTTTTGGCCTCGATCTTTTATGAGAAGACGTAGTCGGAGGAACCGTTATGACAGGTACCACTTTTCGAGAAGTCCCCCGTTGTATCGCGGAGGAAGAATCAATCTCTTGTCGAACCTTGGATTTTTTTGGTTGAAGAGAATAGTTTGCATCAAGCACCGAGTTGTGGACTTTCCGCCAGATCCTATGGATTTATGAGGAGAGTCGCTGATAAGACCGCTCTGGCTTAAGCTATATTGGAGCCTCTGCAGAAGGAGGTGATCTCTTCAATACTGTCATAGGGGAGTTTCTGCGAACTCTTCTAAACGGTTTGATACTGTTCCCAGTTGGAACAACAGCATCAACGACCACCACAGGAGCTGGTGGGTAAGTCCGGAAGGGGAGTTGCCCCCATCCTGTCTCACTTGGCGCCAATAACGACGTCGAGTATGTCGTGCAGTAGGATCCTCCTCTGTATCAGAGGCGCCGTCATCATGCCCCCGGCGTTGCTTAGGAGCTTTGCCTGGTGTCAGCTATGGAAGACTGACATTCTTGATGGAGCTGGAGCAGAATCGGTCAGCCTGTCGAAGACCGACAATCTCGGTGGCGAAGCACTCTTGCTGGCCTCACACATATGAAGTTCGGGGAGAGCTAGTTGTTTTGAGGCAATCCCTTTAGGAATCATAGGTTTCTTTGCGGGCCCCTTCGAGCTTTCTTTCAGCCTATTAAAGACTGAATCTAGAGTTGGACGGCTTGCTAATAGAGGCTGCCACAGGAGTTAGCCGATCGAAGACCTTCTTTTGGGGAGCTTCTTCCTTAGGCGTTGAGGCGTCAAAGCTCAAAGATGGAAACATGGTCCCAAAGAATAATCCGGCGGTCGCTTGTGTGAGCTGCCCTACCGGCCTAGAGAATATAGAGGCCGCATTGGGCCTGTATGTAACTCCTCCTGATAGGATGGAGTGAGAGTTATTGTTGCATGAAGTGCAGTTGAAGGCCATTAATTCTGCACAGAGACGAAACACCAAATTTTAGTATCTTAAATCCAAAGGTAACCATGAATATAGTGAACCACAATTTTGTTCGCAAAACACGACACACAAAATGTGGAGTGGAAAGGGGAAGAGGTCCCACCGGGCGTGCCAGAATCTGTTTACCGCCGAAAACGGAACTGGGATAGAACGTCTTGCCTAAATTTGGGGGCAGATGCTATTTGGAACATATCCGTCCACCTCTCCGAAGATACCAAGTTAATTTATGACACCGTATATCGGAAGTTTGGACAGATGCGGCCGATGTAGCATGATTTTATCAGATCCCCCCTCATTTGTGTGGGGTTTTTAATTGTGGGGACGCTCTTCCCTACAGGCGCAAGCCCCTGCAGTTAATTACGTTGCGATAACAACTTTCACTTGCTCAGGTGGATCACTTCGTGTTGTGTCATATATATTGTTTATCATGGTTGCCCGTGGATTGTATACAGAGACTAGTTTATATCGTCGCCCGTAGGGCGCAGATTAGTCCAAATCCGTACATATCAGACTTGGGTTTGAACCTTGGTCATATGTTCCATCAGTTCAGGGTATATTTGTAAGGATCATTAATCTTGTTTTATATTAAGATCAACTTAAATGTAGTGAGCGTATGGGCTAAGGATACGCTAGTCTCATAATAGAGTAAGATCAACTTAGACATATAGTTAAAGATCATTGATCTTGTTGAGATCAAATTAATGGGGGTGAGCATACGTGCTCAGTTATAGTGAGCATATGAGCTCATATGATCTATAGTGGCAGTAGTTTAACTTTAGAAAATCCTAGTCCCTTTTAGACTGGGTATTGAGCTTTCTATTGTCTGCCCAGTGCTAAACACTTAGTCATTTAGACTATGGATATAATATCCAGATCATGTTCTAGCGCACACGTGGATATCACGTGGGACGCTCAGACATTGGCGCTCACGTGTGTATCACGTGGGATGCTCAGGTTTGGGCGTTTCCCTATAGTGCTAAGCACTTTTATACAGCGCTTACGTTAATATCACATAAGGCGCTTAGGCTCTGGCATATTTTAAACGCTCACGTGTATGGCGTGTGAGGCGCCGAGTCTTTGCTTATGGGTGCTCACGTGTATAGTACGTGAGGCGCCGAGTCTTTGCTTATAGGCATTCACGCGTATGGCATATGAGTCACTGTCTTCATAGGCCTACTGTGCGCTCACGTGGATATCACGTGAGGCGCTATCTTCATTGTTTCCTTAGAGATTTAATCTCTGTTCATGTTTTTTATAGAAGTTAAACTTCTATTAATAGTATTTTGACCACTAGTGATCACCAAGATCACTATTTTGAGAATCTGGGATCAGGTTCTTTAAGAACTAAGTTTTTTATTATAAAGGAACTAAGTTCCTGGAGTATGAACTCCATCCTTTCATGTCCTTTCTTCCACTGTGTGATACTCAGTTTCCTTTATACACCAATATTTGTATTTAAAATAAAGTGTTGTGCCAAATAATTTACCCATTTTTTATTTTAATTATTTCATTCATACCTTTCCTATACCCTAATGTTTTATTTTTCCAACACCTAATCTATTTTTTACCTAAATGGTTTCACTAAAATCTCACCCAAGCCCAAGGCCTAAGCCCCAAGCCCCACTATCCTAAACCCAATCCCCTCCCTCAACTGCCACTTTCTTTTTGAATATCCCTCATTTAAACCCCACTTAATTCCCAATTAATTTCCTTAATACCCAAATATATCCTATTAATTCCTATTTAATTATATTAAATCTCTCTCTCTCTCCTTAAAAACACTCTCTTTCTCTCTCCAGTTCACTCTCTCTCCCTCTCCCTCACTAATTCTCTCGTTCTCTCTCTCTCTCTAACTTCCTCCTCACTTAAAACCCATCACATTTGCCAGCCAACTCCTTTACTCCGGCTACCGTCGCTGCACACCGCCTCTCTCACACCCTCTACCTTCCCCATACCATGCACCATTGCCGCAACCCCTCACCACGACCACCTCGTCGCCACAGCCCCCAAGCCGACCCCTCACAAATCCATAATCGACCCCCTCGCTGCCTCCAACCGAACCCAACACCACCATCATCATCACCATCGCCGTCGTCTCTCTCTCCCCCAACTTTATAGCCGAGCACCCATACCCATAGCCGACGACTCTATCGGCTAAAGCTACAGCCGAGCCCTCTGCGCCGTCCGCCATGGCTTGAGCGCCACTGCAACCATCGACGGGCCACAGCGCTACCATCGTCGAGCCGTCGCCGCCACTCAACAATGCCTAGTCGAGGCCAAGCCCAAGCCTAGTCGTGTATAGCCTCACCTGTTTAATGATCGTGCTGTGACATTACCGTCGTCGTGTCGTGTCATTGCTTTTCGTCATCATCACTGCTGTGCCGTGATCTTTGCCAGGCAAGTTCCAAGACTTGCTTACATGCTATAGTACTTATATATCAATATATGATTCGATAATATCGCTTGATTAGTATTAAACCGCATTTAATTGAAATTGATTTGGATCTAGGTACTAATCGATTCAAACACCTAGTGTTAACATCGTGTAGAAGTTCGTAAGTTATTTCCATGTGTATGGAGTGAACGTAATCGACATTCCGACTCATAATTGGTTGCGTAATCTAGGTATTCGATATGGAGCTTATGCAAAAACCTAATCTAGTGTGGCGGGATTTATGGATACGGGATTACTTCAATGATTATGGATAACGTGTAAACATTTAGGTTGAAAACACGGGTTTTAACACCATATAATGTCAACCTCATTTAAATCCGCCAAATCTGAAACTTTCCCTACATGTAACTTGTGAAAATCATAGTAAATTAGATACACACCAGAGTATTGTGTTTGATGGCTCATATCGAAGCTGACCGAACAATTTAGAACCCCCTATAATTTATATTTCGATTCTATTTTACAACAATGACGAAAACTATTTGGGAGTGTGGCTCTGGACTGCAGTCCAGAGCAGTACTGCTTGTCGACATTTGAATTAAAATATTTTTATAACTCTGTGTGAAAACAATATTATGTGGAACCCTATCCGTTGTGAATATTATCCTGTTAGCTAACTATCGGTGGTGGTTTTATTCATTTTTACCATCGTTTGCTATTTTAATTATCTTTTAAATCGCCGTAACGTACTGCAGTCCCAAGCAGGGACATAACGTATACCCTGATATTAAACGGTACATATCATCCAGCACACAGTGGTTATAGTCTATCCGTTTAGTGCGCTGGAAACCTAATTAGTAGATCTAAATATTACCCAACTGTAGTATCATCTAATTATGATCCAAACAGGGTGAAAATTATGTTAAGAAACGGACTTTCAGTTCAGGAATTGAATTTCCAGCAGAGAACACTTAAAAAGAAATGACCGTAATTCGCAAACCCGGAACCCGATTGATTTGAAACCAATTTCGTTGAATTTCAAATTAAGTTTAATTTTTACCCTTTTTGTATCATTTTGCTTAATTCTGATCGTACGATTTAATGTGAATTTTTCTAAATTCCTAAGACGCGTTATGACTTATTTCATATGACTTGCTTAGCGACTTCATATATTTACCCGACTGTGATACCTTTGGAGATAGTGAGCGCCTTTATTAGTTCTTAGTGTGTATTGCATTGTTGAACATGAGTAGTATCGGATTAGTTGTGTCGGGTACGCCATTGAAAAGTGAACGATTTGTGATAGTGAATAGTACAGTGAATAGCGAACAGAACAGTGTTATTGGTGCGTACTTATATACAACTAGCCCATACATATATTTATTGAAACCTGGGAAAAAAGGGAAAATCGAAGTGGAAAAGAACTTGTATTTAGCGAGGTTAGTGATTTAAAGGATGATCATTCGAACAACGACTCTTATATATATTAGGTTTGGACTTAACGGTCCGGATGACAGGGTTATGTCCCGGGAAACAGTAGGCCGTAATCTCGGGTACGTTCGAGACCCTCGTTAAACATGATCACTTTTTTCCGCAAACTCGATTTCAAAATTGACTAAGAGACTAGTAGGAACACAGGTCATACATTGCATTGATTGTAGACATATCGATTACCTGCATTAATTTACCCATTTTTATTTTATTTATATTTTTTCTATATCCAAATATTCTATTTATTTTCCCCAACACCCTGAACTATATTTTACTCAAATGGTTTCACTAAAATCTCATCCAAGCCCAAAGCCCAAGCCCCACCATCCCAAACTCAATCCCCTCCCCCAACCGTTACTTTCTTTTGAATTTCCTCTATTTAAACCCCACTTAATTCACAATTATTCTCCTTAATACCCTAATATATCCTATTAATTATTATTCAATTATATTAAATCTCTCTCTCTTTAAACATACTCTCTCTCTCTTCTCGGTCTTACACACACACACTCTTTCCCCTCTTCTCGTTCTCCCTCTCCCTCTTTTTCCTCTCAAAAAAAGAAAGAAAAGGGATCCTAACCGAGCAAGCTCACCGTTCTCTCCTTCTGTTACGGGATGTGTTTCCTTTGTACACCAATACTCATATTTAAAATAAAAATGGGTAAATTATTTGGCACAACACTTTATTTTAAATACGAGTATTGGTGAATAAAGGAAACTGGGTATTACACACTGTGTTTATATGAGGGCTAATAAAACAAGATAGTTTCCTCTAGATCTTTGATTCTGTAGAATAAGATCTTCCCAATGAGAATTAAATTCTCAACATATGGAAGATTTGTCTTGCAGATCTCAAATTCAGAGAAAGAACCAAGTTCTTCTTTTTAGAGGGTTAAACCCTTATGTGTGTGTGTGTGCGCGCGCGCGCGTTGGATATGTATTCCCTAGAGGCCTGTATTGTATAGAATGCTAGGGATATGTATATGTTGGATATGTATGCCCTAGAGGCCTGTATCGTATAGGATACTGGGGATATGTATGTACAAGATAATCTTACTCAGTTATATAGTATACTATTTAAGTTGTCTTTATCTGAACATATGTATTTGTTTTTCCTACTGCTTTGTATTGCTTATACATGTTGATAAAGACTCGTCACAGTAATATACTATTTTAGTTGGTCTTTATCTTAACATGTGCATATGTTATACTCGATATCATATATGGCTGATACATGTTGATAAAGCCCGTAGGATTTTACTTGACTAACAGCGTTATGATGGCGATCATACTTGTGGGAGCTGTTGGATATGTATGCCCTAGATGCCATTATTGTATATGTATACATGTGGATGCTAGGGATATGTATGTACGTGAAAATCTTGCTCAGTTATATAGTATATTATTTGAGTTTTCTTTATCATGATATGTGTGTTTGTTTCTTCTGATGCTTTATCCTGCTTGCACATATTGATAAAGACTTGATACAGGAGTATACTATTATGGTTTGACTTTATCTTAACATGTGCATATGTTATACTCGTTATTACATATCGCAGTTACAAGTTGATAAAGCCCGTAGGATTTTGCTTGACAACCATCGTTATGATGGCGATCATACTTATGGGAGCTGGATAGTCCATAAGCACATCCTTAAAGGTCCCAAGTCGCAGGAGTATCGAGATCAGGTATCGATACTCCAGATTAGACTTGCGTATACGTTTCTAGACCCCGACGAAGGGCGGTGGTTGGTCCCACAACCATTGGTGTAATCACCTAAGATTGTATACAGGTGCTCACTGGGGGTGAGTACACTGGACAGACTCATTAAGAACCTCTAGATGGTATTATACCTATCGTCGGATAGCGGTTCTCTTGTGACATGTATACAGGATAGTCTTAGGACCTGAGATCGTTATTTGTCTCGTGTAAGTTCCCACTATGCTTTGATCACTATCCTACCACGGCTCTACTGAGTCGTGGAAACAGGTTTTGGTTGGGTGCAGTCCCGAGCTATATGGAGGCAGTGAGTGATTGCTAGGGATTCGTCTATCCAGGTATTGGGAGTCGATATCGTACTATGTTCGATTGGTGAGGACCATAAGTCTTT
The DNA here is from genome assembly GCA_030015575.1 of Agapanthus africanus. Classification (NCBI taxonomy): domain Eukaryota; kingdom Viridiplantae; phylum Streptophyta; class Magnoliopsida; order Asparagales; family Amaryllidaceae; genus Agapanthus; species Agapanthus africanus. The sequence goes on along the minus strand of CM057349.1, from coordinate 369,626,183 downwards.
GCCCTAAGCAGTTGGGATTTACTGATAGGTTGATTAGTAGTTTCCCGGATTGGTCCTGAGCCGCATAGCACGAATTATCGAGTTATTTGGGTCTGACATTTACCACCCCCTAGACCCGGTATGCGATACTCTTAGAAGAAGAGATCAAACTGTACGGAGATTGTCATGGATAGGCTCAGTAGGAGTTCAGACTAGTTTGCTCGTCAGCCTTCTTTTCGACAGGTACCTGGGTAGCCGTTGCGTGCAGCTAGTACCGCTGACGTGCTTGTGGTTAAACCCACTGCCAGTGTACTGTCAAGTCTTTAGAGTCCCACACAGAGGGTTTCTCTGCTTCGGGCGAAACGATGTAGAGGCCGTATGGTTTTACGGCAGGGTTCGATCATATACATGTACTAGCTACCCGGATCATGATTCGGGCGGATAATACTAGTGGGCTTTGGTTTAAGGTAGATCCTAGTATTATATTGTTGGGTTATTATTTGTCTCTTTGTATTCGTATTTTTCGGAATACGGATATAGGTATGTATATACGGTGAGGGGTATTCTTGTAATTATGCAAGATGCTTCTAGAAGAAGACACCTCATTATTGTTTTAACCATTCAGGTTAAATGGTTAATGAGGTGGAGGTATGATGTGTTATAAGTCATTAAATGAAGCATGGCTGTTTGGTGACTCATGGGGTGACTCATGGTTTACTATTGATTCATGCTTGATATTTTGTGTTGTGAATTATTGTATGCATTATTAGTTCACAACACTTAGCCATTCTTCATTTTTTTTCTATGCTCTTTACTACACTCTCATCTCCTCAAGCTTCATCTTCTTCTACCTCAAACCCTAATAGTCTCATGTGTTGAGAAACCTAGGGTTAGTGAGACAAATTAATCCATCATCTTTCTCTACATCATCTAGGCTACTTAGATTAGCATACTAAGTAACCTAGTTATCTCGGTTTAGATGTAGGAGCTCAAAGTAAACATTCTCGGGTGGATCATCTTTGATACGAGGAAGCCGTCGATCAAGCGCGATCTGTACACCCTTTGAGGAGCTAAAGGAGAGGAGTGAAGACCCGAAGGACTTGAGCCTTTAGGTATAAACTTCGATCATAGTACATAGCTTCTCTAGTTTGCTAGTTAGGTTTAAGGTAGATCCGATGATAGGGTTATTCTAGCCCTAGTTTAAACTCGTAGTAAAATTTTTGTTTCGCAAACGGTCACGGATGATGGCCAAGGCGTTAGTGTAACCCAACATGGTATCAGAGCCAGCCCATAAACCTTATACTAGCAGCTTTAAACGATGTTAAAGTAACGAAAGCAAAACAACTCCGAAATACGAAATTGAAATCCAAGTCTCTGTCAAATTTGGCAGAGCCTCTGAAATTTTTTTAAACATCTGCATAGTGCTATTTATACTACAACTAGAACACCAGAGAAAAACGAGCCCATATTTTTAAAATTTGGTCGGCGAAAACTTGATTTAGACCGGCCTGGCCGGTTCTACTGTAGAGGTGAGTGCTCGCTTTTGTTTGGTATTCTATAACACTTGGATTTAGGGTTTCAAGATATGTTTGATTTTGCCCAGGTTGGATATTCTGTTATCTTTGAGATTAGGGCAATACAGAGTATTTCGAAGTCGTTATTTTAATGTCGTTTATAAGTTTCAGGGCATACATTGTTATCTGCGACCGTGAATGTCATTAGAGCGGTATAACCCGTCTAACTGCTATATGTTCTATTAGAAGGGTTTGCAAACATGACATTCACGTTGATTTTCTATGTTTGTGCTGAGATTGTGGTTGGATTGTCATGGAGGATAGATTGCGGTGCAATGATAGTAGTACAGTTAAGATTCATTTGTACATTTGTTATTGCGGGGCGAGCGTCCGACACGTGGACAGCCGTTAGTGCCTTGTTGTATATTATTTGATTGGGTCTCGACCGGGTTGAGGTCAATGTCACCATTGTATATATATTTTCTTTTTCTGTACTAGGTTTACCCTGCGATGGAGTGCACGAATAGCCAGGTTCTAGAGGGCAACAAGCCCGCATCTCATGGAATTGAGACGGAGGGGGCTTCACTCTAGAATTGGCGGGCTATTCGCCGCACTCGTAGGGGGTATAGGATGACCCATGGAGTGGCGCTCAAGTTACCGGATCACGTGGAGTGCTGGGTGGCCTATTCACTTTGTTGATTATGGTTGCCTCACTTCTGGGATTGGCGGGTAACTTGCCGCGCTCGTAGGGGTCCAGGTTTTCATTGCACGGGCAATCCACACGACCAGGAACGTCGGGTTTTATTTGCGGCTCAAGTGAAACCTGAGGCTCTAAGATTATCCACCATTCTGTGTTGCTTGATGTTGATCTGTGATGTTGCTTATATCATGCCTGGGACGAATGTTATATATATTTATATATATACTAGTAGATGTTGTATATGTTTTGCACCCGCGCTAGTCCGGTCCCCGCTCTGCAGCTAGTTAAGTAACCTAACGTTGCATGATGGGGCCCCATGGCGAATGCGGATGGTATATACGTACATTGTATTTTTGTTCTTTTCTTGTATGATAGGATTAACTGATGGGACCGAATTGATTTTGATTAATGCAAGAAAAGAAATCTAAAAAGATGTTGTTGGAATAAATTTCGAAAAACTATAGTTATATTCTTTAACTTTGCATAGTGGTATTCGGTCGTAAATATCCAGCACCTCATTCCAGGAGGCAAGAGCCGAGATTCCTTCACGGGGAGTGATCTGTTGAGCAAAAGTTTATACTGTAGATTACTCGGTTCTTTCAAAACCACAAGTTTTCAAAAGCGGAGCCTAAACCACTCCTTTTCAAAACTGCTCAGGTTCCATCAACGATATCAAGCTCATTACGTTAAAGGGTTTTTCGCCAAATCCTAGTCGTAGCCCTCCGTCATTTCAGATAAGTAGCAGTTAGTATTCGTGCTATGTATGTTGGTCTCTATCAAGGCATAGTGAATGGTAGCTAAATGTTACTTATCTGTTGCATTTGAGGATGGATTAATTAGGACAGTCGCATAGCCACGTTGGTCTCTATCAAGGGCTTATGCGGGTGGGTCTAAGTTAATCCAGGACAATGACGGGTTGAACTTGACTTGCGTCTTATGGTACGTTGGTCTCTATCAAGACCATATGACACTTGGGGCAAAACCACATCGGGAGTTTCAAATATACAGGAAACTTGCAGGTTTAGCATACCTTCTGGAGTGTGGTGACTAGAGTGGATTCCATCTAGGTCATCACACAATGATAGTTGGATCCCGATCCCACTGATGAGTAGGATTACTCTTAGGAGATTTTTTCACTTAACAATCAATGCTATAAACCAAGTAGGTGTCTAGAACGGTGTTAGCGGGGCTACGCCTCTAGCGAAAAGAGCTTATATAATTAAGGAACTTCGCGAAAGCGTCGGAAAACCTCCCTCGAAGTACCAACACTAGCCTGGCCGAAAGGTTAAGCAAGTATTGTGACGTGCGATTAATCCTGACTAGTTTTTCTTTTAGGGTTTGAAAAAGAATTCGAGGAAACAGTGGGAGCCATCCTGATTAGATAAACTAATAACCAATATAATCTTGTAAGAGCGCATGCTGAGTGTTTCTTTTCTCTCTCTCCAGGTAGCAACCATTTCACGCCCAAATCAAGATAATAAAATGTATCACTTAATCGATCCGAATTCTTATTCAGGGCTGGGGAACGCCGGTTCGGATCTAACTTATGACAGTAGTCATGAGTATGAGCAAGGGAAAGATGATTGCATGAATTCCTTGATGACCCCAACGAAGAAGAAGCATACTATTGCATCTCCTTCAGGTGTTCTTGTTATTGAGAACTGTTTTTCGGTCAGTCCTACCTCCTGGGTACTAGATACCGGATCAAGATCTTATATCTGTAATTTACTGCAGGGACTGAGAAAAAGTAGGATAGTTGGACCTGGTGATATGTCCCTCAGAGTAGGGAACAGAGCACAAGTTGATGTGGCTGCCGTTGGTAAATATAACCTGGTATTGCTAAGTGGCAATACTATGGTTTTGAACAATTATTACTATGTACCTTCCATGGTCTGCAACATCATATCAGTTTCTTTACTTGATAAAGATGGATATAATTTTGTTCTTGATAGAAATATCATGAACATTTACCTTGATAAGGTATTGGTTGCAGAAGGTACACTGTTTAATGGTATCTATGTTCTAAATCAAAATACAGTTTTCAATAAACAAGACACACGCAAGTGGAAGAGTCCAGAAATTAACGAATCCTACTTGTGGCATTGTAGACTTGGTCATATCGGAGAGAAAAGACTAAGTAAGTTGCATAAAGATGGGTATTTAAATGCGTTTGAATTTTCATCTTATGAAACTTTTCAGTCCTGTCTCAAGGGAAAGATGACCAAATCTCCGTTCACCGGACACGGAGAAAGAGCAGCAGAGATCTTGGGACTCATACACAGTGATGTGTGTGGTCCGATATCTATACATGCAAGAGGTGGGTTCTCATACTTCATCACATTCACTGACGATCTCTCTAAGTTCGGGTATGTGCATCTTATGAAACATAAATCTGAAACTTTTGAGAAATTCAAAGAATTCAGAAACAAAGTAGAGAACCGGACTGGAAAAAGTATCAAGATTCTCTGATCTGATAGAGGAAGGGAGTACTTAAGTGTTGGGTTATGCCAGCGCCCTGGCCATCAAACTGTGGCCGATTGCGGAACAAAAAATTTCTAAACCGACGCTAGAACAACCCACGAATACGGATCTACCACAAACCCTAAACCTAGCAAGCTATATAAAGAGTTGAGATGGAATGTTATACCGATCGATCCGTATCTTTCAGTTTTTAACCACCTTCCCAAGCTCCTAGAGGCCACCATGATTAAGCTTGGTCGTCGGTCTCCCTCCATCAAAGATGATCCACCTGAGGATTTATATTCCGGGCTCCTACCTCATAGCCGAGGTAATTAGGGTACCTAGTTCGCTAAACTAGATCGCTTAGATGATGTAGAGTCTAATGATGGATTAATTTGTCTTTAAACACCCTAGGTTTCTCAATACATGAGACTATTAGGGTGGAGGTAGAAGAAAAAGCCATGAGAGGATGAGAGTGTGAAGTTTGAAGCAACTCAAGAAAAAACTAAGTGTTGTGAGCATGAGAAAAATTAAGCAACTAAAAAAAATATCTCAAGTCTCTAAAATATCTCACAACCACAACAAATATCAAGTATGCCTCAATAGTGCCACCATGAGTCACACCCATGAGTCACTAAGTGAGTCATACTTGAATAAATGCTAAAAAACCTGATCCTCCACCTTAATTAACCATTTAACCAAATGGTTAATAGACATAATGAGATGGCAACTTCTAGAATCTATCTTGTAATAAATTACAAGAATACCCATCATCCATACATACATACCTGTATCCGTATTCCGAAAAATAAAAATACAAAGAGACGAAAACATCCAACAATATAATACTAGGATCCGGCTTAAACCAAAGCCCACTAGTATTATCCGTCCGAATCATGATACGTGCACAAATGCACGTATATGATCGAACCCTGCCGTAAAACCATACGGCCTCTACATCGTTTCACCTAAAGCAGGGAAACCCTCTATGTGGGACTCTAAAAACTCGTCAATAATCTGGCAGTGGGTTTAACCACAAGCACGTCAGCGGCACTAGCTGTACGTAACGGCTACCCAGGTATTGAGCGAAAGGAAGGCCGACGAGCAAACTCATCCTGACCTGTACCGAGCCTGTCCGTGACAATCTCTGTACAGTATGGTCTATTTGTCTAAGAGTATCTCATATCGAGTCTAGGGGGTGGATAAAGTCAAACCCCTAATAACGCGACATTTCATGTCGGTATGAAGCCCATCACAACCTGAGAAACTACTGATCCAAATCAGTAATTCTCGACTACCTTGATCAAGGATTTTTGGTGATGGCCACCCGTGCACAACGCGACATCAAACCCCAATACCGGGAGAGACGAATCCCCGACGATCCGCTCACTGCCTCCATGTGGCTCGGGGCTATACCCAACTAAAACCTGTTTGCACGACTCCTTTGAGCCGTGGTAGGATAGTAATCAAAGCACAGTGGGAACTCATATGAGACAAATGAAGATCTCAGGTCGACAGACTAACCTGTACACATGTCACCTGGGAACTGCTATCTGACAATAGGTATAATACCAACTAGCATGTTCCCGGCGAGTCCGTCCAGTATACTCATAACCCAATGAGCAACTGTATACTATCTTAGGTGAATAAACTAACACCAATGGCTTGTGAGACCTGGCCACCGCCCCTTATCGGGGTCTCGATCAGTACACACTAGTCTACTCTGGAGTATCGATGCCCAGTCTCGATACTCCCACAACTGGGACATTTAAGGATGTGCTTATAGACTACCCAGCTCTCACGTATATGATTGCCATCATAATGCTGGTAGTCAAGAAAGAATCCTATGGGCTCTATCAACATGTAATAGTGATCTGTAATACCACCTTAAGCATGTACATGATGATAAAGAAAAACCAGATAGCATACTATTATTTTGAGTAAGACTGTTCTATCCGTATAGGTCATCCCTCAATCATCGCAATCGCATGCCTGCGATTCAATAATTGACTAGAGGGCACTATAGCTAACATTAAGTACAGAATTCCGTGACTTTCTGAAAGAGAATGGTATTCTCTATCAGCTTACTCCTCCGTATACACCACAACACAACAGTGTATCGGAGTGGAGGAACCGTACCCTATTGGACACGGTTCGCTCCATGATGAGTAATGCTGAATTGCCTCTTTCATTCTGGGGTCTTGCGCTTGAAACAGAAGCGTATCTATTGAATCAGGTTCCGTCTAAATCAGTGCCTAAGACTCCATATGAAATGTGGAGTGGTGAAAAACTATGTCTTAAAAGGGTTAAGATATGGGGTTGTCCAGCCTATGTTAAAAACCAGAATCCGGACAAACTTCAGGCACGATCAATTTTATGTAAGTTTGTGGGATATCCCAGGCATTCAAATGGATATCTATTCTACCATGTCGAAGAACAAAAGGTATTTGTTTCTCGACACGCCACCTTTCTTGAAAGATTATTTCTTGAAAAATAATCAAGTAGGAGCGCGGTAGAATTGGAAGAAATTCTAGAAGGACAAACTACAACTGAACATTTAATAGAACCAGAGTATTCAATAATCCCGGACGAACCTCAGCCACTCCGTAGATCTAGTAGGATTTCTCATCCGCCTGAGAGATACTACAGTTTTCTCATAGACGGGGATCGAGAGGATTGCATCTTGGAAGAAGATGATCCTACTAGTTTCAGGCAGGCCATTATCAGTAGGGACTCTAATAAGTGGCTGGATGCTATACGATCCGAAATGGAGTCCATGTACGCCAATAAAGTGTGGACCTTGGATATTGCTCCACCTGGGGTAAGACCCGTTGGATGCAAATGGATCTACATTTGGTGTAGATGGGCAAGTGGAAACCTATAAGGCTAGACTTGTGGCAAAAGGTTTTCGTCAAAGACCAGGAGTGGACCATGACGAAACCTTTTCTCCAGTGGCTATGCTCAAATCCATTTGGATCCACTTGCCATCGCTGCCTTCCATGACTATGAAATCTGGCAGATGGACGTAAAAACGGTTTTTCTAAATGGAAGTTTGGAAGAGTGTGTTTATATGGATCAGCCAGAAGGTTTTGTAGACAGTGGGAGCAGCGGGAAGGTGTGCAAGTTGCTTAAATCCATTTATGGATTAAAGCGGGCTTCGCGGAGCTGGAACATCTGTTTTGATGAAACAGTCAAGGACTTTGACTTCATCAAGAACGAGGATGAGCCATGTATATATAAGAAGATTGTAGGACGAACTATCGTATTCCTAGTCTTGTACGTGGACAATATTCTTTTGATAGGAAATGATATTCCTATGCTACAATTGGTCGAGTTGTTCTTATCACAAAGGTTCTCCATGAAGGACCTGGGTGATGCCTCGTACATTCTGGGGATCAAGATCTACAGAGATAGATCCAAGAGATTATTGGGACTTTTGCAGTCCAGGTACATAGAGACCGTACTAAAGTGATTTAGTATGGAAGATTCCAAGCGCAGTAACATACCCGCATTGCACGGAATCACCCTCTCCAAAGAGATGTCTCCCAAGACTGATGAGGAGAGGGTTCGCATGAGCACTATACCCTACGCTTTGGCGGTAGGATCTATAACGTATGCGATACTATGTACTAGACTAGATGTGGCTTACGCGCTTAGCGTGGTGAGCCGGTATAAGTCAAACCCAGGTGAAAATCATTCGATGGCTGTGAAGAACATTCTCAAGTACCTGAGAAGGACTAAGAAGATGTTCTTAGTATATGGTAATGGAGACCTTAAGGTCGGGTCCTTTACCGATTCCAGCTTTCAGAGTGACAAGGATGACAGTAAGTCTGTCTCTGGTTTTGTGTTTACCCTCAATGGAGGGGCGGTGTGTTGGAGGAGCTCCAAACAGGACACCGTCGCAGACTCGACGATGGAGGCTGAATACATTGCTGCGAACGATGCAGCAAAAGAAGCGGTCTGGATGAAGAAGTTCATTTCTGAACTTCAGGTAGTTCTGTCCATTGTTGATCCGATACCTTTGTATTGCGATAACAATGGGGCTATAGCTTTAGCGAAGGAACCACGGTCCCATCAGAAATCCAGACACATCTTAAGGCGGTATCACCTGATCAGGGAGATCATTGATCGCCAGGAGATCGAGGTCCGGTGAGTGGATACAAAAGAAAACATAGTGGATCCATTTACAAAAGCCCTCCCTCAAGCACAGTTCGAGCTACTTTTTGAGATGTTGGGTATGCGATATGCCAACAACTGGCCCTAGAGCAGACATTGGGTACTCGGTACGCCAATATATGGCCTTAGTGCAAGTGGGAGCTGTTGGATATGTATGCCCTAGATGCCATTATTGTATATGTATACATGTGGATGCTAGGGATATGTATGTACATGAAAATCTTGCTCAGTTATATAGTATATTATTTGAGTTGTCTTTATCATGATATGTGTGTTTGTTTCTTCTGATGCTTTATCCTGGTTGCACATATTGATAAAGACTTGATACAGGAGTATACTATTATGGTTTGACTTTATCTTAACATGTGCATATGTTATACTCGTTATTACATATCGTAGTTACATGTTGATAAAGCCCGCAGGATTTTGCTTGACTACCAACGTTATGATGGTGATCATACTTGTGGGAGCTGGGTAGTCCATAAGCACATCCTTAAAGGTCCCAAGTCACAGGAGTATCGAGATCGGGCATCGATGCTCTAGAGTAGACTTGCGTATACGTTTCTAGACCCCGGCGAGGGGTGGTGGTTGGTCCCACAACTATTGGTGTGATCACCTAAGATTGTATACCGGTGCTCACTGGGGGTGAGTACACTGGACGGGCTCACTGAGAACCTCTAAATAGTATTATACCAATCGTCAGATAGTAGTTCTCTTGTGACATGTGTACAGGTTAGTCTTAGGACCTGAGATCGTCATTTGTCTTGTGTAAGTTCCCACTGTGCTTTGATCACTACCTTACCACAGCTCTACTGAGTCATGCAAACAGGTTTTAGATAGGTGCTGTCCAGAGCCACATGGAGGCAGTGAGTGATTGTCAGGGATTCGTCTCTCCAGGTATTGGGAGTTGATATCGCACTGTGTTCGATTGGTCAAGACCATAAGACCTTGGCCAAGACAGTTGGGATTTACTGATAGGTTGATCAGTAGTTTTCCGGATTGGTCCTGAGCCGCATCAGCATGAATTATCGGGTTATTAGGGTCTGACGTTTACCACCCCTAGACCCGGTATGTGATACTCTTAGACGAAGAGACCGGATTGTACGGAGATTGTCACGGATAGGCTCAGTAGGAGTTCGGATGAGTTTGCTTGTCGACCTTCTTTTCGACAGGTACCTGGGTAGCCATTACGTGCAGCTAGTGTTGGATATAGTGCCCTCAAAGTCAATTATTGGATCGCATGTACGTGACTGTAATGATTGAGGAGGACCTATACCGGTAGCACAGTCTTACTCGAGATGATAGTATGCTATCTGGTTTGCCTTTATCATCGTGTACAGGTTCAGGTGACTGATCACTATTACACGTTGATAGAGCCCTTAGGATCTTGCTTGACTACCAACAGTATGATGGCGATCATATACGTGAGAGTTGGGTAGTCTATAAGCACATCCTTAATTGTGGTCCCTAGTCATGGGTGTTTCGAGACAGGGCATCGATACTCCGGAGTAGACTAGTGTATACAGTCGAGACCCCGACGAGGGGCGGTGGCCGGTCTCACAAGCCACTGGTGTCAGTTGGATCACCTAAGATGTATACATGTGCTCATTAGGTTATGAGTACACCGGACAGGACTCGCCGGGAACCTGCTAGTTGGTATTATACCTAGCATCAGATAGCAGTTCCCTGGTGACATGTGTACAGGTTAGTTCATCGACCTGAGGACGTTATTTGTCTCGTGTGAGTTCCCACTGTGCTTTGATTTCTACCTTACCACGGCTCAAAGGAGTCGTGCAAACAGGTCTTTTTTGGGTACAGTCCCGAGCCACATGGAGGCAGGTGAGCGGATCGGCAGGGGATTCGTCTCTCCCGGTATTGGGGGTGAGATCGCGTTGTGTCTAGGAAAGCCATTACACCAAGTCCTTGGCCAAGGCAGGTGAGAATTACTGGTAAGTATTCCAGTAGTTTCTCAGGGTGTTCAGGGCTTGTCTCCGACACGACTTATACCGCTATTGGGGGTCTGACGTTACCAGCCCCCTTGGCCCGATATGCGATACTCATAGACGAACGGACCGGACTATATGTATATTGTCACTGTTAGGCTCGGTAGGGTTCCAGGATGAGTTCGCTCATCGGCTTCCCTTGAGGTCAGTACATGGGCAGCCGTTACGCACTGCTAGTGCCGCTGACGTGCATGTGGTTAAACCCACTGCCAGGGTACTGATGAGTCATTAGAGTCCCTCACAGATAGTTTCCCAAGTTCGGGCGAAACGTTGTAGAGGCCGTATGGTTTTATGGCAGGGTTCGGAAAATGCATGTGAATTTACACACGTGTCATATTTCGGGCAGATAATACTGGTGGGCTTTGGTTTAAGCCGGATCCATGTATTATACTGTGTAGATATAATATCTTTGTCTCAGTTGCATTTGTATTCAGTCGTAATACAAATGCGGCTATGTTTATACTGTTACGGGGTTATCCTGAAATTCGTTTCGGGATCGCTTTTCGAAGTTGCCAGTTTTCTATCACCCGCTTTAACATTCGGTTAAATGCGGATTTATCTTTTCTTGAGGGTGAGTCATGAGTGTGGATGATTCTAGAAGAGGTGACTAGGTTTCATGACTCATGGTTTGCATTAAATGTGAGATGAGGTGTTAAGTGAGGTGGTTTAGTTCATTTAATGTTATGTAAGGTGTCATTAGTTAGTCATTCTTTGCTTTAATGATTCTTGTTCTTGCTAAGATCTTTTGTGGGAAGCTTTGCTTATGGTCACCCCCCCCCTTTGCTCCTACACTCACCCCCTCCTCTATATTGTGGCCGGCCCCTCTTTTGAAAATAATATGGTTGTTGATTAAAAAGATTATAGTTTTGGTTCATGAAAATTTGTATGCTCATTTCTCATTTACCCGATTCAAAAGGCAACTTCATTAACCGTTCATCCATGGTTTTGGATGAAGCGAGACAAAGTGTTCTACTCATTCTCTACATCAATCTTGGACATGTCGGCTAGCAAACTTCATGTCCGAGTTACCTCGGTTCAGAGGCGGGTGCCCGTTTAAAGATCCGTAGATGTGGTGCCACCTCGATAAGGAGCCAGGAGATCGGAGCAGCCGCAACGGAGCGTGGGATGATGGTTAAAGAACGAAGGACTCGGATCGTTCGGTATAGCCTTTCTACCCACTTTGTAGTTTTTTAGTTTAGCGTTAATGGCAGATCCGGATTATAGTATGCGATGGCGTCAGTTATAAAAGTTTTTGTTCCGCATTTGGCGTCAGATTGACGGCCGGGGCGCTACCGTAGACTTACATGGTATCAGAGCCACGCCATTAAGCTTTACTAACTTGTTCTAACGCATTTAAAATATCGATCGAACGGTATTCCGAAAACTGCAATTTTTCTGTGTAAAGTTTCTGTCGATTTTTAAAACAGGCCTAAAAATCATTTTGAGCATCTCAGAAAATCGTGCAGGCTTTTTTAAGAATTCTGGTGAAATTTGGTCAACTGAAGCTTCCAAAGCGCCGCGGAACCGCCGCGCAAACCCCAGTTTGGCCGCGGTTCCGCCGCCGTTTTAGAGCTACAGTAAACCATTTTTCTACACTTGGTTCTTCATATACAATTGTGGTTTCTGGAATATTTCTTTTGGGCCCAGATTTTGTTAGTGTACTGCAGATGTATGTGGGGCAAACTTCGGGAAGTTTTGTCGATCGAAATTTTAAAATTGTTAGTTTACAGTACTTATATTATATCTCCGACCATGAATGTTATTCGAGCGGTAAATTGCGTCTAATTGCTATAGTCCTTTTAGACGGATTTGCGAACGTGACATTCGCGTTGATGTTCTGTGTTGTGCTGTGATGTTGCGGATTTGTCATGGTGGATAGCAGTGTGCAATGGTAGTGCAATTTGGATTTATTTGTACATTTGATATTGCGGGGTGAGCGTCCAACATGTGGACTGCCGTCACTGCCTGTTTGTATAATATTCTTTTGGGACACGACTGGGCTGAGGTCGATGTACCCGTTGTACATATTTTTCATTTCTGTACTAGGTTTACCCCGCGATGGAGTGCATGAATAGCCGGGTTCTGGAGGGCAACGGGTCTGCATCTCATGGCTTTGAGAGGCAGAGGGGCCTCACTCTAGAATTGGCAGACTATTCGCCGCACTCGTAGGGGTTACAGGTTAACCTAAGGAGGGGTGCCCAAGTTACCGGATTCCGTGAAGTGCAGGGTGGTCCATTCACTTTGATGTAGGGGGCTGCCTCGCTTCAGGTTTTGGCGGGTGACTTGCCGCACCCGTAGGGGTCTAGGTTTCATTGCACAGGCTATCCACACGACCAGGGGAACGTCGGGTTTCAGTAGCGGCTCTGTGAAACCCGGGGATCCCGGATTATCTGTATTGTTCTGTGATGCTTATTACTTTTCTTTAATGTTGCATATTATCATGCCCGGAGTGATTATTGTATAACGGTATATATACTAGTAGATGTTGTATATGTTTTACACCCGCGCTAGTCCAGTCCCCGCTCTGTCGTTAGTTAAGTAACCTAACGGGTGATGACGGGACCCAGTGACGAATGCGGATGGCATATACGTACATTATATTTTCGTTCTTTTCTGGTGTGATTAATTGATGGGACTGCGTTGATTCTGATCAATGCAAAGGAATACAAACATGTATGGATGTTGTTCGAACAGTTTTAAAAAGTGTTTTTACAAAGACGTTTTCTTTTGTTTTGCACAGTGGTATTCGGTTAGAATATCCTGCACCTCATTCGACGAGGCAAGGGCCGAGATCCTTTCACCGGGAGTGACCCCTTGGGCAGAAGTTTTACGTCAGGATAATAACTTCACTATAGTTGATTACATGTTGCTTTGCATCACGGTATTCAGCTGGAATAAGCTGCACCTCATTCCACGAGGAAAGAGCCGAGATCCCTTCACCGAGAGTAACCTCTTTAGCAAAGGTTTTCGCCACTATATTTTTATAAAAAGCTATCAGTTTCCTTCAACGAGATCAAGTTCATTACGTTAAAGGTTTTTCGCCAAAAACCAGCCGTAGCCCTCCGTCATTTCTTATGGATGGTCAGTAGTATTCAAGCTATGTTTGTTGGCTTTCGTCAAGGCATAGTGTTTGGTATCTGCTGGGGTATTCATTTGATGCATAGATAGATGAGTTAGTTTGGGACAGTCGTATTACCTTGTTGGCTTTCGTCAAGGATAAGTACGGGTGGGTTTGAATTGACAAGATAATGACGGGTAGAACTTGACATGTGACTTATGATTTGTTGGCTTTCGTCAAGGTCATAAGAACATGGGGTAAAAATCATATCGGGAGTTTCTAAAGAAACTGAAACTTGCCGGGCATGCGCATACCTTCTGGAGTGTGATAACGTGAGTGGATTCCGTCACGTTATCATGCGATGAGAGTTAGATCCCGATTCCCACTGATGAGTTGGTTTACTCTTCGGGTGATCCCGATTAATTCTTCTTTCAGATTTGGAGGAGAATTTGACAGTACAGTGGGAGGTTTCCTGATTAGATAAAGTGATAACCATTCTGATCTAGGTTAGAGTGCACGCAGAGTGTTTCTTTTCTCTCTCTCTTTGGCAGCGACCTTTGACCGACCCTAGATTGTGACTCAGTGACCAAGTTGACCGAACCTTCTTAAAAATACTGGCTTTTGGATTGTCCGAGTTGCATAAGTCATTGCTGCTCCTTCTTCTACCATTTGAATTTATCAGAACACCTCGTATCACTACGAACATCCACTTCCATTGGATAGATCCATCATATGGTTATATACGAACTCGAAGGGACTTCTTCGAGGATGGATCCAGGTTCAGGAGAAATTGAATTGGTTTATTCAGTTGTCTTTTATTATCACCTTCTCTCAGGTTGTGAGGGCTCCTTGGTTTAGGAGAGTACACTTATTACGCTTATTGGATAGTCTTCTTCCAAACCATAGGCAGGTGCCGAAAGGTAGGGAATGAAGAAAAACAATTAGCCTAAGTAGGGTGTACAGAAGGTAATAACTAAAGACAAAATAAAGGGATTAGAAAGAGGGCAAAGTAAATTGCGACTGCTATCATTCACGACCAAACCGCCTACTTCATCGCCACTCCTATTTCATCTTTGCTTTTTTCCCCAGTTTGGGAGAAATAGAATAAGGTATTATTCAGTTGTCTTTTATCATCACCTTCTCTCAGGTTGCGAGTACTCCTTGGTTTAGGAGGGTACACCTATTACGCTTATTGGATAGTCTTCTTCCAAACCATAGGCTGGTGCCGAACGGTAGGGAAGGAAGAAAACCACTTAGCCTAAAGGGGTGTGCAGAAGGTAACGACTAAAGACAAATAAAGGGATTTGGAGAGATGGCAAAGAAATATACGGTTATAGTCATGAATGGGATTATGGAAGAGGCATTACTATGAATACTAGGATACCCCTACGAAACATTTTCATGTTTCAGTTTCACTGTGCGTTGTTAAAGGAAAACTGATTTCCCGATTAGATACTTACTCCAGGGTATGTATTTACCAGGTATGATTCTCATATCTGTATGGTTTTACAGATGATGAGTGGGAGGAAGTTATTGGGAATTAGGTGATCATCCTCATTATTTCGGAAATTGTTGTAATTGGTGATATTTGAGGAAGTCGCCTGGGTTTTTTGCTGGACGGCAAGTATTTGGTTTTGAGTATCCGTTGTTGTGCACCAATCTCAAAATGATATATCTGTACGTTTATTTTAATAAAGTGAGATATAACTTTTTGAAATTATGTCCGTGACATTTACCTATATCAGTCGACGATTGGGTAAGGAGCATTGAACAACGGAGTAGTTCTTAACCATAAGTACAGTTTTCAACCTACGATGCACAGGTTTTGAGTTATTCAACTCAGCGGACTTATACAGAGTATTGTATGTTGTCCAGTGTCCATCAGGACAAAGGGGTTGGTCCTCGTACTATGTTCTGTTTACTTGTGACTTCTCTAGTTTTTAGACAAGTGTTTCGTAGAAATACAATGTCTAAGTTTTGAGAAGTTGTGGATATAGGAATAAAGTAGAAAACCAGATGTCGCAAGTATCGGGATTCTTCAAAAAGATCGAAGATGTAGATTCTTGTGATTGGTATTCAGTTGATAGTAATGGTTTTGAGAAACTTGTTTCTCTTCCAGGTTACTCATAATTGGATGTATTCCTAAATTGAGTAATATTGATTAGCCTCTCTCCATTAAGTTGATATGCACCGGAGACAGCTGCATGATTAGAATCTGGTTCCAATTAAATAAGTGCCAAAGTTTCTATATTGAATATAGAATGGTTCATATCTTAACGATGTTAAGGTATGGGGAGTTGTCCGGCTTATACTTAAAACCAGACTCTGGATAACTCAAGGCACGTTTCTGTAATGGCAGTTTGTGGGTTGACCCGGGCTATGTCGAGGGTTGACTTTCTACCATCTGGAAGATCAATAGTGATATTGTTCTTGACTCGCCACAGTTTTAGTAAAATGGATTTTTTCAGAAAACAGTAGTGGGAGTATGGTAGAACTGGAAGTAATTCCAGAACCGGAAACGATTAGGGAAAATTTAATAGGACCTAAAAATTCAATCAGGTTTGACATTCCATTAGCCACTCCGCAGATATGGTGGGTAACCTCAGACACCTGAGAGGTACTCCGGTAGCCTCAAGGACGGTGACAGGGAGGTTCTTGTTTACCCAGACTTGACACTACTATTGTTCCAGGCTATGAGACCCAGCAGGAGGTTAAGTATAGCGTCGTTCTAAACTAGCTTTAGAAGTGCACATATATATTATTCTGCCAGAGGGTTGTTGTGGTCAGTGGGAGCAGCGGAAGCATAGTGGGCAAGTAGCTTATGTCTATTTATGGACTTGAGCAGTTATAGCGGAGAAAGATCATCTAATTTTGATATGACAGTCATGGGTTTGACTTCATCAGAATAGGGGATAGATCTGTTAAGAAGGTAGTAGGGTGTGATATCCTGGTATTTGGATGACATACACAGAGTAGGAAGTAAAATTTCTATACTACGATCGGTTATACTGTAGTCGTCACACAGTTGTTTCTCCACAAAAAGGATATGGATATAATATTAGACATTCTGGTTACTAGATCTATGGTTTTAGATCTAGGTTTGGGTAGTTTCCCAATGTGGGTACTTTGACAGTATTTTAAAAGTATTTGGAATAGATGACTCCTGGTATGGTGATGTACCTGCAGGTGAAAGAGTCACCCTCTCTAAAGGTGTCTTACAGACTAAAGGAGAGAGAGATGTGCATGATTGGCAGATCACTTGCTTAGGCAATTGAGTCGATCATGATATGTCAAGTACCACACCAGATGTTGTTTTTGCACTAGATGCAATAAGTTTATATTAATCCAATCCTGGAGAAACATAAGGAAGCAGTTTTAGAACATAAATGCATGTTCTACGGATTTGATGACGGCAGCCTCCTTCGGGGGACGGTTATCATTCCAGGCTTCAAAGGTGACATGGATGACAGAGTGATTGTCAGAGTTATAGTTTTCCCTGTGATGAGGGACAGTATTATGGACAGGTGGTCCAAGAGGATACTGTGGAAGGCATGGTGCTGGATACTGATTAGGTTCAGTTGACGATACAGTCTAAGAAGTTTGGATTTGGAGTTCATTTATGAACTAGGTCCCATCAGATATCCAGACATATTCTAAGACAGGTATTACTTGATTCGGGAGATGGCTTTCTCCGCGAACTTGAGATTAAGAGAGGCATAGAAAGAAACATCAGGGCGGATCCACTCATTGAGGTTATTTCTCGAACACAATAGTTTTACAAACGGGCTTTGTGAAACTGATTAGTAGAGGAGTTGGGTGTTCAGTATCACACGGGCTGTCAGTATGCGACATCGCAATAATTAGCCTTAAGTGCAAGTGGGAGATTGTTGGATATAGTGCCCTCAAAGTCAATTATTGGATCCCAGGTACGTGATTGCAATGATTGAAGAGGACCTATACCGGTAGCACAGTCTTACTCGAGATGATAGTATGCTGTCTGGTTTGCCTTTATCATCGTGTACAGGTTCAGGCGACTGATCACTATTACACGTTGATAGAGCCCTTAGGATCTTGCTTGACTACCAACAGTATGATGGCGATCATATACGTGAGAGTTGGGTAGTCTATAAGCACATCCTTAATTGTGGTCCCTAGTCATGGGTGTTTCGAGACAGGGCATCGATACTCCGGAGTAGACTAGTGTATACAGTCGAGACCCCGACGAGGGGCGGTGGCTGGTCTCACAAGCCACTGGTGTCAGTTGGATCACCTAAGATGTATACAGGTGCTCATTAGGTTATGAGTACACCGGACAGGACTCGCCGGGAACCTGCTAGTTGGTATTATACCTAGCGTCAGATAGCAGTTCCCTGGTGACATGTGTACAGGTTAGTTCATCGACCTGAGGTCGTCATTTGTCTCGTGTGAGTTCCCACTGTGCTTTGATTTCTACCCTACCACGGCTCAAAGGAGTCGTGCAAACAGGTCTTTTTTGGGTACAGTCCCGAGCCACATGGAGGCAGGTGAGCGGATCGGCAGGGGATTCGTCTCTCCCGGTATTGGGGGTGAGATCGCGCTGTGTCTAGGAAAGCCATTACACCAAGTCCTTGGCCAAGGCAGGTGAGAATTACTGGTAAGTATTCCAGTAGTTTCTCAGGGTGTTCAGGGATTGTCTCCGACACGACTTATACCGCTATTAGGGGTCTGACGTTTCCAGCCCCGTAGGCCCGATATGCGATACTCATAGACGAACGGACCGGACTGTATGTATATTGTCACTGTTAGGCTCGGTAGGGTTCCAGGATGAGTTCGCTCATCGGCTTCCCTTGAGGTCGGTACATGGGCTGCCGTTACGCACTGCTAGTGCCGCTGACGTGCTTGTGGTTAAACCCACTACCAGGGTATTGATGAGTCATTAGAGTCCCTCACAGATAGTTTCCCTAGTTCGGGCGAAACGTTGTAGAGGCCGTATGGTTTTATGGCAGGGTTCGGAAAATGCACGTGCGTTTACGCACGTGTCATATTTCGGGCAGATAATACTGGTTGGCTTTGGTTTAAGCCGGATCCATGTATTATACTGTGTAGATATAATATCTTTGTCTCAGTTGCATTTGTATTCAGTCGTAATACAAATGCGGGTATGTTTATACTGTTACGGGGTTATCTTGAAATTCGTTTTGGGATCGCTTTTCGAAGTTGCCAGTTTTCTATCACCCGCTTTAACATTTGGTTAAATGCGGATTTATCTTTTCTTGAGGGTGAGTCATGATTATGGATGATTCTAGAAGAGGTGACTAGGTTTCATGACTCATAGTTTGCATTAAATGTGAGATGAGGTGTTAAGTGAGGTGGCTTAGTTCATTTAATGTTATGCAAGGTGTCATTAGTGAGTCATTCTTTGCTTTAATGATTCTTGTTCTTGCTAAGATCTTTTGTAAGAAGCTTTGCTTATGGTCACCCCCCCCTTTGCTCCTACACACACACCCTCCTCTATATTGTGGCCGGACCCTCTCTTGAAAATAATATGGCTGTTGATTAAAAAGATTATAGTTTTGGTTCATGAAAATTTGTATGCTCATTTCTCATTTACCCGATTCAAAAGGCAACTTCATTAACCGTTCATCCATGGTTTTGGATGAAGCGAGACAAAGTGTTCTACTCATTCTCTACATCAATCTTGGACATGTCAGCTAGCAAACTTCATGTCCGAGTTGCCTCGGTTCAGAGGCGGGAGCCCGTTTAAAGATCCGTAGATGTGGTGCCACCTCGACAAGGAGCCAGGAGATCGGAGCAGCCGTAACGGAGCGTGGGATGATGGTTAAAGAACGAAGGACTCGGATCGTTCAGTATAGCCTTTCTACCCACTTTGTAGTTTGTTAGTTTAGCGTTAATGGCAGATCCGGGTTATAGTATGCGATAGCGCCAGTTATAAAAGTTTTTGTTCCGCATTTGGCGTCAAATTGACGGCCGGGGCGCTACCGTAGACTTACAGTTAGTACCGCTGACGTGCTTATGATTAAACCCACCACCAGCGTACTGTTGAGTGTTTAGAGTCCCATACAGAGGGTTTCCCTACTTCACGTGAAACGATGTAGAGGCCGTATGGTTTTACGGCAGGGTTCGATCATATATGTGTACTAGCTACATGGATCAAGATTCGGGCGGATAATACTAGTGGGCTTTAGTTTAAGCCGGATCCTAGTATTATATTCTTGGATTATTTTTTGTCTCTTTATATTCGTATTTTTCGGAATACGGATACGGGTATATATATACGGTGAGGGGTATTCTTGTAATTGTGCAAGATGCTTCTAAAAGAAGACACCTTATTATTGTTTTAACCATTTAGGTTAAATGGTTAATGAGGTGGAGGTATGAGGTGTTATAAGTCATTAAATGAAGCATGGCTACTTGGTGACTCATGGGGTGACTCATGGGGTGACTCATGGTTTGCTATTGATTCATACTTGATATTTTGTATTGTGAATTATTGTATGCATTATTAGTTCACAACACTTAGCCATTCTTCATTTTTTCTATGCTTTCTACTACAATGTCATCTCCTCAAGCTTCATCTTCTTCTACCACAAACCCTAATAGTCTCATGTGTTGAGAAACCTAGGATTAGTGAGACAAATCAATCCATCATCTTTCTCTACATCATCTAGGATACTTAGATTAGCATACTAAGTAACCTAGTTACCTCGTTTTAGAGGTAGGAGCACAAAGTACACTCTCGGGTGGATCATCTTTAACTCAAGGAGGCCGTCGATCAAGCGCAATCCGTACACCCTTTGAGGAGCTAAAGGAAAGGAGTGAAGACCTAAAGGACTTGAGCCTTTAGATATAAACTTCGATTATAGTAGATAGCTTCTCTAGTTTGCTAGTTAAGTTTATGGTAGATTCAGTGATAGAGTTATTCTAGCGTCAGTTTAAACTCGTAGTAAAATTTTTGTTCCACAAACGGTCACGGATGATGGCCAGGGTGTTAGTGTAACACAACAGGAGCTGGGTAGTCTATAACCACATTCTTAAAGGCCCCAAGTCATAAGAGTATCGAGACCGGACATCGATATTCCAGAGTAAACTTGTGTATTCGTTTCTAGACCCCTGATGAGGGGCGGTGGTTGGTCCCACAGCCATTGGTGTGATCACCTAAGATTGTATATAGGTGCTCACTGGGGTGAGTACACTGGACGGACTTGCCGAGAACCTCTAGATGGTATTATACCTATCGTCTGATAGAGGTTCTCAGGTGATATGAGTACATGTTAGTCTTTAGAACTATGATCATCATTTGTCTTGTGTGAATTCCCACTGTACTTTGATCATTACCCTACCACGACTCTACTGAGTCGTGCAAACATGTTTTGGTTGGGTATAGTCCAGAGCCACATGGAGATAGTGAGTGATTGTCAGGGATTCGTCTCTCCCGGTATTGGGAGTTGATATCGCACTGTGTCCGGTTGGCCAGAACCATAAGATCTTGGCCAAGGCAGTTGAGATTTACTGATGATTAGATCAGTAGTTTCTCGGATCGGTCCTGAGCCAAATCGACATGACTTATCAAGTTATTAGGGGTTTGACATTTACCACCCCCTAGACCCGGTTTGCGATACTCTTAGACGAAGAGACCGGACTGTACGGAGATTGTCACAGATATGCTTAGTAGGAGTTCGGATGAGCATGCTCGTCGGCCTTCCTTTTTCACAGGTACCTGGGTAGTCATTCCGTATAGCTACTGCCACTGACGTGCTTGTGGTTAAACCCACTGCCAGCGTATTGTCGAGTCTTTAGAGTCCCACATAAAGGGTTTCCTTGGTTCAGGCGAAATGATGCAGTGGCCGTATTTTGATACGTGCATGGTTCTGATCGAATGATAATACTAGCTGACTTAGGACTAAGCCGGACTATTAAATCAGGTACTGATTTAATAATTTACCTATACATATTTCGATATGTATATTCTAGTGTTATCCGAATTTTCGATCTGACGGTTGATTATACTAGCCGGCATAGGATTAAGCCAGATTATTAAATCAGGTATTGATTTAATAATTTACATATATATATTTCGATATGTATATTCTAGTATTATGTTCATTGTGTTATTCTGTCTCTTTGAGTACTCGTATTTTGATATGAATACGGGTATGTATATACGGTAGAGTGTATTCCGTATTTATATGGAAAACATTCTAGAAGGAAGACACCTCATTTCCTTGTTTTTTTCTTTTCTAAGAAATTAGAAATGATGTGCATGGGTGAGGTGGAATGAGAATGGTGTGAAGCATGATTGAATAGGATAGGCAAATGAATTTATAATTCATTTGTCTACACTATTCAAGTATGGTTGGTTTTTAATATTGCAAAATATCTTTTAACAAAACCATGCTTGCATTATTTTGATGGCATGAGATTTTTTATTTCACCATTCTCATTCTCTCTCCTTTCTTGTGTTCCTCCTTCCTCTTCAACCCTACACTTTCATGAGTTGAGAATCAAGTGTTGAAGTGAGGTAGAAAACCACTAGAACAACACTATTACATCTCTAAGCACTCTAGACTAGCATCCTAGAGTCTTTAGTTGCTCTATTGATTTTTAGTGTGGAGCTAGAGCCATGCACTGCAGGATTACCCAGCAAGACAGCAAGGTTTCAGGAGGCATCGTCCATGCCAATTTCAAAAAATTTCCGTACTAAAGAACTCTAACCCTAGAATCTTAACTAAAGATTTAGACGAACTAGCAATGCAAACAACTTTACATCTAAGTGAATGAGGAATACAACCTTTGTAGACCGGTCTTTCACTTCTAAAGCTCCGTGTAGTAGTCCCTTCGCTCCAAGTAGTGAACACCTGAACTCTAGTAAGGGTTCACATGAAGAAATGAACAAGCTTGATCGAAGTCTTCGAGGCCGAAGATGATCTACGTCGAGGAGACTCAAGCTCATGCTACCTCTTCACTAATGGTAGATTAGTGAAGCAAACACCCTAAACTAAATGGCTAATATAGTATAGGATGATGAAGTAGGAATTGAGCTCACTTTAGATTTATTTTTCTCACAATATTTTCTCACTTTGAG
This sequence comes from Agapanthus africanus, assembly GCA_030015575.1. Lineage (NCBI taxonomy): Eukaryota > Viridiplantae > Streptophyta > Magnoliopsida > Asparagales > Amaryllidaceae > Agapanthus > Agapanthus africanus. Next base: position 369,603,211 of record CM057349.1, on the reverse strand, counting down.
AAAAAGCTAGCAAGCTTTCTCTAAATGAAGAAGAAGATGAAGTGGAGATGAGAATGAAACTCATGAGGTGAGAATAGCATCCATAGGTGAGTTAGTGTCATAAACTAACTTATGTAGAGAATAAACCATGGCTAAGGATAATGGTTAGGTTAATAAATATCTTAAGTAAAAAAAAATTAGTGGACTAAGTCAATGAACACTACAAGCTTCTACAAGCTTCAAGCCATGACAAAATCCAACCAAATTGTAAATTACTAAATAAATAAAAACCCTAAGATTATCATAAGCATGGTGTAAGTCTCACACACCCATGAAGCATGTATCATCTAGCATGACACAAAATAATGTACATTAATATATATCACATATATACTAAGTGTACACAAGTGAGAAAAAGAAATGTTTAGTGAGCAAATATTAGTTAATATAAGTTAATATATCAAATATATAATTATACATTAAATTATCAAATCAACACTTGATTTAATAATCCGGCTATATCACATACAACCGACTAATATCAAATGTAACAACTTATCAAATCAACACTTGATCCGATAACTCGGCTATATCACATATCGTGAGAATAGAATACGGTATCACATACGCGCATTAATCTCAGTCCCGCACATATCACATATATACTCCTACTTCGTTTCACATGAACCAGGAAACCTCTGTGTAGGACTCTAAAGACTCGTCAATACGCCGGCAGTAGGTGATGATCATATCAAACACCCACAAGACGCAAGCGGTCTGCTAAACGTAACGGCCACCCGGGTATTGAGCGATCAGAAGATCAACAAGCAAGCCTGCTCATACTCCTGCGAATCCAGTCAGTAACACTACCGTACAGTCCGGTATCTTCATCAGATATGTCGCATATCGCAGCCTGGGGGTGGTAAAACGTCAGACCCAAATAGCCTGATAAGTCATGCCGATGCAAGGTCCATAACGGTTCGAGAAACTACTGATAACACTTACCAGTAGATCTCAGCAACCCTGGCCAGGGATTTCATGTTATGGCCAATCAAGCATAGCGCAACATCAACCCCCAATACCGGGAGAGACGAAATACCCTCCTATCGCTCATTGCCTCCACGTGACTCGGGACTGTACCTAAAAAACACCTTTTTGCACGATCTCTTGAACGTGGTATGGTGGAAATCAAAGCAAAGTAGGAATCACACAAGACTCTATGACGATCTCGGGTCGACAGACTAACCTGTACCAGTGTCACCAGAGAACTGCTATCTGATGATAGGTATAATATGTTGGAGATAGTGCCCTCAGAGTCAATTATTGGATCACAGGCACGTGATTGCAATGATTGAGGGGAGGACCTGTCCCAGTAGGACAGTCTTACTCGAGATGATAGTATGCTATCTGGTTTATCTTTTACGTCGTGTACTGCTTTAGGTGACCTTTCGAGTCGTTATTACACGTTGATAAAGCCCCTTGGATTCTTGCTTGACCACCAGCAGTATGAGGGCGATCATATAAGTGGGAGCTGGGGGTCTACAAGCATATCCTTAAAAGGTCCCTAGTCGTGGGAGATTCGAGACAGGGCATCGTTTCTCCAGAGTAGACTAGTGTATACAGTCGAGACCCCGACGAGGGGCGGTGGCCGGTCTCACAAGCCACTGGTGTCAGTTGATTCACCTAAGATGTATACAGGTGCTCATTGGGTTATGAGTACACCGGACAGGACTCGCCGGGAACCTGCTAGTTGGGATTATACCAGACGTCAGATAGCAGTTCCCTGGTGACATGTGTACAGGTTAGTTCATCGACCTGAGATCGTCATTTGTCTCGTGTGAGTTCCCACTGTGCTTTGATTACTACCCTACCACGGCTCAAAGGAGTCGTGCAAACAGGTTTTAGTTGGGTACAGTCCCGAGCCACATGGAGACAGTGAGCGGATCTGCAGGGGTTCGTCTCTCCCGGTATTGGGGGTGAGGTCGTGCTGTGTCTAGGAGAGCCAGAACATGAAAAGTCCTTGGCCAAGGCAGGAGATTTGCTGGTAGGTATTCCAGTAGTATCTCAGGGTGTTCTGGGCTACACTCCGACACGACTTGTACCGCTTTTGGGGGTCTGACTTTTACCAACCCCCTAGGCCCGCCATGCGATACTCATAGACGAACGGACCGGACTGTACGGATATTGTCACTGACAGGCTCAGTAGGGTGTCAGGATGAGTTCGCTCATCGACGTCCCTTTTGGTCAATAGCTGGTGGCCCGTCACGTATGGCTAATACCTCTGACGTGCTAGTGGTTAAATCCACAGCCATAGTATTGACGAGTCTTTAGAGTCCACCACACAGACAGTTACTCAAGTTTCGGGCGAAACGCTGTAGAGGCCGTATGGAGATATGGCAGGGTTCGATCAGATACGTGCGGTATTGCACGGATCGTGATCGGACGGTTTTTTACTAGCCGGCTTTGGCTTAAGCCGGATTCTAGTATTTGATAGTGTAGTTTTGTCTCTTTGCATTTGTGTTCAGTGGGAATACAAATGCGGGCATGTATTTGCAGTAGCGGGGTTTTCCTGTAATTTATTACGGGATCGGTTTTCTGGGGTTGCCAGTTTGCATTCCGTTCCGGCCGGTTTTTTCTTTTTCCTTCCCGGTCGGACTTTTCGTTGGAGGGTGTTAATTGCAAGTTTGCAATTAACATTTTGTAGAGGGGTTTTCTTGCATATGTGTGGATTATGATTTGACCATCATCATGAGATTCTCTTTGAATCATTCTTTTGCATTTATGTGATAAGAATGAGATTGGAAATGGTTGTGACAATTATCATTTTAGTTTTTGATTCTTTTTCCCCACTTGTATTTGATTCCTTTTCCTACACCCACTAAAAAGGGGCCGACCACTGTTCAGGGGGGGGTTTTTTTTATTTTGGTGGACATTTCCTTATGCTTTTGATTAATTATGCATTCTATCCATTTGTTTCTTCATTGCTAATTTCGTGGGCCCCCCATTTTGAGTGTGCTGGTGATTTTTGCTTGTGAGGAAAGTGGCTTGGCCGAGCTCATTTTGATGGATGCTCCATTTCTTGATCAAGCTTTGATCCATGATATTCTTGTGTGCAAAAATTCCTCCAACATGGCAACCTCTTAAACCCCAAAGAGACATGGCTACTACGCTATTCTACAGCATCTCTTGGACGCGTCGGCTAGCCAACTTCGCGCCCGAGTTGCCTCGGTCAAGAGGCGGGAGCCCGTAAAAGATTCCGGCTACGTGGTGCCCCTTTCCGACGAGCGAGGAGGTGACGGATTTTCCGCAGGAGATCGGAGTGGAGACGAAGACCGAAGGACACGGATCGCTTGGTATTGCATCTCTACTCTTTTCTATTTTGCTAGTTGCTAGGTTAATGGCCCGATCCGGGTAAAAAGTCCGCGGTGGTGCCGTTTTGCAAAGTTCGCAAAGTTTTTGTTTTCCGCGTTTCCGGCATCGGATCGACGGCCGGGGTGCCCCCGCGGGCTTACAATGGTATCAGAGCCAGGCCATTAACCTTCCCTAGCTTGCTCTAGCGCGTTTAGAACTCGATCGAACAAAAACCCGAAAACCGTATTTTTGTGCACATGTGTTCTCTGTTAAAATTTTTTGAGCTCCTAAAATTTTTCTGGTGATTGCAGAGACATGTACAAGAAATTATAAGAATTCTGGGAAAATACGATCCACTGATTCCTCACTTCGACCGCGGAAGAGCGGCGAAACCCCTGGTTTGGCCGCGCTTCCGCGGCGGAAAAGAGGAATCGTGGCACCATATTTTCCCAGTAAGCTTATGAGTTGGAAATAGGGCTTTTGGGATATTTTCTTTGGGCCCAGATTTTCTATAAGTGCTACAGTAGTGTATGGGGCCCACTTGATAAAATTTGTTCGATCGGATATTTTAAACATGCTAGTTCACAGTTTTTACATTATATCTGCGACCGTGAATGTCACTTGATCGGTAAATCCCGTCTAACTGCTATAGCCCGGTTAGACGGATTTGCGAACGTGACATTCACGTTGATGTTCTGTGATTGTACTGTGTTGTTGCGGATCGGTCGTGGGGATAGCCTGGTTGCAGTAGTAGTACAGTTCTGTTTTATATGTACATTTGATATTGCGGGGCGAGCGTCCGACATGTGGACTGCCGTCACTGCCTGTTTGTATTATTCTTTTGGGGCACGACCTGGTTGCGGTCGATGTACCCGTTGTATGTATATTTTACTTTCTGTACTAGGATTACCCCAAGGTGGGGTGCACGGATAGCCAGGTTCTAGAGGGCTTCACTCCAGGATTGGCGGGCTATTCGCCGCACTCGTAGGGGGTACAGGTTGACCCAGGAGGGGTGCCCAAGTTACCGGATTCCGTGAAGTGCTGGGTGGTCCATTCACGGTGCTGAAGGGGGCTGCCTCGCTTCAGGTTTTGGCGGGTGACTTGCCGCGCCCGTAGGGGTCTAGGATTTCATTGCACAGGCTATCCACACGACCAGGGGAACGTCGGGTTTCAGCGGCTCTGTGAAACCCGGGGATCCCAGATATCTGTATTGATCTGTATTGCTATACATTTCTGTGTTGCTTTTATCACGCCTTGAGCGAATACTATATATTGGTATATATATTAGTAGATGTTGTATATGTTTTTCATCCGCGCTAGTCCAGTCCCCGCTCTGTCGTTAGTTAGCTAACCTAACGAGTGATGACGGGACCCAGTGGCGAACGCGGATGGCATATACGTACGTCAGTATATTTTCGTTCTTTGTGGTGTGATCAATTGATGGGACTGCATTGATTCGGATCAATGCAAGTTAAACAAACCTAATCTGATGTTGTTGGAACATTTTTTCAAAAGCTGTTATTGCAAGGACGTTCACTTTTGTTTTGCACAGTGGTATTCAGTTGGAATATCCTGCTCCTCAGTCGACGAGGCAAGGGCCGAGATCCCTTCACCGGGAGTGACCCCTTGGACAAAAGTTTGCGTCAGGGCAGTAACTTCACTATAGCCGATTACTTTTGCTTTGCATCGTGGTATTCAGTTGGAATATCCTGCACCTCATTCTACGGGGAAAGAGCCGAGATCCCTTCACCGGGAGTGACCTCTTTAGCAAAGGTTGTCGTCACTATATTTTTATAAAGCTATCAGTTCCTTCAACGATATCAAGTTCGTTACGTTAAAGGTTTTCGCCAGAAACCATTCGTAGCCCTCCGTCGTTTCAGACGGGTAGCACGTAGTATTCATGCTATGTTTGTTGGCCTTCGTCAAGGCATAGTGTATGGTAGCTGCTTGTTGCCTTTCTGCTGCATAGATAGATGCGTTGGTTTGGGACAGTCGTATAGCCTTGTTGGCCTTCGTCAAGGGCTTGTACGGGTGGGTTCAAATTAACCTGGAGAATAACGGGTAGAACTTGACATGTGACTTATGATTTGTTGGCCTTCGTCAAGGTCATAAGAGCATGGGGCAGAAATCACATCGGGAGTTTCAAAAGTACTGAAACTTGCCAGATATGCGCATACCTTCTGGAGTGTGATAACGTGAGCGGATTCCGTCACGTTATCATGCGATGAGAGTTGGATCCCGATTCCTACTGATGAGTTGGTTTACTCATCGGGTTATCCCGGCTAATTCTTCTTTCAGGTTTGGGGAAGAATTTGACGTTACAGTGGGAGGTTTCCAGATTAGATAAATTGGTAACCATTCTGATCTAGGTTAGAGTGCACGCTGAGTGTTTCTTTTCTCTCTCTCTAGCAGCGACCATTGACCCGACCCTAGACTATGACTCAGTGACCAAGTTGACCGAACCTTCTTAACACTGGCTTTTGGATTGTCAGAGTTGCAGACCTCTTTGCCACTCCTACTTTTACCCTTTTCTCCAGGACACCCCGTATTACTACGAACGTCCACTTCCATTGGACAAAACCATCGTATGGTTATATACGAACTCGAAGGACTAATAGATGGTTTCCGGTTCTGGAGAAAACGAATAGGACTATTCAGTTGTCTTTACCTTTTACCTTCTCTCAGGTTGCGAGTACTCCTTGGTTTAGGAGATAGTACACCTATTACGCAAATTGGATAGTCTTCTTCCAAACCTTAGGCTGGTGCCGAACGGTGGGGAATGAAGAAAGCCAATTAGCCTAAACGGTGTACAGAAGGTATTAAGTTCAGACAAAGCAAGGGATTAGTAAGAGGGCAAAGTAAATTGCGACTGCTATTCACGACCAAACCATGTACTTCTTTGTCAATCCTAAATCACCTATGAATTAAGTTCATTCGGTTGTCTTTTATCCTCACCTTCTCTCGCATTGCGAGTGCTCCTAGGACTAGGACAGTACACCCATTATGCTTATTGGATAGTCTTCTTCCAAACCATAGGCTGGTGCCGAACGGTAGGGAAGGAAGAAAACCATTTGGCCTAAAGGGGTGTACAGAAGGTAATGACTAAAGACATGTAAAGGGATTTGGAAAGATGGCAAAGAATTATACGGTTATAGTTGTGAATCTGGATAATGGAAGAGGCATTACTAAGAATACCAGGATACCCCATCGAAACATTTCAATGTTTCAGTTTCACTGTGTACTGTTAAAAGAAAACTGATTTCCCGATTAGACACTTACTCCAGGGTATGTATTTACCAGGTTGGATTCTCACATCTGTATGGTTTTACAGACGATGAGTGGGAGTAAGTTATTGGGAATTAGGTGACCATCCTCATTATATCGGGATTCGTTGTAATCGGTGATATTTGAGGAAGTCACCTGGGTTGTTTGCCGGTCGGCAAATATTTGGTTTTGAATATCCGTTGTTGTGCACCAATTTCAAATTGATATATCTGTACGTCTATTTTTATAGAGTGAGATATACCTTTTGAAATTATGTCTATGACATTTACCTATATCTGTGGATGTTTAGGTAAGGAGCATTGAACAACGGTGTACTTCTTAACCAAAAGTACAGTTTTCAACCTACGACACACAGTGAATGAGTCACTAGACTCAGGGGACTTATACAGAGTATTGTATATTGTCCAGTGTCCATTAGGACAGAGGGGTTGGTCCTCGTACTATATTCTGTTTACTTTTAACTTCTCTAGTTCTTAGACATGTGTTTCGTAGAAACACAGGGTCTAAGTTTTGAGGAGTTATAAGTATAAGAGTAAAGTAGAGAACCAAGTGTTGCAAGTATCGAGATTCTTCAAGGAGATCGAAGATGTAGATACTTGTGAATGGTATTCAGTTGATAGTAATGATTAAGAGAACTAGCTTCTCTTTCAGGTTACTCATAATTGGAAGTACTCCTAAGTTGAGTAACGCTGATCGGCCTCTCTTCCATTTACTTGACATGCACTGGAGACAGCTGCATGATTTGAATCTGGTTCAATTAAATCAGTGCCTCTGGTTCTTGGATATAGAACAGTTCATATCTTGACATTGTTAAGATACGGGGAGTTGTCCGGCTTATGCTTAAAACCAGACACTGGACAACTCAAGGCACGTTTCAGTAGTGGCTGTTTGTGGGTTGACCCGGGCTATGACGAGGGTTGACTTTCTACCATCTGGAAGATCAATAGTGATATTGTTCTTGACTCGCCACAGTTTTATCAAAAATGGATTTTTTTTCAGAAAAACAAGAGTGGGAGTATGGTAGAACTGGAAGTGATTCCAGAACCACAAACGATTACTGAAGATTTCATAAGATCCTAAAGATTCAATATGGTTTGACATTCCATTGGCCACTCCGCAGATATGGTGGGTAACCTCAGGCACTCGAGAGGTACTTCGGTATGCTCAAGGACGATGGCAGGGAGGTTCTTGTTTACCCACACTTGCCATTGCTGTTGTTCCAGGCTGCGAGACACGGCGGGAGGATGAGTATAGCGTCGTTCTAAACCTGCTTTAGAAGTGTACGTGTATATGACTCTGCCAGAGGGTTGTCGTAGTCAGTGGGAGCAGCGGAAGCATTGGTGGACAGTTAGCTTATGTCTATTTATAGACTAAAGCAGATATAGCGGAGATAGATCATCTATTTCTGATGTGAGGTCATAGGTTTGACTTCATCAGAATAGGGGATGGATCTGTTAAGAAGGTAGTAGGGTGTGATGTCCTGGTATTTGATGACATACACAGAATAGGAAGTGATATTCCTATACTACGATCGGTTATACTTTGGTCGTCACACAGTGGTTTCTCCACATAGGACTTAGATATAATATCAGACATTCTGGTTACTAGATCTATGGTTTTAGATCTAGATTTGGGTGGTTTCCCAATCTGGGTACTTTGACCGCATTCTATGAGTATTTAGAATGGACGACTCCTGGCACGGTAGTGTACCTGCAGGTAATGGAGTCACCCTCTCTAAAGGTGTCTTACAGACTAAAGGGGAGAGGGACACGCATGATTGACAGATCACTTGCTTAGGCAACTGAGTCAATCATGAGATGTCAAGTACCACACCAGATGTTTGTCTTGCAGTAGGTGCAATAAGTTGATATTAATCCAATCTTGGAGAAACAGTCGGAAGCAGTTTTAGAACATAAGTGAATGTTCTAGGAATTTGATAACGGCAGCCTCCTTTAGGAGACGGTTATCATTCCAGGCTTCCAAGGTGACCTGGATGGCAGAGTGGCTGTCAGAGTTATAGTTTTCCCTCTGACGAGGGGCAGTATTTTAGACAGTTGGTCCAGGTGGATACTGAGGGAAGGCATGGCGCAGGGATACTGATTAAGTTCAGTTGACGATACAGTCTAAGAAGTTTGGATTTGGAGTTCATTTATGAGCTAGGTCCCATCAGACATCCAGACATTCTAGGACAGGTATTGCTCATTTCGGGAGATAGTTTTCTCTGCGAACATGAGATATAGAGAGACATAGAAAGAAACATCAAGGCGGATCCACTCACTGAGGCTATTCCTCGAACGCAATAGTTTCGCAAACGAGCTTTGTGAGACTGACTAGTAGAGGAGTTGGGTGTTCGGTATCACACGGGCTGTGAGTATGCGACATCGCAATAATTAGCCTCGAGTGCAAGTGGGAGATTGTTGGAGATAGTGCCCTCAGAGTCAATTATTGGATCACAGGCACGTGATTGCAATGATTGAGGGGAGGACCTGTCCCAGTAGGACAGTCTTACTCGAGATGATAGTATGCTATCTGGTTTATCTTTTACGTCGTGTACTGCTTTAGGTGACCTTTCGAGTCGCTATTACACGTTGATAAAGCCCCTTGGATTCTTGCTTGACCACCAGCAGTATGAGGGCGATCATATAAGTGGGAGCTGGGGGTCTACAAGCATATCCTTAAAAGGTCCCTAGTCGTGGGAGATTCGAGACAGGGCATCGTTTCTCCAGAGTAGACTAGTGTATACAGTCGAGACCCCGACGAGGGGCGGTGGCCGGTCTCACAAGCCACTGGTGTCAGTTGATTCACCTAAGATGTATACAGGTGCTCATTGGGTTATGAGTACACCGGACAGGACTCGCCGGGAACCTGCTAGTTGGGATTATACCAGACGTCAGATAGCAGTTCCCTGGTGACATGTGTACAGGTTAGTTCATCGACCTGAGATCGTCATTTGTCTCGTGTGAGTTCCCACTGTGCTTTGATTACTACCCTACCACGGCTAAAAGGAGTCGTGCAAACAGGTTTTAGTTGGGTACAGTCCCGAGCCACATGGAGACAGTGAGCGGATCTGCAGGGGTTCGTCTCTCCCGGTATTGGGGGTGAGGTCGTGCTGTGTCTAGGAGAGCCAGAACATGAAAAGTCCTTGGCCAAGGCAGGAGATTTGCTGGTAGGTATTCCAGTAGTATCTCAGGGTGTTCTGGGCTACACTCCGACACGACTTGTACCGCTTTTGGGGGTCTGACTTTTACCAACCCCCTAGGCCCGCCATGCGATACTCATAGACGAACGGACCGGACTGTACGGATATTGTCACTGACAGGCTCAGTAGGGTGTCAGGATGAGTTTGCTCATCGACGTCCCTTTTGGTCAATAGCTGGTGGCCCGTCACGTATGGCTAATACCTCTGACGTGCTAGTGGTTAAATCCACAGCCATAGTATTGACGAGTCTTTAGAGTCCACCACACAGACAGTTACTCAAGTTTCGGGCGAAACGCTGTAGAGGCCGTATGGAGATATGGCAGGGTTCGATCAGATACGTGCGGTATTGCACGGATCGTGATCGGACGGTTTTTTACTAGCCGGCTTTGGCTTAAGCCGGATTCTAGTATTTGATAGTGTAGTTTTGTCTCTTTGCATTTGTGTTCAGTGGGAATACAAATGCGGGCATGTATTTGCAGTAGCGGGGTTTTCCTGTAATTTATTACGGGATCGGTTTTCTGGGGTTGCCAGTTTGCATTCCGTTCCGGCCGGTTTTTTCTTTTTCCTTCCCGGTCGGACTTTTCGTTGGAGGGTGTTAATTGCAAGTTTGCAATTAACATTTTGTAGAGGGGTTTTCTTGCATATGTGTGGATTATGATTTGACCATCATCATGAGATTCTCTTTGCATCATTCTTTTGCATTTATGTGATAAGAATGAGATTGGAAATGGTTGTGACAATTATCATTTTAGTTTTTGATTCTTTTTCCCCACTTGTATTTGATTCCTTTTCCTACACCCACTAATAAGGGGCCGGCCACTGTTCAGGGGGTTTTTTTTTTATTTTGGTGGACATTTCCTTATGCTTTTGATTAATTATGCATTCTATCCATTTGTTTCTTCATTGCTAATTTCGTGGGCCCCCCATTTTGAGTGTGCTGGTGATTTTTGCTTGTGAGGAAAGTGGCTTGGCCGAGCTCATTTTGATGGATGCTCCATTTCTTGATCAAGCTTTGATCCATGATATTCTTGTGTGCAAAAATTCCTCCAACATGGCAACCTCTTAAACCCCAAAGAGACATGGCTACTACGCTATTCTACAGCATCTCTTGGACGCGTCGGCTAGCCAACTTCGCGCCCGAGTTGCCTCGGTCAAGAGGCGGGAGCCCGTAAAAGATTCCGGCTACGTGGTGCCCCTTTCCGACGAGCGAGGAGGTGACGGATTTTCCGCAGGAGATCGGAGTGGAGACGAAGACCGAAGGACACGGATCGCTTGGTATTGCATCTCTACTCTTTTCTATTTTGCTAGTTGCTAGGTTAATGGCCCGATCCGGGTAAAAAGTCCGCGGTGGTGCCGTTTTGCAAAGTTCGCAAAGTTTTTGTTTTCCGCGTTTCCGGCATCGGATCGACGGCCGGGGCGCCCCCGCGGGCTTACATAATACCATCTAGGAGTTCTCAGCGAGTCCGTTCAGTGTACCCAGTCTCCACTGAGCACCCGTATACCTTCTCTGATATCAAACACCAATGGATGTGGGATCATCCATCGCCCATCATATGGGTCAAGAAGCGCATACGCTAGTCTACTCCGGAATATCGATGCCCCGTCTCGATACTCCCACGACTAGGAACTATTGAAGGATATACTTGCCGACTACCTCTGCCCCACTAGTATGATCGACATCATAATCCTGGTAGTCAAGAACTCATCCTAAGGGATTTATCAATATGTAATAGAGAGACAATAAGTGTACATGTTAAGATAAAAAGCAACCAGATAGCATACTATCATGTCGAGCAAGAAAGTCCTCCCTATATATGTCCAAGCATCCACTACAATATATATCGTATGTATAGTAATGGCCTCTAGGGCATACATATAACTAACATACACCATATCTCTCTAGTGGATCATCTACGACGATGGAAGATCGGTGGTCAAGCTCGATCAAGGAGACCTCGAGGAGCTAAGTAAGAGGGTAAAATACCGAAGGACACAGATCATTCGGTATAACCCTTCTTTCATAGTAGATAAAACTCGTAGTAGTTGCTACTTTAAGGTTATGTTTTGATCACTTGGGTTAAGTTGGTTGTACTTGCTTTAAAATTTAAATTTTATGCATTTCGTCTCTCTACTTCGATGCAGAGTGAGCACAACTGACCAATATGGTATCAGAGCCACTCCATAAACCATAACTAGACTTGTTTGCACTAATTTAGAGTTTCGATCAACGGAATTTTTCGATTCACATTTCCAATATACTGTATGCTATTCGAATTTCAAAGTCGTTCAAAAAATTTTCAGGTTGCATTAAAATTATATGCAGGCAAAACTAGAGACCAGAAAAAAATTTGGGCATCTAAGCCTAAAATTTGACCGCTAATCCGCCGTCAAATGTGCCATTTGGCCGCTAATCCGAGGCCCAATTTTAGTTGCAGTGCCCCAAATTTTTTCTGGTGCTCTAATTCATGGAAATGTGATTTTTGGAATATTTAGTTTTGGTCAAGATTTGTTTGTGTACTGGTTTGTACTTAAGTCCAATGCGGAAAGTTTTAATTGATTGAAATTTTAAATTCGTGGTTTTATATGCATTTTTTTCTGCGGCCGTGAATATCATAGCGCGGTATAATCTGACTGGTTGCTATATGTACAATTAGACGGGTTTACGAATATAATATTCGCGTTGATGTTCTGTGCTGCACTGATGTTATGGATGGATTGTCGTGATGGAGAGCCTATAGTGCAATAGTTGCTGTTCAGTTTTGATTCATTTGTATATTCATTTTTGCGGGGCGAGCGTCTGGCAGGTGGATTATCGTTTCTGCCAGCTTGTATATTCTTTTATTGGGACACGGCCGGGTTGAGGTCGATGTCGCCATTGTTGTAACGTTTTCAAAATCATTTTGGTGAAATTTCGGAAAAATCGGTAAAATAAGGGGGTTTTCTGTAAAAAGTCAAAATACAAATATTTTTATTATAAAATTAAATATACATATTCTAGTTATGCAATTGCTAGTATTTGGTGTTTATTGAGCCACTGGTAAAATTTCTAATTTTCTGAAAAAGTTTCCGAAATTAATTATTTTAATATTATTTTAAGCCGTCACTAATACATTTAATTAGGGAAAATTACAAATTGGAATGGGTTGAAACAAATTTTGTGCATCATAACAAATTAAACAAAATTTTAACATGTTGTTTTTGAAATGAAATGAAGTTGCCAAACGGTTTTAGAAAATATTGAAGAAAAAGGCTTAAATAGTGAAATTAGTGTAAATAGATGTTGGGGTATATCATTTATCATTTTTTCCTCACCCACACCCTCTCTCCTCTCCCCAAATCAGCAGCCTAAGTTTCCCCCTCCTCATTTCCCCACTTGTTTTGCCCAAAAGAAATGAAAAGAAAAAGGAAATGAAAGAATAAAAGAATATATAAGTATAGGCTTTGACCTTGGGTTGACTTGATATCATTTTCCCCACTTGACTCTCTCTCCTCTCTCCCTCTCACTGCTGGAAACTGCAGCAGCCCTCCCTCAAAAAAAATCCCACCCAATTTGCATCAAAAACCCACAAAAATGCTTCAAAATCCATACCATTTCAAAGCTAATTCCAAATTTAACTCTTACCCATTATTTCTTGCCCAAGCTAGCATGGATGTAGGGAATAAGATTTCATTTTGGGAGGCTAAGTATGCCAGTGGGATCTTCAAATTGATTGGGTATAAATTCTAACCCTTTGCTTAATTTGTTGTTAAATACTTTAAATCAAATATAATTAGTTAATATTATGGGTTTAATTGAATGTTTGGAAAATCTAGTAAGGGTTTGTGATTTGCAATTAGGGTTCTTATCATGTAATCATGATTGCAAGGTGTAGATTATCATCTTAAGGAAATGAAAACTTAATCTTGTTGCTTATTTGTAATTGTTACTTGTAAAATGTCCAAACTAAGCTTTTTAGCAAACTAGGTTTTTGTAAACCATGAATTTGATTAAGAGAAAAATGTAATTAGGTTTTTCATGACTTCATTAACATTTTAAAATGTAGTTTAATGGTTTAGATCATGCACATCCAAGCTAAATTGTTGTTTATGCATTTTTGCTAAAATGGTTGAAATTTGGGTAAAATTGCAAACTAGTTTTTTTGAACGTAAATAGTTTGGTGAAATTAAATTGTGGAAATGGTTTGTATGGCTTATTTAAGTTATTTAGTAAATATTATGGCCATTAGTTTTGTTTAAACATCAAGATTTGTATTAAAACGGTTAACGACCGCTAACTAGATTTTTGGGAAATAAAACGATTTGTTTACTTTTATGGTTTTGATGAATTAAAATCTATTTCTTATATAATTAGTGAGTTTTGAAACCATGATTGGTGCGTTTGAGTTTTTCGCGATCACTCGGCGTTTGTATGCCGATGTCGAGGATTTTGGGTTGATTTTTGAAAGCAACCATAGGTTTTGACCTATGTGGGGTTCGTGTGTCGTTTTGGTCATGAGTCGGATTTTAATGCGATACGGTGCGTTATGATATGTAGGTACCCCATGTGGACTTTGAGACGAAAAGCAAGCGCGTGGCGACGTCGGCACCGGCGAGCGAGGACCAGGTGAGTAGATTTATATCTACGGGGAGAAGTCGGGTGGATGGTGTATAACACCCCCGCAGTTCGTGGTGATGTATACAAATACGTACATACACACACATATGTTGATTATATATTGTTGAGTTTATTGATGATAAATATAGATTTTAGGTGTGATTGGATAGGTTTAGTGTTGCGAGATCCTAGAGTAGAGGTTACACCACATTTACACACACACTCATACTTGCATACATTCTTCTTTCATATGTGCTTATATGGGGTTATATTGTTATGTGTTCACATGGGTATGGGACTATGTGTTCACATACTGGATTTGAGGATAGTATTTGGGATTTGAGATGAGTCGATAAGATTTGATTGAGACCGCGAGAACGGTGATATGGCAGGATTCGTACTTGAGATACGTCCTGATGTTATTGCGGATCTTGGGACAACGATACATGTGAATAGTGTTATACATTGAATGGTTGACATGTGATCGTGATATGCGATAAGATATGTTAAGATATTCATAATAGATCGCATTAGGCGATGTATACCTCTTTATGACGATATATGATGATGATATCGGTTTGTATGAGGCTGTAGATCAGCAGTCAGATCATGATTAGATTGATGATATTAGTATTATACTAGACGTAGATCAGTACCCCGGATTATGATCTTTGATAAAGAGGATACCAAATGATTAATTTGATGAATGTGATACTGACCTGTACCCGGATTTAGGGTGCCTTACGACGGATTTACGTACGAGCTATATATTGAGGTTTGATCCGCACTCTTGACTTGGGAATATTTGATTATAGATATGGTATCGGATGTGATATTATCGAGGCGGGATCACCGACTAATATATATATATATATGTATCGACTCAGATGTTAGGCGGTTTCCTTATCTTCAGTTAGCCTGTTAGCTCAGCCCTATAGTTTAGTGTAGCTGTATGACTCATATTACTTTAAATGCAGATTTGTTATCGCTGTGTTTAGTATTTAGCTCCCGCTCATTATTGTTGTTCGCTCCGCATCGCCTGTTTACATTATGATTCATATTCTATTGTTGATATCATGCTGTTAGGACACCAGCACCATTACCGATGACGCGTATATACCACGTACACTTACTTGCCGGCTCACACACATCTTCATCGGTAATTACCATGTTACGAACACTTTAGAAAATACTATTTCATTGACATAGGTTGTTAGCTAATAGTTTAGACGTGATATTAGTGTACTTGCCTTATATGCTAGTTTAGACATTGTAGTTATTACTCGCTACTTCATGCATGTTATTATTCACTGTTATGCCGCATTCATGGATTTTTTTGCTTATATTCACTGTTTACATGCTATTGAGGATTTGGATTCGGATTTTCATGAGATTTCTTGTATTTGGGGGAAAACCGCAAAAACATATATAAACTTCTTTTCTCTCTTTTTAATAAAAAGTGCGGTTTTTCCATGATGTATGAGTCGTCCACCATGAGTTTGCTGATGGATTTCGAGACCCGAGTTCGAGGAGTGGAGGAACCGTTTCGGGTACATGGTGGACCCGGTGCGGTACTCCGGGGAAAGAGGATTGCAAATGATGGCGTTGAGCCTGGCAGAGGAGCACTACCGACCGGTGATATTACCCGACGCGTCGGATATCCGGAAGATACCGTCGTGGTCTTGAGATGGATGGTAGGGGCCGGTCTGGACTGACGGCGCCCTAGATTTTGAGATTGAGACATTGAGATTTCGAGATATTGAGGTACTGAGATTTGATGATACAGGCCAGTCCGGATAGCCGGAGCCTGAGATTTTGAGACATTGAGATTTATGTTTTGTGTCGATGCTAGACACTGTTTATGCTGATTTCATTATGATACCTCATTTTAAAAATACAAAGGAAATCTCACTAAATTATGAAAGCAGTTTCTTTAGTACATGTATTCTGTTTTCATGCATTCATACATCATCCATATGATATATTGCTACATGAGTCACTGACATGGGCACATGGGAGTACACTTGGATTAGATATTTACCCTAGCCATTGTTATAGGCTGCTGGTTATATATTTGAGGATATATTATGATCGTTGACCTAGGATTGCGTTGTTCATGCGATTTCTGTTCGTAGATATTTTTCTACTCACGAGTTGGCAACTCACCTCCGTTGTGCCACAGTTTCTTGCAGATTTTGCCGTACAGGTTTCTTTACGGCTTTGCTGGCACTGCTTCTTTCGGGTGACTTGCTAGTAGGTGGGTTTATTGGTATAGTACCCATCATATTATTTTGTATAATATTATTCAGTTGTATCTAGTAAATTCCATCAACCAAACATGTATTTATTGAGATAGAGACCAGTGATGTTATTCTTTCGACCTTAGAGTCGCGCGTTATATTTCTGTGGAATTCTTGTTGTTTTGAGTTTCCTTTTGAGTTTTGATCCTCGCCCTTGGCGTTGTATATTAAATTGCTTGTGTGGTTGTGACCGTCGATTGACGAAGAGCTAGCTCCCGCTTATGGATGCCTTTTATTGATTTCGTATACTATTCATGTTATATCCCGTTTGGGGGCCAGTATTTACAAAGGAGACTCTGCCGAAATTTTCAGGAAATATTTGATGTTTTTAAAAAAACGCATAATTCGGCTTATGCTATTAAAACTACTTGATTTAAATTGGTTTTCCTTCACTCTACTACTTTTTTGGTTTGGATTTCTGGGTTTCGGCTTACTTAGATTACGTACGCCTCGAGACGTTCATAGTTTAAGTGCCGGTCATGTTCCGTACTTTCGGGACGTGACAATTGTATATATTTTTCTTTTCTGTATTAGGATTATCCCGCGGAGGAGTGCTCGAATAGTCGGATTCTATAGGGCAACGGGCCTCCATCTCATGGCGTTGAGACCGGGGGGCCTTACTCTAGAATCAGCGGGCTATTCACTGCACTAATAGGGGGTATAGGATGACTCAAGGTGGGGTGCTCAAGTTACCGGATTCCGTGAAGTGCTGGGTGGCCCATTCACTTCATTGATTGGGATTGCCTCACTTTCGGGATTGGCGGGTAACTTGTCGCACTCGTAGGGGTCTTGATTTTACATTGCACTGGTTATCCATACGACGAATGTCGAGTTTCATTTGCGGCTTATATGAAACCCGGGGTTCCAAGATTGTCCGCTATTATATTTTGCTTATCACTATTCTGTGATGTTGCTTATATCATGCCTGAGACGAATGGTTATATATATTTATTTATACTAGTAAATGTTGTATATGTTTTGCATCCGCGCTAGTCCAGCCCCCGCTCTGTCATTAGTTAAGTAACATAACGGTGCATGACGGGTCCCGTGGCGAATGCGGATGGCATATACTTACATTTTATTTTTGTTCTTTTCTGGTGTGATAGGAATTAATTGATGGGACCACATTAATTCTGATTAATGCAAGGAAAAATAAACCTAAAAGATGTTGTTGGAACAAATTTCGAAAAACTATAGTCATATTCTTTCGCTTTGCATAGTAGTATTCAGTTAGGAATATCCCGCACCTCATTCGAGGAGGCAAGAGCTTAGATCCCTTCACGGGGAGTGACCTCTTGAGCAAAAGTTTATATTACTATAAATTACTCGGTTTTCTTCAAAATCACTAGTTTTCAAAAGTGGAGCCTAAACCACTCCTTTTAAAAACTACTTGGTCCTTCAACGATATCAAGTTCATTACATTAAATGGTTTTTCGCTAAAAACCCATCCGTAGACCTCCGTCGTTTCAGATAATTAGTACTTAGTATTCATGCTACGTTTGTTCATTATTCGTCAAGGCGTAGTGTACGGTAGCTAATTAATGATTGTCTATAGCATAGATAATGCGATTGGTTAGGACGGCCATGTGATTTTGTTAGTTATTCTTCAAGGGTCATGCGGATGGGTCTAATGCAATCTTAGATAATGATGGGTTGAACTTAATTAAGACCTTTTGATTTGTTGATTATTCATCAAGGTCACTTGGGTCCTAGGGGCAAAAACCACATCGGGAGTTTCAAATATACAGGAAACTTGCTAGCGTTATATACCTTCTGGAGTGTGGTGACTAGAATGGCTTCCATCAAGGTTACCACGTGATGATAGTTTGATCCCGATCCCACTGATGCGTAGGAATACTCTTGGGAGATAATTTTCACTTCACAATTAGGTGTCTAGAAAGGTGTTAATGGGGCTACGCCTATGCGGAAACGAGGTTTATTTTAATTAGGCACGTGCGAGAGCACGAGGAACCTCTTTCGGAGTACCAACACCTACCTGGCTGAACGGTTAGCGAACTTGTAAAGTGCGAATGATCCCGACTAGTTTTTCTTTTAAGGTTTGAAGGAAAATTTGAGGAAACGGTGGAAGCCATCCTGATTAGATAAACTAATAATTAATCTGATCTTGCAAGAGCGCACGCTGAGTGTTTCTTTTCTCTCTCTCCAGGTGGCAACCAATTCACGTCCTAATCAAGATAATAAAATGTATGATTTAACCGAACCAGTTTATTACACTGGGCTGGGGAACGTCAGTTCGACTCTAACTTGTGAAAACTGTCACGAGTATGGGTAAGGGAAAGAGGACTATAAGGAATTCCAGATGACCCTATTGAAGGAGAAGTATTCTAATACATTTTCTTCGGGTGTATTTGTTATTGAAAACTGTTTTTCGGTTAACCCTACCTCTAGGGTACTAAATACCAGATCAGAATCTCATATCTGTAATTTATTAGAAGGACTGAGAAAAAGTAGAATGGTTGGACCGGATGATATGTCCCTCAGATTAGGGAACGGAGCACAAGTTGATGCTGCTACCGTTGGTGAATATCACTTAGTATTGCCAAGCGGTAATACTATGATTTTGAACAACTGCTACTATGTACCTTCCATACTTTGCAACATCATATCGGTTTCTTTACTTGATAAAAATGGATATAACTTTGTTCTAGATAGAAATATCATGAACATTTACCTAAATCAGGTATTGGTTGCAGAAGGTACACTGTGTAATGGTATCTATGTTCTTAATCAAAACACAGTCTTCAATATACAAAACACACGCAAGATGAAGAGTTCAGATACGAACGAAACCTACTTATGGCATTGTAGACTTAGTCATATTGGTGAGAAAAAACAAAGTAAGTTGCATAAGGATGGATATCTGAATCTGTTCGAATTCTCATCCTATGAAACTTGTCAATCTTGTCTCAAAGGAAATATGACCAAATTTCCATTCACCGGACATGGAGAAAGAGCTACAGAGCTCTTGGGACTCATACACAGTGATGTATGTGGTCCGATATCTATACATACGAGTGGTGGGTTCTCGTACTTCATTACATTCACTGACGATCTCTCTAGGTTCGGATATGTGTATCTTTTGAAACATAAATCTGAAGCTTTTGAGAAATTCAAAGAATTTAGAAACGAAGTAGAGAACAAGACTGGCAAAAGCATCAAGATCCGCCGATCTGATAGAGGAGGGGAGTACTTAAGTACGGAATTCCTAGAATATCTGAAAGAGAATGGTATTCTTTCTCAGCTTACTCCACTGTATACACCACAACATAATAGTATATCGGAGCGGAGGAATCGTACCCTATTGGATATGATTCGCTCCATGATGAGTAGTGCTTAGTTGCACCTTTCACTCTAGGGTTATGCGCTTCAGACAGCTTGTAACATAATGGAAATTTGTAAATAAATAAATTAATTAATTTAATAATAAAATGCCAATTTTAAAAAGTTATTAAAACAAAATAGGACATTTTCATAAGTAGTATGTGAAACAAATTAAATTGAAATTTTAGTATGTAGCATTAATCTATTACAAGGGTTTTAGTGATAAATTTAGCTTCATTTTAATAAAATGGTATTTATATAATAACATAGGTAGTGAAGGGTCTTTTTGTAAAATTTAGGAAAAATGTGCAAACTTGAAATTATTGAGGGTGTATATGTAAAAGGGTTAGAAAATGTTTTGGTTCAGAAATTCCTCAAAATACCACAAATTAGGATTTATCTTATACCTCCACCTCATCCTTGCATGAAAACCCTACCTTTTCTCCTTACTACACCACCACCTTGCATGAAACAAGTACACCCTTACTTGGTGACACCTCCTCCTACACCTCACTCATTCTCTTTATCCTATACCTTGTGTTCAGATCACTTAGCCAAATAAAAATCAGAAAAGATCAAAGAAAGAAAGAAAACACTTGAAATCACAAAAGAAAAATAAAGAGAAGAGAAAAGAGAAGAAGAACTAGGAGCTAAAGAGTTCACCATCAAGCTAGGAGTGAAGGACTTGGGTATCTTGGAGGAAATCTTTTAACCATCCTCAGTAGGTATAATTCTTAATTCAGTAGGTTTTAGTTCTGTAATTTGTAAAATTTTAGAAATCGGTTATTGAAAAAGTTGGTATTTTAGGGAAATATAGTCTCTGTGAAGATCTGCTATCACTTAGATAGTAACTAATTTGACCAAACAATGCCTAAATGTTGTATGTTGGACCTAGAAAAAACCCTAGAAGAACGAACCCAGGGGCTCGGATTTGGTCCAGCGACCTATAGGCGAATTCCGGCGTCGCCGGATTTTTGAGGAAGTTTGGTGATTTGGGTTGTTGTGTAGGTGTTTGGTTATTTTGGTATTGTTTAATTAAGTTAGTTTAACTGTATACAAAATCTGGGAGCTAATATCGGAAAAAGGTATCAAAAATCTAAAATACGACACGGTTAAAACGTAACGCGTTCTGTTTTCAGTCGCGATGCAGCGTTGGGTTAAATTTCAGTGAGGTTAAGTGTTAGATCGTTTGCAATAGTCGTACGTAATGTAATTAGAACGTACAACTTGTGTTTCGTGATTTTTTCCGCATCGGAATGTAGCCGTTTTCTTATACAAGTTAATTAATTATTAGATTTGAGTGCGGGGACTTGTTCATATCATAATATTGTATTATTATATTCCCCATTCTTATTCGTTTTATAAATAAACAGGTGCTTTTGACGCATGTCTGCTACATGTTACAGGTTACAGGTTCTTAGACAGAAAATAGTGAAAACGATGTAAAGACGATGAAAAGGTGGACTTTGACCAGCAAACAGAAGACTCTTGAGTAAGCCGACATCAAAGATAAAATTCACTAAGTACAAGGCAATGCAAGGTCCAAGATTACAAAGCGAACGGTTAAAAGTCCACCGCAATTATTCACTGGAGATCTGGAAGAAACATAGAAGCTATTTTAATAAAGAACCAAATAATAAGGAAGCCCAAAGATCCAAGGCCCAATACTTTCTTTTAAAGAGACATAAAATTTTACCAAAGCTTGAAGTCTACTTTGACTAGGTCTTCCTAAGGATCTTTTGGTAAATGTAGACATGCGAATCAATTGTAACCTAGGGTTTCTATCTCCTATAAATAGAAGCCCAAATCATTGTATTCTTTTCATGCCTCTCTTCATTAATAAATTTCAGAATTCTTTTGGAGAGCATCAAGTTGTAAGTTCTTTATTTTCTGCCCTAGATTAATTTTTCTATTCTTGCCCTAAATAAATTTAATTTCTTGCCCTAGTTAATCTTTTATTCTCTGTCCTACATAAATGTATTTTAATTTCCTAATAAGTGAGTAGTTTCCTCGCTTGTTAGGGTTAGGAATAGGGAAGAATTTGAGAGATGAAGATCTCTCATCTCTTTTCTTTGCCAATCTTTTATGAACATTAGAACTCCATGCATACCTTCTTATTCCGCTCCCTACGGCACTCTACCCACGAGGTAGCGGTGATACCGTAGTCTAAAGGCCCGGATTTTAAGGTTTTCCATGGAGGTTAGGGTAAAGATTAAGAAAGGAAGGACAAGGATCTAGAGGAAGAACAATCTTCCCAATCATCCTAATCCCTTTTATTAATATTTACCATAACACCTAATTAGATCTTCATATGGGCATAGAAAGCGGTGAGATTTATTGACTTTCCAAACTTAACCTAGACCTAACCCTAGCAAGATTTAGATATAAATTAATTCAGTTTTTAGATTTAATAATCAATCCGAACACCCTTCGGAATTAACTCGTTAGCGCGATTAGGAAATTCACAACATCCCTGTGGACCGACCCGTACTCACCGGCTAGCTGCAAAGCGACGCCGTTCTTGATTGCGGTTAATAGATAGTTTTTGAGACCAATCAAATGGCGCCGTTGCCGGGGATGGCGTAGAACTTTCCTTTTCGCGATTTCGGGTTAATCAAAATTAAAAAAAAAATCATAAAAATCTGAAAAAATCTAAAAAATATAAAAATATATCATCTGTTATTTTTGGAAAGGGTACTTTGTTGTTTAAATTTTGCAGGATCTACAATCGAAAGACGGATTTGGAAATCTGCAGAAAGCGAAACAGAAAATAACAAATCAGAACAGAGGAAGATTTGAAGAACAGGAAAAAAAAAAGCGCCGGAGACCCAAAAAAAAAAAAAAAAAAAAAAAACGCCGGAGGCTCTTCCGGCCGCGGAACCGCCGCCGGAGACCACTTCTGGCCGCGGAACCGCCGCGGCCTGGTCGGTTCAACAAAAAAAAAAAACAAAACAGGGTACAGAAGCGCGGGGAAAAAAAAAAACTCTGTAAGTTTCTCTGTTCCTCCTCTGCAAAAATTTGCATATATTTTCTGAAAAATTCCTGCAAGATTTTGTGCGCCTTAAAAAATCTCTCTCTTTCCAAATAACAATCTTGTGCAGGATTTTTGCGCCTAAATTAAAATAGAAATTGATTGCAAGTAATCTTTTTGTTGCATATCTTTTCTCGAATATCTTTTTGCAACAATTTTTTTTTTCCAAATAAAGATTCTTTGTGATATTCTTAAAATAATAATTGATTGTAAGTGATCTTTTCTGATTTGCATATCCTTAATCTTTTTGCTAAAAATATCTTTCCAATTAAAGAGCAAGAGAAAAAAGGAAAATTTTAATTAGAAAACTTACAAACTTTGAAATTCATAGGAAAAAAAAAGATTTGATTGAAAGTGATTTACTGTTTTGCATATCTTTAATCGGATTTTAAGGGGCTTTTCACCAATTCAGATTGGGTGGGGATTTCATCACCCTTCCCAGGACCCCAGAAAATATCTAAAGCATTTTGCATCGACCACAATTAATAAAAAATACTAGACTCAGCCCTAAGGAAATCGAGCTCAATAGGAAAAGGACTAGTATAGGTATCGACCGTTTATCCTAACTAATTTTGCGGTGTCTAGGCTAGTGGTTTTTAATTAGGCCCACTGTCGTGGTGGTTCCTTCCCACTTACCTGGCCGCAATTGGCGGTGAAGAGGCGGTTTGAGGTCCTATTTCTAGCCCTTTGGAACAGTTAGGAGCTGTCTAGCTGACCTAGTTGACCCTAGATCTCGGACTGATTGTGCATTTCTGGTTATTTGCATTTGTGTCTTAGCCCTTTATCGAAAATTTTTGCAAAACAAATAAAAAAGAATAATAAGAGGAATTTTTTTTTAAAAAAAAAAAATACTTGCAACTTTTGTCGCTCGGAAATCCTTGCACCAACAAACTTTCTTTCTTTCTCCCTTTCTTACAACATGGGTACCCCACATAATAAATCACTTGCCGAACTTTGGTATCCCGAACCTAATTTTGTGTCGTTCGGCAATTTGTTCGATCAATTTAAAGACGATCCTTCCATGCCTAAAATATCTTTGAAAGATCAAATAGAGGCGTCTAAGAGAAACAATTCGACTTTTCAACCCACTTTGTGTCAACCAAGTCAATCTTTACTACCTCCATATGTTGATACAACTTTTTCAAGTCCTTCTGTCACTCCTAAGCCGATGTCCATTGCTGAGCATATTGCTCAATCTCGCAGCCGATCTTTCACCCCTTTCCACACATCTTGTTATAGGGATCCGCACGACTATTTACCTTTTTATCCATATGTTGACCCTACCCCTGTCCAATCACCCACTTCCTACCAGTCCTACCCGATTTTTCCACCGTCACTAGACAATGTTTCTACACAGCCATTAGGGAGTTTCACATATCCAAACAATTTCGAATCTTTTACCGAAACCCCCTTACCACCCAAGTCTAGTTTGGAAGAGACGTTGGAGGCGTATATCGCAGCAACAAACAAAATGATTAGGAATGTGGAAGCGTCCGTGGCCATCCTTATGCAACCTGCTGAACCGGTAGCTAGTTTCCAACTAGCTCCAAATTTTCCAATGTATGAGGAGGCGGTTGGACAGAGAGAGAATGTGAGAGGATTTCCAAATCAAACCTACCCATACCCTATTGAATCCAACAACTCCAATTTTCAAACATGTGTCCAAAATGATGAGTTATGTGATTTTGTAGTGCTTGATTTGCCAAATTGTGAGGAACCCCCTTCGAGTGAAACAGCACCTAATCCGTTTGACCTTTACACTTCCACTCTAGAACCTACATTGATAAACATCCATGCTTTTGAGGAGGTGTCTAAAGAAATTGACCTTCACTTGATTGAGGATATAGACGCCGGGAATATTTCGGATGATGAACCTGTCGATTTAATTGAAATTTTATGTTCAAATCATCATCCCGAGTTATTAAATGTTTCTCCCGAATCTCATATGCGTCTTGATTTTGATGATAATGGCATGGATGAGTTGAATATTGAGGAGAATTATGAGGATAATATTGAGGAGAGTGGTGAGGATCATATTGAGGTTGAACCATTTTTCTTTGATGTGTCGGATTTTCCAATTCATCCTCTTGAACCTTTACCTAAATCACCCTCCCTCTTTTCCATCGTTCCGACCACACTTCATTTCACGCTTGACGACTGTGAGCTTGAAAACCTTTCCTTTGAATCTGACACAGTTCCCACAGCCGATGACACTTACGAGTGTTTCACTTTTTCGGACGATGTTGAAGTCTCACCGCCCGAGTTTGAGTCCTTTGCATTTTCAGATGAGTTCGTTAATCCTTCAGACTCGGTTGCTTACAGTCGTTTCGAACCATTGATGGAATCTTTCCAGTTCGACACAGTTTACTACGGTAAGAATGATACTATCCCTAATTCACTTCCTTTCGTCTTTCCCCTTGTTCCGACCAAACAAATGACCGTTACGCTTTCATCTCCGATTCCAAGTTCAGCATACCCATGTTTTCTTGCAAATCTTGAGGGGTTTGACCCCATTTCTCGACGAGTAGATAGGTTAGCGCAATCGCGTATAACATATCGGTCATCACATATTGCGCTAATTTATTCACTCAATTTACACCCTCAAGATCGTACTCCACTTCCTTCTTCTTTTCGCCATTCTTCTCCCCCACCGATACCGTATTCTCTTCTTTCCACACGGTCTCGCGTGCTTCTCAGTTTCTTGCACCAACTTTACCATTTCCACGATAAGATTTTTGAATGGTTGGTGCTAACCTTTGGCTTGTGTAAGGCCAAGCTTAAGTTTGGGAGGACCTTGTTGTATATATGTATATATATTTTTTTGTTTTCTTTTCTATAAAAAAAAATTCAAAAAAAAAATTATAAATAAATAAACAGGGGAGTGCCGATATTTTGACCCTCTTGGTTCAGCATGACAGTGAGGACACTGTCAAGTTCAAGTTTGGGGGTATGCTTGGTACGTCTTCTTCCTTCGCATTCATTTGTACATATTTTTGCATTTGCATATTTATTTGAAAAACCCATAAAAATTTGAAAAATTTCAAAAATTATAAAAATTATTGTATTCAATTTTGGCCATATTTGATTTAAGTTTGACAAATGGGTTAATTGGCTATGAACAACTAGATCTTAGACTTAGTGAATTAAAAACCCTAAAAATAACATTCCTTAAAGTTTAGCGGTAGAAAGTATATGTTTTTGTAGTTTATTTAGAAATAGGCAAATTTTGGGTTCACTTCTTGGGCTAAGTCGAAACAAAGGAAGAGTATTGATGTTCTTATTAGAGTATAAGTTTGAAAAATAGTTCCTAGCTTAAGTCTAGATTCTGAAAACGTATACCCTACAATTTGCACAATCACGCACCTTGAAACTTGGAATAGTAGAGGAGATCTTGAAATGCTCTTGTCTAAAGTCCTTAGTACGATGAAAATAAAAAAAAAATGTGAATGAAGAATAAAAAAATGGACACTGGTTTTTGTGATTACTTAAGGCTGCAAAAATAGAAAAATATTTAGCGAGGGTGCTTCATCACGTAGTGCCTTAGACCAACTGGTTTGGGAGTCACTGCTAAAGCCTTGGGTGTTGCAAAACTAGGAAGTACGCTTTAAAGTGCTAACGCATCTAGTAATCGGTTGTTGGTACCTCAAGAAGTATTAACGGTCGCATGAAGGATGTGTAAGCAAAATTCAATTAAAAATTCACCTACTGATAAGTACTTTGGACAATGGACAAGAGTATGATTGCTTGATTTGAATTTCCAAGTGTAGGGGTGATATTTACACACACGTGGGGATATATGATTGGAGTTTAGATGAGAGAAAGGAATGAAGAATAGAACTTGTATCTTTAGTAGAATTGATAAAAATTCCTAAGTGGAGATGGAACCCTAGAAGGAAAACTTAAGAGATGCCGAAAGCTAAGTAAGTCTATAGAACATATATAATCTTAAGTTAGATGATGAGGAAGTGTGAAGAATATGGGTGGATAATTTACGGGTCGAAGATAATAGAATTCCTTGTTAGAAGACCTAATTGGAGAATTAAAGTTAATGGGCCGAATTGATAGGATTTTGTGGGTGTAATCCGCTGAAAACCCTCAGGAGACAACACTCCTCCTACTAGGGACACCTAGAGGTTTAACGGCTTGTTGCACGAGCTCAGTGCAATCGCGTTTCCCTGCGAAAGCGCGGTTAGGATTTTAGTGAATAAAAAATAAGTTTGCTCGAGGACGAGCAAAAGATAAGTTTGGGGGTATTTGTTCATATCATAATATTGTATTATTATATTCCCCATTCTTATTCGTTTTATAAATAAACAGGTGCTTTTGACGCATGTCTGCTACATGTTACATGTTACAGGTTCTTAGACAGAAAACAGTGAAAACGATGTAAAGACGATGAAAAGGTGGACTTTGACCAGCAAACAGAAGACTCTTGATTAAGCCGACATCAAAGATAAAATTCACTAAGTACAAGGCAATGCAAGGTCCAAGATTACAAAGCGAACGGTTAAAAGTCCACCGCAATTATTCACTGGAGATCTGGAAGAAACATAGAAGCTATTTTAATAAAGAACCAAATAATAAGGAAGCCCAAAGATCCAAGGCCCAATACTTTCTTTTAAAGAGACATAAAATTTTACCAAAGCTTGAAGTCTACTTTGACTAGGTCTTCCTAAGGATCTTTTGGTAAATGTAGACATGCGAATCAATTGTAACCTAGGGTTTCTATCTCCTATAAATAGAAGCCCAAATCATTGTATTCTTTTCATGCCTCTCTTCATTAATAAATTTCAGAATTCTTTTGGAGAGCATCAAGTTGTAAGTTCTTTATTTTCTGCCCTAGATTAATTTTTCTATTCTTGCCCTAAATAAATTTAATTTCTTGCCCTAGTTAATCTTTTATTCTCTGCCCTAGATAAATGTATTTTAATTCCCTAATGAGTGAGTAGTTTCCTCGCTTGTTAGGGTTAGGAATAGGGAAGAATTTGAGAGATGAAGATCTCTCATCTCTTTTCTTTGCCAATCTTTTATGAACATTAGAACTCCATGCATACCTTCTTATTCCGCTCCCTACGGCACTCTACCCACGAGGTAGCGGTGATACCGTAGTCTAAAGGCCCGGATTTTAAGGTTTTCCATGGAGGTTAGGGTAAAGATTAAGAAAGGAAGGATAAGGATCTAGAGGAAGAACAATCTTCCCAATCATCCTAATCCCTTTTATTAATATTTACCATAACACCTAATTAGATCTTCATATGGGCATAGAAAGCGGTGAGATTTATTGACTTTCCAAACTTAACCTAGACCTAACCCTAGCAAGATTTAGATATAGATTAATTCAGTTTTTAGATTTAATAATCAATCCGAACACCCTTCGGAATTAACTCGTTAGCGCGATTAGGAAATTCACAACATCCCTGTGGACCGACCCGTACTCACCGGCTAGCTACAAAGCGACGCCGTTCTTGATTGCGGTTAATAGATAGTTTTTGAGACCAATCAGGACTTCGGAGGCCACAAGGAAAGGAAAAGGATTGGCGATTCCTGAGTAGATACGACGTATTTCCGGTGAGTAGACTAAACATCTACCGGGGGATTGTGTAAAGATGGTGTGATACGCCCGTATTTTGTTAATTTGAAAGAATTGACTTTATATGCGAAGTAAATAATATGCATTCATATATACCTATGCATCACTATGTTAGTAGTTGTTAGAACACTGCACAATTATCGACGAGTTATGTCGCACATGCACATCTTTACATGTTACACTACATCTCGTCGATATTAACATGTCACTTTTACACTAAATAATTAGCTTGTTAAATATGATTCTATCATACCTTAAACAGCATTCATAGTAGTAGTTTGCCTAAATAACATCATGTTTCGTATTTAAATGTTCGAAGTTGATATAAGAGAAATTATATTATTGAGAATTTATGGTTTTGAGCTTTCCTATACTATTGCATAAATCCAGTGATTTTTCATGATTGATGTGACATGTCCACCATGAGATGTTTTTATGATTTAGTTTTATTCCGGATCGAGTCGGTGGGTATACGGTTACGGATTTACAGTTTTATCCAAACTGAGTCGGTGAGGATACAGTTGGATACATGGTGGACCCGGTCGAGACCGAGCGACAGGATAGCCGCATTTGAGGTGGGGGATCCTAGCGAGGTTACTCGATACCGGAGATAGTGGTGAAATACGGCGGATATCTAGATGATACCAACCGGTATTATTGATTACATGATCGTTCGAGGAATGATGCTTGAGAGAAATGGAAGTTTTGTGTTGATGATGGACACGGAAAGATAAATTTTATTGGGAATAAATGATGAGATTTCATTTTTGGTTATGTGATTGGCAGTACATATTCATGCTTTCCATATGCTATCATACATCATAATTGCTCTCATTTCAGTTAGTTATAATCGTTATATTTACATTATTAACCGTTGTATGTTAGTTATATTCACTGAGTTGGCAACTCACCCCTGTTGTGCCACAGTTCCTTGCAGGAGTAGAGTGGACGGTTAGCAGCAGTGCAGATCCACTTTTTCAGCTTTTATCGCATCTTTTGATAGGTGGGTTACATATGTAGTAACCTTCTCTTTTGGTATTGTATTTTGGATCTAGAAAATCTCCATCAGACTTTGTATTATGACTTAGAATGAGAGATGGGTATATGTATATTATTTGACAGGTGAGATCGTTGTTATATTAGAAAATATTTCTTTTATTTATGTCTGGGATTCTTATAGATATCCTATATACTGAGTATTTATTTCCGCTGTTGATATTGTTGATCCCAACTAGGGATGCAACCAAACTAAACACTTTATAATTGTTTTATTATAAATTCAATAGGGAGCTACTGATAAGATCTAAATTACTTAAAACTGTGATTTTTACTAAAAATTAAATTTTCGTAAAAGTTCCGCAAAAAGGGTTTTGATCTTGGTTTTTGGCTTACTCGGATTGTGTAAATATCTTGGGATATCACGCAATCTAAGTGCCGGTCACATCCAAATTTTAGATCATGACAAAGTTGGTATTAGAGTTTAGGATTAACCTTACGGAATCGAGTAGTGAGTTAAGATAAGTTGACGTGAGTCCGTGATTTAGGATGACCTTTGGTTTAATGGAGAAGGTGATTTAGGATGAGTGCAGTACCGTACGTATGTTCCGCGGCATATTTACGTTACTATACTCAGCCTAACTAACCTTAGGAGATAATTGTTCGTACTTCTTTCCTTAATTCCATGTATCTTGTGATTCGGTTGTAATATCCTTATCAATCCTGTTTCTTACTCCAGCCGCTGTGTCATTAATGACTACGGGGACTCAGAGTACCGCTGTTCGAGATGAGATTGGAGTGGGCTCGTCTGAAACGGGGACCGACCTGGGCAGTATGCCTATCTTTCATGAACCGATTGATCCACCCTATATTAATCGTATAGCTAGAATGGAGACACGTGTTCAAAAGATGCGCCGAATGATCGGATCCTTGTTAGAGATTGGTAGAGCACGGAGATCGACCATTACTCCGCGTACGGTTGTTCGGAGACCAAGGCGAATTCGTACTAATACATCAGCACTTATACATATTCGTAGGGGCCATGGCAGATTCTGTATGGATCGGTTATGTCACTTTTACCCATATGTTCAGTAGCCCGTGCAAAGATGTTTCAGGTGTGGGTGTTCGTATCACTTTATTCGGACTTGCCCCGTAATGCGACAGGGTGAGGCATCGGTTTCACACGTGACTTCACCACCTCCTCCGAGCACATTACCTCCTACACCTGTTGTTGTTCCACGCCAGATCAACGCCCATAGAGGCCGTGGTAGTGACGGTCGTAATTCGAGAGGACGAGGAGGTCGATGCAGATTCATTCCAGGCCGCAATTTTGGTCGAGATAGGATTCAGGGCCAGATGTTCAGTTCGTACCCGGTTGGGCAGAAGCCCCCATCTATCTGTTTTAGTTGTGGACGTCCAGGGCATTTCGCTAGGAATTGTAGACTCTAAGAAAGGACGTCAGGATGCTGGTAGAGGCCAGGCATCCAATGCAGTCATAACATGTATTCTTTTAGTATGTTCCTTAAATGCGTATATTTTTATTTATCCCAGTTCTACCCATTCATACGCATTTACACACTTGCACTTTCTTTGGGAAGAGAGTCGTCATTGTTAGGGTTACCACTAGTTGTGATTACTCCTATAAGAGATTCTTTGTAGCTCGACACGTATTCAGGTTATGATTAGTATGTGTTGGTGATAGGGGTTTATTAGTGGATCTGATCCTCCTGAATATGTTAGATTTGATATACTTCTTGGTATGGATTGGTTGGCCGTTTTTCATGCTTATGTAAATTGTCGGGGGAAAGCGGTTAGATTTTGTTTTCCAGGTGAACCGATCTTTGTTGTGCAGGGAGACTGTAATGTAACTCCTGCCAACATGATTTCTGATCTTTGTGCAGGTCGACTCTTGAAGAAGGGTTGTCATGGGTTCTTAGCTTTTGTGCAGGACTTAGGAGTCGCTGATGTTCCGTTGGACCAAGTTCCGATCACACAAGAAATTCCGGATGTGTTTCCTGCTGAATTACCAGGATTTCCACCCAATGGTGATATCGAATTTTGCTTTGACTTGATTTCGGGTGCGGGACCTATTTCTATACCACCATACCGGATGGGCCCGATGGAGTTGAAAGAACTCAAAAGCTAGTTGCAAGAGTTGTTAGATAGAGGACTTGTTCATCCCAGTGTATCGCCGTGGGGAGCTCCTATCTTATTTGTAAAGAAGAAGGGCGGTAGTATGAGACTGTGCATCGACTACCGACAGATGAATCGCGTCACTGTGCGAAATAGGTATCCACTACCTCGTATCGATGACTTGTTCGATCAGTTGCGGGAAGCTAGCTACTTCTCGAAGATTGATTTACGGTCAAGGTATCACCAGTTGAGGGTTCGGGAAGATGATATTTCGAAGATTGCTTTTCGTACACGATGTGGGCATTATAAGTTTCTGGTGATGTCGTTTGGACTAACTAACGTCCCAGCAGCTTTTATGGATATAATGAACAGTATCTTCAAGATTTTCCTTGATCAGTTTATTATAGTATTCATGGATGATATTCTTGTTTATTCCTAGAGCCGAGAGGAGCACGAGCAGCATATCACGTTACAGACCTTGAAGGAGCATCGACTGCTCGCTAAATTCTCAAAGTGTGCTTTCTGGATGGATAGTATGGATTTCTTGGGTCACGTGGTTACGAGAGATGAGATACGTATGGACCCAAAGAAGTTCGAAGTGGTATAGCACTGGCCCAGACCTTTGTCAGTTACGGAGGTTCGAAGTTTCTTAGGTCTGGCGGGTTATTATAGACATTTTGTGCAGGATTTTTTCTCGGATCGCTGATTGGATTAACTAGGAAGGAAGTTCCATTTCTTTGGACAGATGCATATGAGCAGAGTTTCCAGCAGTTGAAGACTCGCTTGACGACTGCACCTGTCTTATCTTTACCTTCTGGGTCAGGTGGTTTTGTTGTATATTATGATGCATCTCAAGTGGGTTTAGGCTGTGTGTTGATGCAACACTGCAGGGTTGTAGCTTATGCTTCTCGACAGTTGAAGAGGCACGAGCAGAACTACCCCACTCATGATTTGGAGATGGCTGTAGTAGTATTTGCACTGAAGATTTGGAGGCATTACTTATACGGTGAGTCGTGCCAAATCTTCATGGATCATAAGAGCTTAAAGTATATTTTCAGCAAAGGGATCTGAATCTAAGGCAGCGTCGATGGATGGAACTCGTGAAGGGTTACGATTGTGATATCTTGTATCATCCAGGCAAAGCGAATGTTGTAGCAGATACTTTGAGTCGGAGGCCTGGAGGTAGCTTATCTCATTTGCGCACCTTGCAGAGACAGTCTTCTACAGACTGGAAGATTTTATGTGATAGCCATATACAGTTTGAGTTCATATCGACAGGAGGACAGTTAGCATGTTTGCACCCGTCCTCAATTATTGGATCGTATTTGAGAGACACGGTCCGCAGATGCTCGTATATCAAAGATTATGGATCAGGTTAGGCAGGGCAGGGAGTTGGAGTTCGTGATTGATGATCATGGAGTATTACGTTTTGGGACTCGTCTTTGTGTGCCAGATTCTGATGGATTGAGACGTGAGATCTTAGAGGAGGCCCATCGATCAGCATACAGTATTCATCCTGATTCCACCAAGATGTATCATGACTTGAGGGATGTTTATTGGTGGGAAGGAATAAAGAAGGAAGTTGCAGAGTTTGTTTCTAGATGCTTGACTTGTCAGCAAGTCAAGGCCGAGCACCAGATTCCGGCAGGAGAGTTGCAACCCTTGCCCATTCCGGAGTGGAAATGGGACAGATTTCCATGGATTTTGTTATGGGTCTAACCAGGACTAGAAGAGGGTATGACTCCATCTGGGTGATGGTAGATAGATTGACAAGGGCAGCTCACTTTCTTCAGGTGAAGAAGACGTATGGGTTTACACAATATGCTCAGATTTATATCGACGAGATTGTCCGATTGCATGGAGTTCCGACGAGCATAGTGTCAGATAGGGGTACCCAGTTTACCAGCAGGCTATGGCAGAAACTTCAAGAAGTTCTTGGTACCCGATTGAGTTTTAGCACAGCTTTCCACCCACAGACAGATGGTCAGTCAGAGCGGACAATTCAGACTTTAGAGTATATGCTTCGAGCTTGCAGCCTTGATTTTAGTGGTAGTTAGGATCGTCACCTACCTTTGATAGAATTTTCGTACAACATTTTTCAGGAGACGATCCAGATGGTACCCTTTGAAGCTTTGTATGGGAGGAAATGTCGATCACCCGTTTGCTGGACAGAACTGAGCGAGAGTAGCATTTTAGGACCGCAGATAGTACAGGAGATTACAGAAAAGATTAAGCTGATACGAGACAGAATGAGAGCGGCCCAGTGCAGACAGAAATCTTAAGCAGATCGACGATGTCGTAGACTCGAGTTTGATGTGGGAGATCATGTGTTTCTTCGTGTATCTCCGATGAAAGGTGTGATGCGTTTCGGAAAAAAGGGGAAGCTCAGCCCTAGATATGTTGGACCTTATGAGATTCTAGAGAGTGTGGGTGCTGTAACTTATCGTTTAGCACTTCCATCGAATTTTCCCGATGTGCATCTGGTGTTTCACGTATCGATACTTCGCAAGTATCTTCACGATCCTTCTCACGCGATCCAGCATCAGACCTTACAGCTTGAGCCGGATTTATCCTACACAGTGCAGCCAGTCGCTATTCTAGACAGGCAGGCAAAGAAACTGAGATCGAGGGTACTTCCATCAGTAAAGGTTCTTTGGAGAGGAACAAATCGCAAAGAGATCACTTAGGAGACTGAGAATGCGAAAGAAAGAAATTTTCATATCTTTTTGAAGGTTCGTCTAATTAAGTTTTAAATTCGGGGACCGAATTTTCTTAAGGGAGGAATATTGTAACATAATGGAAATTTAGAAATAAATAAAATTAATTAATTTAATAATAAAATGCCAATTTTAAAAAGTTATTAAAACAAAATAGGACATTTTCATAAGTAGTATGTGAAACAAATTAAATTGAAATTTTAGTATGTAGCATTAATCTATTATAAGGGTTTTAGTGATAAATTTAGCTTCATTTTAATAAAATGGTGTTTATATAATAACATAGGTAGTGAAGGGTCTTTTTGTAAAATTTAGGAAAAATGTGCAAACTTGAAATTGTTGAGGGTGTATATGTAAAAGGGTTAGAAAATGTTTTGGTTCAGAAATTCCTCAAAATACCACAAATTAGGATTTATCTTATACCTCCACCTCATCCTTGCATGAAAACCCCACCTTTTCTTCTTGCTACACCACCTCCTTGCATGAAACAAGCACACCCTTGCTTGGTGACACCTCCTCGTATACCTCACTCATTCTCTTTATCCTATACCTTGTGTTCAGATCACTTAGCCAAATAAAAATCAGAAAAGATCAAAGAAAGAAAGAAAACACTTGAAATCATAAAAGAAAAATAAAGAGAAGAAGAACTAGGAGCTAAAGAGTTCACCATCAAGCTAGGAGTGAAAGACTTGGGTATCTTGGAGGAAGTCTTTTAACCATCCTCAGTAGGTATAATTCTTAATTCAGTAGGTTTTAGTTCTGTAATTTGTAAAATTTTAGAAAATGGTTATCAGAAAAGTTGGTATTTTAGGGAAATATAGTCTCTGTGAAGATCTGCTATCACTTAGATAATAACTAATTTGACCAAACAGTGCCTAAATGTTGTATGTTGGACCTAGAAAAAACCTTAGAAGAACGAACCCAGGGGCTCGGATTTGGGACGGCGACCTATAGGAGAATTCCGGCGTCGCCGGATTTTTGAGGAAGTTTGGTGATTTGGGTTGTTGGGTAGGTATATGTGTAGGTGTTTGGTTATTTTGGTATTGTTTAAATAAGTTAGTTTAACTGTATACAAATCTGGGAGCTAATATCGAAAAAAGGTATCAAAAATCTAAAATACGACACGGTTAAAACGTAACGCGTTCTGTTTTCAGTCGCGATGCAGCGTTGGGTTAAATTTCAGTGAGGTTAAGTGTTAGATCGTTTGCAATAGTCGTACGTAATGTAATTAGCACGTACAACTTGTGTTTCGTGATTTTTTCCGTATCGGAATGTAGCCATTTTCTTATACAAGTTAATTAATTATTAGATTTGAGTGCGGGGACTTCGGAGGCCACAAGGAAAGGAAAAGGATTGGCGATTCCTGAGTAGATACGACGTATTTCCGGTGAGTAGACTAAACATCTACCGGGGGATTGTGTAAAGATAGTGTGATACGCCCGTATTTTGTTAATTTGAAAGAATTGACTTTATATGCGAAGTAAATAATATGCATCACTATGTTAGTAGTTGTTAGAACACTGCACAATTATCGACGAGTTATGTCGCACATGCACATCTTTACATGTTACACTACACCTCGTCGATATTAACATGTCACTTTTACACTAAATAATTAGCTTGTTAAATATGATTCTATCATACCTTAAACAGCATTCACAGTAGTACTTTGCCTAAATAACATCATGTTTCGTATTTAAATGTTCGAAGTTGATATAAGAGAAATTATATTATTGAGAATTTATGGTTTTGAGCTTTCCTATACTATTGCATAAATCCAGTGATTTTTCATGATTGATGTGACACGTCCACCATGAGATGTTTTTATGATTTAGTTTTATTCCGGAGATAGTGGTGAAATACGGCGGATATCTTGATGATACCGATCGGTATTATTAATTACAGGGTCGTTCGTGGAATGATGCCTGAGAGAAATGGAAGTTTTGTGTTGATGATGGACATGGAAAGATAAATTTTATTGGGAATAAATGATGAGATTTCAGTTTTGGTTATGTGATTAGCAGTACATATTCATTGTTTCCTGATTAAAAAATCAGGAATTACCTCAATGAGGTATCACGTGTTCACACGTGACCAATGGTTATGTGACGACACGTGATGGGTAAAACTTCATCAAACAGAAGCGAAAACGAGCTGCTGAAAAATAACTCAATTGAGGGTCACGTGCTTACACGTGACCAATGGTCACGTGCCAGCACGTGACAGGCTTTGAAGGCTTTACAGCTTAAAAGAATTTAATTCTAAAAGTCAAAAATAAATACCTCAACGAGGTGTCACGTGCTCACACGTGACCAGTGGTCACGTGTTGACACGTGATGGTTAAAACAACAACATAAACAAACTGTTAAAAAATAACTCAATTGAGGGTCACGTGCTCCCACGTGACCAAGGGTCACATGCCAGCACGTGACAGGCTTTTGAAGGCCTTACAGCTTAAAAGAATAGAATTTAATTCTAAAAGTCAGAAAAATACCTCAACGAGGTATCACATGCCCACACGTGACCAATGGTCACGTGTTGACACGTGATGGTTAAAACAACAACATAAAAAAAATGGCTGTTAAAGGACTCAATTGGGGGTCACGTGCTCACATGTGACCAAGGGTCACGTGTCAACACGTGACTGGCTTCAAAAGCCTTACAGTTAATAGAATTAAATTCTAAAAGCTTCTAAATCTTTCCAAATGGAAAGGGATTATGGGGACCGTTGGATTAAAGATCCAAGGGTGATTAAAAATCACCAATTTATGGAAAAATCTTCGGCAAGGAAAGATTTCCCTAACTCTCACCAGAAATAACAAACAGAATATCTTTGTATTGAAAATCCAATGGTGAATAAAATTCACTTAATAATCTAAAGGCTCATATTAATTATGAAAAAACAATCAAATCTTTCAATGAAAGATTTACTAAACAAATTGATTCTTTTCCTTCTCCTGAGCCAGAGGAGAGTTTTAAAGGGGGAGAGGGGAAAGTTTTGGAATCTTAAAATTTCAGAGAGAGAAAAGAGGAGAATTTAATTTTTTACAAAGAAAAACCCTAGGTAAGAAAAGAAAGGGAATCAAAGCTTCAAAAAAGAGAATTTAATTCTCAATCTAAGAGTTTAACTCTTCTACAAAAAAGAACTTAGTTCTTCTTCTGGTTGAAGATCTGCACAGAGCACATCTCCCCATAAGTTGAGAATTTAATTCTCATCGGGTCGAGATCCTGCCATGCAGATCCTAAACTCAGAGGGGGAATTGAGTTTTGAGAATTTAATTCTCCCAAACTCACAAGAATTTAATTCCTCCAAGATATGAAATTAGGGTTTGAACCCTATCTGAGAATTTAATTCTCCCAAAATTATAGGAATTTAATTTCTTCAAGATGGATGAAACTAGGGTTTAACCCTAATTGAGAATTTAATTCTCTCAGATTAACAGGAATTTAATTCCTCCAAGACAGAATCAGGGTTTCACCCTATACAAGAATTTAATTCTTTTACATATATGAGAATTCAATTCCTTTAAAAGAAAATTAGGATTTTACCCTACATAAGAATTTAATTCTTTCACAATAGGAATTTAATTCCTCCAAAGTTATAATTAGGGTTTAACCCTACGGGGAATTTAATTCTCAGAATAAAATAAAGAGACTAAAGAGATCTCTGTGCATGAAAAAGACTGAGGTCACATGCCCTTACGTGACCCCTAAAAAAAATCCCCAGAAATGAGAAGGGAAGAGCTCAGAGGCAACGCCTCACGTGCTCCATGTGATCCCCGAAACACAGAAAGAAAAAGCAAAGGAAATAGAAGCTTTGGGCGCTCTCATGTGACCCCTTAGCAAGTGCTTTAATAATCAGTGTATAAGTCTCCATCATGTGTCAACACGTAATGCTCAAAATAAAAATAAAAGTGTTTTAACACTTAATTGCAGAACAAAGAAAAGAAATCTGATCCCATCTTTGGGCGCCCTCACGTGTCCACACGTGACCCCTTTTTCTTTAGTGTTTAACACTAATTCGAGAGCTTTATTCCCAGTGTTTAACACTGATTATCCTTGAGTGTTTAACACTAATTTGAAACTCTTATTTCCAGCGTTTAACACTGTTATTTTCTAGTGTTTAACACTAATTTGGGATTCTATATTTCCAGTGTTTAACACTGTTGTTCTTTAGTGTTTGACACTACTTTTAGCCAAATTGGCTAATTTTCCAGAGGCAAAAGTCCATCCTCCAAATGAATCTCAAAATTGAGCAAATCAAAGATGGAAATGTTTAACATTGCTGAATAATATGGGCTTAAACCTAGACAAATGTCTAATGGACCAACAAAGGGCCAATATGTCAAACTTAATTGGACTTAGCCCAAATTGACCATAAGTCCTCAATCCAGACTTAACTGAGCCAATGTGCTCATAATATAATTAATTGGTCTTTGTTCCAAACTGGGCTACAGATCATTTAATCTACCTTGGTTCAAGGGTACATCTCTTCATCCCTTTGATATTTGTCGTTGTAATCCCTCAACGTCTTCAAAGAGGTGACGGGTCCCAACAACCATACATTCCACGGACTGTGGGGTCCTTAAACTCATGGACTATGATGTCCTTAAGCTCGACCGCGATGTCTCAAAACTAACAATGGACTGTGGGGTCCTTAAACCCATGGACTGTGATATCCTTAACCTTGACCATGATATCTTAAAACTAATAACGGACTGTGGGGTCCTTAAACTCATGGACTATGATGTTCTTAACCTCGACCATGATGTATTAAAACTAACAATGGACTGTGGAGTCCTTAATTCCACGGACTATGATGTCCTTAACCTTGACCGAGATGTCTTAAAACTAATAATGAACTGTGGAGTCCTTAAATCCATGGACTATGATGTCCTTAACCTCGACCGCGATGTCTTAAAACTAACATTAGACCACCAGGTCCTTAAACTGGTAATCGACCGCAATGTCATTAAACTAAACAATAGAGCCCAATTGCTCTTTTGTCGGATCTAAACGATCCCATTAAGTTGATCTTAGACTAAAATGAGACTAACGTATCTTTAACAAACGTTTAAGTTGATCTTAGTCTCAAATGAGACTAACGTATCCTTAAACCCAAACCCCCAAACCCAAATCTAAGAAAATACGGATTTGGACTAATCCATGCCCTACGGGCGACAAAATAACTTAGTCTCCGTATACAATCCACGGGCAACCAAACACAAAACAAACACCCACGACACGAAGTGACCATCTAGAGAAGGAGAAAGTTGTTACTGCGATACGGTAGCGTAATTAACTGCAGGAGATTGCGCCTGCAGGGAAGAGCGTCCCCACAATCAAAAACCCCTCGAACGAGGGGGAATCTGACGAAGTCTGCTACATCGGCCGCATCCATTTAAACCTTCGATACATGGTGCCATAAATCAACTTGACATCTTCGGAGAGGTGGACGGATAGCACCAATTAGCATCTGCCCCGAATTTCAGGCGAGACAGTCTGTCTTGCGCCGTCTTTCGGAGGGGAACAGTTTCTGGCATGCCCAGTGGGACCTCTTCCTCTTTCCCCTCCACAATTCGTGTGTCGTGTTCGCGAACTAATCGCGGTTTGCTAATGGTTGCCCTTGGGTTTCGAGGTACTATGATTTGGCGTTTTGCTTAGTGCAGAAAGCAAAGGATCAATGGCGTTCACCTGCTCGAAGTGTTCCACATGCAACTGCAACCCACGTTCTGCCCCAACTGGGGGCATAGCCTACGGGCCCCAAGCGGCCTCCCTGTTCACGATGCCCGTGGAACAGGTCACTCAAGCCACCATAGGGTTATTTTTCGGGACCATGCTCCCGCCGACGAGCTTCACCGTTCCTGTGCCAACGCCGGAATTTCCCAAGAAGTCGGTCTTCGATCGGCTTACAGCTACTACGGCCCCTCTCAACGGGTCGTCCAACACCGGCGCCTC
The DNA here is from genome assembly GCA_030015575.1 of Agapanthus africanus. NCBI lineage: Eukaryota > Viridiplantae > Streptophyta > Magnoliopsida > Asparagales > Amaryllidaceae > Agapanthus > Agapanthus africanus. Next base: position 369,562,736 of record CM057349.1, on the reverse strand, counting down.
GGTCTTCTCCAGATTGGGCCAGAGTTCAGGTGGGTCCATCATGAAGCCTGCACCTCCAGAGAAGGTTATTCCAAAGAAAGTAACCAGCCCTGCTCCTGAAGTCGTCAAGGCGACTTCTCCTGCCAAGGGGTCAGTCTTTACAAGACTGACCATCCCAGCTCCCGCTCCTGCTACTGAAAGGACATCAGTCTTTAACAGGCTGACACCAGCAACGACCCATCACCTGAACAGGGGGCAAGATAAGGCCATTCCCATCACCGAGCCAACTCCATCGGCCCGACATGCTCGACGTCATCACTGGCGCCGGGTAAGGAAGGCCGGGGGCAACTCCCCCTCTGGGCTAACTCCACCAGCCCCGACGGCGGAAATTAATGCTGCTGTTCCAACCGGGAACAGCTTTGAGCTGCTAAATAAGGTGCGTAGGAATTCTCCTACCGCCGTACTGAAAAGATCTCCTCCTCTAGTGGAGAATGTTGCGGAAACAAAGCCAGAACAGTCCCCTCAGCGGCTGTCTTCCAAGATCTACAAAGTCTGGCGGTAGGTCCGGAACTCAGTGGTTGATCAAGACTGCCCTCGCCGACAGAAAAGGGCGAAGGTTGAACAAGAAGAAAGCCATCTTCCCAAGCCATGGAAAGCTATCTGGGTGCTCACCGCGATGGCTCCCTCAACTTCGACCGCTCATAAGAAGAGAAGGCCGGTGAAGATCCCCGTGCCTGTGACAAATGTCAAAGGCACTAAACCCAAACGCCCTAAGTCTGGGGGCATGGTGGTACATACTGTTTACATGGCATCCGGAAAGGAGGATAGCCGCGCTTCGATGGGTCACCGACCACTCACCCGATCCATCACAAAAGCTCAGGAACAGCAGCAGCAGAAGCTTCAGGAGATGCTAACTGCAATGGCCGCACTCACCGGGCCAAAAGAAAGTCCGAAGACGTCATTGGAACAACGTCGTGAGCACGAGACTGATATGGAGTTCCTTCGAAGAATGCTCGAAAAGAAGGACAAAGAGGCTGCGGAACAAGCGGCCAATATAAAGCAAATGGCTCTTCTGTTCCAAGACATGGTCGGGATAATGATACAGCCGGATCCTCCAGCCGAAGATCCTCCGATTATCCTCGAAGATGATAAAGGAGAAACGTCAAATCCACCTCCGGCTCTTTCAACAGCAAAAGAGGAAACAATCTCTAAAGCTGCCCTGGATGACTATATTTCTCAGCAAATAAGAGTTCACCAGGCAAATAAGGCAGCCGGCCAAGTTGTCAAAACAAGGCGACCGTATCCAGGCTGGTATGATCAGATAAAGTACCCGTCGGGCTACACAATCCCCAAATTTCACGTATACAAGGGGACAGGCAATCCCTATCAACACGTCGCCCAGTTCAGAGCTCTGTGCGGCAACACCGGCGGCGATGATAAGCTCTTACTTCGCCAATTCGTCAGCAGTTTATCGGAGACGGCGTTTGAGTGGTACTCCGAGCTTCCAAACGACTCCGTCAAAACTTTCGCAGAGATGGAGTTGCTATTCACTCAGCGATTCACGAGCGCCAGCGAACGCACCCCAATAACGGCGTTGATTAATGCAAGGGTGAAGCTGGGCGAAACTTGTGTTCAATATGCAATCCGATGGCGGAACCTGTGGTCGAAGTGTGAACAGCGCATTGAAGAAGCACCAGCGGTGGGCATGTTCGTAGGCACCCTAGATCCTCATGCAACTATTTTATAGTTCATGATGTTCTTCAAACCGACCACGTTCCAGGCTTTAATCGATAAGTTGGCCCAGATGGATCAAATGGGTCATAGACCGTCTCCCCCAAAGCCGGAACCTCGGAACGACAAGGGTAAAGGGAAGGCGACCTTCGTTGCGAACACCCAACAACAGCCCAGTGCCCCAAAGCTAGCGGATCAACTGGAGGAGAGACGACGCTATTATAATGAGAAAATGAAACGTCCTTACTCGTTCCCACGGGATAAAACGAAGAGGTTGTTTGAGCTGGCAGTGCGCAATAAGCTTATCAATTTGCCAAACCCAAGGCGACCACCACAACCCAGCGAAGTGAATAATCCCAATTATTGCCCTTACCACCAAACGGTAAGCCACCCGATCGAGGATTGCTTTGTTTTTAAGGGATGGATCGAGGATCAGTACCTACAAGGCAAGTTTGCGCTGTCTGAGAAGTGGAAAGTAAACCCACCACAACCGCACGCTCCGAAGAAGATGGACACACCGGGGGCAATATGCTCTTTTGTTGAAGAAGCCCTATGGGAGGTCGTTCTTTCGGCCAAAACCAAAAGGATGGTGAATGATCTCCAGACATGCCCGGCGATCAAATGGAAAAATCCGCTAGAACCCCAGATCATCGAAGGAATGCTAAAGCCGCGCCTAACTCCAAAGATTGGTGGTGATAGCCAAAGTGTTCACATCCAGCCGCCAAAATCTTCGAAAAAGAAGAAGAAATCCAAGAAGCCCGAGAAGCCTGGCGACAAGCGCACGGACCTACAAAAGAAGATTGACGCGCTGGAAGAGTATAACCAGAAGGCGCGGACTCCAATCACGCTCCAATAGTTCCTCAGCCACGTCCTTGAGGACGAAAATGATGGATAAGACTCATCAGATGAATCTAAGGACTATGTAGCAAGTTGTCATATGATCTCTCACTCATTGATAGATGATGAAGAGACTCCTTGCACAGAGAAACTGGGGGCAGGTCCCAAGCCGGAATTTCTATGGCCGTCAAACGAAATGATCGACGCCTTCTTGAATGAAATTCATCTGAAAAGTAAAGCCAATCGGGAGCGTAAGATGGCCATATTTGAAAGAGCCAAACGCCGCCGACTGGACGAAAGAATCGAGATGCTCCTGCCAAATCAAAGGACATCGGTTGCAAATAAAAACAAGACCAAGACGAGGAAAAGGTTTGCGAAAGCCATATCTGTGGGAATGAAGCTACCACCCTCCGAAGGAAGTACTCTTGGTAAAGCCGAAATGTGTCCGAGCTATTGCTTATATCATCGAAAGATTGTGCACCCCACCGAAGAGTACAACGCTTTTAAAAGATGGTGGCAGGGGTATGTTGCTCACCGGCAACATTTTAAGCGGTTGAAATGCGAAACTCGTCGGGAGCAAAGAAGTACGACCAAGGAGTATAAGAGAACTTCCAGCAACTGTCACATGGTCAACGCTGGGGAATCGCAAGTTCTCACCTTCGGAAGTGACTCTGACGAAGAAATGACTCTTGGCCCTTTCTTCAAAGAATCCACGTCAAGAAAAGAGGAAGAACCGAAGCCCTGTGAAAACATTCAGCTGCGTAATCGCACGCTTCCTGAAAAGAATCTCGGACCCACGAGTAGAAAAGATAAGGGAAAAGAAAAAGTCTCTGAGGATATCGCCCTGGATGACCATGTCATGAAAGAGCTGACTGCCAAGGACCCGCCAAAGAAGAACAAGGTGGACTACAATGTTCTGGCACACTTGAGAAAGTTACCCTCGCAGCTCAGCATTCTCGACGCCCTTTTACTATCCAAAGAAGCGAGAGATTCATTGATCAAGGCGCTACAAGAGCCAGAGCAATTCCAAGCTTTTCTCGCCGAAGAAAAGATGAAGGACGAGCTGGAGGAAGTGCACACAGCCGATGTCTCCTTCGGCGACGAAGATCTCCTACTTAGGACATGTGAGCACAACCGTCCCCTCTATGTCTCAGGATACTGCCACGATATAAAGATAGGCAAAATCCTGGTCGACAATGGGTCTTCCGTCAATCTCCTTAACGTGCGTGTGTTGAAGGAAATCTGCATGAGCGTCCAACATCTCGCTCGTGATAAAGTCACTATCTCTGGTTTTGACTTCCAGTCATCGCGGACTCTCGGGTCTGTGATATTGACATTACGATTCGGGTTACTTGTCACGGATATTAAATTTCACGTCATTGACGCTAAGACATGCTACAATGCTTTGCTCGGTAGGCCTTGGTTGCATGAGTACAACATTATTCCTTCTACACAGCACCGGTGTATGAAGTATTTTAAAGATGGCCTCGAATACACTATGACGGGAGAGTTAAACCCATTCTCTGTGAACGAAGTCCGTAAGTATGAAGACGCAAAATACTTCTTACCAGACTTCGAGGATACGGAAAAATGTCACCAACCGAAAAACAAAACTATCACCACTATTCTAGTTTTCGGGAGTGATGCCGAGGAGGAAGAAGAGATAGTTTATTCGGGGCCGCCTCGACGTAACAACCCGGGACCGTCCGCCCCCATGTTGATCTTCGGCAGCGACTCGGAGGACGAGGTTAATGCTGTATTCTCCGCTCGGCCATCAATACGAGCTTTCGCTGGCAATAATCAGAGTCTGCAAATTATCCTGGTTCCGCGGGAGCATTACAAAGATCTCGATGCACTCAAAGCTTATAGTGTGCAAGAACTACAGACATTCTACGTCCCTCCCAGGCGAGAAGGCGCAAAAGGCAATCCTATTTTACCGCTCCGGGGAAACCAGAACGGAGAAAGAAATCTGGCATGGCGCCGATTCTACACTCGACAGGCTCCAGCCCATCCGCTTGCCCAGATATTACTCGGAAGGCTTAAAAAGGCTCTTGAAGCGCCAAGGGGTACCTTTCAAACAGACCATTCGACAAGCTCGGTTCTACAACAGGATTTGGGGTATCCCTGGAACTCAGCGCAAGCTGCCCAACGGGAGAATGGAAACGCTCGGGCTTGGATATATAAAATCCGAGAAACGGGAACGAGTCCATGGTTGCTATGTCATATATAACTTCGATGAAGAAGAGGACGCCTTGTCAGAAAACGCCGACTACGAACCAAAACAAGATCCTGCAATCAAAGTGCCGAGCCCATCATTTGAAGAACGAATGGAAAAGCTTATCAGGGAACCAGGTCAAACGGTTCGAGACGACCATAATCGCGAAATGGCCATCTATGAGAAAGCCAGGACGCAATGCCTTCTTCAACAGGCTACAAAAGATGAAAATGCTTCTCCCTGTCAACCTGTTGTGTAAAGGGCCCGCCGCAAAGGCAGAAACAAGTCAAAAAGCGGAAAAGGCATTCAGCAACGACAAAGTGGGACCAGGAAGTCAAGCGATCGGGAATCGAGCGGTCCGGATTTGTCCCTTATGAAGAAGATGAGTCGAGCATATTCTTTTCCTCAAGACAAGGCAAAGAAGATACTTGACCTCGCTATAAAACATCAAATGATTACACTCCCGGAGTCCAAACACCCCGAGCAAGCAGGTGAAGTCTCTCACCCAGACTATTGCTCCTATCATAGGGCAATAGGACATCCTATTGAAGACTGCTTTACCTTCAAGAACTGGGTTGAAGATCAATATCAGCTCGGCAAATTCGCTCTATCCAGCAGTTGGAGGGTAACACCGCCGCAGAAGAATGAACCCAAAGCCGCGCATATAGCGAGAATAGAACCAGATCAACATCGGTCTTAGAAGCGAGCTCGTATTTATCATATGATAGCGCTATCAAAAGAAGAGCCCGAGAATATAGATGAACTCCCCTGGTGCCTCGAAAACAATGATGACGAGGTGATTTCAGAATTCCCACCGGCCCCAAAAGAGCTAGAAGATGGAATACATACCACTGCAGATAACCTCAAGAAAATTGATTTGGGGACGGCGAATGACCCGCGACCAACATTCGTTAGTGAGTTGCTGTCTGAAGAAAGGGTAGCTACACTAAAAGACGTGCTTATGCAGCATAAGGATTGCTTCGCGTGGAACTATTCCGAAATGCCAGGATTAGATCCAGAGATTGCTGTCCACAAATTAGCAATATCCCCAGACGTCAAGCCAATCAAACAAGCACCGAGAAGAATGCGGCTCGAGCTTGAGATGAGTATCAACGCCGAGGTCAAGAAACAAATCGACTCCGGCTTCATCCAAGAGGTTCAGTATCATGAATGGATCGCCAACATCGTCCCGATGATGAAGAAAAATGGGACAGTACACATATGTTTGGACTTTCGGGATCTCAACAAAGCTTTCCCGAAGGACGATTTCCCAGTACCGGTCGCCGAGCTAATGATAGACAATTCGTCCACTCACGAAGTTTTCTCCTTCATGGACGGCTCGTCGGGATACAATCAGATAAAAATGCATCCCGAAGACCAGAAGCACACCGCTTTCCGGACTCCTTTGGGTATATTCTGCTACAAGGTGATTCCCTTCGGTCTGAAGAACGCTGGTGCCACCTATCAGAGGGCCATGACGAAGATCTTAGATGATCTCATACATGAAATCGTCGAATGCTATATCGACGACCTCGTAGTGAAAAGCAAATCATACGAGAAACATCTCGAGCATCTGAAGAGCGTATTTCAACGCCTTCGACAATACAACTTGAAGATGAACCCTCTCAAGTGCGCATTCGGAGTTTCCTCGGGCAAATTCCTGGGATTCGTTGTCCGACACCGAGGTATCGAGATAGACCCGTCGAAGATTAAGGCGATCATGGAAATGCCCCCGCCAAGAACCCTCAAGCAGCTGCGATCTCTCCAAGGAAAGCTCGCATATATCCGGCGATTTATAGCCAACCTTTCAGGGAAGTGCCGTTCTTACAGTCACCTGATGAAGAAGGGAACCCCTTTCGTTTGGGATCACAAATTCCAAGGCGCGCTAGACGACATCAAGCAGTATCTGCAAAACCCGCCGGTGCTGGCCGCTCCGGTCAAGGGAAAGCCCCTTATTCTTTACACAACAGCCCTCGAAGGTTCTTTAGGCGCATTATGGGCACAAGAAAACGACCAAGGAAAGGAGAGAGCCCTCTACTATTTGAGTCGAGTTCTCTTGGGGGAAGAAAGCAATTATTCTCCCATCGAAAAACACCGCCTGGTGTTGATCTTCGCAATAACGAAGCTCAGGCACTATGCGTTGGCGCATGAAGTCCGTCTTATATCGAAGGTGGATCCCCTCAAATACTTGTTGTCAAAGGCCATATTTACGGGACGGCTCGCTAAATGGGCCTTGCTCCTGATGGAGTTCTCAATAACCTATCATCCTCTTAAGGCAGTGAAAGGCCAGGCTATCGCCGACTTTCTCGCTGAGCATCCAATACCTGCTGATTCTCCTTTAAACTGCGAACTGCCAGACAAGCATGCGTTCGATGCGATCGACAGTAATGGTACCTGTTGGGAACTTTATTTTGATGGAGCGTCTTCCATGAAGAAGCGCAAACAGAACACCCATATAATCAAATCGGGGGTAACCTTATCTTCGTGACCCCACAAGGAGGGATAATGCGCTTTGCTTTTTCCTTAACAGAGCCGAGGACAAACAATGAAGCCGAGTATGAAGTTTTGATAGCAGGCCTCGAGATCGCCATCGACATGGGAATTGAGAACCTCCTCATATAAGGAGACTCCCAACTGGTCGTTAGTTAAGTAAACGGTGACTATCAAACGTGTAAACCAGAGTTGGTGAAATACGGCGAGAGGGTACAGCAACTGCTGACTCAAATACCTTTCTACATCTTGGAAAGCATACCGCGCGCGGAAAACAGCAAAGCGGATGCATTAGCCAAGCTCGCTAAAGAACTGGCCGACGAAAGCCTCGATGACGTGAAGATCATTGTGCAAAGCCGTCGGGTTCTTGCACCGGCGGAAATATCTCCGGAGTCGTTCGAAGAAAAAGGAGCGATTGAGCAAATGACTATGCAGATAAAAGATCAGGAAAAGGCTGAGGATTGGAGGGAAGTCTTTATAGACTACTTCAAATCCCGTCGAACGCCTGTAGATGCGTCCTCAAAACATCAGCTCATGAAGCGAGCCCTATCTTTCGCTTTCGTCAATGATACTCTGTACAAGAGGTCATTCGATTCTTTATGGTTAAGATGCCTGGGACCTGAAGAGGAGAAAAGAGTCATCCAAGAAACTCATGACGGACTCTGCGGTTCTCACCAAGCGGGCCCGAAGATAAAGTTGAAGATTAAACGGATGGGCTACTACTGGCCCACGATGATTCAGGACCACCTCGAGTATGCGAAGCAATGTCACTCGTGCCAGATCCATGGGGACTTTATCCATCAGCATCCGAATCCACTGCATCCAACAATGGCAAGCTGGCCATTCGAAATGTGGGGAACTGACATAATCGGCCCCATCGAGCCAGCATCGTCCAGAAGACATCGATTCATTTTGGTAACAACTGATTACTTCTCCAAATGGGCAGAAGCAGTACCACTGAGGGAAGTGAAGACAGAGAATATCCTCCATTTCTTCAAGACACACGTCATTTATCAGTTTGGAACTCCGCGACGGATCATCTCCGATAACGGACCAGCCTATAGAAGCCACAAGATCAGCCGCTTTGCACAACAGCACAACATAGACTGGAGATACTCCTCGGTTTATAATCCGCGAGCTAACGGTCTAGCTGAGGCTTTCAACAAAACCTTAACAAAGATCGTGAAGAAGACGGTGTCCCGAAATAAGAAGGACTGGCACGAGAGACTGCATGAAGCTCTCTGGGCATATCGAACTACGTTCAAGACGGCCACGAACACAACACCGTACGCGTTGGTATTCGGTACAAAAGCGATACTCCCCCTCGAGATAGAGTTACCCTCTCTATGAGTGGCAGTTCATTACGAGCTAACGGACGAAGAGAACGCTCACCTTCGCCTCGAGGAGCTCGATGCCCTTGATGAAACCCGGCTCATGGCTCAACAAAATCTAGAGGCTTATAAAGCAAAGATGACGCGCTCATATGAAAAATTGACCAGGCCGAGGACATTCCACCAAGGCGAACTCGTGTTAGTGGTCAAAAGACCTATGATCCCCGATCGTGCTAAACGAGGGAAATTCAAGCCGAATTATGAAGGCCCGTACATCATAGACTAAGTCTACCAGGGTGGAGCCTATCTACTCATGGACATGCATGGCAAAAGGCCCTTCAGGCCAATAAATGGTCGCTTCCTGAAGAAATACTACGCCTAACGAGTCACGGCCTAGGTCAATGATAGATGACGACGACTATGTCCACTCGCTATCTTCCTAAACCTAAACTCTATAAGAGGTAAACGACTTCCTTAACAACGGACCTAAACGTCCTTAAACTAACAATGGACCGAAACGTCTTTAAACTAACGGTGGACCGAAACGTCCTTAAACTAACAACGGACCACTATGTCCTAAAACTAGCTGTTGACTGAGATGTTGAAAAACTACGGCGGATTGCAGCATCCCAAAGCCGATACAAAAAAAAAGAATAAAAAAAGAAAACGGTATGTCCATAAGCAAAATAGGCACGGATGAAAACCCGAAAGGGCTCCGTGAGTAAAAACAGCAGGGCTACCGGCGAGTCTTGTGAAAACCGAAAGGGCGCAACCTCGTTCAAAAAAAAAGGAGAGAAAAAGAATAAGAAAAAACAAAAAAAACGGTATGTCCATAAGCAAGGTGGGCACGGATGAAAACCCGAAAGGGCTCTGTGAGTAAAAACAGCAGGGCTACCGGCGAGTGTTTGTGAAAACCCGAAAGGGCGCAACCTCGTTAAGAGAAACTTGCAAGGTCCTCTCGACCTTGTGAGGAGAAATCACCCGCGTGAGATCTGTTGGATATATATGCCCTAGAGGCCTTCATTGTATAGGATACTGGGATATGTATGTACATAACAGTCTTGCTTAATATGATAGTACGCTATTTGGTTTGTCTTTATCTTAACGTATGATATATTTTGCGTAGTATTCATATATATATATATACGTGTTGATAAAGCCCATAGGGTGTTTGCCTGACTTCAGGCATTATGATGGCAGTCATACTAGTGGGAGCTGGATAGTCAATAGGCACATCCTTAGATGTCCTTGGTCGCAGGAGTATCGAGACTGGGCATCGATACTCCGGAGTAGACTGGTGTATAAATATCTAGACCCTGAGGAGGGGCGATGGATTGGTCCCGCAACCATTGGTGGAGTGCACCTAAGATTGTATACAGATGCTCACTGGGTGTGAGTACACCGGACAGGACTCGCCGAGAACTGACTGGATGGTATTTATACCTAACGTCAGATAGCAGTTCTCAGGTGACATGTGTGCAGATAGTCCGTTGACTTAAAGTCGTCATTTGTCTCGTGTGAGTACCCACTGTGCTTTGATTACTACCCTACCACGGTTCAAAGGAGTCGTGCACAGGTTTTAGTTGGGCACAATCCTGGGCCACGTGGAAGCAGTGAGTGACTGTTAGGGATTCGTCTCTCCCGGTATAGGGAGTTGATATCGCACGGTGATCGGTTGGTCATTACCATAAAGTCCCTGGCCAGGGCTGATTGAGAATTACTGATAGATTGATCAGTAGATTCTCGGATGGTGATAGAGCCATACCGACATGACTTGTACGATTATTAGGGGTCTGACGTTTACCACCTCCCTAGACCAGACATGCGATACTCTTAGACGAACAGACCGGACTGCACGGATATTGTCACGCACAGGCTCAGCAGGAGTTCGGATGAGTATCCTCACCGGCCTTCTTATCGACATCTACATGGGGACCGTTACGTACAGCTAGTGCCGCTTGCGGTCTGTGGTTAAACCCACTGCCAGCGTAGTAGTCGAGTCTTTAGAGTCCCACACAGAGTTTTTCCAACTCCAGGCGAAAAGATATAGAGGTCATACGGTTTTACGACAAAGGGTTCGGACGCATACGTGTTTAAACGCACGTACGGCATTCGGACAGTTTTTACTAGCCGGCTTTAGTTTAAGCCAGATTCTAGTATCAGGTTATTGGATTTATACAGTCTAAAGTTTTTCCATGTTTTCATGGATGCGAGGGGCGTTCTCGTAATTTTCCGGGAAGCTTCTAGAAGGATGATGACTAAGGAGGTTAAGGTGGCATTTTCATTAAATGCAAATTGTGACTCATTTATGTGATTCACTATGTCATTAATGCATCATTTATTGCTTAATGACTCACATAGTGAATCACTCATATTGAATTAATGAAGCATAGTGAATAATCATTTAAATTCATTTATTTGATAATTCATTATGTTTTATATATTCAAGTGAGAAGCTTTTCTATTTTCATATCATCTCCACCTTCTCTCTCCTCAAGATCACTCTCTCTTCAAACACTAATCCTACCACTCATGAGTTGAGACCAAGGATTAGTATAAACTAAACACTCAATAACCTAACTCTATATCATCTTAGTTACTTTGATTAGCAACTAGAGAAACAAAGTAACCTCAAGTTTAGAGGTTATAGCTTGGATTAGGGTTCTCGGGTGGATCATCTATCACGGATAGGAGGCCGAGGAGGACTTAGAGAACATAAAGACGAAGGACTAGAATCATTTGGTATAATTTCTTTACATAGTAGCTTAGAACTCTATGCTTGTTGTTAATTATCATTTAGTAAAGATCTTCGGTTAGTCGATGTTTACATACGAAACAAGATCGTTTTTCATATTTCCGCCTCCCCGCAACTCATGGGGTGTTGTACATCGACTTACAGTGGTATCAGAGCCTCACTAAACTATAATTAACTCATTTGCAAAGTCGTATGAATTTCGAACGGAAAACAAACCGGAAAATACACCGATATTGCATAGTTTCTGTCGATTTAAAAATGAGGTCTAAAAATTTTTCAGGGACCTCCAGTATAACCAGCATGAAAATATAAGAACACAGAAGAAAAATGGGCTCCTGAATCGGCCACTGAGCCGCGGCCGATCCCACCGATCCGCCGCGGATCCGCGGTCGAGTTGGGGCCGATTCAGCCCAGTTTTCCTCTGTGCATCTTTTATGATATTTTGTATTTTCTGGTATTGTTTATTTTCTGCTTAGGTTTCAAATTTACAGAGAAGATTTGGAGTAGAATTTAATGTGTTTAATTGATCGAAATTATACGATGTTTGCTTGTTTGATTATATCCGTGAACTGTATTATGTGTTCGTAAACCTCCCCTAACTGCTAGTATGTCGGTTGGCAGGGGGTTGCACATATCTGTAATGTTTTTTAGCTGTTTGTGGATATGAACTGTATTGGACTGTTGTGATGATTAGCCGGGTTGTGTGATGGGTTATTGTATTAATTCATTCGATATAATTGTAATAAAGCTGTAATATTATTTTGCGGGGCACATCCAGATTGCGGTTGTAGCCACCGTTAAATTATTTCTTTTTACTGTTTTTTCTCTTAGGATAGACCCAAAGTGGGGTGCACGAACTACCTGTTATTTCGAAGTGTTTAGTGGCCTACTCACGTTGTTGAGGGAGACCGCTTCACTTCGGGTACTTGGCGGGTAGTTTGCCGTACCCGTAGGGGTCTGGGGTGGGGTTATGGCTATTCATCACAACTGTGTAATCTGTCTTTCATTGCAGGCTCAAAAGAAACGCGGATTGCTTGCAAATCCAATATTGTTTATCTGTGATCTGGAATGCCTATTATTGTGTCTGACGAATGTACAATATCTATATATGATAGCAATTTAGACGTCACTTATGTTTTACACCCGCGCTAGCCCAGCCCCCGCTCTGCCGTTAGTTAAGTAACCTAACGGGTGATGACGGGACCCAGTGGCGAATGCGGATGGCATAAGAGGACGTTGTATTTTCGTTGTTATCTGTAATGATAGGTTAATTGATGGGACGCATTATTATTAATGCAAAGGAAAATAAAACCTAAACTGAATCGTTGGAACAATTTCTAAAACAACTCGGTTTTTCTTCAAAAAGCAAATTTTAAATGCAGAGCTTAAACCACTCCATTTAAATAAAAGCTATCATGGTTCCTTCGATCATATCAAGTTCATTACGTTAACGGTTTTTTGTCAAAAATCAGCCATAACCCTCCGTCATTTCAAATAGACAGCACATTGTATTCATGCTATGCTTGTTGGCCTACGTCAAGGCATAGTGAATGGTAGCAGTGTGGCTTGGTTATTTGTTGCATAGATAGATGCATTAGTATAGGAAAGACGTACAGCCTTGTTGGCCTACGTCAAGGGCATGTACGATGTACCTAAATTAATCAGGACAACGACGGGTAAAACTTGACTTACGTCTTATGACTTGTTGGCCTACGTCAAGGTCTATAAGAGCTTGGGGTATAAAAATTGTAAGTCCGCGGGGGCGCCCCGGCCGTCGATCCGACACCGGAAACGCGGAAACAAAAACTTTGCGAACTTTGTAAACCGGCACCACCGCGCACTTTTCACCCAGATCGGGCCATTAACCTAGCGACTAGCAAACTAGAAAAGAGTAGAGAAGCTATACCAAGCGATCCGTGTCCTTCGGTCTTCGTCTCCACTCCGATCTCCCGCGGAATCTCCGTCCGTCACGTCCTCGTCGGAAAGGGCACCACGTAGCCGGAATCTTTTACGGGCTCCCACCTCTTGACCGAGGCAACTCGGGCGCGAAGTTGGCTAGCCGACGCGTCCAAGGTTTGCTGTAGAATAGTGTATGAAACTTGTCTCTTGGGGTTTAGTTGCCTTTGATGTGGAGGAATGAAAATGTGAGCACAAGAGATTTTGGCCTGGAAAATCTCTTGCTGGAAAATGAACATGCACACAAGGAGCTTGGCAGGAGAATCAAAAATGCTCACTGGAAATGCTCTTTTTCACAAAAATTGTGAGCTCTTCTCTTAATAAATCGGCCCCAGCACACAAGAAAAGGAAATCACCATCACATTCAAGTGGGGGCCACGAAAATAGCATTTAGAAAAGAAAAAAAAATTCCACACATAAAAAACTTCTCCCCTTCTCACACATCATGTGGCCGGCCCCCCCCCTTTCAAGTGGGTGTAGGAAAAAGAATCAAAATCAAGTGGGGAAAAAGAATCAAAATCTAAAAGGATAATTGTCACAACCATTTCCAATCTCATTCTTATCACATAAATGCAAAAGAATGATGCAAAGAGAATCTCAAGATGATGGTCAAATCATAATCCACACATATGCAAGAAAACCCTCCACTAAACGTTATTTGCACAATTGCAAATAACACCCTCTAACGGAAAGTCCGGCCGTGAAGGAATAAAAGAAAACCGGCCGGAACGGAATACAAACTGGCAACTTCAGAAAACTGATCCCGTAATAAATTACAGGAAAACCCCGCTACTGCAAATACATGCCCGCATTTGTATTCCCACTGAACACAAATGCAAAGAGACAAAACTACACTATCAAATACCAGGATCCGGCCTAAGCCAAAGCGGTCTAGTAAAAACCCGTCCGATCACGATCCGTGCAATACCGCACGTATATGATCGAACCCTGCCATATCTCCATACGGCCTCTACAGCGTTTCGCCCGAAACCTGAGTAACTGTGTGTGGTGGACTCTAAAGACTCGTCAATACTATGGCTGTGGATTTAACCACTAGCACGTCAGAGGTATAAGCCAATACGTGACGGGCTACCAGGTATTGACCAAAAGGGACGTCGATGAGCGCACTCATCCTGACACCCTACTGAGCCTGTCAGTGACAATATCCGTACAGTCCGGTCCGTTCGTCTATGAGCATCGCATGGCGGGCCTAGGGGGTTGGTAAAAGTCAGACCCCAAAAGCGGTACAAGTCGTGTCGGAGTGTAGCCCAGAACACCCTGAGATACTACTGGAATACCTACCAGCAAATCTCCTGCCTTGGCCAAGGACTTTCCATGTTCTGGCTCTCCTAGACACAGCGCGACCTCACCCCCAATACCGGGAGAGACGAACCCCTGCAGATCCGCTCACTGCCTCCATGTGGCTCGGGACTGTACCCAACTAAAACCTGTTTGCACGACTCCTTTGAGCCGTGGTAGGGTAGTAATCAAAGCACAGTGGGAACTCACACGAGACAAATGACGATCTCAGGTCGATGAACTAACCTGTACACATGTCACCAGGGAACTGCTATCTGACGTCTGGTATAATCCCAACTAGCAGGTTCCCGGCGAGTCTTGTCCGGTGTACTCATAACCCAATGAGCACCTGTATACATCTTAGGTGAACCAACTGACACCAGTGGCTTGTGAGACCGGCCACCGCCCTTCGTCGGGGTCTCGACTGTATACACTAGTCTACTCTGGAGAATCGATGCCCTGTCTCGAAACTCCCTCGACTAGGGACCTTTTAAGGATGTGCTTATAGACTCCAGCTCTCACTTATATGATCTCCCTCATACTGCTGGTAGTCAAGCAAGAATCTTAGGGGCTCTATCAACGTGTAATAGCGACTCGTAAGGTCACCTAAAGCAGTACACGATGATAAAGATAAACCAGATAGCATACTATCATCTTGACTAAGACTGTCCTACTGGGATAGGTCCTCCCTCAATCATTGCAATCACGTGCCTGTGATCCAATAATTGACTCTGAGGGCACTATCTCCAACAATCTCCCACTTGCACTCAAGGCTAATTATTGCGATGTCGCATACTCACAGCCCGTGTGATACCGAACACCCAACTCCTCTACTAGTTAGTCTCACAAAGCTCGTCTGCGAAACTATTGCGTTCGAGGAATAGCCTCAGTGAGTGGATCCGCTCTGGTGTTTCTTTCTATGTCTCTCTTTATCTCAAGTTCGCGGAGAAAGCCATCTCCCGAAATGAGCAATACCTGTCTTAGAATGTGTCTGGATGTCTGATGGGACCTAGCTCATAAATGAACTCCAAATCCAAATATCTTAGACTGTATCGTCAACTGAACTTAATCAGTATCCTGCGCCATGCCTTTCCTCAGTATCCTCCTGGACCACCTGTCCAAAATACTGCCCCTCGTCAGAGGGAAAACTATAACTCTGACAGCCACTCTGCCATCCAGGTCACCTTGGAAGCCTGGAATGATAACCGTCTCCTAAAGGAGGCTGCCGTTATCAATTCCATAGAACATCAACTTATGTTCTAAAGCTGCTTCCGATTGTTTCTTCAGGATTGGATTAATATCAACTTATTGCATCTACTGCAAGAACAACATCTGGTGTGGTACTTGACATCTCATGATTGACTCAATTGCCTAAGCAAGTGATCTGCCAATCATGCACATCCCTCTCCCCTTTAGTCTGTAAGACACCTTTAGAGAGGGTGACTCCATCTCCTGCAGGTATACTACCGTGCCAGGAGTCGTCCATTCTAAATACTCATAGAATGCGGTCAAAGTACCCAGATTGGGAAACCACCCAAATCTAGATCTAAAACCATAGATCTAGTAACCAGAATGTCTGATATAATATCCAATTCCTATGTGGAGAAACTACTGTGTGACGACCAAAGTATAACCGATCGTAGTATAAGAATATCACTTCCTACTCTGTGTATGTCATCAAATACCAGGACATCACACTCTACTACCTTCTTAACAGATCCATCCCCTATTCTGATGAAGTCAAACCTATGACTGTCACATCAGAAATAGATGATCTATCTCCGCAATATCTGCTCTAGTCTATAAATAGACATAAGCCTGATGTCCACCAATGCTTCCGCTGCTCCCACTGACTATGACAACCCTCTGGCAGAGTCATATAGACGTGCACTTCTAAAGCCAGTTTAGAACGACGCTATACTCATCCTCCTGCCGGGTCTCACAGTCTGGAACAACAGCAATGGCAAGTCTGGGTAAACAGGAACCTCCCTGCCACCGTCCTTGAGCATACCGAAGTACCTCTCGAGTGCCTGAGGTTACCCACCGTATCTGCGGAGTGGCCAGTGGAATGTCAAACCAGATTGAATCTTTAGGTTCTTATCAAATCTTCAGTAATCGTTTGCGGTTCTGGAATCACTTCCAGTTCTACCATACTCCCACTACTGTTTTCTGAAAAAGTCCATTTTTATTAAAACTGTGGCGAGTCAAGAACAATATCACCATTGATCTTCCAGATGGTAGAAAGTTAACCCTCGTCATAGCCCGGGTCAACCCACAAACAGCCATTACAGAAACGTGCCTTGAGTTATCCGGAGTCTGGTTTTAAGCATAAGCCGGACAACTCCCCGTATCTTAACAATGTCAAGATATGAACTGTTCTATATCCAAGAAACAGAGGCATTGATTTAATTGAACCAGATTCAAATCATGCAGCTGTCTCCAGTGCATGTCAACTAAGTGGAAGGAGGCCGATCAGCGTTACTCAACTTAGGAATGCTTCCAATTATGAGTAACCTGAAAGAAAAACAAGATCTCTTAAACATTACTATCAACTGAATACCTTATACAAGTATCTACATCTTCGATCACCTTGAAGAATCCCGATACTTGCAATACCTGGTTCTCTACTTTATTCTTATACCTATAACTTCTCAAAACTTCGACCATGTGTTTCTACGAAACACTTGTCTAAGAACTAGAGAAGTTATAAGTAAACCGAATATAGTACGAGGACCAACCCCTCTGTCCTAATGGACACTGGACAATATACAATACTCTGTATAAGTCCCTTGAGTCTAATAACTCATTCACTGTGTGTCGTATGTTGAAAACTGTACTTATGGTTAAGAAGAATTACACCGCCGTTTAATGCTCCTTACCTAACCATCCACTGGTTTAGCTAAATGTCATAGACATAATTTCAAAAAGTTATGTCTCACTCTATAAAAATAGACGTACAGATATATCAATTTGAAATTGGTGCATAACAACGGATATTCAAAATCATATATTTTCCGTCCGGCAAACTACCCAGGTGGCTTCCTCAAATATCACCAATTACAACGAATCCCGATATAATGAGGGTGGTCACCTAATTCCCAATAACTTACTCTCACTCATCATCTGTAAAACCATACAGATGTGAGAATCCAACCTGGTAAATACATACCCTGGAGTAAGTGTCTAATTGGGAAATCAGTTTTCTTTTAACAGTACACAGTGAAACTGAAACATTGAAATGTTTCGATGGGGTATCCTGGTATTCCTAGTAATGCCTCTTCCATTATCCAAATTCACAATTGTAACCGTATAATTCTTTGCCACTTCTCCAAATCCCTTTTTATGTCTTTAGTCATTACCTTCTGTACACCCCTTTAGGCCAAATGGTTTTCTTCCTTCCCTACCGTTCGGCACCAGCCTATGGTTTGGAAGAAGACTATCCAATAAACGTAATGGGTGAACTGTCCCAGTCCTAGGAACACTCGCAATGCGAGAGAAGGTGAAGATAAAAGACAACCGAATAAACCTTAGAAATAGATGATTTAGGATTGGCGAAGAAATACTTGGTTCGGTCGTGAATAGCAGTCGCAATTTACTTTGCCCTCTTACTAATCCCTTGCTTTGTATTAACTTAATACCTTCTGTACACCGTTTAGGCTAATTGGTTTTCTTCATTCCCTACCTTTCGGCACCAGCCTAAGGTTTGGAAGAAGACTATCCAATTTGCGTAATAGGTGTACTATCTCCTAAACCAAGGAGTACTCGCAATCTGAGAGAGAAGGTAAAAGGAAAAGACAACTGAATAGTCCTATTCGTTTTCTCCAGAACCGGAAACCATCCTCGAATTCCTTCGAGTTCGTATATAACCATACGATGGTTTTGTCCAATGGAAATGGACGTTCGTAGTAATACGGGGTGTCCTGGAGAAAAGGGTAAAAGTAGGAGTGGCAATGAGGTTTGCAACTCTGACAATCCAAAAGCCAGTGTTAAGAAGGTTCGGTCAACTTGGTCACTGAGTCATAGTCTAGGGTCGGGTCAATGGTCGCTGCCAAAGAGAGAGAGAAAAGAAACACTCAGCGTGCACTCTAACCTAGATCAGAATGGTTATCGCTTTATCTAATCAGGAAACCTCCCACTGTAACGTCAAATTCTTCCCCAAACCTGAAAGAAGAATTAGCCGGGATCACCCGAGGAGTAAACCAACTCATCAGTGGGAATCGGGATCCAACTCTCATCGCATGATAACGTGACGGAATCCGCTCACGTTATCACACTCCAGAAGGTATGCGCATATCTGGCAAGTTTCAGTTCTTTTGAAACCCCCGATGTGGATTTCTGCCCCATGCTCTTATGACCTTGACTTTGGCCAACATATCACAAGTCACATGTCAAGTTCTACCCGTCATTCTCCTGGTTAATTTGAACCCACCCGTACCTACCCTTGACTTTGGCCAAAATGGCAGTACGACTGTCCCAAACCAACGCATCTATCTATGCTGCATATGAATACCCAACAGCTACCAAACACTGTGCCTTGACTTTGGCCAACATACACAGCTTGAATACTATTGACTATCCATATGAAACGACGGAGGGCTACGAATGGTTTCTGGAGAAAACCTTTAACGTAATGAACTTGATATCGTTGAAGAAACTGATAGCTTTTAAAAATATAGTGACGAAAACCTTTGCTAAAGAGGTCACTCCCGGTGAAGGGATCTCGGCTCTTTCCCCGTAGAATGAGGTGCAGGATATTCCAACTGAATACCACGATGCAAAGCAAAAGTAATCGGCTATAATGAAGTTATTGCCCTGACGCAAACTTCTGTCCAAGGGGTCACTCCCGGTGAAGGGATCTCGGCCCTTGCCTCGTCGACTGAGGAGCAGGATATTCCAACTGAATACCACTGTGCAAAACAAAAGAGAACGCCCTTGCAATAACAGCTTTTTAAAAAGTGTTCCAACAACATCAGAATAGGTTTGTTTATCTTGCATTGATCCGAATCAACGCAGTCCCATCAAATGATCACACCACAAAGAACGAAAATATACTGACGTACGTATATGCCATCCGCATTCGCCACTGGGTCCCGTCATCACCCGTTAGGTTAGCTAACTAACGACAGAGCGGGGACTGGACTAGCGCGGATGAAAAACATATACAACATCTACTAGTATATATATAAATATAATATATAATTTTCGCTCAAGGCGTGATAAAAATGCAGCAACACAGAAATGTATAGCAACACAGATCAATACAGATATCTGGGATCCCCGGGTTTCATAGAGCCGCTACTGAAACCCGACGTTCCCCTGGTCGTGTGGATGCCCTGCGCAATGAAATCCTAGACCCCTACGGGTGCGGCAAGTTACCCGCCAAAACCTGAAGCGAGGCAGCCCCCTTCAGCAACGTGAATGGACCACCCAGCACTTCACGGAATCCGGTAACTTGGGCACCCCTCCTTGGGTCAACCTGTACCCCCTACGAGTGCGGTGAATAGCCCGCCAATCCTAGAGTGAAGCCCCCTCCGTCTCAATGCCATGAGATGCGGGCCCGTTGCCCTCTAGAACCTGGCTGTCCGTGCACCCCTCCGCGGGGTAATCCTAGTACAGAAAGCAAAATATACATACAACGGGTACATCGACCTCGACCTGGTCGTGCCCCAAAAGAATAATACAAACAGGCAGTGACGGCAGTCCACATGTCGGACGCTCGCCCCGCAATATCAAATGTACATATAAAACAAAACTGTACTAACATTGCATCCACGCTATCCCCCACGACCGATCCGCAACAACACAGCAAAACACAGAACATCAACGTGAATGTCACGTTCGCAAATCCGTCTAAAAGGGCTATAGCAGATAGACTGGATTTACCGATCAAGTGACATTCACGGTCACAGATATAATGTAAATACTGTGAACTGGCATGTTTAAAATATCCGATCGAACAAATTTTATCAAGTGGGCCCCAAGAAGTACTGTAGCTCTTACAGAAAATCTGGGCCCAAAAATAATATCCCAAAACCCCTATTTACAAGTCTAAAGCCTACTGGGAAATTTTGGTGCAATGAGCACATCTTACCACCGCGGAAACGCGGCCAAACCAGGGGTTTGGCCGCGTTTCCGCGGTCGTACTAATGAATCACTGCTCTAAATTTTCCCAGAATTCTTAGAATTGTCTACACATGTTTTTGAAACAACCTGAAAAATTTTTCGAGACAAAAAAAAAATTCGACAGAAAACACATGTGCGCTAAAATACGGTTTTTGGGGATTTTGTTCGATCGAGTACTAAACATACTAGAGCAAGCTAGGCATGGTTAATGGCGTGGCTCTGATACCAATGTAAGTCCGCGGGGGCGTCCCGGCCGTCGATCCGACGCCGGAAATGCGGAAACAAAAACTTTGCGAACATTGTAAACCGGCACCACCGCGCACTTTTCACCCGGATCGGGCCATTAACCTAGCGACTAGCAAACTAGAAAAGAGTAGAGAAGCTATACCAAGCGATCCGTGTCCTTCGGTCTTCGTCTCCACTCCGATCTCCCGCGGAATCTCCGTCCGTCACGTCCTCGTCGGAAAGGGCACCACGTAGCCGGAATCTTTTACGGGCTCCCACCTCTTGACCGAGGCAACTCGGGCGCGAAGTTGGCTAGCCGACGCGTCCAAGGTTTGCTGTAGAATAGTGTATGAAACTTGTCTCTTGGGGTTTAGTTGCCTTTGATGTGGAGGAATGAAAATGTGAGCACAAGAGATTTTGGCCTGGAAAATCTCTTGCTGGAAAATGAACATGCACACAAGGAGCTTGGCAGGAGAATCAAAAATGCTCACTGGAAATGCTCTTTTTCACAAAAATTGTGAGCTCTTCTCTTAATAAATCAGCCCCAGCACACAAGAAAAGGAAATCACCATCACATTCAAGTGGGGGCCACGAAAATAGCATGAAGAAACGAAAAAAAAATTCCACACATAAAAAACTTCTCCCCTTCTCACACATCATGTGGCCGCCCCCCCCCCCTTTCAAGTGGGTGTAGGAAAAAGAATCAAAATCAAGTGGGGAAAAAGAATCAAAATCTAAAAGGATAATTGTCACAACCATTTCCAATCTCATTCTTATCACATAAATGCAAAAGAATGATGCAAAGAGAATCTCATGATGATGGTCAAATCATAATCCACACATATGCAAGAAAACCCTCCACTAAACGTTATTTGCACAATTGTAAATAACACCCTCCAACGGAAAGTCCGGCCGTGAAGGAATAAAAGAAAACCGGCCGGAACGGAATGCAAACTGGCAACTTCAGAAAACTGATCCCGTAATAAATTACAGGAAAACCCCGCTACTGCAAATACATGCCCGCATTTGTATTCCCACTGAACACAAATGCAAAGAGACAAAACTACACTATCAAATACTAGGATCCGGCTTAAGCCAAAGCCGGCTAGTAAAAACCCGTCCGATCACGATCCGTGCAATACCGCACGTATATGATCGAACCCTGCCATATCTCCATACGGCCTCTACAGCGTTTCGCCCGAAACCTGAGTAACTGTGTGTGGTGGACTCTAAAGACTTGTCAATACTATGGCTGTGGATTTAACCACTAGCACGTCAGAGGTATAAGCCAATACGTGACGGGCTACCAGGTATTGACCAAAAGGGACGTCGATGAGCGCACTCATCCTGACACCCTACTGAGCCTGTCAGTGACAATATCCGTACAGTCCGGTCCGTTCGTCTATGAGCATCGCATGGCGGGCCTAGGGGGTTGGTAAAAGTCAGACCCCCAAAAGCGGTATAAGTCGTGTCGGAGTGTAGCCCAGAACACCCTGAGATACTACTGGAATACCTACCAGCAAATCTCCTGCCTTGGCCAAGGACTTTCCATGTTCTGGCTCTCCTAGACACAGCGCGACCTCACCCCCAATACCGGGAGAGACGAACCCCTGCAGATCCGCTCACTGCCTCCATGTGGCTCGGGACTGTACCCAACTAAAACCTGTTTGCACGACTCCTTTGAGCCGTGGTAGGGTAGTAATCAAAGCACAGTGGGAACTCACACGAGACAAATGACGATCTCAGGTCGATGAACTAACCTGTACACATGTCACCAGGGAACTGCTATCTGACGTCTGGTATAATCCCAACTAGCAGGTTCCCGGCGAGTCCTGCCCGGTGTACTCATAACCCAATGAGCACCTGTATACATCTTAGGTGAACCAACTGACACCAGTGGCTTGTGAGACCGGCCACCGCCCCTCGTCGGGGTCTCGACTGTATACACTAGTCTACTCTGGAGAATCGATGCCCTGTCTCGAAACTCCCTCGACTAGGGACCTTTTAAGGATGTGCTTATAGACTCCAGCTCTCACGTATATGATCGCCCTCATACTGCTGGTAGTCAAGCAAGAATCCTAGGGGCTCTATCAACGTGTAATAGCGACTCGTAAGGTCACCTAAAGCAGTACACGATGATAAAGATAAACCAGATAGCATACTATTGTAGGGTTCCTAGGCACTCTAGTGAAGTCTCATAAGTGATCAAACATGCACAAATCAAATTTTACGGGTGCCTACAA
Source organism: Agapanthus africanus (assembly GCA_030015575.1). Classification (NCBI taxonomy): domain Eukaryota; kingdom Viridiplantae; phylum Streptophyta; class Magnoliopsida; order Asparagales; family Amaryllidaceae; genus Agapanthus; species Agapanthus africanus. The sequence continues at coordinate 369,539,552 of CM057349.1, read as the reverse complement.
ACCCTAATACGGATCGTTTACTAGATATCTAGGCAAAGTAAGCAAGTAATCGAATTAAATGCTAGGGGAAAGTGACTACAACCTTTGTAGATCCGGTCCACCACTTCGTGAACTCCACGATGATCTCCCTCCGCTGTCCAAATCGAACTCACGACTCTAGCATTGGCATCATCGAAGAATGGGTGGGCTTGATCGTCGGTTCGATGCCGAAGATGATCTACGTCGAGGCATCACAAGAACAAGCTCCAACTTCACCAAGCTTTGAAAACATGTGAAGTAAACACCCTATACAACTTGGCAAGAGGTAGAGGATGAAGAAATAGGAAGTGGGTAGACTTTAGAATTGGATTTCTCACTCAATTTCACTAGTTGCCATTAATGGCCACTAGCTTTCTTCATGTTGAAGAAGATGAAGAAGAAGAAGAAGATATGATAAGTGTTATATTTAAAAATAAAAACAATATGATACTTATCATGTCAACAACCATGGTTTAGTGTAGAGATTTAACCAAGGTTAGATTAGTGGTTAGGGTTAGAGAAGAGACAAGAATGGTGAACTTGTTCAAAGCTTCAAGAAGCTTCATAAAAAACAAAACTAGCAACCATTCTTTTCTCTTTATCTTTTCTAATGAAATAAATAAAATAAAATAAAAAGATAAATGAATAAGATGAAACCCTAATCACTAACTAACCATGGTTTAATACTTTACACAAAACCAAACAAGAATGTATCATCAAACATGATACAATCATGTGCACAAAATATATCACATATATAATGTGCACAAATCAAGTGAGAAAATCCATTTAAAGTGAACCAATACTAGTTAATGCAAAGTAATATATCAAATATATAACTATACATTAAATCATTAAATCAACACTTGATTTAACGATCCGGTCATATTGGATATAACCGACTAGTATCATATGTATCGGCTTATCGAATCAATCCTTGATTCGATAACTAGGTTATATCGCATATAACCGTTCGATACATTCATCGCGAGAATAGAATACGGTATCACATACACGAATTATTCTCGGTCCCGCACATATCTCATATGCGCTCCTATTTCGTTTCGCTTGAGCCAGGAAACCTCTGTGTAGGACTCTAAAGACTCGTCAATACGCCGGCAGCAGATGATGATCATATCAAGCACCCACAAGCCGCAAGCGGTCTGCTAAACGTAACGGCCACCCGGGTATTGAGCGATCAGAAGATCGACGAGCAAACCCGCTCATACTCCTGTGAATCCAACCAGTAACACTTACCGTATAGTCCGGTCTGTTCGTCTGATATGTCGCATATCTCGCCTAGGGGTGGTAAACGTCAGACCCCAATAGCTCGATAAGTCATGCCGACTTGAGGTCCATAACATTCGTGAAACTACTGATAACTCTTACCAGTATATCACAGCAACCCTGGCCAGGGATTTCCTGTTATGGCCAGTCGAGCATAGCACAACATCAACCCCCAATACCGGGAGAGACGAATCCCCTCCTATCGCTCATTGCCTCCATGTGAATCGGGACTGTACCCAAAAACCACCTGTTTGCACAACTCAGTAGAGCCGTGGTAGGGTGGAAATCAAAGCACAGTGGGAGACACACAAGACTCTATGACGATCTCGGGTCAACAGACTAAGCTGTACCAGTGTCACCAGAGAACTGCCATCTGACGTGAGGTATAATACCATCTGGGAGTTCTCGGCGAGTCTGTTCAGTGTACCCAGTCTCCACTGAGCACCCGCATACCATCTCCGATGTCAAACACCAATGGATATGGGATCATCCATCGCCCATCGCATGGGTCGAGAAGATATGCGCTAGTCTACTCTGGAATATCGATGCCCCGTCTCGATATTCCCTCGACTAGGAACATTTCAAGGATGTACTCATAGACTATCCAGGCCCCACTAGTATGATCTGCATCACAGTCCTGGAAGTTGAGTACACATCCTAAGGGCTTTATCAACATGTAATCAGAGAGACAGAAAGTATACATGTTAAGATAAAGAGCAACCAGATAGCGTACTATCATGTCGAGCAAGAAAGTCCTACCTATATATGTCCCAGCATCCACTACAATATACATCCAATGTACAGTAATGGCCTCTAGGGCATACATATAACTAACAACTATCATCTTGAGTAAGACTGTCCTACTGGGATAGGCCCTCCCTCAATCATTGCAATCACGTGCCTGTGATCCAATAATTGACTCTGAGGGCACTATCTCCAACAATCACATCGGGAGTTTCAAACATAAAGGAAACTTGCGGATTTAGCATACCTTCTGGAGTGTGGTGACTAGAGTGGCTTTCATCTAGGGCATCATACAATGATAGTTGGATCCCGATCCCACTGATGAGTAAGATTACTCTCGGGAATTTTTCTCACTTAACAATCAATGCTATAAACCAAATAGGTGACTAGAAAGGTGTTAGAGGGGCTACGCCTCCAGGGAAAAGAGGTTATTTAATTAAGAAACTTCGCGAAAGCGTTGGAAAACCTCCTTCGAAGTACCAACACCAGCCTGGCTGAAAGGTTAAGCAAGTATTATGACGTGTGATTAAATCCTGACTAGTTCTTCTTTTAGGTTTTGAAGAAGGATTTGAGGAAACAGTGGGAGCCATCCTGTTTAGATAAACTAATAACCAATCTAAACTTGCAAGAAGCATATGCTGAGTGTTTTCTTTTCTCTCTCTCTGGCAGCTACCATGATAGGACAAAAACTATTACTTGAAAAAAATATACTGACCGGGCAGAACTATAAAGATTGGCTAAGGAACGTCAACATTGCACTGACTTATGACAAAGTAGCATATGTTACCACCGCTGTTCCTCCCCTTATCCCTGGACCAGATTCCTTAGTTGTGAACAAGGAAGCTCGCAAAACTTGGGATCTGGATTGTGAGCGAGCTAAGTGTATCGTGCTGGCGTCCATGAACAATGAACTCCAGAAACAGCACGAGAGTATGGATATTGTATCCATTTTTCTCCATGTTAAGGAATTATATGGAGAGCACTCCCGTATCGCAAGGTACGAGACCTCAAGGAAACTCTTCCAGATGAGGTTAGCTCCAGGATCGCCTGTAGGAGAGCACATCCTCAAAATGATCAGCCTCATTGAGGAACTCGCAAACCTGGGATGCATGCTAGAGAATGATTTGTATATCGACTTGATTTTGCAGTCCCTTCCCCACACCTTCTCTCAGTTCGTGCTTAGCTTCAACATGCACGAAATGGAAGCTGATCTTCCAAAGCTCCTCAACATGTTGAGGGTAGCAGAGACCTCCTTGAAAAAGGAGAAGGCCCCTGTTTTGTATGCTGCCCAATCATCCTTTTCTAAATCTAAAGCGAAAGCTAAAGGGAAGAAGAAGATGAAAGCCATCAAACCGAAAGGTGGGGTCAAGAAGGTGCAGGGAAAGAACAAGGCAGGAAGGGTGAAAGCGGATATAAACGAATGCCATTATTGTCACAAGCAAGGGCACTGGAAGAAGGACTGTATGGCCTTCAAGGCAAAGGACACGAAGCAAGCGGTTGCTTCTGCTTCAAGTGTGTTCGTAATCGAAAATTGTCTTTCAGTATACTCTACATCATGGGTACTTGATATCGGTTCTGGTTCTCACATCTGTAATTCATTGCAGGATCTGAGAAATAGTAGAGTACTGGGGGCAGGTGATATGACTCTCCGGATGGGCAATGGAATGTATGTAGATGCTGTTGCAATAGGGGAGTATCACCTAGGGTTGACTAATGGGCACGTTTTGGTGTTGTACAGCTGTTTTTGTATTCCCAGTTTGCTGTGTAATATTATATCAGTATCTTTGTTGTCTAATAAAGGATATAATTTTGCGCTTGAAAGTAATGTCAAGAACATTCTCCTAAATCAAGAACTGATTGGGTATGGCACACTGGAAAACGACATATACATACTTAATCAACCTCGAATTTTCAATATTCAAAACACACTTAAAAGAAAGGCTCCAGATTCAAATCAAGCCTTCTTATGGCATTGTAGACTTGGTCATATAAACGAAACAAGGTTGACTAAGTTACATAAAGATGGATATCTATATCCGTTTGAATATTCATCATATGCAACTTGTGAATCATATATCAAAGGAAAAATGACCAAATCTCCATTCTCCGGACACGGAGCAAGAGCTACTGAACTCTTGAGACTTGTACACAGTGATGTATGTGGTCCAATATCTATACATGCGCGAAGTGGTCACTCCTACTTCATCACTTTTACTGATGACTTCTCTAAGTATGGACATGTGTTCTTAATGAAACATAAATCAGAGGACTTTGAGAAGTTTAAGGAGTATAAAAATGAAGTAGAGAAACAAACTGGTAAAAGCATCAAGACACTTCGATCTGATCGAGATGGAGAATACTTAAGTACCAGTTTCCTTGAATACTTAAAAGAGAATGGAATTCTCTCTCAGCTTACTCCGCCTTATACACCTCAGCATAATGGTGTATCAGAAAGGAGGAATCGCACGCTATTAGATATGGTGCGTTCAATGATGAGTAGTGATGAGTTGGCACTTTCCTTCTGGGGATTTGCTCTAGAATCAGCAGCATACTTATTGAATAGAGTTCCAACTAAGTCTGTGCCTACCACTCCATATAAAATGTGGAGCGGGAAGAGACCATATCTCAAGTATATCAAGATATGGGGGTGTCCGGCATATGTTAAAAAGCATAGACCGGACAAGCTCGAGGCACGATCGGTTTTGTGCAAGTTTGTAGGATACCCCAAACATTCAAGGGGGTACATGGTCTACCACACTGAAGAACAAAAGGTGTTTGTCGCTCGCCACATTGTCTTCTTAGAGAGCGAATTTCTTGCAAAAGAAATTAGTGGGAGCACGGTAGAGCTGGAAGAAATTCCAGAACCTCAAACTGCTATCGAGGACTTAGAAGAACCTCAGATTTCAATAGAACATGACGAACCAATGCCACTCCGCAGATCTAGTAAGTTTTCTCATCCTCCAGAGAGATACTATGGTTTTCTTCTAGATGGGGATCGAGAGGATTGTATCATCGATGATGATGAGCCTACTAGTTTTCAGCAGGCTATCACGAGTATTGACTCGATGAAGTGGCTGGATGCTATAAGATCCGAAATGGAATCCATGTACACCAATAAAGTATGGACTTTAGAAGTTGCTCCTCCTGGGGTGAAACTAGTTGAATGCAAATGGATTTTCAAAAAGAAGATTGGTGCACTTGGACAAGTGGAAACCTACAAAGCTAAACTCGTTGCAAAAGGTTTTCGTCAAAGACCAGGATTGGACTATGATGAAACCTTTTCACCTGCAGCTATGCTTAAATCCATTCGGATCCTGCTTGCCATTGCTGCCTTCCATGACTATGAAATCTGGCAAATGGATGTAAAAACAGCTTTTCTAAATGGACATTTAGAAGAGAGTGTTTACATGGATCAACCAGAAGGTTTCTTAGACAGTGGGAGCAGCGGAAGAGTGTGCAGGTTGCTTAAATCCATTTATGGATTAAAGCAAGCATCACGAAGTTGGAACATCTGCTTTGATGAGACAGTCAAAGAGTTTGACTTTATCAAAAATGTAGATGAACCATGTATTTATAGGAAGATTGTAGAAGGAGCAGTAGTCTTCCTCGTTTTGTACGTCGACGATATACCACTGATAGGGAATGATGTCCCTATGCTACAATCAGTAAAGATCTTCTTGTCAAAGAAATTCTCCATGAAAGACTTGGGAGATGCAACCTACATTTTGGGCATTAAGATCTATCGTAATAGATCTAATAGAATGATGGGACTTTCACAGTCCAGGTATATTGACACTATACTAAAGAGGTTTAGTATGAAAGATTCCAAGCGCGGTAACATGCCCGCTTGTCATGAGATCACCCTCTCCAAAGAGTTGTCTCCAAAGACTGATGAAGAGAGGGATCACATGAGCATTTTACCCTACGCTTCGGCGGTAGGATCTATAATGTATGCGATATTATGTACAAGACCGGATGTAGCTTACGCACTTGGTGTGGTAAGCAGGTATCAGTCTGACCCAGGTGAGAAACATTGGATAGCGGTAAAGAACATTCTCAAGTACCTGAGAAGGACTAAGGAGATGTTCTTGATTTACGGTAATGGGGACCTCCAGGTAGAGGCTTTTACCGACTCCGGCTTCCAAAGTGACAAAGATGATTCTAAATCCATTTCGGGTTTTGTGTTTACCCTCAATGGAGGGGCGGTATGTTGGAAGAGTTCCAAACAGGATACCGTCGCAGACTCAACTATGGAGGCTGAGTATATAGCTGCTAGTGAAGCCGCAAAAGAAGCTGTCTGGATGAAGAAGTTCATCTCTGAATTTCAGGTAGTTCCGTCCATTGCCAATCCAATACCTTTGTATTGTGATAACAATGGGGCCGTAGCATTGGCGAAGGAACCCAGGTCCCATCAGAAATCCAGGCATATCTTAAAGGCGTTTTCACCTGATCAGGGAGATCGTTGATCGTCGGGATATCGAGGTACGGAGAGTGGATACAAAAGACAACACGGCAGATCTATTCATAAAGGCCATCCCTCAAGTTCAGTTCGAGAGGCTGTTTGAGATGTTGGGCATGCGGTACTCCAGCAACTGGATATAGTGAAGACAGTGGGTACTCATTGCGCCAATTATAGGCCTTAGTGCAAGTGGGAGATTGTTGGATATATATGCCCTAGAGGCCTTCATCGTATAGGATACTGGGATATGTATGTATATAACAGTCTTGCTTAATATGATAGTACGCTATTTGGTTTGTCTTTATCTTAACGTATGATATATTTTGCGTAGTATTCATATATATATATACGTGTTGATAAAGCCCATAGGGTGTTTGCTTGACTTCCGGCGTTATGATGGCAGTCATACTAGTGGGAGCTGGATAGTCAATAGGCACATCCTTAGATGTCCCTGGTCGCAGGAGTATCGAGACTGGGCATCGATACTCCGGAGTAGACTGGTGTATACATATCTAGACCCTGAGGAGGAGCGATGGATTGGTCCCGCAGCCATTGGTAGAGTGCACCTAAAATTGTATACAGATGCTCACTGGGTGTGAGTACACCGGACAGGACATGCCGAGAACTGACTGGATGGTATTTATACCTAACATCAGATAGCAGTTCTCAGGTGACATGTGTGCAGATAGTCCGTTGACTTAAAGTCGTCATTTGTCTCGTGTGAGTTCCCACTGTTCTTTGATTACTACCCTACCACGGTTCAAAGAAGTCGTGCAAACAGGTTTTAGTTGGGCACAGTCCCGAGCCACGTGGAGGCAGTGAGTGACTGTTAGGGATTCGTCTCTCCCGGTATAGGGAGTTGATATCGCACAGTGATCGGTTAGTCATTACCATAAAGTCCCTGGCCAGAGCTTATTGAGAATTACTGATAGATTGATCAGTAGATTCTCGGATGGTGATAGAGCCATACCGACACGACTTGTACGGTTATTAGGGGTCTGACGTTTACCACCTCCCTAGACCATACAAGCAATGATCTTAGACGAACAGACCGGACTGCACGGATATTGTCACGCACAGGCTCAGTAGGAGTTCGGATGGGTATCCTCACCGGCCTTCTTATCGATATCTACCTGGGGACCGTTACGTACAGCAAGTGCCGCTTGCGGTCTGTGGTTAAACCCACTGCCAGCAGTAGTCGAGTCTTTAGAGTCCCACACAGAGTTTTTCCAACTCCAGGCGAAAAGATATAGAGGTCGTACGGTTTTACGACAAAGGGTTCGGATGCATACATGTTTAAACGCACGTACGACATTCGGACAGTTTTTACTAGCCGGCTTTGGTTTAAGCCAGATTCTAGTATCAGGTTATTGGATTTATACAGTCTAAAGTTTTTCCGTGTTTTCACGGATGCGAGGGGCGTTCTCGTAATTTTCCGGGAAGCTTCTAGAAGGATGGTGACTAAGGAGGTTAAGGTGGCATTTTCATTAAATGCAAATTGTGACTCATTTGTGTGATTCACTATGTCATTAATGCATCATTTATTGCTTAATGACTCACATAGTGAATCACTCATATTGAATTAATGAAGCATGGTGAATAATCATTTAAATTCATTTATTTGATAATTCATTATGTTTTATATATTCAAGTGAGAAGCTTTTCTATTTTCATTATCATCTCCACCTTCTCTCTCCTCAAGCTCACTCTCTCTTCAAACACTAATCCTACCACTCATGAGTTGAGACCAAGGATTAGTATAGACTAAACACTCCATAACCTAACTCTATATCATCTTAGTTACTTTGATTAGCAACTAGAGAAACTAAGTAACCTCAAGTTTAGAGGTTATAGCTTGGATTAGGGTTCTCGGGTGGATCATCTATCACGGATAGGAGGCCGAGGAGGACTTAGAGATCATAAAGACGAAGGACTAGAATCATTTGGTATAATCTCTCTACATAGTAGCTTAGAACTCTATGCTTGTTGTTAATTATCGTTTAGTAAAGATCTTCGGTTAGTCGATGTTTACATACGAAACAAGATCGTTTTTCATATTTCCGCCTCCCCGTAACTCGTGGGGTGTTGTACATCGACTTACAAGATCCTTACGACTCACAAGGGAGCAACACACTTAAGAATCCTCACGATTCCTAAGGAGAAATTACACTTACGAGATCCTCACGATTCATAAGGAGAATCCTCTTATGAGACCCTCACGGTTCATAAGATTTGAAAGTCTTAAGCTACAAAGACCTGAACCGGTTCTTAAGCACCCCCCAACAACCTCCGATACTGCCCTACAAGCGGCTCAACACTGACCCTTGTATACAATCCACGGGCGCGAATAAACATTTCCCTATCCAAGTCCCATCCGTGACTGGGGATACGTTCGGATGGTGAACAACCCTTGTAAGTCCTCTCGACTTATAAGGAGAAAACACTCTGGTAAGATCCTTACGACTTACAAGAGATCATACACTTGGGAATCCTCACGACTCCTAAGGAGAAAACAAACCTACGAGATCCTCACGACTCGAAGGGAGAAATACCTTTATAAGACCCCTACAGCTCATAAAGTCAAAAGCCTTAGTCGACAGGACCCCAACCCTGTTTACTAAGCCACCTTTGTTCGATATCGACAGAGGAAAATGATGATTCGCTTCTGGCAATATCCCAGTTGTAGCGGTGCTGATGCCGAAATCGGTGTCTAATCCCAAGCTGGCGGCAAAAAGCTAGCGAGCCACATATGCATACGAAATAGCCGAAATGATAGGGCAACTTGCAACAAAATCAGCAAGTAAAAATGTATGCATGCAAAATAGCCGAAATGATTGGGCAACTCGCAATAAAAAGCAGCGAGTAAAAATAAAACAAATAGCCGAAATGATTGGGCACCGCGAAAAATAGCCAAAATGATTGGGCAATTGCGACCTTCGCGATATAAAAGCTGAAATGATAGAGCATCGTGGAAAGAAATAAAATAAAAATAAAAATGAAATTTATGCCCTACAGGTGATATTACATCAATCCCTGTATACAATCCAGGGGCACAAACAAAGAAGGAATCACACTCTTCCTCCCCAGGTTTCATCAGAAGAAGAAACTAAACCTCGACGATTCTCAAATAGCCTGGAGAGCATCTCAACATTCGTCTCATTACAACAGACACAACATCAGGCAAAGCGGAACAGTGGCAACTCCCAGTTCCATAGCTCGTCGGTGTACAGATGACCGAGAGTCAAATCCCAACTCCGTGAAATGCGGATATAATCAACAAATTTCCTGATCACGTGGAACGCGGATAACGTCACTTCTGACCCCGTGGAAAACGTCCAGAGCGGATCCTGGTCCTTGCAGAGCACGGCAGTGAACCCGTGTGAAGCATCCAGAGCGGAGCCTAGTCCTCGCCGAACACGGCAGTGAACCCGTGGGAAGCATCTAGAGCAAAATCCCTGGCTACGTGGAACGCAGATTATGTCACTTCTGACCCCGTGGAAAACGTCCAAAGCGGATCCTGGTCATCGCAGAGCACGATAGTGAACCCATGTGAAGCATCCAGAGCGGAGCTTGGTCCTCGCCGAGTACGGCAGTGAACCCGTGTGAAGCATCCAGAGCAAAATTCCTGGTTACGTGGAACACGGATTATGTCACTTCTGACCCCGTGGAAAACGTCCAGAGCGGATCCTGGTCCTCGCAGAGCACGGCAGTGAACCCGTGTGAAGTATCCAGAGCGGAGCCTGGTCCTCGCCGAGCACGGCAGTGAACCCGTGTGAAGCATCCAGAGCAAAATTCCTGGCTACGTGGAACACGGATTATGTCACTTCTGACCACGTGGATAACGTCCAGAGCGGATCCTGGTCCTCGCAGAGCACGGCAGTGAACCCGTGTGAAGCATCCAGAGCGGAGCCTGGTCCTCGCGGAGCACGGCAGTGAACTCGTGTGAAGCATCCAGAGCAAACATCGGACTGTGAGGTCCTTAAACTCATGGACTATGATGTCCTTAACCTCGACCGAGATATCTTAAAACTAACATCGGACCGTGGAGTCCTTAAATCCACGGACTATGATGTCCTTAACCTCGACCGTGATGTCTTAATACTAAAAATCAACCGTAATGATTTTAAACCAATTTCACCTTGGTTCAAGGGTACATCTCGTCATCCTTTTGATATTTGTCATTGTAATTCCTTAACGTTTTCAGAGAGGTGACGGGTCCCGGCAACCACACATTTCATGAACTGTGAGGTCCTTAAACTCACGGACTATGATGTCCTTAACCTCGACTGTGGTGTCTTAAAACTAACACTGGACTGTGGAGTCCTTAAATCCACGGATTACGATGTCCTTAATCTCGACCGTGATGTCTTAAAACTAACACTGGACTGTGGAGTCCATAAATCCACAGACTACGATGTCCTTAACCTCGACCGTGATGTCTTAAAACTAACATTGGACTGTGGAGTCCTTAAACCCACGGACTATGATGTCCTTAACCTCGACCGTGATGTCTTTAAACTAACAATGGACTGTGGAGTCCATAATTCCACGGACTATGATGTCCTTAACCTTGACCGAGATGTCTTAAAACTAATAATGGACTGTGGAGTCCTTAAATCCATGGACTATGATGTCCTTAACCTCGACCGCGATGTCTTAAAACTAACATTGGACCACCATGTCTTTAAACTGGCAATCGACCGCAATGTCATTAAACTAAACAATAGAGCCCAATTGCTCTTTTGTCGGATCTAAATGATCCCGTTAAGTTGATCTTAGTCCAAAATGAGACTAACGTATCCTTAACAAACTTTTAAGTTGATCTTAGTCTCAAATGAGACTAACGTATCCTTAAACCCAAACCCCCAAACCCAAATCTAAGAAAATACGAATTTGGACTAATCCACGCCCTACGGGCGGCAACATAACTTAGTCTCCGTATACAATCCACGGGAAACCAAACACAAAACAAACACCGACGACACGAAGTGACCATCAGGAGAAGGAGAAAGTTGTTACCGCGATGCGGTAGCGTAATTAACTACAGGGGGTTGCGCCTGCAGGGAAGAGCGTCCCCACAATCAAAAACCCCTCGAATGAGGGGGAATCTGACGAAGTATGCTACATCGGCCGCATCCGTTTAAACCTTTGATACATGGTGCCATAAATCAACTTGACATCTTCGGAGAGGTGGACGGATAGCACCAATTAGCATCTGCCCCGAATTTCAGGCGAGACAGTCCGTCTTGCGCCGTCTTTCGGAGGGGAACATTCATGCTTTCCATATGCTATCATACATCATAATTGCTCTCATTTCAGTTAGTTATGATCGTCATATTTATATTATTAACCGTTGTATGTAAGTTATATTCACTGAGTTGGCAACTCACCCCTGTTGTGCCACAGTTCCTTGCAGGAGTAGAGTGGACGGTTAGCAGCAGCGCAGATCCACTTTTTCAGCTTTTATCGCATCTTTTGATAGGTGGGTTACATATGTAGTAACCTTCTCTTTTGGTATTGTATTTTGGATCTAGAAAATCTCCATCAGACTTTGTATTATGACTTAGAATGAGAGATGGGTATATGTATATTATTTGACAGGTGAGATCGTTGTTATATTAGAAAATATTTCTTTTATTTATGTCAGGGATTCTTATAGATATCATATATACTGAGTATTTATTTCTGCTGTTGATATTGTTGATCCCAACTAGGGATGCAACCAAACTAAACACTTTATAATTGTTTTATTATAAATTCAATAGGGAGCTACTGATCAGATCTAAATTACTTAAAACCGTGAATTTTACTAAAACCTAAATTTTCGTAAAAGCTCCGCAAAAAGGGTTTTGATCTTTGTTTTTGGCTTACTCGGATTGTGCAAATATCTAGGGATATCACACAATCTAAGTGCCGGTCACATCCAAACTTTAGGTCGTGACACAGCTCTTTAGACAGCACTTCTCGCCTCTCTCTCAATACAACCACACGTGCTCACACTTGCGCACTTCTTCTCTTAACAAGCTCTTCTCTATTACAAGGCACTTTTTCAGTTAAGAATCCTCTCAATAAAGTAACAAGGCAAAATACAAGCTCAAGATTACTCTTAAAGGAGTTTTACAATTGAAGCGCTATATACTCAAAAAGATGGCAAATCAAATTAGAAGCTCTTGAGTGATTTTATGTGTGAGTGATTTTAGATAAGCGAATGAATATTTGATCAAACTTTTATAAGAGATGAGATTTTTCTTTTGAAGATCACTTTAGAATATAGGCAACTGAAATCTCTAAGTGATTGGGGCTCAAAATACCAACACAAAACCCTTTTATAGCCCTTCAGAAAAAACAAGTCGTTATAAATCAGTTCAGCATTTTTCAGTAAGAACAGATATCTGAAGAACAATAGGACAGATGTCTAAAGTTTTAAGAATATAAATCCCAACGGCTATATTTTCAAAAACTTTCTTCTTCACATGTCTTTCTCGTATAGCTGCAGACGTCTGTCGATCATTTTAAAGAAGGCGATATAAAGCACATATCGAAAATAGACGTTTGAAGCGTAATTGGCTAGACGTCTAAACAACAAAAATCTGTTTTGGAAAAATTCATCAGACGTCTGTCCATATGAACCGTAGACGTCTGTCTCTCATAAAAAAAATGGGCCATATGAAAACACAGAGAATAGACAGACGTCTGAATAAGCAAATGACATACGTTTGTATCTCATAAAAATTGGCCATATGAAAACACAGAGAAAAGACTGTTATTAATATGTATACGCTATAGGCCATTATTGTATATTATAGTGGATGCTTGGACATATATATAGATGGCTTTCTTGCTCGACATGATAGTATGCTATCAGGTTACACTTTATCTTAACATGTACACTTATTGTTATACTGTCTCTCTAATACAGGTTGATAAAGCCCTTAGGATGTTAGCTTGACTACCAGACTATGATGCAGATCATACTAGTAGGGCTTGTGTAGTCCACAAGCACATCCTTTAAAAGTTCCTAGTTGAGAGAATATAGAGCTAAGGAATCGGTATTCCAGAGTAGATTAGTGTGTACGTTTCTTGACCCTGTATGGGGCGATGGTTGATCCCGTATCCATTGGTGTTTGATATCAAAGATTGTACATATGTGCTCATTAGAGAATGGGTACACCGAACATGACTCGCCGAGAACTCCTAAATGGTACCATACCTATCGTCAGATAGCAGTTCTCTGGTGACACTTGTACAGGTTAGTCTGTAGACCCGAGATTGTCATAGAGTCTTGTGTGGTTCCCACCGTGCTTTGATTTCCTCCCTACCATGGCTCAAAGGAGTCATGCAAACAGGTGGATTTTGGGTACAGTCCCGAGTCACATGGAGAAAATGAGCGATAGGAGGGGTTTCGTCTCTCCCGGTATAGGGAGTTGATGTTGCGCTATGCTCGATTGGCTATAACAGCAAGTCTCTGGCCAGGGCTGATGAGATTTATTGGTAAGTGTTATCAGTAGTTTCTCGAACCGTTTTAGGCCACATATTGGCATGACTTATCAAGTTATCGGGGTCTGACGTTTTCCACCCCTAGACTCGATATGCGACATATCAGACGAAGAGACCAGACTGTATGGTAAGTGTTACTTATAGGCTTTATGGGAGTTTGGACAAGCTTGCTTGTTGATCTTCTATTCGCTCAATACCTGGATAGCCGTTACGTCCAGCTAGTACCGCTGACGGCTTATGGGTGACTGATGTGATCATTACCTACTGCTGGCATATTGACGAGTCTTTAGAATCCCACACAGAGCTTTCCGAGTTCAAGCAAAACGAAGTAGAGCACATATGGTGATATGTGCAGGTGCTTGATTAAATACGAGTATGTGATACCGTATTCTAATCTCGGGATATTTGATATCAGTTTGGTTATACGTGATATAACTGGATTATTGAATCAAGAGTTGATTCAATGATTTGTTATATGTATATATATTTGATATTGGCCGGTTATATATGATATGACCGGATTATTGAATCAAGTGTTGATTTAATATTGAACATTAAATGTTGTCGGTTATATGTGATATGACCGGGTTATTGAATCAAGTGTTGATTCGATAACTTGATATACATATAAATGATACCAGTCGGTTATATATAATATAACCAGATTATTGAATCAAGTGTTGATTTAATAATTTAATATATATTTATATTTGATATATTTATATATTGACTAAAGATTTTCCTCTCTTCTAATACATTTATTGTATATGTGATATATATTAAAATATGTATTTATATATTGTCTCATGCTTGATGATACATAGAATATAGGTGTATGAGACTCACACCAAGACTAAAGACAATTACGGTATTTATTTATTAAGAGTAATTCAAAAATTAAGGTGGAAATGAGCATGGCTTAAGATGCTTGTAGAAGCATGTAGAAGCCATGACTCGTCCCACTAATTTTTATCTTACTCTAGATATTTTATAACCCAACCATTATCTTTAGCCCATGGTTAACTCTCACTTCATCACTTGAGATATTTTCTCCCACCCTAGTTGATCTTCTTCCTCTCAAGAGCTCTCTAGGTTTTCTTGAGGCGAGGAAAATAAAAGAGAAAGAGATTTCTAAAGTGAGCAAAATTCCTATTTCATCATCCTACTCTCATCTAGCCTATTAGATTAGGTTGTTTGCTTCACTAATTCTTGATTAATGAAGAGGTAGCTTAAGTTATATAAACTTCAAGGTGGATCATTTTCGACCTCGAAAATGACGAAGCAAGCTCGTTACTTTCACCAAGTGGAGCCTAAGAAGAGTTCTAGGGACTACTACTTGGAACTATTGAAGTGAAGAACCAGTCTACAAAAGTTGTATTCCCTATTCACTTAGTGTAAAACTTGTTTACATGCTTATAAACCCTAATTCTCTAGTTCGATTCTAGGTTAGCATGCTTTAGCCCACTAGATATTTTAAAATTGCATACTTGATGTCTCTAGAAACCTTGTAGTGGTGCTAAGACATACTTTCATAGTATCAGACCCAAGCTAAAGCATTAGGCGATGTCTAAACGAAGTTAAAGTGTTCGATCGAATCTCGAAAACCCGGTTTTGACCAAGTCTCTGTCCGTTTTCAAAAGTTGTTGTTTTTCAAATTAAAAATATGCAAAAAATAGTGCAAGGGTATTTAATGGAGCCCCAAGAAATACGGGGGCCCATATCGACCAAATGGCTGCGGAACCGCGGCCTAACCTAGGGTTTAACCGCGGTTCCGCCGCACTTTTGGTGAGTTAGGGACTTGTGTTTCTTGTGCTGCTCCATGTTGATATTTGGCACTTTCTGGATATTTTTAGTGAGACTCAAGTTGTTGAGGTCTCTGTGATTTGTTGGAGTTTGAGATATCGATCGAAATGTTTAACATCGTCTAGATATATATGATATGTGATGCTATATTTGGAATCTACGTTAATTAGTTTTGTGAAAACTAGTTAGTTGTTTGTAAATCTAGCATTTTATTCTCTTTTGATCGATTGCCATGGAGTTTTGATTCAGATCAAAACTCCGTCGCAATCTCATACAGTACGCGAATAGTTGCTGGGAAACATTACTAGATAGCCACGCCCTATAGCCCTGACCAAGTGATTATAGGAGAACACCGTAACCAAAAGTATCCACTCGGGAGCTCGCGGCCGCGGTGTTCCGCCTAAGTGCACTTCGTTGACGGCATCGGGAGTGCGGTAATCTATTAATGTTCTTGACGAGCATTCGATCAGGTAGTCGGGAATATTGTTGAATTACCCAACTGAGTTATTGAAAAGTGTTTTCGATTTGAGATTAAAATACAAGGTTTATAGGGTTAGGCATGAAATTCGGAATATGAGATATTTCGGGTTTATAATATTTAAGGAAAATGCGGATTCTAAATATTGTAGTTTTTCATTTCTTTTCGGCGACCGTAAGTGTAATATGTGGTTGATCAGTCGAAAATATTGCATTTTTAACACATCAATTTCCCTACTAATTGCAATCATCTAAAGGTGTTTGGTATAAATATAGCACATATTAGCAAAACATCTGTGAAATACCAAATAACATGTGTTATACTTTAAAACCGAAATTTTGAGGGAAATTGAGTGTTTATCATTGCATCGCATAATCTTTGTGTAGCGCAACACTTGTCTCGAGAATCTGTGCAGGAAATTCCAGGAAAAGAGCTGAAACGGTAAAAAGTGCTGATAAAAATACGCCAAGTCCAAGACTTGAGATCTGGCAGAAATCAAGAAAGCAAAATGAGATTCCACATATCAGAAAAGTGCCACAAGGATAGCACCAATATTAGCCAGAATTTCCATGCATTGAAGCCTTCAATGGTCCGCGGATCCGCGGCCAAAGGCCGCGGCCATGTGATGATGACGTCAGCACAGTTCATCTTTAGGCTTCTCCTTTCAGTAGCCACACCTCTTTAATACACCTCGTTCTCCATAAATCTCCAGAAGCTTCTGTCCGAACTGCCAAGCTTCTTGTACATGCTACACACCTCCAAGCTTCTCAAGAAAGCCTCATAACTAACTCAACCTAGAAACTTCTACCTAACTACCAAGCTTGCAAGTGAAGCTAAACTAAACCTAGCTTCTAAAGGAAGCTAATCCCATTCAAGCTTCTAGGGGAAGCTAAAGGAGAAGGCTATAAAAAGGACCCTAAAGTTTCTATTCTAAGGTTGTTGATCATTCCATCAATTCTCAACACAAGTTGAGTGACACAACTTGTAACCCTAATCCATATCCAAAGCCAAAATCAAGATCACCGAGTACCAAATCAAGCGAGAAATCAACAATCCCTTTTGGAGAGAAGCTGATCTTTATCCGAGCAAGTGGTCCAAGACGATCCGCGACTCACGAAGACGATGCGACGCTCAATTCGACGATCTAGTTCTCTCCTCAATTTCTTGTAGTCTTTGAGCGAAGTGTAACGAATTGTTGAATAATAAAAGGTGAAGATCTTTAATCTTGCTTTCTTTACATTCTTTCATTTGTGATGAGATCTCAATTCTTGATTGTGTTTCTTGTTATGATGCTTGAGTAAAAATTCCGCTCGTGGAGGAATCGAGAAAATTGATAGTTGATGATGATTAGATTCTTGTACGATTCTTAAGTCCTGTGAGTTTTGTAAACTCTAGTAAATTGAATCATCGACGACCTAGTTTCGAGCGAGATGCTTTCTTGAATCTTTTCGCTCTTAATTAGTGATCAACAATCGATGTTTGAATTTCCTAGAGGCTAGAATGTGAATAAAAATCAACGAAAGGACAAGGGATAGATGATGAAACCCTAGTTTCCGCAAGAGATCCCTAATTCTCGTTGATCGTCATCGATCTAGCAACAAATCATCAAAGGATAAGAATACGTAATCACAAGTCTTCATCCTCACTATCGATTCGATCGATTCCTACGAGCCTCATTACAAATCTCGATAACTAACTCAATTGGATGATTCTTGATTCTTGATTTTTAGTGTTCTTGATATTAGATCTAGATTTTGCTAATTCTTGAAATTCACTTTTATAAATCTTGAATTGAATTGCCTTTTCTTTTCCCTTTAATTTTCGACTCAACTAAAACAAATACAAGCAAATCTCACTTTCCCTGTGGACGATCCGCACTCGCTAACGAACCTACATCGACACCGTTATTGATTGCGGTTTACAAATTTCTTTGGTTGTGATTTCTATAAATTTTCTACCTACACACCGAGAATTCATTCAATCAAATGGCGCCGTTGCCAGGGATAGTGTGCTAATTTATTTGTTTTTGAAATTTGAGTTGAAAATTTTATTCCATCAGAATTTTTAGATCCAAATCCGCACAAACACTAAACGATTCGTTGTGATTTGTTGCGAGGAAATCTGGAATCAGTGGAGCGAGAGAAATTTTTTTCAGAATAGTCCAGAGAGCTCAGGAAGTGAACAGGAACAGTGTCAAGAAATTTTGTGCAGGTATCTCTCCATAGGACAGCGTTTCCGCGGCATTAGCGTGCGTCCGCGGCGGATCCGCCGCGTGACTGCTACATCTCTGTACGAAAATTCTCTGGTATTTTTCTAACTTTCTTATCTCCTCTTCTACCTGCTCCAATAACAAATTTCTGCAGGTTTCTTTGCAAAAATTCGCAGTGCCGCAAAAATAAAAATTGTGCGTGTTTGATCTTGGTTGTTTGCATTTTTTAATACGGAAATTAAGGGGCAAAGACCACATTCAGATTTGGTGGGGAGTTCATTACCCTTCCTAAGCCCCGAAAATCGCAAAACTGCATCCGCATTACCCTCATTAGCTAAAAGAAATCTAGACTTGACTCTAAGGACCGTCGCGCTCACTTAGGACAGGAGAAGGTCGTGGGTAATCTATTGCTTATCCGCATTTCTTTTGTGGTGTCTAAGGCAAGTGTGTCTAAGACAAGTGGTTACTTAATTAGGCCCACTACTTACGTAGTGGAGAACCTCCCACTTACCTGGCCACAGGAGGGACAAAGAGGTAGTAGAGGATTGATCTTGCGATTTGTCTTCTAGCAGTTAGGAGCGGTCTAGAGACTTGACCTAGGCGACCATTAGACTTAGGGTTGTGCTTGTGCATTTGTTGTGATTTGCATCATTTTTTCAAAAATCCGTATCTTATTCAAAACAAACACCACTTCATCTTTTCCTTAATTATATTAACGCTGCCACTTGTGCTAAACCCTTTAGTGCAAGATAGGCTGGACACGGGATTCTAGTGCCCGTCTTGTCCGCGTTCCCCCTATCGACTCCGAAGTCGGTAATTCTACGTCTACTTCTTCTTTACCCACCACCACACCCACTTCGATGGACGCTTCTCCATCGAACTTCTTTACCACTACTCTGCCGCCGTCCGCAGGTGCGCAGAATCCACCCTGCATCTCTCTCCAAGAGAGATGCTATCCTATGCGAGGTCCTCTTTCGACCTGTCTCACCATTCCACCAGCCAACGGGGACAATTTTAAGATTAAACCCCAATACATCAACCTTCTACCAAAATAGCACGGTCTCGAGTCTGAAGACGCATATGTCTTTATCACCAAATTTGAAAATGTATGCACAATGATGGGTACTTCACAGCTTTCTGTGGATGCTATGCGTCTCCGTCTTCTCCCATTTACTTTGTGCAATATAGACGAGAAGTGGTTGTATAACACAACCGCACATTCCATTTCGAACTGGGAAGAATTCGTCGCTGCATTCCTTAAGAAATTCTACTCCAATCATAAAACAGCTCGAGTCCGTAGCGAAATAAATCAATTCACCTAGCTTCCGAATGAACCATTCTCGAAGTGTTTTGAACCCTTCAAGGATCTGTTGGTTCAATGTCCACATCACGGAATCCCTAGATGGGATCTGTGCAGAATCATATATGAGGGCATTAATCCTACCACTAAACAGAACCTTGAAGCCATGTGTCAAGGCACTTTTATGACCAAAGATGATGAGGAAGCTTGGAAATTCTTAGAATATTTCACTGAAAAATCTTTACAGTGGGAGAGTGTAAACCAGTCATCGTCTAGGGGTGGCATTCACCAAATTAATGTTTCCATAGGTGTTAGAGCTGAGATGGCAGCAATGCAAATGAAGCTAGAAGCTATGGAACAAAAATTTTTAGCAGCCTCCCTAAATCCGATGTCGCTCTCCAAAACTGTATGTGGATGCTGTTCTGATCCTTCTCATTTGACGGAAGAATGTCCATTGAATTTCCGTTTCCAGGTCAAGAGCATACCAATGCTGCTTTTCAAAGACCTAGGAACGATCCGTATTCTTCCACATATAATCAGGGTTGGAGGAATCACCCTAACTTTGCTTGGAACCAACAACAAAATCAACACGCGGTTCCAAATCAAAATAATTTTCAAAGGGCTCTTCCACCACCACAGCAGCCATTTCAACTGACTCAGCACCCCTACAAATCACAAAACTTTCAAGATCCAGTCAACACACCTGCACCGTATAATCCTGCACAGTTGATTGGTACTGATCTCTCTGCTTCACTCGAACGGACTTTTGAAATGTACATGAAACGAATGTCGGCCGAATTTAGGTCTTCCCTCGATAAATTTGAGAAAAACTCTGACCTTCAAGCTGAGAGTTTAAAATCGATGGAAGCAGAAATTTCACGACTAAAAGCCGAAATGAGTGCGAGAGAAAAAAGGAAACTTCCGTCTCAACCCCTACCGAATCCTGGGCATTCACAACACTACAATTTGAGTGCCATCACAACGTTGAGATCAGGAAGAGTGCTGAATAATCACGTTGGGGAAGAGATTGATGATACTGAAAAATCTATCAATAATACCCCGGCTGAGACCTTTCCTTCCACACACACTTCTACTTCTGATCCTTGTTCTTCTACCCCACCACCTTCTTGCGAGCCTATTCTTCGTTTCCCACAAGGCTCGTTATCTCAGCAACCCTCTTCTAGTCTACCAAAGACGATCCCCACTCCTATTCTGGGATCACTTCCACACACACCACCTTCTCCTATGATGGACCCAGCTCTTATTTCTAAAGCACCTTATCCGAATCGGTTAAGGGGTAACAAATCGAGTCCACATATGGAGAAGATTGTGGAAATGTTCAAACAGGTTAACATCAACATCCCTCTCCTAGATGCTATTCAATAAGTCCCCGCTTATGCGAAAATTCTTAAAGACTTGTGCACTAGGAAGAGGAAGACTCAATTGCCCAAAAAGGTCTTCATGACTAATAATGTTAGCACTGCTTTTACCCCACAGCTACCAAAGAAACGTAAGGACCCAGGATGTCCTACAATCTCGATTTCTATTGGGGGTAAAAACATCAACCGTGCTCTTCTTGACCTTGGCGCAAGTGTTAACCTGCTTCCATACTCTGTTTATGAGCAGTTAGGGATTGGAGAGTTGAAACCAGCTCACTGCACTCTCCAAATGGCAGACCGTTCAATCACCAAACCTAGGGGTGAACTGGAGGATGTGTTAATAAAAGTCGGGGAATTTGTATTCCCTGTGGACTTCATTGTTCTCGATACACAACCTGTAGCAAACCCACGGAATCAAATTCCGGTGATTTTGGGTCGACCATTCCTTGCCACTTCCAATGCTGTCATTAACTGTCGAAACGGTTCAATGAACCTATCCTTTGGAAAAATGACAATTGAACTGAACATCTACAAAATTGGAAGTCAGCCATCTGAACCCTCTGCTCATATCCTTGATGTGTGCTCTGTCCACAAGATTGCTCCCGAAAGTTACGAAGTTGATGAACTTTTCTTTGAAGATCTCGACGACACTACCACATCAATGTTTGATCTTGCACATCTTAGAGAGGACACATTTTCCACGCTTGAGTCCGACACTCTTGACTCATCACCATCCGAGTCTGTATCTTTCACAGGCTATAAGCTTCTTTGTGACTCCGAAAATCATTCGATGATCCCACCTTCTATTATTTCTCCGCCAGCATTAGATCTCAAACTCTTACCTTCTCATCTTAAATATGGATATTTAGATGAGAATGAGTCTTTACCGGTTATCATATCCGCTTCTCTAGCATCAGAGCAAGAGAATGTACTTTAAACGGTATTAAGATCCAATAGGCAGGCGTTTGGTTGGATTATGGCGGACATCAAAGGGATTAGTCCCTTGATTGTAGAACATCATATACATTTGATGGATGATGCCAAACCAACTCGAGAACAACAGAGATGGTTGAACCCCGTCATGAAGGATGCGATGAAGAAAGAAATCGTCAAATGCCTAGACAATGGTATCATTTACCCAATCTCCGATAGCCAATGGGTAAGTCCAATTCATGTCGTCCCTAAGAAATCTGGCATCACTATCATTACCAATGGGGAAATGAGTTAATTCAGACACGAGTCCAGACTGGGTGGCGTGTATGTATTGATTACAGAAAACTCAATGTCGCAACGAGGAAAGACCACTTTCCTCTACCTTTCATTGACCATATGCTAGAACGCTTAGCTGGACGGGAGTATTATTGCTTTATGGACGGATAATCTGGCTATAATCGAGTCCCCATTGCCAAAAAGGATCAAGATAAAACCACATTTACTTGTCCTTTTGGTACCTTTGCTTATAGACGCATGCCCTTTGGGTTATGCAATGCTCCCGCTACATTTCAGCGGTGTGTGATAGGGATATTCTCGACCATGGTCGAGAATTTTTTGGAGATTTTCATGGACGATTTCTCGACTTTCGGAGATTCTTTTTCTGACAGCCTATCTAATCTTGACGCAGTTCTTACACGTTGCAAAGAGAAGAACTTAACCTTGAATTGGGAAAAATGCCATTTCATGGTCCAAGAGGGAATTGTGCTTGGACATGTTATTTCACGAAAAGGCATTGAGGTTGACAAAGCTAAAATTGATGTCATTCAAAACCTTCCTCATCCCAAATGCGTCAAGGATATCCGATCTTTTCTTGGCCATGCAGGCTTTTACAGGAGATTCATTAAAGATTTTAGCAAAATTGCTAGACCTTTAACTCTTCTCTTGGCTAAAGATACGACCTTCCACTTTGACTCGGATTGTGAGGCAGCATTCGACTCACTCAAACACTCTCTCACTACAGCCCCCATTCTATCATCTCCAGATTGGAACCACCCGTTTGAGCTTATGTGTGATGCATCAGATTTTGCAGTTGGTGCAGTCTTAGGACATCACATTGAAAAGATACCACACGTTATCTATTATGCAAGTAAGACCCCGAACGATGCTCAAATTAACTATACAACTACCGAAAAGGAACTTTTGGCCGTTGTATTTGCATTAGAAAAATTCAGGCCTTACTTGATTGGCTCACCAATTGTTGTGTACACTGACCACTCCGCTTTGAAACATCTTTTGGCGAAGAAGGATGCTAAAGGTAGGCTAATACGTTGGATCCTTCTATTACAAGAATTTGATCTTGTTATCAAAGATAAGAAAGGATGTGAAAACGTTGTAGCCGACCATCTTTCGCGCATCTCTTTTTCACCTGTGACCCTGCCGATCAATGATTCTTTTCCGGACGAACAACTCTTGAATGTATCCGATGAACCATGGTTCAGGGATATTGTGAACTATCTTACTACGGGACTGATACCCAGCGATTGGTCAAAACAGGACAAACATCGTTTCTATCCCAAGTAAAACACTTTTACTGGGATGAACCATATCTGTTTAAGTATTGTCCTGACCAGATCATTCGCCGGTGTGTCCCGAATGAGGAATTCAAGAGTGTTCTATCTTTTTGTCATGATCAGGCATGTGGGGGTCACTTCGGTCCTAGAAAGACAGCGGAGAAGGTTTTGCAATGCGGTATTTATTGGCCGACCTTGTTCAAAGACGCATTTGATCATTGCAAAACCAGTACACAGTGTCAACACACGGGTAGGATTTCCCGGAGAAATGAGATGCCACAGCAACCCATCTTAGTGGTTGAAATTTTCAACGTTTTGGGCATTGACTTTATGGGTCCCTTTCCCAACTCCTTGGGGAATCTGTACATACTGCTTGCGGTTGATTACTTCTCAAAGTGGGTTGAAGCCATTCCTTGTCGCACTAATGACAAAAAGGTTGTCATTAAGTTCTTAAAAGAAAACATCTTTTCGCGATTTGGACACTCACGCGCTATCATTAGCGATAACGGGACGCATTTCTGCAATAGGTCTTTCGAGACTTTGATGCGGAAATATGCAATCAACCACAAACTTTCCACACCCTATCATCCCCAAACGAGCGGGCAGGCTGAAATTTCAAACAGACAGATCAAACAAATTCTGGAGAAAACTGTTTCTAAGAATAGAAAAAATTGGTCGACCAAATTGACGGATGCTCTTTGGGCATTCCGAACTGCATATAAAACCGATCTAGGGATGTCTCCTTATAGGTTAGTGTTTGGGAAGGCTTGTCACTTGCCAGTCGAGATTGAGCACAAAGCAATGTGGGCCATTAGAGAAATCAACTTTGACTTGAATCAAGCCTGCAACTTTCGGAAGCTGCAATTAAACGAGCTAAGCGAACTCCGCGATGAAGGTTATGATAACGCTGTAATTGTAAAGAACCGGACTAAGGTATTTCATGATAAAAACATTTTGAGGAAAATATTTACACCTGGTCAACAAGTCCTTTTTTATAATTCATGACTACACCTTCACGCGGGTAAGCTATGATCTCGGTGGAAAGGACCTTTTATTGTGCGGTCTGTATACCCGCACGGGGCAGTTAAGGTAGAAAATGTTTAAAACGGTACATTTTTCAAAGTGAATGGATATAGATTAAATCCGTATTTTTCCACTGACCCCACGGAGGAGCTCCTGTTCTTACAGGAGCCATTTTATCATGATTAAAATTCCTCTGTCTCACCTCCATGTCCTGTAAATTACTGTATCATTTTTTGAATGGAGGTGGGTGAAAAGAATAAGTTTGGGGGAGGATTTTCACGATCATATTTATTGCCCCCGTTAATAAATTTTCTCCCAGGCTTACAGGTTTTTGTGATCTAGCGGATGGCAACAGTGAGGACACTGTTGAAAACAAGTTTGGAGGAGGTTTGTGCTTATTTTTCGCATCATTTGCATATCACTTTGCATAAGCACAAAACATTTAAAACTTATAAAAATTTAAAAAATTTCTAAAATATATAAAAAAAAATTTGTACATAAATAAGATAATAAAAGATTAGACAGTGAAAAATTACATCCAAAAGAATGGAAAAATTTAAGAAAACCTAGAAAATTAGAAGTTTTCTTATACGAACTAGTAATAAGTAGTTATGAGCCGTTGTCCCAAGGGTTAGTAAGATGAAGGAAGTCACTAAACTGAGGATAAAAATAAGTCTGAAAAATAGTTCCTATTTTGGAAGCCAAACATTTGAACGTTGATACCCTACTATACGCACTTACACACGTCTTGAAGCTCGGGATAGTAGAGAATACCTTGAAATGCTCTTGTCTAAAAGCCAAAGTATGAAGGAAATAAAAGAATGAAGAAAATATAAAATGGTGAGAAAAATGAACACTGGTTTTGTTATCGCCAAGGCAGCAATAAAAAAATATAACGAGGGTGCTTCATCACCTAGTGCCTTAGACCAACTGGTCTAGGAGTCACTGCTAAGCCTTAAGTGGTGCAAGACGAGGAAAATGAAAAACACCTAATAAGCAAGCACATGAGTAATCGGTCGGTTAGTACCTCAAGAAGTATTAACGGTCGCATGAAAATGTGTGAGCAACTTCATCTAAATATTCATCAAATTAAAAAGTACTGAGGCAGATGGACAAGAGCATGATAGCTTGAATTGAATTCTCCGGGTGTAGGGATGTTCTTTACACACACGTAGGGGTATATGATCGATGTTTGGAAGAAAGATAGGAATGAAGAATAAAGACGATGTTTTATTGAGGGATGATGTGGTGTCTAACATCTTTTCATGACTATTAAGATAGGGCTCATGACAACTGAAAAGCTAGCATAGTTGGAAACTCTAATTTTCAAATTCTTTTTTTACAATTCTTATCTTTATATGTAACTTTCACAATCTTCCTTTTATTATTGGATTTTGTGGGTGCAATCCGCTAAAAACCCTCAGGAGACAACACTCCTCCTACTAGGGACACCTAGAGGTTTAAAGGCTTGTTGCACGTGCTCAGTGCAATCGAGTTGCCTACGAAAGTGTGCTAGTTAGTTTTTCTCTTTCTTTATTTTCTCCTTCTCTTTTTAATAAAACGGTTCGCTCGAGACGACCGAAAATAAGTTTGGGGGAATTTGATCAGTCGAAAATATTGCATTTTTAACACATCAATTTCCCTACTAATTGCAATCATCTAAAGATGTTTGGTATAAATATAGCACATATTAGCAAAACATCTGTAAAATACCAAATAACATGTGTTATACTTTAAAACCGACATTTTGAGGGAAATTGAGTGTTTATCATTGCATCACATAATCTTTGTGTAGCGCAACACTTGTCTCGAGAATCTGTGCAGGAAATTCCAGGAAAAGAGCCGAAACGGTTAAAAGTGCTGATAAAAATACGCCAAGTCCAAGACTTGAGATCTGGAAGAAATCAAGAAAGCAAAATGATATTCCACATATCAGAAAAGTGCCACAAGGACAGCACCAATATTAGCCAGAATTTCCATGCATTGAAGCCATCAATGGACCGCGGATCCGCGGCCAAAGGCCCTTACCGCGGCGGATCCGCAGCCATGTGATGATGACATCAGCACAGTTCATCTTCAGGCTTCTTCTTTCAGTAGCCACACCTCTTCAATACACCTCGTTCTCCATAAATCTCCAGAAGCTTCTGTCCGAACTGCCAAGCTTCTTGTACAAGCTACACACCTCCAAGCTTTTCAAGCAAGCCTCATAACTAACTCAACCTAGAAGCTTCTACCTAACTACCAAGCTTGCAAGTGAAGCTAAACTAAACCTAGCTTCTAAAGGAAGCTAATCCTATTCAAGCTTCTAGGGGAAACTAAAGGAGAAGGCTATAAAAAGGACCCTAAAGCTTCTATTCTAAGGTTGTTGATCATTTCATCAATTCCCAACACAAGTTGAGTGACACAACTTGTAACCCTAATCCAAATCCAAAGCCAAAATCAAGATCACCGAGTACCAAATCAAGCAAGAAATCAACAATCCTTTTTGGAGCGAAGCCGATCTTCATCCGAGCAAGTGGTCCAAGATGATCCGCGACTCACGAAGACAATGCGACGCTCAATTCGACGATCTAGTTCTCTCCTCAATTTCTTGTAGTCTTTGAGCGAAGTGTAATGAATTGTTGAATAATAAAAGGTGAAGATCTTTAATCTTGCTTTCTTTACATTCTTGCATTGTGATGAGATCTCAATTCTTGATTGTGTTTCTTGTTATGATGCTTGAGTAAAAACTCCGCTCGTGGAGGAATCGAGAAAATTGATAGTTGATGATGATTAGATTCTTGTACGATTCTTAAGTCCTATGAGTTTTGTAAACTCTAGTAAATTGAATCATCGACGACCTGGTTTCGAGCGAGATGCTTTCTTAAATGTTTTCGCTCTTAATTAGTGATCAACGATCGATGTTTGAATTTCCTAGAGGCTAGAATGTGAATGAAAATCAACGAAAAGACAAGGGATAGATGATGAAACCCTAGTTTCCGCAAGAGATCCCTAATTCTCGTTGATCGTCATCGATCTAGCAACAAATCATCAAAGGATAAGAATACGTAATCACAAGTCTTCATCCTCACTATCGATTCGATCGATTCCTACTAGCCTCATTACAAATCTCGATAACTTACTCAATTGGATGATTCTTGATTCTTGATTTTTAGTGTTCTTGATATTAGATCAAGATTTTGCTAATTCTTGAAATTCACTTTTATAAATCTTGAATTGAATTGCCTTTTCTTTTCTCTTTAATTTTCGACTCAACTAAAACAAATACGAGCAAATCTCACTTTCCCTGTGGACGATCCGCACTCGCTAACGAACCTACATCGACACCGTTATTGATTACGGTTTACAAATTTCTTTGGTTGTGATTTCTATACATTTTCTACCTACACACCGAGAATTCATTCAATCAGTGATGTATCCCCGATCTCATTACTATAAGTCAATGACATTTGGGATATACATATTTACTTACGTTGATGACATCTGATGTTATATGTTGTTGTGATATGTTATATTGGATCGACGTGATTGAATAGCCGGGGTTTTTGCGTTAGATGAGAGTTTTTCTATTTTCATTCATGTAAAATATTGTATGTAATATTCTTTTATTGGGACACTTCCGGGTTGAGGTTGTTGTCACCATTGATATATATTATTTACTTTTCCGCATTAGGATAAATCCAAGGCGGGGAGCATAAGTAACCGGGTTCTAGAGTCCAGTGGGAGGCCATCTCGAGGAGTCAAGACCGGATCTCCTTACTCTAGAATTGGGAGGGTTGCTTGACGCTCTCGTAGGGGTCTAGGGATGTGGGTTTGGCTATTCATCACAACCGTGGAATCCGTATTTTTCATTACTGGTTAAATTTAAAACACGAACCCCCTAGTATATCCAATATTTCATATGTTGACTTCTACTGCTTGAGTTCTGTGATGTGATCATATAACTGCGTAAGACGAATGCTATATATAATAAACGTTGCTTATATTTTGCACTCGCTCTAGTCCAGCCCCCACTCTACCGTTAGTTAAGTAACTTAACGGTGCATGACGGGGCCCCGTGGCGAATGCGTATGGCATAAGCGTACGTTCTAATTTTGTTTCTTTTCTGTGATGTTTAGGAAAATTAAATGATGGGATATCATTAATGAGATTAATGAAAAGAAAAGAAACCTAAAGATGTTGTGAAATCAAAATTTTCAAAAAGGTAGCTCTAGTTCTTGCTTTGCATAGTGGTATTCCTTGATGAATATCCAGCACCTCATTCGATGAGGAAAGAGCATGGATCCCATCACCGGGAGTGACCTCTTTGGCAAAAGCTAGCAAATGCTATAACCCACTCGGTTTATTTTTGAAAACTACTCGATAGGAGCTTAAACCACTCCTTTACAAATCACTCGATTCTACAACGATATCAAGTTTATTATGATAAAGGTTTTCTTCAAAACCAGTCGTAGCCATCTATCATTTTAGATAAGTGCTATTTAGTATTCGTGCTGCGTTTGTTGACCATAGCCAAGGCGTAGTGTACGGTAGCTGATTAGTGCTTATCTGCAGTATATGATGCGATTGGATTAGGGTAGTCGTATGACTTTGTTGACCTTAGCCAAGGGTCGTACGGATGTGTTTAATTCAATCACGAAATAACGGGTTGAACTTGGCCAGCGCTTATGATTTGTTGACCTTAGCCAAGGTCATCAGTTTCTAGGGGTAAAAACAAGATATGGGGAATTTCAAATGTTGATATTTGCAATGAGATTGCATACCTTCTATGAGATAGTTGGATCCCGATACCCTCTATGAGTATGAGTTACTCCTAGGAAAGTTTTCCACTTTACAATTAGCCGATCCAGTAGATTTCTAAGAAAGGTGTTAACGGGGTTACATCCCTGTGGAAATGAGGTTATTTAATTAGTTCCATGCGAAAGCATTGGGAGACTCCCTCAGAGTACCAATACCTGCCTGGCTGAACGATTGGCGAACTTGTAGGGTGTAATTAATTCCGGCTAGTCTTACCTTTTAGGCTTTGAAGGAAGATTTGATAAAAACAGTGGGAGCCATCCTGATTAGATAAAATAATAACCAATCTAATCTTTCAAGAGCATACGCTAAAGAGTTTTCTTCTCTCCCTCTCCTGGTAGCGACCATGACACTCCTTAATCAAGATAATAATATTGTTGTATTGACTGAACCCGCTTATTATACTGAGCTGGGGAACGTTGGTTCCGCTCTATCTTATGACTGTCATAAGTCTGAGCAAGGAATAGGGGAATATCAGGATTCCCATGCAACCTGAACGAAGAAAGAGCATGATGATGCATCTTCTTCGGGTGTGTTCGTTACCGAGAACTGTTTCTCAGTATGCTCTACGTCCTGGGTATTGGATACCGGATCAGGATCCCACGTTTGTAATATGTTACATGGGTTAAGAAGAAGTAGAGAACTGAAAAATAGTGATAAATCTCTCGTAGTAGGGAATGGTACAATTGTTGCAGCCAAAACAGTTGGTGAATATCACCTTGTATTACCAAATGGTAATATATTGATTCTGAACGACTGTAATTTCGTACCAAAAATGATGTACAATATAATATCAATTTCTTTATTAGATAAAGAAGGATATAACTTTATATTAGAGAAAAATGTTATGAACATTTTCTTAAATCAAGTGTTGATTGGGTTTGATACGTTGTATAACGGTATATACGTTCTAAATCAAACTACGGTTCTAAATATACAGAACACACACAAGAGGAAAAGTTCAGAAATGAACGAATCCTTCTTATGGCATTGTAGACTTGGTCATATCAATGCGACAAGACTAGCTAAGTTAAATAAAGATGGATATTTGAATCCGTTCTAATTTACATCTTATGAAACTTGCTAGTCATGTCTCAAAGGTAAAATGACCAAAACTCCGTTTACTGGACACGGAGAAAGAGCTACTGAACTCTTGGGACTGATACATAGTGATGTATGCAGTCCTATATCTACACATGCCAGGAATGGTTCCTCGTACTTCATTACATTCACCGATGATCTCTCAAGATACGGACATGTGTTCCTGATGAAACATAAATCTGAATCTTTGGAGAAATTCAAGGAAGATATGTGCGAAGTCAAGAACCAAACGGGTAAAAGTATTAAAATCCTACGATCTGATCGAGGAGGAGAATATTTGAGCACGGAATTCCGAGACTGTTTAAAAGAGAATGGGATTCTCTCTCGGCTTACTCTTATGTATACACTACAACACAATGGAGTTTCGGAGTGGAGAAATCGCACCCTATTAGATATGGTGCGCTCTATGATGAGTGTTGCTAAGTTACCTATTTCCTTTTGGGGTTATACACTTGAGACAGCTGCATACCTATTGAATAGGGTTCCAACCAAATCCGTGCCTACCATTCCATATGAGATATGGAATGGGAAGAGAATATCTCTTAAACGAGGTAAGATATGGGGTTGTCCGGCCTATGTTAAAAGGCAAAATCTGGACAAGCTCGAGGCAAGATTTGTTTTTGTCACGCCCCGCAACCCAGAGTGTGCTAAGATAGGCACATGACAGAGCCAACCATGCTACCTGTGGATAGGAAATATCCCTCCATAGTCACATTACGGCTGTCTAGAGATATCAAGAACAGGAAAATAAAATAAACTATCTTGTACATGTTCATGAGCCAGAATAAACGAATCAAGAAATAATATGCGGAAGCAATAAATCCAAAGAGCAAAAACATCTAGAAAGTAAAACATAACTAAACTGGATACTAACTGGATCATCACTGCTCGGCCTAACAGCGGAAGTACTCCTGATCAGCCTGCGACAAGGGTAGAGGATATGGGCCATGCAAAACCCAGACGTCAGTGCGTTATAATATCAACAATAATATAATCAGGGGGTAACAAGTCATGCAGGCATAAGTATGAACAGTAATAAAAGTATAACAGTAACACGAATAAGAAGAGGTGAAGGGTATAAGCATATGTGACGTGCGTTGAGTAATCCGAACTAAATTACTGGGTTAACTACTCTCAAGTCTTTGAAATCAATTTAATGAATCGTCGATGTAACTCAATAGTATCCCGTGCATGCCCGGGACCACGGTCAAGACACTCGGGCTGAATCAGAGACGTGCCGCTAGGCAGTAAACAGGTAACATGTACAAACGAATGATGTCAGCAGCATCATCTCGGGGCTGGCCTAGCCCGTAAAACTGATCAGTATAAGCATCGAACTGTCGAGTTACAAGTCAGGTTTCATCATTGATTTCCCCATACCCCCAAGTTATGTGTTCAAGTCAGGTATTGATAAATCTGAAGCTAATGCCAACACAGGATCAAGCAGGAACATGTTTGTCTATACAGACAACATGATATGTCAACATGTCAGGATTGTCGGCATTAGAAACAGGATCAGGTAACATGTCAAGTAGTGATATATCAGGTCATGTCAGGTAGTGTACATGTATCAAATCATGTCAAGTAGTGGTGTATCAGGTCATGTCAAGTAGTGCACAGGTGTCAAACGGATGCTCATAATCAAACTGTAGCAAGTATTGAATCAAGGTGAAAATACGGATGTACAATAAAAGTATGGATGCACAAATATCGATCAAGGGTCACATCATTACTAAGTAGGATGCACAATTATCAAGCATGGTGCACTAATACAATATTAACATGAAATAATATGGTCTCGGCGTGTAACTAGATATGTAATAAACCGTACGGATACAAACAGATACTATAAAACTGTAAATCGGTAAAATTTGCTGAATATTAAAACACAAGCACTATTATTTATTAAATAGATATTGATATAATAATATTAACATGGATAACATATTCAAACCGATTAATAACTATAAAAGTGGTATTGATTAACCATGCACAAGAAAGTTCCGTTCAGAAATTCAGCGTCACCCTGATTTGTAAAATAGCTTAAAAATAACAAACGTTCTCCAAAAGGGACGTGTCTTATACCAAAACAAAGATAATTCAATAATGTTTTCATTTTTATAATTTTAAGTATCTCAGGTTGTTCCTGCAAAAATCTATGAACATTCGAAGTTGAAAGTTTGCTGTTGGAATTTCCTTGGACAGCAGTTTAGAGATATTTTTATTTGCATTTTACATTATTTAACAATTTACTTTGCAAGTAAATATTTCATAAAGTTATAGTATTCTGAGTTAGCTTCGTAACGAACTAAAGAACGTATATTAATAATTTTTCTATGATTTATAATGAATTTTATAAGGTAAGGTGTACAGTAAATTTCAGATTTGTCGTATCCGCTTTGCAACGACGTTTCATGTGTAAACTATAATATTTTCAAACTATATTTTGTATAACATTATAAAATGCAGATTATAAACTAATTAAAGATAATAATAAGAAATATTACGACGATATATATTTTAAATGATATGGATGCAAACGGGTATCCGAAAATGGTAAACTTTAATATGGATGTACGGTGCAATCAACATGTGATATTTTTATTCATATGGATGCAAAATAAGATACATAGCATATAGCAAGATGAATTAGCATGCGACTAGATATTTAAATATTGATATGGATGCATACGGATGTCCGAAGACAGTAAAACTGTAAATTGGTAATGTGGGATGCATAACTAAACATTATGTGATGTTATTATTCAAATGGGTGCAATATTTTGTAGTCTAGCATGTAACAAGATAAATTTGCATGCACTAGATACGAAATAAATTATACGGATGCAAACAGACGTCGTAAAAATGTAAAACTATAACATGGGATGCATAATTTTAAATACATGTATTATATTTATTCAAATGGATATAAATATAGTAACATAGCATGTAGCAAGGTAAACTTGCCTCGATCGAATCACGCGACGGATACATACGGCACGTCCTACGTCGGTAAACCATCGCAACGCACACGCGGCATGCGGGACGGGTCCAGGCAAGGAAAGAGGGTGATTACACAGGCAAGGTACGTTCACTGGATCACTCGGATCGTCAGCGACGAGCACGGCTCTGGCGGTGATCACCAGAATTAAGAAACAAGATCAAGAAAAAGAAAGAAGAAAGAAGAAGAAGAAGTAAGAAGAAGAGGCTGTGTATTAAATAAAGAAAGAAAAATAAATAAATAAAATATATATAAATATATATATGCAGAGGAGAGAGAGAGAGAGAAAGGAGTTGTTAGTTTGTTAGGAAATTAGTTTAGATTTAAATTTTAAAAATCTTTTATTAGTTAACTAAATTTTAATTTGTATCAGTTTATAAAATTAATATTATATAAATAAAATTTGATATTCTGATAAATACAAATATAGTCCAAAACATGCCCGGATCGGGTCTAAAATTCAGTTTTAAAAATACGAAAAATATACATGTCGACCAAAATTAAAGTTGGATATCCGGGTAACGAAAAATGCATACCCCCAAGAACGGATGCACGCACGTG
The DNA here is from genome assembly GCA_030015575.1 of Agapanthus africanus. NCBI lineage: Eukaryota > Viridiplantae > Streptophyta > Magnoliopsida > Asparagales > Amaryllidaceae > Agapanthus > Agapanthus africanus. Next base: position 369,505,391 of record CM057349.1, on the reverse strand, counting down.
CACGTAGTCATCCAAACGAGTCTGTTTCACTGAACGGGACGAGAACAAGATGCGCGGATGCTACCACAGGGTTAGGGATATTATGCAGGCTATGCAATGTATTTTTAAAATATTTTATGTGACTTAAATGTTATATTAAAATGCAGATGCCAGGTAAAATGCTAGTATGCAAATAAAAGTGCATGAGTCTATGTATCAAGTCAGGATAAATCATAAATATGAATCAAGACAGGTTTAAAGCAAGCGGGTCGGGTCGGATGCAAATACAGATACCAACTACACTATTCGCACCCAAAACACAGTAAATCAGGAAAATACCATAAATAAAGAAATACATGAACTAGAACTGGTATAAATGAACTAGGGTGTTACATTATACCCAACTACAAAAAGAATTTCGTCCTCGAAATTCCCAAGACAAGAAAAGGTAAACAACACGAATCTACAAGAATAGGTGTGGAAAGTTCTGTCGAATTTCGTCTTCTCGTTCCCAAGTCGATTCTCCATGCGAGCTATTTCCCCATGAAACAAGTACGAGCAGGATAACCTTGTTCTTGAGGACTTTTTCTCTTCGATCAACAATCGACATCGGTCGTTCCTCGAAAGTCAAATCCTTTCTTACAGTCAGCTCCGAATGATCCAGCACGTGTGTTTCATCTCGAACATACTTACGGAGTTGAGATATATGAAACACGTCATGAACATTCGCCAAAGATTGTGGTAAATCCAATCGATAAGCCACTTCTCCGACACGCTCCATAATCTCGAAAGGCCCCACGAATCAAGGACTAAGCTTTCCTCGACTCCCAAATCGAATCACTCCTCTAGTCGGTGATGTCTTCAAGAACACCAGATCACCAACAACTAACTCTAGAGGTCTTCTCGATGTATCGGCCCAACTCTTCTGCCGATCTTGTGCTTCCTTCATGAGATTCCAGATAGTGTTAACTTTCTCAACTGTTTGCACGATCAAATCCGGTCCCAACAATCTTCGTTCTCCAACATCGTCCCAATAAATAGGTGAATGACACTTGCGACCATACAATGCTTCGAATGGAGCCATCTGAATAGTCGCCTGAAAGCTGTTATTGTAAGAAAACTCCACCAACTGTAGACGATCCTCCCAAGAACCCCTGAAGTCTAACATGCAAGCTCTCAACATGTCTTCAAGAGTTTGGATCGTTCTCTCCGACTGGCCATCTGTCTGAGGATGATAAGCTGTGCTAAACTTCGATCGCGTCCCCAAACTTTCCTGTAAATTCCTCCAGAAGTGTGATAAGAATCGGGTGTCACGGTCTGAAACGATGCTCACAGGTACTCCATGCAATCTCACAATCTCCTGCATGTACCGTTCTGCCAACTCTTCCGTTGATTGACCAACTCGAAATGGTATGAAATGAGCTGCCTTGGTCAATCGATCAACAATTACCCAAACTGCATTGTTGCCCTTTGGACTCCATGGTAAAGCTGTCATGAAATCCATGGTTATATGTTCCCACTTCCATTGAGGAATCGGAAGTGGTTGCAATAAACCAGCTACTCTTTGATGTTCAGCCTTAACTTGTTGACACACCAAGCACTTCGCTACAAAGCGGGCAATCTCCCTTTTCATGCCTTCCCACCAGAAATGCTGTCGTAGATCACGGTACATCTTCGTGCCTCCTGGATGTACGGAATATGCGGAACCTTCATAACTTCTTCATAACTTCTTCACGAATGTCTCTTTTTGGCACACAGAAACGGCTACCATATCGCAACGAACCATCTTCATGAATCAACAAGTCCATTCGAAGTCCCGCTTCAACTTGTCCTCGAAACTTCTGCAATCTTGGGTCATGTGACTGCGCTGCTTAAATATTATCGATCAATGACGACTGTACTCGCAGCTGCATCAACTGTCCCGAAGAATGCGGTAGCACAATCTCCAACTCGAATCTCCGAAAGTCTTCGATAAGCTCCTTCTGTGCAGTTAACATCCGAATCGCTGGCAACCGAATAAGCACATCCGGCACAACATTAACTTTCCCCGGATGGTACTTAAGATCAAGATCGTAGTCAGCCATCAGCTCCAACCATCTACGCTGCCTCATATTAAGCTCTTTCTGTGTGAACACGTACTTCAGGCTTTTGTGATTGGTGAATACTTCGACCCTTTCGCCCAATAAGTAGTGTCTCCAAATCTTCAAAGTGAAAATCACAGCTGCTAGTTCCAAATCATGAGTTGGGTAATTCTTCTCATGGGTCTTTAACTGTCTCGATGCGTAAGCTACAACCTTCCCGTGCTACATCAAAACACATCCCAAACCTTTCCAGATGCGTCGCTGTGAATCACCAATCCTCCGAAACTGTCTGGTATGGTCAAAATAGGACCGGTTATCAATCTTTGCTTAAACACCTCAAAAGATGATGCACAACTATCCGTCCATACGAACGGTACCTCTTTCTGTGTAACCTTGGTCAAAGGCTCAGTCAAACAAGCAAAATTCTCCACGAACCTTCTGTAATACCCGGCAAGTCCAAGAAAACTTCTGATCTCTGCTACGTTCTTCGGAATCAGCCAATCTCGAACTGCTGCAATCTTTTCGGGATCAATGGCGATTCCATCTCCAGATACAACATGCCCCAAAAACTTCACTACTTCAAGCCAAAACTCGCACTTGCTCATCTTTGCATACAATCTTTCTTGCCTCGACATCTACAATGCGATTTTCAAGTGTTCTGCATGCTCTTCTGGGCTCCTCGAGTAGACCAGAATATCATCGACGAACACCAATATAAAATGGTCCAAGAACGGTAAAAAGATTCGGTTCATCAAGTCCATAAATATCGTCGGTGCATTCGTGACTCCGAATGGCATCACTAAATACTCGTAATGTCCATACCGAGTTTGGAACGCAGCCTTGCAAATATTATCTGATTTAACTCGGACCTGATGACATCCGAATCGCAAATCCAGCTTCGAGAATACCCTCGCGCCACTAAGCTGCTCGAACAATTCTCCAATGCGAAGGATCGGGTACTTGTTCTTAATAGTCACCCGGTTTAATTCTCGATAATCAATGCACATCCTCCTTGTGCCATCTTTCTTCTTTACTAGAAGAACTGGAGCTCCCCAAGGTGAATTACTGCTGCGAATCCAACCCTTCTCAAGTAATTCGGTAACCTGCTTCTTGACTTCTTCCAACTCCACTGGTGCCATTGGATAGTAGGCCTTTGAGATTGGCGCTGCACCAGGAACAAGATCGATTATGAACTCCACATCTCGTTTTGGCGGTAAACCCGAGATGTCCTCAAACACGTCCATGAACTCTCGAACCACAGCTGGTGCTTCCTCCTTATCAACTTCCATCGACGAAAGAACACTGTTTGTCAGTCTAGCCCTAAACTCGACTGGCCCGACAGAACTGCTTCCTCCAGCAAAACAAACTCCAGATGTCCGGGGAATTTGGAAAATCACTTTCTTTGCCATACAATCAATGTGAGAATGGAAAGTGCTGAGAAAGTCCATTCCTAAGACAACATCATAGCTGCCGGTATCAATCACCAAGAAATATGCAAAACATGAACTGGTAAGCAATGAAACTGAGATAACCAAGGTAATAAATGACCATGGAACAAGGAAATGAATCAAGACCAGGACTCCAAGTTACTTAAATAGAATACCGCATTGTAACCATGCTGCAGTTCATAGTTACAATCACATAACTCCGTTCAAGTCGCCCAAATCCTAGTATCAGAATCGAAGGAATAGGAAAGGAGAAACAATAGAACCAAAAGGTTTCAAGCAGAGATGCAAAGTTGTTTGCATATCGTCAAGACAAGGGTCAAGAGAAAGATAAGATTCAAGAATCATGATAACAATGTGGCAGGACATGTTCCTAATTACGGGTTTCCTGCTTCGTGTATTGGGTTCAATACCCAACTACAAAAGAATCAACCCGATAACCTAAATCCTATGGCTCTGATACCAAACAAACCCTGTCACGCCCCGCTTCCCACAGTGCGCTAAGATAGGCACGTGACAGAGCCAACCATGCTACCTGTGGATAGGAAACATCCCTCCATAGTCACATTACGGCTGTCTAGAGATATCAAGAACAGGAAAATAAAATAAACTATTTAGTACATATCCATAAGCCAGAATAAACGAGTCAAGAAATAATATGCGGAAGTAATAAATCCAAAGAGAAAAAACATCTAGAAAGTAAAACATAACTAAACTGGATACTAACTGGATCATCACTGCTCGGCTTAACGGCGGAAGTACTCCTGATCAGCCCGCGATAAGGGTAGAGGATCTGGGCCATGCAAAACCCAGACGTCAGTGCGTTATAACATCAACACTAATATAATCAGAGAGTAACAAGTCATGCAGGCATGAGTATGAACAGTAATAAAAGTATAACAGTAACACGAATAAGAAACGGTGAAGGGTATAAGCACATGTGACGTGCGGTGAATAATCCGAACTAAACTACTGGGTTAACTACTCTCAAGTCTTTGAAATTAATTTAATGAATCGTCGATGTAACTCAATAGTATACCATGCATGCCCGGGACCACGGTAAAGACACTCGTGCTGAATCCGAGACGTGCCGCTAGGAAGTAAACAGGTAACATGTACAGACGAATGATGTCAGCAGCAGCATCCTGGGGCTGGCCTAGCCCGTAAAACTGATCAGTATAAGCATCGAACTGTCGAGTTACAAGTCAGGTTTCATCATTGATTTCCCCATACCCCCAAGTTATGTGTTCAAGTCAGGTATTGATAAATCTGAACCTAATGCCAACACAGGATCAAGCAGGAACAGGTTTGTCTATACAGACAACAGGATATATCCATCGGGACAACATATCAGGATTGTCGGCATTAGAAACATGATCAGGTAACATGTCAAGTAGTGATATATCAGGTCATGTCAAGTAGTGTACATGTATCAAGTCATGTCAAGTAGTGGTGTATCAGGTCATGTCAAGTAGTGCACAGGTGTCAAACAGATGCTCATAATCAAACTGTAGCAAATATTGAATCAAGGTGAAAATACGGATGTACAATAAAAGTATGGATGCACAAATATCGATCAGGGGTCACATCATGACTAAGTAGGATGCACAATTATCAAGCATGGTGCACTAATACAACAGTAACATGAAATAATATGGTCTCGGTGTGCAACTAGATATGTAATAAACCGTACGGATACAGACGGATACAATAAAACTGTAAATCGGTAAAATTTGCTGAATATTAAAACACAAGCACTGTTATTTATTAAATAGATATTGATATAATAATATTAACATGGATAATATATTCAAACCGATTAATAACTATAAAAGTGGTATTGATTAACCATGCACAAGAAAGTTCCGTTCAGAAATTCAGCGTCACCATAATTTGTAAAATAGCTTAAAACTAACAAACGTTCTCCAAAAGGGAAGTGTCTTATACCAAAAGAAAGATAATTCAATAAGGTTTTCATTTTTATAAGTTTAAATATCTCAGCTTGTTCCTACAAAAATCTATGAACATTCGAAATTGAAAGTTTGCTGCTGGAATTTCCCTGGACGGCAGTTTAGAGATATTTTCATTTGCATTTTACGTTATTTAAACAATTTATTTTACAAGTAAATATTTCATAGAGTTATAGTATTCTGAGTTAGATTCGTAACGAACTAAAGAACGTATACTAATAATTTTTCTATGATTTATAATGAATTTTATAATGTAAGGTGTACAGTAAATTTCAGATTTGTCGTATCCGTTTTGCAACGACGTTTCATATGTAAATTATAATATTTTCAAACTATATTTTGTATAACATTATAAAATGCAGATTATAAACTAATTAAAGATAATAATAAGAAATATTACGACGATATATATTTTAAATGATATGGATGCAAACGGGTATCCGAAAACGGTAATCTTTAATATGGATGTACAGTGCAATCAACATGTGATATTTTTATTCATATGGATACAAAATAAGATACATAGCATGTAGCAAGATGAATTAGCATGCGACTAGATATTTAAATATTGATATAGATGCATACGGATGTACGAAGACAGCAAAACTGTAAAATTGTAATGTGGGATGCATAACTAAACATTATGTGATGTTATTATTCAAATGGGAGCAATATATTGTAGTCTAGCATGTAACAAGATAAATTTGCATGCACTAGATACGAAATAAATTGTACGGATGCAAACGGACGTCGTAGAAATGTAAAACTATAACATGGGATGCATAATTTTAAATACATGTATTATATTTATTCAAATGGATGTAAATATAGTAACATAGCATGTAGCAAGGTAAACTTGCCTCGATCGAATCACGCGACGGATACGCACGGCATGTCCGACGTCGGTAAATCGTTGCAACGCACACGCGGCACGCGGGACGGGTCCAGGCAAGGTAAGAGGGTGATCACACAGGCAAGGTACGTTCACTGGATCACTCGGATCATCAGCGACGAGCGCGGCTCAGGCGGTGATCACCGGAATCAAGAAACAAGATCAAGAAAAAGAAAGTAGAAAGAAGAAGAAGAAGTAAGAAGAAGAGGCTGTGTATTAAATAAGGAAAGAAAAATAAATAAATAATATATATATAAATATATATATGCAGAGGGAAGAGAGAGAGAGAAAGGGGTTGTTAGTTTGTTTGGAAATTAGTTTAGATTTAAATTTTAAAAATCTTTTATTTGTTAACTAAATTTTAATTTGTATCAGTTTATAAAATTAATATTATATAAATAAAATTTGATATTCTGGTAAACACAAATATAGTCCGAAACATGCCCGGATCGGTTCTAAAATTCAGTTTTAAAATACGAAAAATATACATGTCGGCCAAAATTAAAGTTGGATATCCGGGTAACGAAAAATGCATACCCCCAAGAACGAATGCACGCACGTGCACGCAGTCATCCAAACGAGTCCGTTTCACTGAACGGGACGAGAACAAGATGCGCAGATGCTACCACAGGGTTAGGGGTATCATGCAGGCCATGCAATGTATTTTTAAAATATTTTATGTGACTTAAATGTTATATTAAAATGCAGATGCCAGGTTAAATGCTAGTATGCAAATGAAAGTGACGAGTCCACGCATCAAGTCAGGATAAATCATAAACATGAATCAAGATAGGTTTAAAGCAAGCGGGTCGGATCGGATGCAAATACAGATACCAACTACACTATTCGCACCCAAAACACAGTAAATCAGGAAAATACCATAAATAAAAAAATACATGAACTAGAACTGGTATAAATGAACTAGGGTGTTACAGTTTTGTGCAAGTTTGTAGGATATCCAAAGGATTCATATGGATATATCTTCTACCATACTGAGGAACAAAAGGTATTTGTTTCTCAACATGACACCTTTTTAGAAAAGGAATTTCTTGTGAAAGAAATTAGTGGAAATAAGGTAGAACTAGAAGAAATTCCAGCTGTACAAACTATAACTGATGATTTGGTAGAACCGGAGGATTCAATAATCCCCGACGAACCTCAGCCACTCCGCAGATCTAGTAGGGTTCCTCATCCACCTAAGAGATACTACAGTTTTCTCATAGACGGTGGGGGTGAGGATTGCATCATGGAAGATGATGACCCAACTAGTTTCGAGCAGGCCATCACAAGTGGAGACTCTGTGAAATGGCTGGATGCTATGAGATCTGAGATGGAATTCATGTACACCAACAAATTATGGACTTTGGAAGTTGCTCCTAAAGGGGTAAAACCCATCGGGAGAAAGTGGATCTTTAAGAAGAAACTTGGTGTAGATGGAAAAGTTGAAACTTTCAAAGCTAGACTTGTAGCAAAAGGTTTTCGTCAATGACCTGGTGTCGACTATGATGAAACCTTTTCTCCAGTGGTTATGCTTAAATCCATCAGGATCCTACTTGTCATTGTTGCATACTATGACTATGAAATCTGGCAAATGGACGTCAAGACCGCTTTTCTAAATGGTGATTTATAAGAGAGCGTGTAAATGACACAGCCAGAGGGTTTCGTAGATAGTGGGAGCAGCAGAAAGGTGTGCACGCTACTTAAATCAATCTACGGATTAAAGCAGGCATCGCAGAGTTGGAACATCTTTTTTGATATAGCAGTCAAAGAGTTTGACTTCATCAAAAACGTAGATGGACCTTGTATATACAAGAAGGTAGTAGAGAGTAAGGTTGTCTTCCTCGTATTGTACGTGGATGACATACTCTTGATAGGAAATGATGTTCCTATGCTACACTCGGTCAAGCTCTTCTTATCACAAAAGTTCTCCATGAAGGATCTGAATGATGCCTCCTACATCCTGGGGATAAAGATATATAGAGATAGATCTAAACGGATGTTCGGATTGTCCCAATCCAGATACATTGACACCATACTAAAAATGTTTAATATGGAAGATTCTAAGCGTGGTAATTTACACGCTTGCTCAGGAATCACTCTCCCAAAGAGATATCTCTCAAGACTGATTTGGAGAGGGCTCGCATGCAAGGGATACCCTATGCTTTTGTAGTTGGGTCAATCATGTACGCGATATTATGCACTAGACCGGATGTAGCTTACGCACTTAGTGTTGTAAGTAGGTATCAATCAGATCCTAGGGAGAAGCACTGGACAGCTGTGAAGAACATTCTTAAGTACTTAAGAAGGACTAAAGATATGTTCTTGGTGTATAGTAACGATGAACTCCAAGTGGAGTCCTTTACCAATTTGAGCTTCCAGAGTGATAAGGAAGACAGTAAGTCGGTCTCGGGTTTTGTCTTCACCCTCAATAGAGGGACGGTATGTTGGAAGAGTTCCAAGCAAGATACCGTGGAAGACTCGACGATGGAGGCTGAATACATCGCTGCCAACGATGCTGCCAAAGAAACTGTCTGGAAGAAGAAGTTCATAGCTGAACTTGGTGTAGTTCCATCTATTGAGCATCCAATACCCTTGTATTATGATAAAAATGGAGCTGTGGCTTTGGCCAAAGAACCCCGGTCACATCAGCGATCCAGACATATTTTTAGGCGGTATCACCTGATCCGGGAGATAGTTCATCACCGAGAGATCGAGATTAGGAGAGTTGACACGAAGGACAACAAAGCGAATCCACCCACGAAGGCCCTCCCCCAGACGCAATTTGAGAGACTTTTTGGGATGTTGGGTATTAGATACTACAACAACTGGCCCTAGTGTAAGTGGGAGATTATTAGTAAATATGTACGCCCTAGAGGCCATTATTGTATATTATAGTGGATGCTTGGACACATATATATAGAGGACTTTCTTGCTCGACATGATAGTATGCTATCTGGTTACACTTTATCTTAACATGTACACATATTATTATACTGTCTCCCTGATACATGTTGATAAATCCCTTAGGATGTTAGCTTGACTACAAGGACGATGATGCAGATCATACTAGTAGGGCTTGTGTAGTCCACAAGCACATCCTTTAAAAGTTCCTAGTCGAGGGAATATCGAGCTAGGGAATCGGTATTCCAGAGTAGACTAGTGTGTACGTTTCTTGATCCTGTATGGGTCGACGGTTAATCCCACATCCATTGGTGCTTGACATCAATGATTGTACACAGGTGATCATTAGAGAATGGGTACACCGAACAGGACTCGCCGAGAACTCTTAGATGGTACCATACTTATTGTCAGATAGCAGTTCTTTGGTGACACTTGTAAAGATTAGTCTGTAGACCCGAGATCGTCATAGAGACTTGTGTGGTTCCCACTTTGCTTTGATTTCCTCCCTATCACGGCTCAAAAGAGTCATGCAAACATGTGGATTTTGGGTACAGTCCCGAGTCACATGGAGACAATGAGCGAAAGGAGGGGTTTCGTCTCTCCCGGTATAGGGAGTTGATATTGCGCTATGCTCGATTGGGTATAACAGCAAATCTCTGGCCAGGGCTGATGAGATTTACAGGTAAGTGTTATCAGTAGTTTCTTGAACCATTATAGGCTACACATCGGCATAACTTGTCAAGTTACTGGGGTCTGATGTTTTCCACCCCTAAACTCGATATGCGACATATCAGACGAAGAGATCGGGCTGTACAGTAAGTGTTACTTATAGGCTTTGCGGGAGTTTGGACAAGCTTGCCTGTTGATCTTCTATTCGCTCAATACCTGGGTAGCCGTTACGTCCAGCTTGTACCGCCGACGGCTTGTGGGTGACTGATGTGATCATTACCTACTGCTGGCGTATTGACGAGTCTTTAGAGTCCCACACAAAGGTTTTCTAGCTCAAGCGAAATGAAGTAGGGCACATATGGTGATATGTGCTGGTGCTTGATTAAATACGAGTATGTGATACCGTATTCTAATCTCGCGATATTTGATATCGGTTAGGTTATATGTGATATAACCGGATTATTGAATCAAGAGTTGATTCAATGATTTATTATATGTATAAATATTTGATATTAGCCGGTTATATATGATATGACCGGATTGTTAAATCAAGTGTTGATTTAATATTGAACATTGAATGTTGTCGGTTATATGTGATATGACCGGGTTATTGAATCAAGTGTTGATTCGATAACTTGATATATATATATATATATATATATATAAATGATATTAGTCGATTATATATGATATAACCGGATTATTGAATCAAGTGTTGATTTAATAATTTAATTTATATTTATATATTAACTAATATTGTGCTCACTAAAGATTTTCTTCTCTTCTAATACATTTAATGTATATGTGATATATATTAAAATATGTATTTATATATTGTGTCATGTTTGATGATATATAGAACATGGGTGTATGAGACTCACACCAAGACTAAAGATAATTAGGGTATTTATTTATTAAGAGTAATTCAAAAATTAGGTGAAAATGAGCATGGCTTAAGATGCTTGTAGAAGCATGTAGAAGCCATGACTCATTCCACTAATTTTTGTCTTACTCTAGATATTTTATAATCCAACCATTATCTTTAGCTCATGGTTAACTCTCACTTCATCACTTGAGATATTTTCTCTCACCCTAGTTGATCTTCTTCCTCTCAAGAGCTCTTTAGGTTTTCTTGAGGCGAGGAAAATAAAAGAGAAAGAGATTTCTAAAGTGAGCAAAATTCCTACTTCATCAACCTACTCTCATCTAGCCCATTAGATTAGGTTGTTTGCCACTAATTCTTGATTAGTGAAGAGGTAGCTTGAGTTATAGAAACTTCAAGGTGGATCATCTTCGGTTTCGAAGACGACAAAATAAGCTCGTTCCTTTCACCAAGTGGAGCCTAAGAAGAGTTCTAGGGACTTCTACTTGGAGCTTAGGGACTACTACTTGGAGCTATTGAAGTGAAGGACCGGTCTACAAAAGTTGCATTCCCTATTCACTTAGTGTAAAACTTGTTTACATGCTTATAAATCCTAATTCTCTAGTTCGATTCTAGGTTAGCATGATTTAGCCCACTAGATTTTTTAAAATTGCATACTTGATACCTTTAGAAACCTTGTAGTGGTGCTAAGATATACTTTCATAGACATACGTCTGAATAAGAAAGGGACAGACGTCTAAAGCAAAAAATGTATGAAAACCGATATTTCTGATTTTTTGAATTTTATAAAAACACAGTCAGACGACAGAAGTTTGAATCACATGGAGACAGACGTTTGAAGTATAAAAACTCAGAAACATGTGTTTTGTGAAGAAAATCAATTTTAAATTGAAAACCCCAATGTTTATGCAATGTAAAACGTTTGTGCAAGCGTGTGTGAGTGTTTTAAGAGCTCTAATTGATATAAACTATATCTTGTAGAGTACTTACAAGGATTCCTTTGTCGGTTTCGCAAATTTTTGAATTCTTGAATCCTTGTCATCTCGAGCTCTCGAATCTTTGATGTGCGCTTGAACTTGGATTCATTGCTTTCAAACTTTGACACATCACTCACAAGCTTCAATTTTGTTGGGGTTCCTAGTCCCCTAGCCGCTAACCTCGGACGTTGCGAAACAAAAAATTTTAGTGTTTAAAAACTTGGCGCTAGAAACAACTAGCTAGAATCGAAACCAAATATGAAACTAGCAAGCTACAAAGAAGTTAGCTACTTGTGATAAAGTTGTTTTACCAAAAGATCCGTGTCCTTCGGTCTTCTACGCTCTTCCTTAGCTCCTTTAAGTGTCCTTGATCGAGCTTGACCGTCGATCTTCCTCCATCGAAAATGATCCACCCTAAGGATGTGGTTCATGGCTCTAGCTCCATACTAAAAAAAACTAGTAGAGCAACTAGAGACTCTAGATCGCTAATCTAGAATGTCTAGGATGTAGTGAGTTATTCTTAGTGTATATCTATCCCTCTTCTACCCTTGATTCTCAACACATGAGATTGTAGGGAGGAAGATCAAGAAGAAGGAGGAGGAGCTCAAGAAAGGCTAGTGAGGAGAGATAAGCAAAATGGTGAGAATGTTTTCATTCTATCATCCATCTTTTCCAAGTATCCAAGTGAGAGAAAACCATGAAGCATGGTTTTGTAAAAACCTTTTTTCCAATAAAGATATAGCAACCATACTTGAATAGTTTGCATAAATGAATATACAATTCATTTGTCAACACTATTCAAGCATGCTACTCACCATACTCACCTCACTACCTTTACACCTCATTTCCATTTTAAAATAAATGGATAAATCTAAAATGACGTGTCCACCTTCTAGAATATTTTCCGTATAAATACGGAATACACTCTACCGTATATACATACCCGATTCGTATCAAAATACGAATACTCAAAGAGATAGAATAACACAAAGAACATAATCCTAGAATATACATATCGAAATATATATATATATATGTGTGTGTGTGTGTAAATTATCAAATTAATACCTGATTTAATAATCCAGCTCAATCCCAAGCCGGCTAGTATTATCAATCATCTGATCGAAAGTCCGGGTAACTAGTACAATCATTCGATCGGAACCCTACACGTATCCCGATTGAAAGTCCGAGTAACTAGTACAATCATTCGATCGAAACCCTGCACGTATCAAAATACGGCTACTACATCATTTCGCTTGAACCAGGGAAACCCTATGTGTAGGACTCTAAAGACTCATAGTACGCCGGTAATGAATTATTGGATAAATCCATAACCACAAGCACGTTAGCGGCACTAGCTGTACGTAACGGCTACCCGGGTACCTGTCGAAAAGGAAGGCCGACGAGCAAACTCATTCGGATCCCTACTGAGCCTATCTGTGACAATCTCCATACAGTCTGGTCTCTTCGTCTAAGAGTATCACATACCTGCTGGGTTCCCTAGCATGACCACAGGGTTTCGGGAGGCATCAACCATGCCGTTTTCAAAAATTTGGCGCGCTAAAGAAACCTAACCTAGAATCTTAACCAGAGAATTAGACAAAACCAAGCATGTAAATAACTTTACATCTAAGTGAATGAGGAATACAACCTTTGTAGACCATTCCTTCACTTCTAAATCTCCATGTAGTAGTCCCTTCGCTCCAAGTAGTGATCTTCCGGACTCTAGTAAGGCTCCATAAGGTGAAATGAACAAGCTTGCTTAAAGTCTTCGAGGCCGAAGATGATCTATGTCAAGGAGACACTAACTCAAGCTACCTCTTCACTAATTGGGAATTAGTGAAGCAAACAACCTAAACTAAATGGCTAATCTAGTATAAGTTGATGAAGTAGGATTTTTGCTCACTTTAGAATAATTTTTCTCACAATATTTCTTCTCCTCTTGAAAACCTAGAAAGCTTTCTTGAGATGAAGAAGAAGATAAAGTTGAGAATAGAATGAGTGAATCCATGAGTGAGAATAGCAACCATGGGTGAGATAATATCTCATATTAACTCATGTAGAGACTTAACCATGGCTTAAGGTAATGGTTGGGTTAATAAATATCTAATGTAAAACAAAACTAGTGGACTAAGTCAATGGTTCTACAAGCTTCCACTAAGCTCAAACCATGTGACTAATTTCCAACTAATTATGATTTACTTTAAATAAATAAAACCCTTCATTATGATAAGCATGGTGTAAGTATCATACACCCATGTAGCATGTAGCAACAAGCATGACACAATAATATATATCACACATATATTAAGTGTACACAAGTGAGAAAAAGAAGTGCTTAAATGAGCTAATATTAGTTAATGTAAATTAATATATCAAATATATAATGATACATTAAATTATTAAATCAACACTTGATTTAATAATCCGGGTATATCACATATAACCGACTAATATCAATTGTATCAACTTATCGAATCAACAATTGATTCGACAACCTGGCTATATTACATATAACCGACCGATATCTCATATCGCGAGAATAGAATACGATATCACTGTTAGTTATATGTATGCCCTAGAGGCCATTACTATACATAGGATGTATATTGTAGTGGATGCTTGGACATATATAGGGAGGACTTTCTTGCTCGACATGATAGTATGCTATCTGGTTGCTCTTTACCTTAACGTGTACACTGATTGTCTCTCTGTTACATGTTGGTAAAGCCCTTAGGATGTGTACTTGACTACCTGGACTATGATGCGGATCATACTAGTGGGGACATGGTAGTCCATAAGTATATCCTTCAAGGTCCCCAGTCGTGGGTGTATCGAGACGGGGCATCGGTATACCAGAGTAGACTAGCGTATACCTTCTCGACCCATACAGATGGGCGATGGATGATCCCATATCCATTGGTGTTTGACATCAGAGATTATATACGGGTGCTCAGTGGAGACTGAGTACACTGGATGGACTCGCCGAGAACTCCCAGATGGTATTATACCTCACGTCAGATGGCAGTTCTCTGGTGACACTGGTACAGGTTAGTCTGTAGACCCGAGATCGTCATAGAGTCTTGTGTGATTCCCACTGTGCTTTGATTTCCACCTTACCACGTCCAAGAGGGCGTGCAAAACGATGGTTTTTGGGTACAGTCCCGAATCACATGGAGGCAATGAGCGATAGGAGGGGATTCGTCTCTCCCGGTATAGGGAGTTGATGTTGCGCTGTGTTCGATTGGCTATAACCGGAAATCTCTTGCCAGGGTTGCTGAGATTTACTGGTAAGTGTTACCAGTAGTTTCTCGAACTGTTATAGACCTCATATCGACACGACTTATCGAGCTACTGGGGTCTGACGTTTACCACCCTTAGGCGAGATATGGGACATATCAGACAAACAGACCGGACTGTACGGTAAGTGTTACTGGTTGGATTCACAGAAGAGTGAGCGGGCTTGCTCTTCGATCTTTTGATCGCTCAATACCCGGGTGGCCGTTACTTTTAGCAGATCGCTTGCGGCTTGTGGGTGTTTGATATGATCATCACCTGCTGCCGGCGTATTGACGAGTCTTTAGAGTCCTACACAGAGGTTTCCTGGCTCAAGCGAAACGAAATAGGAGCGCATATGAGATATGTGCGGGACTGAGAATAATGCGTGTATGTGATACCGTATTCTATTCTCGCGATGAATGTATCGATTGGTTGTATGCGATATAACCTAGTTATCGAATCAAGGATTGATTCGATAAGCCGATACATTGGATACTAGTCGGTTATATGCGACATGACCGGATCGTTAAATCAAATGTTGATTTAATGATTTATTGCATAATTATATATTTGATATATTACTTTGCATTAACTAGTATTGGTTCACTTTAAATGGATTTTCTCACTTGAAGTTCACAAGTTGTATATGTGATATACTTTTGTGCACTTGTTTGTATCATGTTTGATGATACATGCTAACTTGTGTTTTGGTGTATGTTTAGATTAAACCATGGTTATGTAATGGTTAGGGTTTTGATTTTATTTAATTTTTCATTTATTTTGTTTATTTCCTTTTAAGGCAAGAAAAGAAATGGTTGCTTTTTGGATTTACTTGAAGCTTCATGAAGCTTTGAAAAAGTTCAACCATTTTTGTTTCTTTGCCTAACCTAACCATTCACCTAACCTTGGTTTATTCTCTACACCTAACTATGGTTGCAATATGATAAGTATCTTTTTATTTTATATTTTACATAACACTTATCATATTCTTTTCTTCTTCTTCTCCTTCTTCAACATGAAGAAAAGCTGGCTACCATCAATGGTGAAAAGAGAAAAAGAGTGAGAAATCCAATTCTAAAGTGAACCCACTTCCTATTTCTTCATCCTCTACCACTTGCCAAGTAGTATAGGGTGTTTTCTTCACAAGTTTCATGACTTGGTGAAGTTGGAGCTTGATCTTGTGTTGCCTCGACGTAGATCATCTTCGGCATTGAAGTCGACGACCTAGCCCGCCCATTTCTCTGATGAAGCCGACGCTAGAGCCCGGGATTCGATGATCGCAGCGAGGGGACTTCATCACGGAGCTATGGAGGTGGAGGACCGGATCTACAAAGGTTGTATTTCCGTTCACTTAGTTAAGTTGTTAAGTAGTTGCATGTTTCGCCTAAACTCTAGTCAACGATCCGTATTAGGGTTTGTAAGCACCGGAAAATTTTGAATTTGGCATGGTTGATGCCTTGTGAGACCTCTTGAGAGTGCCTAGGAACCCTACACTGGTATCAGAGCCTAGCTAGAGCCTTAGGCGATGCGTAGACGATATTAGAAACCCGATCGAACCCCGAAACCCTAATTCTAAGCCTTCTCTGTACATTTTTCAAAAACTGGGAATTTTTCATATTAAAAATATGCAGAAAATTAAGCAGGGTGTTTTATGAATTACAGTGCAAAACGGAGTCCTAACTCCGTCAAACGGCCGCGGAACCGCGGCCGTAACCCACGTGGCGAGGCGGTTCCGCGGCCATACTGTTCAATCTTTGACCCCATTTTGCACAGTAATGTTTATAATTAACTCCTGTGTTTTCTGGGTAATTTTAATGTATACTCAACAGTTGAGTTTTCTGGGTTGTATTGGGGACTCCGTGTTTCGATAGGGAAGTTTAATTTTGTCTGTGTATTTCCGGATAATTTAAAATATGTTAAAAAGTTCGACCGGATATAAATACCCAATTTTTCCCCTGTCGGGAAATTTCCAAGTGTTGGATCTTTCCGTAGTTTAATGACGTTCTAAGTAGTGCAAGTAACGCGATGGACCCTCTAAAAGACAACAAACCGTAACTCGATTATGTGACCGTCTTGAACTGCCCTTTGAACCTTAGGGTTTGGGGCAGTACGGCGTGCCACATGTGAGGCGTTGGCTTGACCCTTCTACGGCTGGACCATTGGTACTGAGGTATGAAGTGAATGTTTTTAAACTTGTTTCATGAGTTGAGCTGTTTCGGGAAAACTTGGGTGTTCGATTGTTCGATCGGAAAGTTTAACATTTTCTATTTATCCGGAATGTGATACAATAATTGGAATTCACAAGTAGTTATGAGATAACTGATTTGAATGTTATAAACATAGCAGTTTAGTCTCACTTGATCGGTTGCCACGGAATTTTGATGTGATCAAAAGTCCGTCGCAATCACGTAGCGTACGCGGATACTCGCCGGTAAACTTAATAGACAGCCTCACCCCATAGCCTCGACCAAGTGACTGTAGGAGAACCCCGTCGCCGAAAGCATCCGTTTGGGTGCTCGCGGTAGTGGTGTTCCGCCTTGGTGCACTTCGTCGATGGTATCGGGGGTGCGGCCGCCTACTAAAGTTTGCGACGAGCATTCGATCTGGATATCGGGAATCTTGTTGAATTGCCAACTTGATATTGAAAAGAGTTTTCGATAATGAGACTAAAATGCGGGGTTTATAATTGTTAGGCATGCGATGTCTAAGCAATTCATTTGATTAGGCATGCGATGTCTATGCAGGTTGCGAATTCCAACTGTTGTAGTTTTACACTTTCTTTTCTGTGACCGTAAGTGTAATATGTGATATCGCCGGTTTCGTTGCTATATGTCAACGACAATTGGGATGGGCATATTTACTTACGTTGATGACATGTGATGTTATGTGTTGCTGGATATGTTATATTGGATCATCATGTTTGAATAGCCGGGGTTTTTTATGTGAGATGAGTGTTTTTCATTTTCATTCATGTAAAAACTTGTATGTAATATTCTTTTATTGGGGCACTTCCAGGTTACGGAAGATGTCACCTTTTGTATATTATTTACTTTTCCGCACTAGGATAGACCCAAGGAGGGGAGCACAAGTAACCGGGTTCTGGAGTCCAGTGGGAGACCAACTCGAGGAGTCGAGTCCGGGTCTCCTAACTCTAGAATTGGTAGGGTTGCTTTCCGCTCTCGTAGGGGTCTAGGGGTGTGGGTTTGGCTATTCATCGCGACCTTGGAATCCGTGTTTTATACTGGCTCGTATTGAAAACACGGACGTCCTAGTATAGCCAATGTTTCATATGATACTTCTGCTGCGATATCTGTGATGTGATCATGTGATATGTTCTGTGATGGATACTGTATATAGTATATATGATATATTATATAGATGTTACTTATGTTTTACATTCGCGCTAGCCCTGCCCTGCTCTGTCGTTAGTTACCTAACCTAACGGTGCACGAGGGGACATCGAGGCGAATGCGGATGGCATAAGTATACGTCGTATTTATCTGTGATGTTTAGGTACATAAATGATGGGACTTCATTAATGTGATTAATGAAATAAAAGAAACCTAAAGATGTTGTAGAATTGAATTTCAAAAATAAAACAGGTAGCTACAGTTCTTGCTTTGCACAGCGGTATATGTGATATATCCTGCACCTTATTCGATAAGGAAAGGACCGAGATCCCTTCACCGGGAGTGACTCCTTTAGCAATAACTGGCAGATGCTACACCCCTCGGTTTGTCTTTTGATCGCTTCTATAGTTTCTGCTTTGCACAGTGATATATATGATATATCCCGCACCTCATTCGACGAGGAAAGGGCCGACGATCCCTTCACCGGGAGTGACCCCTTTAGCAAAACTAGAAAAGCCTAAAAAACACTCCATTTCAAAATCATTTGATTCTACAACGATATCAAGTTCATTACGCAATAGGTTTTCAGAAAAACCTGTCGTAGCCCTCCGTCATTTCAGATAAGTAGTAGTTAGTATTCGTGCTGCGTTTGTTGGCCTTTGTCAAGGCGTAGTGTGCGGTAGCTAACTGGTGCTTATCTGCTTATGCATATGATGCAGATTGGGTAAGGGTAGTCGTGTGACCTTGTTGGCCTTTGTCAAGGGTCGTGCGGGTGGGTTTAATTCAATCAGGAAATGACGGGTTGAACTTGACTAGCATCCTATGGTTTGTTGGCCTTTGTCAAGGTCATAAGAGGTTAGGGGCAAAATTATCGGGAATTTTAAGTGTTGAAATTTGCAATGAGATTGCATACCTTCTATGAGATAGTTGGATCCCGATACCCGCTGCGAGTAATTGTTACTCCTGGGAGAGTTTTACACATTACAATTAGCCGATCAAGTAGGTGTCTAGAAAGGTGTCAACGGGGTTACGCCTCTGGGAAAACGAGGTTTACATTAATTAGGTTCGTGCGAAAGCACGGGGGACCTCCCTCAAAGTACCGACACTGGCCTGGCTGAAAGATTGCCGAACTTGTAGCGTGTAATTAATCCCGGCTAGTCTTTCCTTTTAGGGTTTGAAGGAAGATTTGATAAAAACAGTGGGAGCCATCCTGATTAGATAAAATATATAACCAATCTATTCTTGCAAGAGCGCACACTGAGTGTTTTCTTCTCTCTCTCTCCAGGTAGCGACCATATCACGCCTTAATCAAGATAATAATACGGAATATTGACAGAACCCGCTTGTTATACTGAGCTGGGGAACGTTGGTCCCGCTCCAACTTATAATTGTTATAAGACAGAGCAGGAAATTGGGGATTACCAGAATTCCCGTGCCACCCAAACGAAGAAAGTGCATGCTGATGCATCATCTTCGGGTGTGTTCATTATATAGAACTATTTCTCAGTGTCCTTTACGTCCTGGGTATATGATACCGGATCAGGATCCCGCATATGTAATATGTTACATGGACTACAGATAGGTAAAGAACTGAGAACGGGTGATAAGTTTCATGAGGCAGAAAACAGGGCAAGTGTTGCAGCCAAGTCTGTTGGTCACTGTCACCCTGTATTCCAAATACATTGATTCTGAACGAATGTTATTAGATACCGAACCTGATATACAAAATCATATCAGTCTCTTTATTAGTAAAGAAATGATAAAATTTTGTATTGTTGGATAATGTTTTGAACATTTCCTATATCAAAAGTTGATCAGTTCAGGCACGTTATCTAAAAACATTGATGTTCTAAGTCAAACTACAGTTCTGAGTATACAGAACACACACAAGAGGAAGAGTTCAGAAATGAACGAATCCTTCTTGAGGCATTGTAGACTAGGTCATATCAATGTGACCCGACTAGCTAAAGTTACATGTAGATGCATATTTAAATCAGTTTGAATTTACATCTTGTGAAACTTGCCAGTCATGTCACAAAGATAAGATGACCACAGCTCTGTTTAATGGAAACAGAGAAAGAGTCAGTGAACTCTTGGGATGATACATGTTGATATATAAAGGTCCCCTGTCTACACATGCCAAGACCGGTTCTTTGTACTTCATTACATTCTCTGATGATCTCTCAAGATTCAGACATATGTTCCTGTTGAAACACAAGTCCGAACCTTCTGAGATATTCACGGAATATAAGTTAGAAGTAGAGAACCAAAATACAGGTATAAGTATTATGTTCTTTGATGTGATCAGGGAGGAGAATACTTAAGCACGGAAATTCTGAACTATTCTAAAAGAGAATGAAATTCTCTCTCAGCATTACTCCTCCGTATACACCATAGCACGATGGTATATCGGGGTGGAGCAATAGCACCCTATGTGATATGGTGTGCTCTATGATGAGTACTACTGAGTTTCCTGTTTCCTTTTGGGAGTTATGCGCTTGAGAAGCTGCATACCTATTGAATAGGGTTCGAATCAGATCACAGCCTACCACTCCATATGAGATATGGTATGGGAAGAGCCCATGTCTTAAGCTAGTTAAGATTCGGGGTTGTCCGGCCTATGTCTAAAAGCAAAATCTGGACAAGCTCGAGGCAAGGTCAGTTATGTAGAACTAGAATGGTTCCAGCTATACAAACTACAGCTGATAATTTGATAGAACCAAAGGATTCAATAGTCCCCGACGAACCTCAACCTCTCCGTCGATCTAGTAGGGTTCCTCACCCACCTAAGAGATACTTTGGTTTCTCTATGACAGTGGGAGTGAGGACTGCATCATGAGATGATGACCCAACTAGTTTCGAGCTGGCCATCAGGAGTGAGACTCTGTAAGAATGGCTGGATGCTTAGTGATCTGATATGGAATCCTTATACACCAACAAAGTATGGACTTTGGT
Source organism: Agapanthus africanus (assembly GCA_030015575.1). Classification (NCBI taxonomy): domain Eukaryota; kingdom Viridiplantae; phylum Streptophyta; class Magnoliopsida; order Asparagales; family Amaryllidaceae; genus Agapanthus; species Agapanthus africanus. The sequence goes on along the minus strand of CM057349.1, from coordinate 369,484,010 downwards.
TGCTATATCTGAAGGGTTAAATCCACATCAGGAGCAAGTATATCTTGAGAAGATTACTTGGTGTAGATGGAAAATTGAGACTTTCAAAGCTAGACTTGTTAAAGGTTTTCGTCATCGACCAGGCATGGATAATGATGAAACCTTTTCCAGTGGCTATGCTTAAGTCCATCCGGATCCTACTTGCCACGGCTACATACCATGACTACGATATCTGGTAGTTGGGTGTCATGACTGCTTTTCTAAATGATTTTTTAGAAGAGAACGTCTGTAAGTACACAGCCAGAGGGCTTCGTAGACAGTGGGAGCAACGGAAACGTGTGCAAGTTGCTTTATAGGATAAAGCAGACATCGCGGAGTTGGAACGTCTGTTTTGATGTAGTTGTCAAAAAGTTTGATTTCATCAAAATGGTAGATGAACCTTGTATATACAAAAAGGTAGTAGGGAGTATGGTGGCGATCCTCGTAGAGTACGTGGATGACATACTCTTGATAGGGAAGGAGTTTCCTGTGCTACGCTCAGTCACTCTCCGCTTATCACAATGATTCTCCATATAGGATCAAACTGATACCTCCTAAATCCTGGGTTTTGGATCTATAAGTTAGATCTAATTGGATGTTAGGATTCTCACTAGTTGTAGTGAGATGGTGTCAATTGATCCTGGGCAGAATCGCTGGAAGTGTTCCAGGGTGATAAGGACGACTGAATGTCAGTCACAGGCATTGTCTTTACCCTCAGTAGAGGGACGGTATGTTGGAAGAGTTCCAAGCTAAATACCGTGGCTTACTAGACGATAAAGGCAGGATACATCGCTACTTAAGATGCTACCAAAGAGGCTGTCTGGGTGTATATTAGTTCATGAGATGAACTTAGTTCCTCCTATTGTGTGACAATGGAGTTGTGGCTTATGCCAAGGAACGTCCATCCCATCAGTGATCTAGACATATTCTGAGGCGGTATCACCTGATCATGGAGATGGTTGATCTCTAAGGGATCGAGGTTAGGAGAGCAGACTCAGAGGACAACACGGCGGATCCGCTCACAAAGGCCTTTTCCCAAAGAGAGACTTTTATGGGATGGTTGAGTATAAGATACTACAACCACTGCTATCAGATTGCCCTAGTGCAAGTGGGAGATTGTTAGTTATATGTATGCCCTAGAGGCCATTACTATACATAGGATGTATATTGTAGTGGATGCTTGGACATATATAGGGAGGACTTTCTTGCTCGACATGATAGTATGCTATCTGGTTGCTCTTTACCTTAACGTGTACACTGATTGTCTCTCTGTTACATATTGGTAAAGCCCATAGGATGTGTACTTGACTACCTGGACTATGATGCGGATCATACTAGTGGGGACATGGTAGTTCATAAGTACATCCTTCAAGGTCCCTAGTCGTGGGTGTATCGAGACGGGGCATCGGTATACCAGAGTAGACTAGCGTATACCTTCTCGACCCATACAGATGGGCGATGGATGATCCCATATCCATTGGTGTTTGACATCAGAGATGATATACGGGTGCTCAGTAGAGACTGAGTACACTGGATGGACTCGCCGAGAACTCCCAGATGGTATTATACCTCACGTCAGATGGCAGTTCTCTGGTGACACTGGTACAGGTTTGTCTGTAGACCCGAGATCGTCATAGAGTCTTGTGTGATTCCCACTGTGCTTTGATTTCCACCTTACCACGTCCAAGAGGGTGTGCAAAACGGTGGTTTTTGGGTACAGTCCCGAATCACATGGAGGCAATGAGCGATAGGAGGGGATTCGTCTCTCCCGGTATAGGGAGTTGATGTTGCGCTGTGTTCGATTGGCTAAAATCGGAAATCTCTGGCCAGGGTTGCTGAGATTTACTGGTAAGTGTTACCAGTAGTTTCTCGAACTGTTATAGACCTCATATCGACACGACTTATCGAGCTACTGGGGTCTGACGTTTACCACCCCTAGGCGAGATATGCGACATATCAGACGAACAGACCGGACTGTACGGTAAGTGTTACTGGTTGGATTCACAGAAGAGTGAGCGGGCTTGCTCGTCGATCTTCTGATCGCTCAATACCCGGGTGGCCGTTACGTTTAGCAGACCGCTTGCGGCTTATGGGTGTTTGATATGATCATCACCTGCTGCCGGCGTATTGACGAGTCTTTAGAGTCCTACACAGAGGTTTCCTGGCTCAAGCGAAACGAAATAGGAGCGCATATGAGATATGTAAGGGACCGAGAATAATGCATGTATGTGATACCGTATTCTATTCTCGCGATGAATGTATCGATTGGTTGTATGCGATATAACCTAGTTATCGAATCAAGGATTGATTCGATAAGCCGATACATTGGATACTAGTCGGTTATATGCGACATGACCGGATCGTTAAATCAAGTGTTGATTTAATGATTTATTGCATAATTATATATTTGATATATTACTTTGCATTAACTAGTATTGGTTCACTTTAAATGGATTTTCTCACTTGAAGTTCACAAGTTGTATATGTGATATACTTTTGTGCACTTGTTTGTATCATGTTTGATGATACAGGCTAACTTGTGTTTGGGTGTATGTTTAGATTAAACCATGGTTATGTAATGGTTAGGGTTTTGATTTTATTTACTTTTTCATTTATTTTGTTTCCTTTTAAGGCAAGAAAAGAAATGGTTGCTTTTTGGATTTACTTGAAGCTTCATGAAGCTTTGAAAAAGTTCAACCATTTTTGTTTCTTTGCCTAACCTAACCATTCACCTAACCTTGGTTTATTCTCTACACCTAACTATGGTTGCAATATGATAAGTATCTTTTTATTTTATATTTTACATAACACTTATCATATTCTTTTCTTCTTCTTCTCTTTCTTCAACATGAAGAAAACCTTGCTACCATCAATGGTGAAATGAGAAAAAGAGTGAGAAATCCAATTCTAAAGTGAACCCACTTCCTATTTCTTCATCCTCTACCACTTGCCAAGTAGTATAGGGTGTTTTCTTCACAAGTTTCATGACTTGGTGAAGTTGGAGCTTGATTTTGTGTTGCCTCGACGTAGATCATCTTCGGCATCGAAGTCGACGACCTAGCCCGCCCATTTCTCCGATGAAGCCGACGCTATAGCCCGGGATCCGATGATCGCAGCGAGGGGACTTCATCACGGAGCTATGGAGGTGGAGGAACAGATCTACAAAGGTTGTATTTTCGCTCACTTAGTTAAGTTGTTAACTAGTTGCATGTTTCGCCTAAACTCTAGTCAACGATCCGTATTAGGGTTTGTAGGCACCGGAAAATTTTGAATTTGGCATGGTTGATGCCTTGTGAGACCTCTTGAGAGTGCCTAGGAACCCTACAATCACATACACGTATTAATCTCGGTCCCGCACATATCACATATGTGCTCCTACTTCGTTTCGCCTGAGCCAGAAAACCTCTATGTAGGACTCTAAAGACTCGTCAATATGCCGGCAGTAGGTGATGATCATATCAGTCACCGACAAGCCGTCAGGGGTACTAGCTGGACGTAACGGCTACCCGAGTATTGAGCGATGAGAAGATCAACAAGCAAGCCTGCTCATACTCCTACGAATCCAATAAGTAACACTACCATACAGTTCGGTCTCTTCGTTTGATATGTCGTATATCCAGCCTGGGGGTGGTAAACGTCAGAGCCCGATAGCCTGATAAGTCATGCCGATGTGAGGCCCATAATGGTTTGAGAAACTACTGATAACACTTACAAGTAAATCTCAGCAACCCTGGCCAGGGATTTCCTGTTATGGCCAATCGAGCATAGCGCAACATCAACCTCCAATATCGGGAGAGACAAAATCCCTTCCTATCGCTCATTGCCTCCATGTAACTCGGGACTTTACCCAAAAACCACCGTTTTGCACGTTCTCTTGAATGTGGTAAGGTGGAAATCAAAGCACAGTGGGAATCATATAAGACTCTATGATGATCTCGGGTCTACATACTAACATGTACCATTGTCACCAGAGAACTACTATCTGACGTGAGGTATAATACCATTTAGGAGTTCTTGGTGAGTCCTGTTCAGTGTACCCAGTCTCCACTGAGCATCCATATACCATCTTTGATGTCAAATACCAATGGATGTGGGATCATCCATCGCCCATCATATGGGTCAAGAAGCGTATAAGCTAGTCTACTCTGGAATATCAATGCCCCGTCTCGATACTCCCACGACTAGGAACAATTGAAGGATGTACTTACAGACTACCCTGGCACCACTAGTATGATCTGCATCATAATCCCGATAGTCAAGTACTCATCCTAAGGGCTTTATCAACATGTAACAGAGAGACAATAAGTGTACATGTTAAGATAAAAAGTAACTAGATAGCATACTATCATGTCGAGCAAGAAATTACTCCCTATATATGTCCAAACATCCACTATAATATACATCATATGTATAATAATGGCCTCTAGGGCATACATACAATTAAAAATACCGGGTCTAGGGGGTGGTAAACTTCAGACCCTAATAACCCGATAATTCATGCCGATGTGGCTCAGGACCAATCCGGGAAACTACTGATCTAAAAATCAATAAATCCCAACTGTCTTGGCCAAGGTCTTATGGTGATGGCCAATCGAACGCAATGCGATATCGACTCCCTATACCGGAAGAGACGAATCCCTAACAATCGCTCACTGCCTCCACCTGGCTCGGGACTGTACCCAACTATAATCTGTTTGCACGACTCGGTAGAGCCGTGGTAGGCTAGTAATCTAAGTACAGTGTGAACTCACACGAGACAAATGACGATCTCAGGTCTGAAGACTAACCTGTACTTATGTCACGTGAGAACTGCTATCTGACGATATGTATAGTACCGTCTGGAAGTTCTCGGCGAGTCCTTCCAGTGTACTCACCCCAGGTGAGCACCTGTATACGATCTTAGGTGCAAGACCAATAGCTGTGGGACTAACCATCACTCCTCGTCGGGGTCTAGAAATGTATACATCAATCTACTCCGGAATATTGATGCTCAGTCTCGATGCTCCCACAACTAGAGACATTTAAGGATGTGCTTATGGACTACCCATCCCCCACACGTATGATCGCCATCATAACGCTGGTAGTCAAGTAATAATCATACGGGCTTTATCATCATGTAATATTAATCTGTAATACCACATAATGCATGCACATGATGATAAAGTCAAACCAGATAGCATACTATCATCTCAAGTAAAACTGTTCTACCCATATAGGTCATCCCTCAATCATCACAATCGCCTGCCTGTGATTACAATAATTGACTTGAGGGCACTATATCCAACAAATTTGAGTTCGACTCATAACGCTTCAAATTAGGACTTGGTTTCTTGGTGCAACCCTCAATTGAGATACGCGATTTCGGGGCCTTAAACGATGGAATTTTGCGATTCCGAGAGACGTCAATATAATGCATGAGGCATATACATTGACCCAGACAATTTTGTGAGATCTTCGATTTGGCTGGTGGAATGCGCGAATCAGATAAGATTTTGACAGTTTGGGCTGCATCACTTCTTAGCTATTCGTAGCTTGATCTTAACAAATTGAAAAGCATTCGTCCGTATCCTCCAATCTCCATTAGATAAATCCGTTTAAGCTCAATAACCTCAATCCTCGTTTATACGCTTGTGTCATGAGATATCCTGAATATTATACAGTGTTATGAGATAAAAGCAAAATAGTAAACATAAGTATATAAACATTCATTATTTTTTATATCACAATCATGAATAGTATATCAATATCAAGATATACCTCAAACTTAAAACATGAGATATTGATATACTAAATATATATACATGGTATAAGAGAAATAAGATATAAATCACATGTATATACAAATTCATATTGTGAATTACTAAAATAATAAATGAGAGTAATATATCGATATCAAGAATATAACACAAGTATAACATGAGATATTGATATATTATTCGGTATATACAAGATATAGGATAAGCAAACCAAACAACAAGTGTATATGAGTTTAGTGTTGTTCAGTTGATAAAACTGCACATTTAATATGACATTTTTCCTACTATTTCTTTATAATAAAAGGTGTTTATTATAATATATGATACATGTGAGGGTTTATCTGTAAAAATACTATTTTCATGTGTTTATATATTATAATTAACATTTGGTAGGAAAAAGTAAGCATATAATATCCATATAACATTTAGCCCACTTAAATATGCTTACCATATTATAATTTTGACCAATACTTAATGGTTAAGTTAATATCTCAATAAAACAAACGCTACTAAATATTATTTGTTGAACTATTGTGCAGAATTTGTAAGGCTGAAATCAAGAAAATCAAAGTTGGTAAAACAAACCTGCCTAATTAAGAAATTAAACTAAAGAAATCAAGGCTGGCAGTGACGAAGAGAAGATTTTCAGTTTCCAAAGATGTTAAAAGATCACCACGTGTCAGATAAACAAAGCCCCAGAGAAACAAAGCAACGATCTCCCTATAAGACCGTGGATCCGCGGCCAAACCCACCTATTGGCCGTGGATCCGCCGCGGTTAAGATGATTTGGGAGTTGAGATTTTGTTGTTTTGGATCTTAACAACTGGTTTCCAAATTAGAAGACTAGGATTCTGGCTTTGGGACTATAAATAAGGACCGAGAGCCTCTTAGAAAAATCATCAAGCTGAAGAGATCACGAAGTCCAAGACAGCTCACGCATCCAGGCTAATCATCAACGGTTCATTTACCTCCTTAGAAGAGATCGAGAAGCAAACTAGTATTTTGTAATCATTTTCTAAGGGAACAAAGTGTAAATGATTTTTGTTGATTAATAAAGGTAGTTCTTTTTCTTATTCTATTTCTTTGTAGTTTTAATATGATTTCTCTCCATCTCTTCTTCTCCCAACATGCGCGAGTAATTCTTCGCTTGTTAGGGTTCATGTGATTAGGGTAGGTTAATGGATGATGAAGATTCTTAAACTCTTTTTAAGTCCTATAAAGTTTATAAACTCTATGAAAAGAATAGTTAACATCCTAATTGGGCGCGCTATCAATTCATTGATAATCGCAACCACGATTAGATATTAGATTAACAATTATTTTGGTAAAGGCTAGATATGAACGGAGTTCCATGTCGAGATAGGGGTTAAGAGTGGGAACCCTTTTCCCTCCAGAAACCCTAATCTACATGCATCACTGTCGATCTCGTTTTAAATCTATTAAAGGATAAAAAGAGTAATCTTTCATTAATCATCCATAACTACTAAATCCTAATGAACCCTACAAGCCCTCTTTTAATATTAAATTTACATCCGTAGTTAATCTAGATCTATATTTTGCATCCGTGTTTAACGTAGATCTAGATCCTACAATCATTCTTCACATTTCTTTATTCTTCCTCTTTCTCAACACGCCTAAAGTAAGAATAAAATATTCAACGTTTCCCAGAGAACGACCCGTACTTATCTCGGTCTAGCTACGTGCGACACCGTTATTGATTGCGGTTTACTAACTACACAAACACATAAATATAGATCAATCAAATGGCGTCGTTACCGGGGATACGTGCGTAATTTTTATTCTTACTATTTATGTTGAATTCTTATTCGATCTATATCATAATTAAAACAAAACTGCAAATTATATATTTAACGTTTATTGTGTGAATTTTGCAAGGAGATCTGGAGTCACAGACTTGAGGAAACAGAGAGCCAGAGACATTTATCAAGATCCAGAGGAGCACAGTAGGCCACGTAGCAAAAACCATCACGAGATCCCTCCACTTCGCGGCGGAACCGCGGCAAAAGGGCACAAATAGTGGCAGAAGCGCGGCCCAAGAGAGGAATTAGGGTTCCAAACTTCTCTGGTGAAATTTTCAACTCATTCTCTCTCCTCTGAATTCCAATAAAATATCTTTTCTGCAGGATTCTTTGCAAAATATCGCCGCTCAAAAATCTTTTTGCAAAGTTTTGTTATTGGTTTGTTATTTCATATTTTAATACGGATTTTAAGGGGAAAGACCAAAATTCAGATTAGGTAGGGATTTCATCACTAAATTCGAAAATGTATGCGCAATGATGGGTACGTCACAACTGTCTGTGGATGTTATGCGCTTGCGTCTTCTCCCATTCACTTTGTGCGACTTGGCAGAAAAATGCGTTTATAATACTGCCGCACACTCTATTGCCAATTGGGATGAATTCGTGATAGCATTTCTTAAGAAATTTTACCCAAATCATAAGACCGCCCATGTTAGGAGCGAGATCAACCAGTTCACCCAGCTTCCCAATGAACCATTTTGGAAGTGCTTTGAACATTTCAAGGATCTGCTTGTCCAATGTCCTCATCATGGAATACAAAGATGGGATTTATGCCGAATTATATATGAGGGCATTAATCCAGCAACAAAGCAGATGCTTGAAACAATGTGTCAATGCAATTTCATGTCCAAAGATGATGGTGAAGCTTGGAAATATCTGGAAGACCTCGCTGAAAACACTTTGCAATGGGAAAGCGTAAGACCGCCTTCATCTAGGGGAGGTATTCATCAGCTCGATGTTTCCATCGCAGTAAAAGCCGGGATGGCAGCGATGCAGAAGAAACCCGACGCTTTTGAGAACAAATTCTCATCAGTCTCCCTAAATCAGGTAACGCTTCCCAAGACCGTGTGTGGCTGCTGTTCAGATCCTTCACACTTGACGGAAGAATGTCCTATGAATGCACCGTTTCAAGGTCACGAAGAAACTAATGCTGCTTTTCAGCAGTGACCTAGAAACAATCCTTATTCTTCCACGTACAATCAGGGATGGAGGAATCATCCTAACTTTTCTTGGAACCAAAACCAACCCCAAAATAAAAATCTGTTCCAAAGCAATTATCAAAGACCTCCTCCACAGCAACCACAACCACAAAGTCAGCACCCCTTTCAGTCACAAAATTTTCAAAATCCGGCCAACACTTCCGCACCGCAACTGGCCGGTACCGATAACTCTTCACTCGCACAAACTTTGGATTTGTTTATGAAACATTCCATTCAACAGTCGGCTGATATGAAGTCTTCTATTGTTACCATAAAGAAAGACTCTGCCTCCCACGGTGAGAGTATTAAATCAATAGAAAACCAAATTGGACAGTTGAACGCAGCAATGAGTGCGAGAGAGAAAGGGAAACTCCCATCTCAACCCCTACCGAATCCTGGCCACTCACAAAATCATAATGTGAATGCCGTTACTACGTCGAGATCGGGGAGAGTGCTGAATAACCGAGTAGGTGAGAAATTTGATGATGTTAGTGACACCAATGATACCCCGGCTTCTACTTCTTCCCCTAATTCGTCTAGTCTCCCACCTACTTCCGAGCCTATTCTACGCTTCCCACAAGGCTCGAACCCTCAGCCCACTTCCACAAATCTATCTAAAACGATCCCCACTCCAATTCTGGGATCCATTCCATCCCCATAATCCTCTCCAATGTTGGACCCAACCCTTAGTGATAAAGCACCTTATCCAAACAGGTTAAGGGGCAACAGACCAAGTCCACAAATGGAGAAGATTGTGGAAATTTTTAAGTAAGTTAACATAAACATTCCTCTCCTAGATGCTATTCAACAAGTTCCGTCTTATGCGAAAATCCTAAAGGACTTGTGCACTAGGAAGAGAAAAGTTCAAGTACCTAAAAAAGTTTTCCTTACGAGTAATGTGAGCACTGCTTTTACACAACAACTACCCAAGAAACGAAAGGACCCCGGAATTCCTACAATTTCTATTTCTATTGGGGGTAAAAATATCAATCATGCTCTACTCGATTTAGGTGCTAGTGTTAACTTGCTTCCGTATTCTGTTTATGAGCAATTAGGGATCGGAGAGTTAAAACCGGGGCATTGCACTCTTCAGATGACCGATCAATCTATCGCCCAACCTAGGGGTGAGCTAGAGGATGTGTTAATCAAAGTCGGGGAATTTATATTTCCTGTGGACTTTATCGTTATAGATACACTGTTGGTTGTATGTATGCCCTAGAGGCCAGTATTGTACAGATGATGTATATTATATTGGATGCTTGGACATATATAGAGATGACTTTCTTGCTCGATATGATAGTATGCTATCTGGTTGCTCTTTATCTAAACATGTACACTTATCTCTTTAAACTGTCTTATAGTTACATGTTAGTAAAGCCCTTAGGATGTGTACTTCACTACCTGGACTATGATGAAGATCATACTAGTGGGGGAATGGTAGTCCATAGGTACATCCTTCAAGGTCCCTAGTCGTAGGTGTATCGAGACGGGGCATCGATATACCAGAGTAGACTAGCGTATACGCTTCTCGACCCATGAGATGGGCGATAGATGATCCCATATCCATTGGTGTTTGACATCAGAGATCCTATACGGGTGCTCATTGGAGACTGGGTACACTGGACGGACTCGCCGAGAACTCCCAGATGGTATTATACCTCACGTCAGATGGCAGTTCTCAGGTGACACTTGTACAGGTTAGTCTGTAGACCCGAGATCGTCATAGAGTCTTGTGCGATTCCCACTGTGCTTTGATCTCCACCTTACCACGTCCATGAGGGCGTGCAAAACGGTGGTCTTTGGGTACAGCCCCGAGTCACATGGAGGCAATGAGCGATAGGAGGGGTTTCGTCTCTCCCGGTATTGGGGGTTGATGTTGCGCTGTGCTCGATTGGCCGTAACAGGGAAGTCCCTGGCCAGGGCTGATCAGAGATTTGCTGGTAAGTGTTACCAGTAGTTTCTCGACCCGTTATGAGCCTCACATCGGCACGACTTATCGGTTATTGGGGTCTGACGTTTACCACCCCTAGACTTGATATGCGACATATCAGACGAACAGACCGGACTGTACGGTAAGTGTTACTGGTTGGATTCACAGGAGTGTGAGCGGGCTAGCTCGTCGATCTTCTGATCGCTCAATACCCGGATGGCCGTTACGTTTAGCAGACCGCTTGCGGCTTGTGGGTGCTTGATATGATCATCATCTGCTGCCGGCGTATTGACGAGTCTTTAGAGTCCTACACAGAGGTTTCCTGGCTCAAGCGAAACGAAATAGGAGCGCATATGAGATATGTGCAGGACCGAGAATAATGCGTGTATGTGATACCGTATTCCATTCTCGCGATGAATGTTTCGATTAGTTGTATGCGATATAACCTAGTTATCGAATCATTGATTCGATAAATCGATACATTGTATACTAGTCGGTTATGTGCGACATGACCGGATCATTGAATCAAGTGTTGATTTAATGATTTAATGTATAATTATATATTTGATATATTACTTTGCATTAACTAGTATTGGTTCACTTTAAAGGGATTTTCTCACTTGTATAGCACATTGTATATGTGATATATTTTGTGTGCACTTGATTGTATCATGTTTGATGATACATTCTCACTTGGATTTGTGTTAAGACTTAAACCATGTTTAGTGAATGGTTAGGGTTTCTTATTTTCACTTAATTATTTATCTTTTCCTTTTTGAGAAAAAGATATAAGAAAACAAAATGGTTTCTTTTTATCATGAATCTTGTTGAAGCTTCATGAAGCTTTGACCAAGTGACCATTTTGTCTTCATGCTTAACCCTAACCATTCTCACTTGACCATGGTCTATTCTCTACACTTAACCAAGGTTAGAAGATGATAAGTATTCATTTTTATTATTCTTTTAAACATACTTATCATATTCTATCTTCTTCTTCTTCATCATCTTCATGAAGAAAACCTTGCCTTCATCAATGGCACCTTGAGAAAAAGAGTGAGAAATCCAATTCTAAAGTGAACCCACCTCCTATTTCTTCATCCTCTACCTCTTGCCAAGTAGTATAGGGTGTTTTCTTCACAAGTTTCACAACTTGGTGAAGTTGGAGCTTGAACTTGTGATGCCTCGACGTAGATCATCTTCGGCACGAAGCCAACGACCGAGCCCGCCCTTTTCTCCGATGAAGCCGACGATTGAGTTCGGGATTCGAGATGGACAGCGAGAGGACGCCTACGTGGAGCTAAGGAAGTGGAGAAATGGATCTACAAAGGTTTTAGCCTCTCTCCTTTAGTTAAGTCGTTAACTAGTTTAATGTTTCGCCTAGAATTCTAGTCGACGATCCGTATTAGGGTTTCTCGGCACCCATAAAATTTGAAATTCGCATGGTTGATGCCTTGTGAGACATCTATAGTGTGCCTAGGAACCCTACAGTGGTATCAGAGCCTAGCTTGAGCCTTAGGCGTAGTCTAGACGACGTCTGAAACCCGAATACACATCGAAACCCTAACACATCATGCTCTCTGGACTTTTTCTAAAAACTGGGATTTTTCCAGATTAAAAATGCTTAAAAAATTCAGCAGGGAATTCTATGAACCACGGTGCAAAATTTACCTCATGAACAGTCAAAGTTGCGGCGGAACCGCGGCAAAAGCTTGGCTTCTGCGGCGGTTCCGCGGCCAACTAATGGAATTTTCCTGTAATATTTGCACAGTAATTCATTATTTCAGCAGCTGAGTTTTATGGGTATTTTTAATATTTATTCAAGAGTTGAATTTTCTGAGGTGTTTTAGAGCTTCGATGTTTCGATCGGATTATCAGATTTTGTCTATGTGGCTTTCCGGATATTTTGGAATATGTTAAAAATTTCGACCGGATGTAAATACCCAATCTTTCCCCTGCCGGAAAATATCCAAGTGTTGGATTTTTCTGTGGTTTAAGGACGTTCTGAGTAGTGCAAGTAACGCGATGGTCCCTCTAGAAGACAACAAACCTTAACTCGATTATATGACCGTCTTGAACTGCCCTTTAAACCTTCGGGTTTGGGGCAGTACGGCGTGCCACATGTGAGGCGTTGGCTTGACCCTTCTACGGCTGGACCGTTGGTACTGAGGCATGAAGTGAATGTCTTTGAACCTATTTCATGTGTTGATCAGAGTCGGGAAAACTTGGGTGTTCGAATGTTCGATCGGAAAGTTTAATATTTTCTATTTATCCGGAATGGGATACAATAATTGGAATTCACAAACAGTTATGAGATAACTGAATGAATGTTATAAATCTAGCGGTTTAGTCTCACTTCATATTAAAAAGAGTTTTCGATAATGGGACTAAAATGCGGGGTTTATAAGTGTTAGGCATGTGATGTCTAAAGAGATTGCGGATTCCAACTGTTGTAGTTTTACACTTTCTTTTCGGTGACCGTAAGTGTAATATGTGATATCGCCGGTTTCGTTGCTATATGTCAACGACAATTGGGATACGCATATTTACTTACGTTGATGACATGTGATGTTATGTGTTGCTGGATATGTTATATTGGATTGTCGTGTTTAAATAGCCGGGGGTTTTTATGTGAGATGAGTGTTTTTCATTTTCATTCATGTAAAAACTTGTATGTAATATTCTTTTATTGGGGCACTTCCAGGTTGCGGAAGTTGTCACCTTTTGTATATTATTTACTTTTCCGCATTAGGATAGACCCAAGGAGGGGAGCACAAGTAACCGGGTTCTAGGGTCCAGTGGGAGACCATCTCGAGGAGTCGAATCCGGGTCTCCTAACCCTAGAATTGGTAGGGTTGCTTGCCGCTTTCGTAGGGGTCTAGGGGTGTGGGATTGGCTATTCATCACGACCGTGGAATCCGTATTTTATACTGGCTCGTATTAAAAACACGGACGTCCTAGTATATCTAATGTTTCATATGTTTCTTCTACTGCTTTATCTGTGATGTGATCATGTGATGTTCTGTGATAGATACAGTATATAGTATATATGATATATTATATAGACGTTACTTATGTTTTGCACCCACACTAGCCCTGCCCTGCTCTGTCGTTAGTTACCTAACCTAACGGTGCACGAGGGGACATCCAGGCGAATGTGGATGGCATAAGTGTACGTCGTATTTATCTGTGATGTTTAGGTGACTTAAATGATGGGACTTCATTAATGTGATTAATGAATGAAAAGAAACCTAAGATGTTGTAGAATCAAATTTTAAACAAAACATGTAGCTACAGTTCTTGCTTTGCATAGCGATATATATGATATACCCTGCACCTTATTCGATGAGGAAAGGACCGAGATCCCTTCACCGGGAGTGACTCCTTTAGCAATAACTGGCAGATGCTACACACTCGGTTTGCTTTTGATTGTTTTTGAGTTTTGCTTTGTACAGCGATATATATGATATATCCCGCACCTCATTCCACGAGGAAAGGGCCGACGATCCCTTCACAGGGAGTGACCCCTTTAGCAAAACTAGAAAAGCCTCAAAATCATTCCATTTCAAAACTTCATTTGATTCTACAACTATATCAAGTTCATTACGCAATAGGTTTTCAGAGAAACCTGTCGTAGCCCTCTGTCATTTCAGATAAGTCCTGTTTAGTATTCGTGCTGCGTTTGTTGACCTTGTCAAGGCGCAGTGTGCGGTAGCTAACCAGTATTTATCTGCTTATGCATATGATGCAGATTGAGTTAGGGTAGTCGTACGGCCTTGTTGACCTTGTCAAGGGTCATGCGGGTGGGTTTAATTCAATCAAGAAATGACGGGTTGAACTTGACTTGCGGTCTATGGTTTGTTGACCTTGTCAAGGTCATAGATCGTTTGGGGCAAAATATTATCGGGAATTTCAAGTGTTGAAATTTGCAATGAAATTGCATACTTTCTATGAGATAGTTGGATCCCGATACCCACTGCGAGTAAGAGTTACTCCTGGGAGAGTTTTACACATTGCAATTAGCTGATCAAGTAGGTGTCTAGAAAGGTGTCAACGGGGTTACACCTCTGGGAAAACGAGGTTTACATTAATTAGGTTCGTGCGAAAGCACGGGGGACCTCCCTCAAAGTACCGACACTGGCCTGGCTGAAAGATTGGCGAACTTGTAGTGTGTAATTAATCCCCGCTAGTCTTTCCTTTTAGGGTTTGAAGGAAGATTTGATAAAAACAGTGGGAGCCATCCTGATTAGATAAGATAATAACCAATCTGATCTTGCAAGAGCATACGCTAAAGTGTTTTCTTCTCTCTCTCTCCAGGTAGCGACCATGTCATGCCCTAATAAAGATAATAATATGGATGTATTGACCGAACCCGCATGTTATACTGTGCTGGGGAACGTTGGTTCCGTTCTTTCCTATAAGAGTTATAGGACTGAACAGGATATAGGGGAATACCAGGATTCCCATGCCGCCCGAATGAAGAAAGTACATGATGATGCATTTTCTTCGGGTGTGTTCGTTACAGAGAACTGTTTCTCCATTTGCTCTACGTCCTGGGTATTAGATACCGGGTCAGGATCCCATATATGTAATCAATTACATGGGCTTAGGAAAGGTAGAGAACTTGGAGAAGGTGATAAAGACATTAGAGTTGGAAATGGTGCAATTGTTGCAGCTAAGACTGTCGGGGAATATCACCTTGTATTACCAACTGGTAATACATTGGTTCTGAACGAATGCTATTACATGCCGAACCTGATATGCAACATTATATCGGTTTCTTTATTGAGTAAAGAGGGATATAATTTTGTATTACAGGATAATGTTATGAATATTTTCCGTAACCAAAAGTTGGTTGGATCAGGCACGTTGTGCAATGGCATTTATGTTCTAAATTAATCAACAGTTCTGAGCATAACAAACACACACAAGAGGAAGAGTTCTGAACTGAACGAATCCTTCTTGTGGCACTGTAGACTGGGTCACATCAATGCGACACGACTGGCTAAGTTGCATAAGGATGGATATTTGAATCCGTTTGAATTTTCATCTTATGACACTTGCCAGTCATGTCTCAAAGGCAAGATGACCAAAACTCCGTTTACGGGACACGGAGAAAGAGTTACTGAACTCTTAGGACTGATACATGGTGATTTATGCGGTCCCATGTCTACACATGCCAGGGATGGTTCTTCGTACTTCATTACATTCACTGACGATCTCTCTAGGTTCGGGTATGTGTTCCTGATGAAACACAAATCAGAAGCTTTTGAGAAATTTAGAGAATATAAACAAGAAGTCGAGAACCAAAACGGAAAAAGTATTAAAATCCTTCGATCTGATCGAGGAGGTGAATACTTAAGCAATGAATTCCTGGACTTCCTAAAAGAGAATGGGATTCTCTCTCAGCTGACTCCTCCATATACACCACAGCACAACGGTGTATCAGAACGGAGGAACCGCACCCTATTAGATATGGTGCGCTCTATGATGAGCACAGCTGAGTTACCTATTTCCTTCTGGGGATATGCGCTGGAAACAGCAGCATACCTATTGAATCAAGTTCCATCTAAATCTGTACCTACCACACCATATGAGATATGGAGTGGGAAGAGACCATATCTTAAACGAGTTAAGATATGGGGTTGTTCAGCCTATGTCAAAAGACAAAATCCGGACAAGCTCGAGGCACGGTCAGTTCTTTGCAAGTTTGTGGGATATCCAAAGAACTCATATGGGTATTTTTTCTACCACAGTGAGGAACAAAAAGTGTTTGTTGCTCAACATGCCACCTTTCTAGAAAAAGAATTCCTTGAAAAATAAATTAGTGGCAAAGTGGTAGAGCTGGAAGAAGTTCCAGATACACAAACCGTAACTGAAGATTTAGTGGAACCAGAAGATTCAGAAGCTCCCAATGAACCTCAGCCTCTCCGCCGATCTAGTAGGGTTCCTCGCCAACCTGAGAGATACTACGGTTTTCTCATAGATGGTGGGAGCGAGGATTGCATCATGGAGGATGATGACCCAACTAGCTTCGAGCAGGCCATCACGAGTAGGGACTCAGTGAAATGGCTGGATGCTATGCGGTCCGAGATGGAATCCATGTACACCAACAAAGTATGAACTTTGGATGTTGCTCCTGAAGGGGTAAAACCCATCGGGAGCAAGTGGATCTTCAAGAAAAAACTTGGTGTAGATGGGAAAGTGGAGACTTTCAAAGCTAGACTTGTAGCAAAGGGTTTTCGTCAAAGACCAGGTGTGGACTATGACGAAACTTTTTCTCCAGTGGCTATGCTTAAATCCATCCGGATCATGCTTGCCATCGCTGCATATCATGATTACGAAATCTGGCAAATGGATGTTAAGACCGCCTTTCTAAATGGTGATTTAGAAGAGTGCGTGTACATGACTCAGCCAGAGGGCTTCGTAGACAGTGGGAGCAGCGGGAAGGTGTGCAAGCTGCTTAAATCCATTTATGGATTAAAGCAAGCATCGCGGAGTTGGAACATCTGCTTTGACGTCGTTATCAAAGAGTTTGATTTCGTCAAAAATCCAGATGAACCTTGTATCTACAAGAAGGTGGCAGAGAGTAAGGTTGTCTTCCTCGTATTGTACGTGGACGACATACTCTTGATAGGAAATGATATTCCTATGCTGCAATCGGTCAAGCTCTTCTTATCACAAAGATTCTCAATGAAAGATCTTGGTGATGCCTCCTGCATATTGGGAATTAGGATCTATAGAGATAGATCCAAACGGATATTGGGATTGTCCCAATCTAGGTACATTGACACCATACTAAAGAGGTTTAGTATGGAAGAATCCAAGCGTGGGAATTTACCCACGATTTCTGGAGTCACTCTCTCCAAAGAGATGTCTCCCAAGACTGATTTGGAGAGAGCTCGCATGCAAGGGATACCCTATGCCTCGGCTGTAGGCTCTATCATGTATGCGATGCTATGTACCAGACCCGATGTTGCATACTCACTAAGTATAGTGAGCAGGTATCAAGCTGATCCTGGAGAGAGTCACTGGACAGCTGTGAAGAGCATTCTCAAGCACTTACGAAGGACTAAAGAGATGCTCTTGGTGTATGGTAACGGAGAACTCCAAGTGGAGTCCTTTACCGATTCGAGCTTCCAGAGTGATAAGGACGACTCTAAGTCGCAGTCGGGATTTGTCTTTACCCTTCACGGAGGGGCGGTTAGCTGGAAGAGTTCCAAGCAGGAAACCGTAGCAGACTCGACGATGGAGGCTGAATACATCGCTGCCAACGATGCTGCCAAAGAGGCTTTCTGGATCAAGAAGTTCATTACTGAACTTGGAGTGGTTCCATCCATTGAGCATCCAATACCTTTGTATTGCGATAACAATGGAGCGGTGGCTTTGGCCAAGGAACCCAGGTCCCATCAGCGGTCCAGGCATATTCTGAGGCGGATCACCTGATCCGGGAGATAGTTGATCGCCGGGAGATCGAGGTCAGGAGGGTTGACACGAAGAACAACACGGCGGATCCACTCACGAAGGCCATTCCCTAGATACAGTTTGAGAGACTCTTCGGGATGCTCGGTATGCGATACTACAGCAGCTGGCCCTAGTGCAAGTGGGAGATTGTTGGTTGTATGTATGCCCTAGAGGCCAGTATTGTACAGATGATGTATATTATATTGGATGCTTGGACATATATAGAGATGACTTTCTTGCTCGATATGATAGTATGCTATCTGGTTGCTCTTTATCTAAACATGTACACTTGTCTCTTTAAACTGTCTTACAGTTACATGTTAGTAAAACCCTTAGGATGTGTACTTGACTACCTGGACTATGATGAAGATCATACTAGTGGGGGCATGGTAGTCCATAGGTACATCCTTCAAGGTCCCTAGTCATGGGTGTATCGAGACGGGGCATCGATATACCAGAGTAGACTAGCGTATACGCTTTTCGACCCATGAGATGGGCGATGGATGATCCCATATCCATTGGTGTTTGACATCAGAGATCGTATACGGGTGCTCAGTGGAGACTGGGTACACTGGACGGACTCGCCGAGAACTCCCAGATGGTATTATACCTCACGTCAGATGGCAGTTCTCAGGTGACACTTGTACAGGTTAGTCTGTAGACCCGAGATCGTCATAGAGTCTTGTGCGATTCCCACTGTGCTTTGATCTCCACCTTACCACGTCCATGAAGGCGTGCAAAACGGTGGTCTTTGGGTACAGCCCCGAGTCACATGGAGGCAATGAGCGATAGGAGGGGTTTCGTCTCTCCCGGTATTGGGGGTTGATGTTGCGCTGTGCTCGATTGGCCGTAACAGGGAAGTCCCTGGCCAGGGCTGATCAGAGATTTGCTGGTAAGTGTTACCAGTAGTTTCTCGACCCATTATGAGCCTCACATCGGCACGACTTATCGGTTATTGGGGTCTGACGTTTACCACCCCTAGACTTGATATGCGACATATCAGACGAACAGACCGAACTGTACGGTAAGTGTTACTGGTTGGATTCACAGGAGTGTGAGCGGGCTAGCTCGTCGATCTTCTGATCGCTCAATACCCGGATGGCCGTAACGTTTAGCAGACCGCTTGCGGCTTGTGGGTGCTTGATATGATCATCATCTGCTGCCGGCGTATTGACGAGTCTTTAGAGTCCTACACAGAGGTTTCCTGGCTCAAGCGAAACGAAATAGGAGCGCATATGAGATATGTGCAGGACCGAGAATAATGCGTGTATGTGATACCGTATTCCATTCTCGCGATGAATGTTTCGATTGGTTGTATGCGATATAACCTAGTTATCGAATTATTGATTCGATAAATCGATACATTGTATACTAGTCGGTTATGTGCGACATGACCGGATCATTGAATCAAGTGTTGATTTAATGATTTAATGTATAATTATATATTTGATATATTACTTTGCATTAACTAGTATTGGTTCACTTTAAAGGGATTTTCTCACTTGTATAGCACATTGTATATGTGATATATTTTGTGTGCACTTGATTGTATCATGTTTGATGATACATTCTCACTTGGATTTGTGTTAAGACTTAAACCATGTTTAGTGAATGGTTAGGGTTTCTTATTTTCACTTAATTATTTATCTTTTCCTTTTTGAGAAAAAGATATAAGAAAACAAAATGGTTTCTTTTTATCATGAAGCTTCATGAAGCTTTGACCAAGTGACCATTTTGTCTTCATGCTTAACCCTAACCATTCTCACTTGACCATGGTCTATTCTCTACACTTAACCAAGGTTAGAAGATGATAAGTATTCATTTTTATTATTCTTTTAAACATACTTATCATATTCTATCTTCTTCTTCTTCTTCATCTTCATGAAGAAAACCTTGCCTTCATCAATGGCACCTTGAGAAAAAGAGTGAGAAATCCAATTCTAAAGTGAACCCACCTCCTATTTCTTCATCCTCTATCTCTTGCCAAGTAGTATAGGGTGTTTTCTTCACAAGTTTCACAACTTGGTGAAGTTGGAGCTTGAACTTGTGATGCCTCGACGTAGATCATCTTCGGCACGAAGCCGACGACCGAGCCCGCCCTTTTCTCCGATGAAGCCGACGATTGAGTTCGGGATTCGAGATGGACAGCGAGAGGACGCCTACGTGGAGCTAAGGAAGTGGAGAAATGGATCTACAAAGGTTGTAGCCTCTCTCCTTTAGTTAAGTCGTTAACTAGTTTAATGTTTCGCCTAGAATTCTAGTCGACGATCCGTATTAGGGTTTCTCGGCACCCATAAAATTTGAAATTCGCATGGTTGATGCCTTGTGAGACCTCTATAGTGTGCATAGGAACCCTACATACACAACCTGTAGCGAACCCACGAAACCAAATTCCGGTGATTTTAGGTCGACCTTTTCTTGCAACTTCCAACGCTGTAATCAATTGTAGAAACGGGTCTATGAACCTATCTTTCGGGAAGATGTCAATTGAGATTAACATTTACAAGTTTGAAAGTGAACCCTCCAAACCCTATGCTCATATGTGTTCTGTCGAAACAATAGATTCCGACAGCAGCGAAATTGAAGAGCTTCACGATACTGATCTCGACTCCGCTATTACATTGTTGTCCGGGTCAACATCTAACGCTGAATATGGACCTTTTATGGAGTCCGAGTATCATCCCGTTCTTTCCGATGAGATTATTAATCGTGATATCGATGAAAGTTTTGAAAAAAATTTCGCTGACGAACTCGCATTCTTAGAAAATATAGGTGTTGTGATGAATCAACCTCAACACAAAAAAGTTGAACCATCACCATTTCTTCCTATCAACAACAAGAATGCGAGTAATCCACCTTCATTATTTCGTCTCTACAAATCGAGACGTAAACCCATTCTTTACCACCTCCTATCTCCCCACTTCTTCAAATCTCTGATTTTCCACCAACCAGTACGTTTCCTCGATAAAATTTTTGAATAGTTGGTGTTGACTTTTGGTCTTTGCAAGGCTCTACTTTGACCAATAATTTTAACCCCCCCCCAAATAATTTTAAATGCTTAATACGATTTTACTTAAGTTTGGGAGGGATATTTTGGCTCTTGAAAGAAATTTTTTATAAGATTGTGAGCCAAAAATAAGTTCGGGAGAGGATTTTCATGTTCATATTTCATGTCCCCATTAATAAATTTTTCCACCTAAGCTTACAGGTTTTTGAGTTTTAACAAATGACAACAGTGAGGACACTGTTGAAAACAAGTTTGGGGGAGGTTTGTGCTTATTTACGCATCAATTTGCATCATACTTTGCATAAGCACAACATTTTCAAAAAAAATTTAAAAATTTTCTTTTATAATAAAAGATTAGATAGTGAAAAATTACATCCAAAAGATTGGAAAATTTTAAGAAAACCTAGAAAATTAGAAGTTTTCTTAAACGAAACTAGTAATAAATAGTTATGAGCCGTTGTCCCAAGGGTTAGTAAGATGAAAGAAATCACTAATCTGAGGATAAAAATAAGTCTGAAAAATAATTCCTATTCTGGAAGCCAAACATTTGAACATTGATACCCTACTATACGCACTTACACACGTCTTGAAACTCGGGATAGTAGAGGATACCTTGAAATGCTCTTGTCTAAAATCCAAAGTATGAAGGAAATAATAAATGAAGAAAATATAAAATGGTGAAGAAAAATGAACACTGGTTTTGTAACTACCAAGGCAGCAATAAAAAAATATAGCGAGGGCGCTTCATCACCTAGTGCCTTAGACCAACTGGTTTGGGAGTCACTGCTAAGCCTTAGGTGTTGCAAGACGAGGAAAATACTAATACGCCTGATAAGCAAGCACATGAGTAATCGGTCGGTTAGTACCTCAAGAAGTATTAACGGTCGCATGAAAAATGTGTGAGCAAATCCATCTAAATATTCATTGATTAAAAAGTACTGAGGTGATGGACAAGAGTATGATAGCTTGAATTGAATTTTCCGAGTGTAGGGATGTCTTTTACACACACGTAGGGGTATATGATCGATGTTTGGATGAAAGGTATGAATGGAGAATAAAGATGATGTTTTATTGAGGGATGATGAGATTCCTAACATCTTTTAATGACTATTAAGATAGGACTCATAGCAACTGAAAAACTAGTATAGTTGGAAACTCTAATTTTCAAAGTCTTTCTTTTATAATTCTTATCTTTATATGTAACATTCACGGTCTTCCTTTTGTTATAGGATTTTGTGGGTGTAATCCGCTGAAAACCCTCAAGAGACAACACTCCTCCTACTAGGGACACCTAGAGGTTTAACGGCTTGTTGCACGTGCTCAGTGCAATCGTGTTGCCTACGAAAGTGTGCTTAGCTTTCTCCTTTCTTTTTCTCCTTCTCTTGAATAAACTAGTTTGCTCGGGACGATCAAAGATAAGTTTGGGGGTATTTGTTCAGTTGATAAAACTACACATTTAATATGACATTTTTCCTACTATTTCTTTATAATAAAAGGTGTTTATTATAATATATGATACATGTGAGGGTTTTTATGTAAAAATACTATTTTCATGTGTTTATATATTATAATTAACATTTGGTAGGAAAAAGTAAGTATATAATATCCATGTAACATTTGGCCCACTTAAATATGCTTACCATATTATACCTTTGACCAATACTTAATGGTTAAGTTAATATCTCAATAAAACAAACGCTACTAAATATTATTTGTTGAGCTACTGTGCAGAATTTGCAGGGCTGAAATCAAGGAAATCAAAGTTGGTAAAACAAACCTGCCTAATTATGAAATTAAACTAAAGAAATCAAGGCTGGCAGTGACAAAGAGAAGATTTTCAGTTTCCAAAGATATTAAAAGATCACCACGTGTCAGATAAACAAAGCCCCAGAGAAACAAAGCAACGATCTCCCTATAAGGCCGCGGATCCACGGCCAAACCCACCTATTGGCCGTGGATCCGCCACGGTTAAGACGATTTGGGAGTTGAGATTTTGCTGTTTTGGATCTTAACTACTGGTTTCCAAATTAGGAGACTAGGGTTCTGGCTTTGAGAGTATAAATAAAGACCGAGAGCCTCTTGGAAAAATCATCAAGCTGAAGAGATCACGAAGTCCAAGACGGCTCACGCATCCAGGCTGATCATCAACGGTTCATCTACCTCCTTAGAAGAGATCGAGAAGTAAACAAGTATTTTGTAATCATTTTCTAAGGGAACAAAGTGTAAATGATTTTTGTTGATTAATAAAGGTAGTTCTTTTTCTTATTCTATTTCTTTGTAGTTTTAATATGATTTCTCTCTCCATCTCTTCTTCTCCCAACATGCGCGAGTAATTCTTCGCTTGTTAGGGTTCATGGGATTAGGGTAGGTTAATAGATGATGAAGATCCTTAAACTCTTTTTAAGTCCTATAAAGTTTATAAACTCTATCAAAAGAATAGTTAACATCCTAATTGGGCGCGCTATCAATTCATTGATAATCACAACCACGATTAGAGATTAGATTAACAATTGTTTTGGTAAAGGCTGGATATGAACGGAGTTCCATGTCGATATAGGGGTTAAGAGTGGGAACCCTTTTCCTTCCAGAAATCCTAATCTACATGCATCACTGTCGATCTAGTTTTAAATCTATTAAAGGATAAAAAGAGTAATCTTTCATTAATCATCCAAAACAACTAAATCCTAATGAACCCTACAAGCCCTCTTTTAATATTAAACTTACATCCGTAGTTAATCTAGATCTATATTTTGCATCTGTGTTTAACGTAGATCTAGATCCTACAATCATTCTTCACATTTCTTTATTCTTCCTCTTTCTCAACACGCCTAAAGTAAGAATAAAATATTCAACGTTTCCCAGAGGACGACCCGTACTCATCTCGGTCTAGCTACGTGTGACACCGTTATTGATTGCGGTTTACTAACTACACAAACACATAAATACAGATCAATCAAGTGTCGATACGATAGTCAAGATAAGTAAGTAACACTAAATGAACTATTCATATTTAAGTTATAATCAAAACTAAATAAATGGATCATCGAAATCCATATGCTATCAATCTCCCCCCTTTTGATGATGGCAAAGCATAAATAGGAAATAGTATATCTATATTAAATAAAACCAAATATCCGATATCGATATACTAAAAACTCCTATTATTCTCCCCTTTTTGATATAATCAAAAAGGGTATTTTAAGGAAACTAGAATGTTTAAACTACTCCCCCTAAATATATGTACGCCTAATGCGAATCAAACTTTTGAACCACTCCCCCTAAATGTATGCATAAAAGAACACTAGGAAATGGATACGAGCACAAGTGAAATGCAAAATTTGAAAATGAATCCCAACTTGTATCCAAAAGCATGTATATAAAAGATATGAAAAGTAAAGTTAGTATACATGCACAAAGATCTACATGAGCAAAATATAAACAAGTTCTAATGGCATGTGGAGATAAGCACGAGTAATCAATAATGTGCAAAATAAGGAGTGTACTCAGGCAAGGTGTGTGCAACAAGAAGGATATTCAAGTTAAAGCAAGCACACAAAAAATAGAGAATGGATACGAGTAAGTAAAATGAGAATTTTGAGAACGAAACTCAATTCATATCCAAAAAGCATGTAATGAAACAATATACAAAGAAAATTTCAAAAACATGCGCTAATACATAAAAAGTAAAAACAAGTTTTAAAATGTATGAGTTAGAATGCACGTCTTAATATGAACTATAGAATATCAAAGAAAAACATAATCGTATTATGCATGTACAGAAGTGTGTGTGTGTGTTTCTTTATGAACATGGAATTTTAAAATGTGTACAGCATAAGAAATGAAAAGTAAATACGAAAAATTAAACTCATAAGCGTGAGATTTACCTCCCCAAATGCTTGAATCTCCCAAGTGCGAGAAGCAAGCCCAAAGGATCGATTCATGAGTCCTATCTCGCAATCACTTGAATATCAAACCATTAGAGTTCAAACATAATATATAACGGAATATAAGTGATAAAATTTAAATGATACTAAACTCATGAATAGATCAATCTATGCATAAGCAATCAAGATGAAACCAATGGAAGGTTCCAATGTGCAATCAACTTACATAAATAGATACCAATTGAAAACAATATGAAACCAATTGAAAATAAATGAAAACCGTATGTGAGTACAAGTATGAGTAACTGTCTCATCTTAAGTATCGAATACCCGATGAAGGGTCTCTAATTCTCTCCGCTATACCCGTAATATTCGTTGTAATTAACGAAATCCACACGTGGGTCTTCTAAAAGGGTTGTTGTTCCCGCATAAAATTTCTGCGCAAAAAAGCCCAAATCATCAAATGGCAGCAATACGCTTAAGAAAATACAAACCAGTATTTTTTGGGCTGTATTTTTCCAAACAACCAACTGAGAATCAGACAAATTTTAATGGTATCGAAAGCGTCACGAAAAGTCCTTCGATTTGATATATTACGGGCTCATAACACTTCTGCAATCAAAAGTTATGAGCAAACGTGCTATACACGTATGGTCTAAGTAATGCACTATCACATGGGATACATCTTTAGTCCTACATCGGAAAAAAGAGAGATCTCTTCTCTGCCACTCCTCTATAAATAAGAGGGGAAATATCTCAAAAAAAGGAGAGGATTTTTCCTCATATAAGGGTTTGCTTCTTCTGAAAGTGTTTGCTTTCCTAGGAATTCATGCCTCTTTTAGTGCGCATATGCGCAAGCGTAGGTGCCATGCGCACTACTTGCAGTGCGCGTGCGCTAGTGCCATGCACGCACATGCCATGCGCATCACGTGCAGCGCACGTGTGTCGGAATTAAGTGCAATGCACATGTGCCAGCATCAAGCGCAACACGTATGCCGCACGTGCGCTAAGATCAAACAAGTCTTTCTGGCATCTCAGAAGATACTGCTCCAACATGTTCTCTACCCTGATGAACGGGACTAGTTTAAGGGTATATCCCTCCATACCTTCGATATACGGCGTTGTAATTCCTCAGCCTTTTCGGAGAGGTGGTGGGTTCTAACGACCAACAATCTCTCCTTCGTCTTCCCTTTGAAGCCTAGACTTCACCAAATAGAAACATACACTTCACTTGAAAGCTTAATCCTTCCTCAATCGGTGCACCGTTGCGCAAGGGCACAAACACCAATGGTGCCCTCTAAATGCGCGTGTGTGATGCACGTGCATCCAAAAAGACGAAAGACATGAGTTTGAAGCTTTTGCTTCATTGAAAGCTTTTTCTTTCTCAAAAATCAATAACTTTCCCATATAAATGCGCACTATAGCTTTCTGATGAATGGTGCACATTTGACCTTAGGTCGCACTTAAAAATAAATTTGCCTATACAGAAGTGCGCACATAAGAACTAAGATAAAATAATGCTTCTAGAAAAATGTGCAACAACGTGATATGCACATGCACAACCCCCGTGACTGATAACAAGTGCGCAACCAAGTGATATGCACGTGCGCAACCTCTATGGCTGATAACAAGTTCGCTACATGTGATATGCACGTGCGCAGCCTCCCGACCACAAGAAAGTGCGTAACCACGTGATATGCACGTGTGCACCCTCTTTTAAGAAGTTACATGTACATGCGCACCTCAAATGTACATACGCACTTAGACCAGCAAGCTGTTTCTTGAACATTTAGTTAAAATAAACTAATTATGGAAGCTTATGCTTCTCATATGTGATCCTATGATCAAATAGACAAGTTTAAGTTGATCTTAATCTAAAACAAGATTAATGATCCTTAATCCATGCTATCTAAATTGATATTAGTCACATATAGGACTAAAGATCCTCAACCCATGTTATCTATGTTGATCTTAGTCTAATATAAGACTAAGGATCCTTAGATAAAATACAAGTTCGCCAAGAAGCCATTCTCAAACATGTTCTCTTCCTTCATGTACAGGATTTAGTTCAAGGGTACATCTTTCCACTCCTCTGATATACAGTGTTGTAATTTCTCAGCGTCTTCAGAGAGGTGGCAGGTCCCAATAACCAAAGAGTCCTTCTTTGTCCTAACTTGATAAAAGACATGAAATTCATCAAGACATAGAATGTTTTAATCCAATATAGATGTAAATCCCATACAAATGTGCTCCCCATATAGGTGTGCACCCCATACAGACATGTACACCACCATCCCGACAAGCTATGATAGCATACATACATGTATATGTATATTTTTGGAAGAAATATAAATGCCTTCAATTTGGATCGCATCCCAATATTGGGCGCATTCTCATGTTACCATATTTCATTTCACCACGTAATATATACACGTGTGCGTAAGCTGAAAGATGGACCATAATGTCCTTAAACTAATATGTTTCACTGCGGCATGTCTCTATACTGACTACTGTATACTGTCCATGGGCTATCCATATATGATTGTTTACACCAGTTTAAGTTTCGTTTATAGATATGTGTGAAAGAAGGCTCATTCATATACGCGCGTGGAAGGTTAGTGCAAGACACGAGCACATCAGTAGCGTTTGCACTTAGCAAAAATCCCTAAGGGTGAAGTGCACATGCAAACATGTAGGGTGCAACAATACGATCATAAGAAGAACATATGTTAGAAATGAAGCACTCGGTGATAAACGATAAAAGGAAAGCATTTAAATAAATATTTTATGCTACAGAAAATAGATCATCAAACACGGGATCAAAAGTACAAAGGTTTACAAAACTATGAATAAAGTTTTCTAAAGCCCTCTCAGCCTTCTTCACCATGTCGAAGCGGCGATCTTCGCGAGGAGTTTCTCCCCATCGTTTAGCGCCGTGTACATCGGCGAAGGCAGACATGATGGCCCACTGAGCCCGTATCTGGCTTAACAGCTGAACAGAGCAATCCCTCATAGGCTTGGTAATCAAAAGTACCTCATGAAAGCACTCGATCTTGTCCTCCGCTGCATCGAGTATCGCCAGAGTCATCTCCGCTGGATGAGGGGGAATGTCAATGAACACGGGCATGAAGATCATCCGAAGCCAAATAGAGCCTATGGGAAGAGGAGATCCTCTATGAGTCAAGAGCTCGTGCAGCACCGTATCACACACCAAACGTGCGACAAAATAAGAAATAATTTCCTCGATAGGCACCTCCCATGGCTGCCGATTAGCATGCGGACGATTGCAAGTCATGACTCTTCTCTGTTAAAATGATTCTCTGAAAGTGAGAGAGAAGATGAGCATTGCTTAGATTATAAAGGGAGGCATTTAAGTCTCGGCACAGAAAATGTTGTGCATGGTGGAACTATTTCAAAGCTCTGATAAAATAAGGCATTGGAAAAGAAAGTTTGACTCAGAAAAAACAGAAAAAGAAGGTGAAAAGAAACCTTCATCAATGAGGCAGCGCCTCATGTGCTCCCCACGAGGACGCCAGCGCCAGCGCCAACCCCTTAGGATTAAATCCTATAATGGCGCCGAATGTGAAGCTCATGCGGGCGCCAATGTGCAAAGCACATAATCGCTTTCTGAGTAAGAATTAAATTCTTATACGACGCCACACGTGCTTATCACGTGGGCACCAACATGAAAAGCACATAAATACCTATCATAAAAATTAAATTCTTAAGTGGCACCCACGTGCATAACCCGTGTGCGCCAGTACCCAATTTCATATCAGTAGAATTAAATTTTACATTTCCCTAACAAAAGTTGGAATATTCTCTGATAAACAGAGCCGTTGGATCAAAGATCCAATGGAGACGATAAATCATCAAAATAGGGAATTAAATTCTATTAGGAGAAATTATCTCCCAAATCTTTCTAAATAAGAAAGATACTCTCGGTTGGATCAAAGATCCAATTATAAAATAAAATTTTATTTTGGAATATATTCCCTCAATCTTTCTAAACAAAAAAAATTGCTCTCTGTAAAACAGAGAACCATTAGATTAAAAAATCTAATGGTGATTAAAAATCACCATTTTACAGAATAAATTCTATATAGGGGAAAATATTTTCCCAATCTCGTTAAAAACAAGAAAACATATTCTGTAAAACAGAAGTCCTTGGATAAAAAATCCAACGGTGGGTAAAATTCCGCAAATCAATTTTGAGACCAATTAAATCAATTGGGATCTCTCAATGAGAGATTTTCTCAAAATTAATTAATAATCTTCCTCCACTATATAAAGGATACAAGACTTCAAGTCTCACAGACACAGGCACAGAGAAAAGAGGAGGAGACACACACAGATAGAGGGAACCTCCCATAAGATTCTAAAAAATACAGAAAGCTTCCAAAACAACAGAGAATTCAATTCTCAAGAAAGTAGAAGACTTTCCTCCTCAAAACCCTAGGTAAAAAAAGGGGGGCCAAAATATCTCTATACATCAAAGAGTTTAACCCTTTTAAAAGTTCTTAGTTCTTTCTCTGGATATGAGATCCACAAGACGAGTCTCTCATAATTTGAGAATTTAATTCTTATCGGGAAGATCATGTTCTTGAGAATCAAATATTCCGGGAAGAACAAATTTAAAAAGAAAGAAAATGGAGTCCATGATACTTCAAGAACTCGGTTCCTTCAAATCAAGAACTTAGTTCTTTAAAAACTTAACCTAATCAAATATGGTATAAATAAACTAGGGTGTTATATTATACCCAACTACAAAAGAATTTCATCCTCGAAATTCCTGGAACAAGAAAAGACAAGAAAACATGAATCCAACAAAATAGATGTGGAAACTTCTGTTGAATCTCGTCTTCACGTTTCCAAGTTGATTCTCCGCGCGAACAGTTCCCCTATGAAACAAGTACTAGAGGGATAATCTTGTTCTTGAGGACATTTTCTTATTGATCCACAATCGCCTTCGGTCTTTCTTCATATGTCAAGTCCTCCCTCACTGTCAGCTCCGAATGATCTAGAACGTGCGTCTCATCTCGTTCATACTTGTGAAGTTGAGATACATGAAACGCGTCATGAACACTTGCCAAGAATTGTGGTAAAGCCAATAGATAGGCTACTTATCCAATGCGCTCGATAATACCGAAAGGTGTTGGCTATAGTGCCCTCAAGGCAATTATCATAGTCGCGGAGTTGTGATTATGATGATTGAGTGAGGACCTATACCGATAAAACAGTCTTACTCAAGATGATAGTATGCTATCTGGTTTGTCTTTATCATCATATACATGTTGATAGAGCCCATAGAATTCTTGCTTGACTGCCAGCATTGTGATGGCAATCACATACGTGGGAGCTAGGGGTCTATAAGCACATCCTTAAATGTCCCTAGTCGTAGGAGTATCGAGACCGGGCATCGATACTCCAGTGTTGACTAGTGTAAACTGATCAAGACCCCGACGAGGGGCGGTGGCCAGGTCTCACAAGCCATTGGTGTTAGTATGTTCACCTAAGATAGTATACAGGTGCTCATTGGGTTATCAGTACACTGGACGGACTCGCCGGGAACCTGCTAGTTGGTATTATACCTATTGTCAGATAGCAGTTCCCATGTGACATGTGTACAGGTTAGTCCGTCGACCTGAGATCGTCATTTGTCTTTTGTGAGTTCCCACTGTGCTTTGATTACTACCCTACCACGGCTCAAAGGAGTCGTGCAAACAGGTTTTAGTTGGGTACAGTCCCGAGCCACATGGAGGCGGTGATCGGATCGTCGGGGATTCGTCTCTCCCGGTATTGGGGGTTGATGTCGCGTTGTGTACGGATGGCCATCACCATAAATCCGTGGCCACGGTAGATGAGAATTATCGATCCAGGATCGATAGTTTCTCAGGTGGTGATGGGTTTCATACCAACACTAAATATCGCGTTGTTGGGGGTCTGACTTTATCCACCCCCCTAGACTCGATATGCGATACTCTTAGACGAACAGACCGGACTGTACGGATATTGTCACTGACAGGCTCAGTAGGGGTTCAGGATGAGTTTGCTCGTCGGCCTCCCTTTCGCTCAATACCTGGGTAGCCGTTACGTACAGGTAGTGCCGCTGACGTGCTTGTGGTTAAACCCACTGCCAGCGTATTGACGAGTCTTTAGAGTCCCACACAGAGGGTTTTCACGGTTCAGGCGATATGGTGTACATGAGGTATGTTGATACATACAGATATCCGATTAAATATGTGCACTTGCTGCGCAGACTTTAATTGGACGGTTGATAATACTAGCGGCTTAGGATTAAGCCAGTTTATTAAATCAGGTTTTGATTTAATAATTTATATATGTATTTGTATATACGTATTCTAGTATTATTGTTCACTATTCATTTTCTCTCTCGGCTATTCATATTTTTGTACGAATACGCGTATATGTATTTCGATATATGTACCGGGAAGTATTCCGTATTTTATACGGAATAGCTTCTAGAAGCTTTGCCACCTCATTGTTTGATTTTCCATTTATGGAAATTCATTTTGTTTAATGATGAGGTGGAATATGTGAGGTGGCATGAACATAGTTCATGGAATGGGCATGAGTCAAAGCATGGTTCAAGTTATGGTTGCATTTGTTTATTACTATAATTGAAAAGGAAAAATGTTTTTTTTGGGAGAATGAGAGAGGAAGGGGGCCGGCCACATATTTGTGGAGGTGGGATTCATTTTTGGTTACATGATTAATTACTAGCCTCCTCACTCTCTCACTCTCATGCTTCATCAAAAAGACCTAACCATTCTTTGCTCATGCCAAGTCTTCATCACCACCTCATTCTTCTTCTATGGTTGCTCCATTGAGCACAAGAAAAGAGAGAAAATGGTAGTGACACTTTCATACACCCCACTCTCCATAGCTAGCGACTTTGGAGCGTCGGTTACCTCGTTTATCGAGGTTGGAGCTTGCGACGTTTCCCTCGGGTGGATCATCGGAGATAGAGAAAGACCGGCAACCAAACATCATCAAAGGATCGCTAGGAGCTTGGAATGAAGACCGAAGGACTTGGATCATCTCGGTATAACCTTCCTAACTCTTAGTTAGCTCGCTAGTATAGGGTTTAAGGTCGATCCGGAAATCGGGTAACGGTAGCGCCGATTTAATAAATTTTTGTTCCGCATTTTGGCCGCGTTTCGACGGCCGGGGCGCTGCCGGGACCCTTCAAAAGGCCCCACAAATCGAGGACTAAGCTTTCCTCGACTACCAAATTGAATCACTCCTCTGGTCGGAGATATCTTCAGAAATACAAGATCACCAACTGCGAACTCCAGAGGTCTTCATCCTGTATCGGCCCAACTTTTCTGTCGATCTTGTGCCGCCTTCATATGATTTCGGATCGTAATAACTTTCTCCACAGTTCGTGCAATAAGATCCGGTCCCAACAATCCTCTTTATCCAACATCATCCCAACAGACTGGCGAGCGACACTTATGACTGTACAATAATTCGAATGGAGCCATCTGTATAGTCGCCTGAAAACTGTTATTATATGAAAAGTCCACCAAATGTAAATGATCCTCTCATGAACCCTTGAAGTCCAAGATGCAAGCTCTCAACATATCTTCAAGCGTTTGGATCGTTCTTTCTGACTGGCCGTCTGTCTGGGGAAGATAGGCTATGCTAAAATTCAATCGAGTCCCCAAACTTTCCTGTAGACTCCTCCAAAAGTGTGATAAAAATCGGGTATCACGATCGAAAATGATGTTCACGGGTACGCCATGCAACCTTACTATCTCCTGCATGTACCGTTCTACTAGAGCTTCCGTCGACTGACCAACTCGAAACGGTATGAAATGAGCTGCCTTGGTCAATCGATCAACAATCACCGAAACTGCATTATTGACCTTTAGACTCCGCGGTAGAGTAGTCATGAAATCCATGGTTATATGTTCCCACTTCCACTGAGGAATCAAAAGTGGTTGTAATCAACCAGCTACCCTTTGATGTTCAGCCTTGACTTGCTGACACACTAAACACTTCGATACATAGCAAGCAATCTCTCTTTTCATGCCTTCCCACCAGAAATGTTGTCGTAGATCTCGGTATATCTTCGTGCCTCCCGGATGTATGGAATATGCGGAACTATGAGCCTCCTTCATAACTTCTTCATGAATATCTCCTTTCGGCACACATAAATGGCTCCTATATCGTAACAAACCATCTTCATGCATCAACAAGTCCGTTCGAAGTCCCGCTTCAACTTGTTCTTGAAACGTCTGCAATTTTGGATCGTACGACTGCGCTGCTTTAATATTATCAATAAAGGACAATTGTACTTGCAATTGCATCAACTGTCCTGAAGAATGTGGTAATACGATCTCCAACTTGAATTTCTGGAAATCATTTATAAGCTCTTTTTGTGCAGTCAACATCCGTATTGCTGGCAACCGACTTAGCGCATCCGGCACTATATTAACTTTTCTCGTATGGTATTTTAGATCAAGATCATAGTCAACCATCATCTCCAACCATCTATGATGCCTCATATTAAGCTCTTTCTGCATGAACACATACATTAGGTTTTTGTGATCGGTAAATACTTCTACCCTTTCGCCCAATAAGTAGTGTCTCCAAATCTTCAAAGCGAAAATCACAGCTGTAAGCTCCAAATCATGAGTTGGTTAGTTCTTCTCATGGGGTCTTCAATTGTCTCGATGCGTAGGCTATAACCTTTCTATTCTGTATTAGAACACATCCCAATCCTTTCCCAGATGCGTCACTATGAATAACCAACCCTCCGGAACTGTCTGGCACTATCAAAATAGAAGCGGTGGTCAATCTTTGCTTCAACGTTCAAAAGCTGATGCATATTTCTCCGTCCATACGAATGGTACCTCCTTTCGTGTTAGCTTGGTTAATGGTTCTTCTATTTGAGCAAAATTCTCCACGAATCTTCTATAATATCCGGCAAGCCCAAGAAAACTTCGGATCTCCGCTACGTTCTTCGGAATCGTCCAATCATGAACTGCTATAATCTTTTCAGGATCAACAACAATTCTGACTCCGGATACGATATGACCCAAAAACTTCATTTCTTCGAGCCAAAACTCGCACTTGCTCATCTTAGCATATAACCTTTCTTGCCTCATTTGCAGTGCGATCTTCAAATATTCTGCATGCTCTTCTTGGCTCCTCGAATAGACCAGGATGTCATCAATAAATACTACTATGAACTGGTACAAGAACGGAGAAAAGATTCGGTTCATCAAGTCCATAAATATCGCTGGTGCGTTCGTGACTCCGAATGGCATCACTAAGTACTCATAATGCCCATATCGAGTTCGGAATGATGTCTTGCAAATATCTTCTGATTTTACTCGAACTTGATGATATCCGGATCGCAAATCCAGCTTCGAGAATACCCTCGCACCACTGAGTTGATCGAATAGTTCGCCGATACGAGGGATTGGGTACTAATATGAAAAATAGACAAATATTAGTTTAAGTTCAAATTCCCGTTTTCGGTGATAAAGCTGGGATTTTGCCGTTACTCCTTTTTGATTTGGCTCCTTGGGTTACAACTCTCAAGTCATGTCGGCTACATAGCTACTCCAGTGGTGAAACCACCCCTAAGTCCCACCGGGCGCGCCAAGAATCTGTTCACTGCCGGAGACTAATTTATGTCGTCGCCCGTAGGGCACGGATTAGTCCAAATCCGTATATTTGAGATTTAGGTTTAGGTCAAGAATTTTGCTTGACGGGGCCCACGTTGGTAGCTTGTTTTTCTAATGGGAATGCACTTAGGACACAGATCTCACATATACAGATTTGGACTAATCTGCGCCCTACGGGAGATAACATAAATTAGTCTCCGTATACAATTCACGGGCAACCAAAACAAAAAAAATAACACACGATACGAAGTGAACTGAAAGTGTGTCTTAGCACCTCTACTAGGTTTCCACATGCATCAAGTATGCAATTTTAAAAAATCTAGAGGTCTAAGCTACACTAACCTAGAATCGAACTAGAGAATTAGGGTTTTATCAGCAAGTAAAGAAGTTCTAAACTAAGTGAAGAAGGTTACAACCTTTGTAGACCAAGTCCTTCACTTCAATAGCTCCAAGTAGTAGTCCTTAAGCTCCAAGTAATAGTCTCTAGAACTCTTCTTAGGCTCCACTTGGTGAAAGAAATGAGCTTGTTTCATCGTCTTCGAGGCCGAAGATGATCCACCTTGAAGTTTCTATAACTCAAGCTAGCTCTTCACTAATCAAATAACTATTGAAGCAAACAACCTAATCTAATGGGCTAGATGAGATTATGTTGATGAAGTAGGAATTTTGCTCACTTTAGAATTCTTTTTCTCCTTTTCTTTTTCCACACAAGAAAATCTAGAGAGGGAAGAAGATCAACTGGGGTGAAGAAATATCTCAAGTGATATATGAGAGACTTAACCATGGGCTAAAGAAAATGGTTGGGTGAAAAAATATCAAGAGTAAAACAAATTAAGTGGGATGAGTCATAGCTTCTACATGCTTCTTCAAGCATCTGAGCCATGCTCATTTCCACCTACTTTTGAATTTACTCTTAATAAATAATTACCCAATAATCTTTAGGTCATAGTGTGAGTCTCACACCCATGTTCAATATATCATCAAGCATGATACAATATATAAATACATATATTAATATATATCACATATATATTAAATGTATTAGAAGAGAAGAAAATCTTTAGTGAGCACAATATTAGTTAATATATATTAATATATCAAATATAAAAATATATATCAAATTATTAAATCAACACTTGATTCAATAATCCGGTCATATCATATATAACCGACTAATATCACTTATATGTATATCACATTATCGAATCAACACTTGATTCAATACCCCGGTCATATCACATAAAACCGACAACATTCAATATACTATATCAAATCAACACTTGATTCGATAATCCGGTCATATCATATGTAACCGGCCAATATCAAATATATATATATATATAACAAATCATTGAATTAACTCTTGATTCAACAATCCAGTTATATCACAAATAACATAACCAATATCACATATCGCGAGATTAGAATACGGTATTACATACTCGTATTTAATCAAGCTCCAACACATATCACCATATGTGCCCTATTTTGTTTCGCTTGAGCTAGAAAACCTCTGTGTGGGACTCTAAAGACTCGTCAATATGCAAGCAGTAGGTAATGATCACATCAATCACCCACAAGTCGTCGGCGGTACTAGCTGGACGTAACAGCTACCCAGGTATTGAGCGAATAGAAGATCAACAAGCAAGCATGTCCAAACTCCCGCTAAGCCTATAAGCAACACTTACGTACAGTCCGGTCTATTCGTCTGATATGTCGCATATCGAGTCTAGGGGAGGAATCGTCAGACCCCGGTAATTTGATAAATCATGCCGATGTGTTGCCTATAACCTTTCGAGAAACTACTGATAACACATATCAGTAAATCTCATCAGCCATGGACAGGGACTTGTTGTTATAGCCAATCGAGCATAGCGCAACATCAACTCCCTATACCGAGAGAGACGAAACCCCTCCTATCGCTCATTGCCTCCATGTGACTTGGGACTGCACCCAAAATCCACCTGTTTGCAGGACTCCTTTGAGCCGTGGTAGGGAGAAAATCAAAGCACAGTGGGAACCACACAAGACTCTATGAAGATCTCGGGTCAACAGACTAACATGTACAAGTGTCACCTGAGAACTGCTATCTGACGATAGGTATAGTACCATCTAGAAGTTCTCGGCGGGTCTTGTTCAGTGTACCCATTCTCTAATGAGCACCTGTGCACAATCTTTGATGTCAAACACCAATGGTTATGGGATCAACCATCGCCCCATACAGGGTCAATAAACGTACACACTAGTCTACTCTGGAATATCGATGCCCTGTCTCGATACTCTCTCGACTAGGAACTGTTTAAAGGATGTGCTTGTGGACTACACAAGCCCCACTAGTATGATCTGCATCATAGTCCTAGTAGTCAAGCTAACATCCTAAGGGCTTTATCAACATGTATAAGAGAGACATAATAATAATATAAGTGTACATGTTAAGATAAAGTGCAACCAGATAGCATACTATCATGTCGAGCAAGAAAGTCCTCTATATATATGTCCAAGCAACCACTATAATATACAATAATGGCCTCTAGGGCATACATATTACTAACATGAACTGCTGGAGAAGGAGAAAGTGGTTATCGCAATGCGATAGCGTAATTAACTGCAGGGGATTGCGCCTGTAGGGAAGAGCGTCCCCACAATCAAAACCCCTCACAAACGAAGGGGAAACTGATAAAGTCCTCTACAACGGTCGCATTTATCCAAACCTCCGATATACGATACCATAAATCAACTTGGTATCTTTAAAGAGGTGGATGGAGATGTCCAAATAGCATCTGCCCCTAAATTCAGGCCAGACGTCCCAACGTCTCGGTCCTTTCTCCGGCGGTGAACAGATTTTGGCACGCCCGGTGGGACTTCGATTGCAATATAGATCTCAAGAGAGCATATCGCCATATTTAGGGCGACACACTAGTTTGGGGATGTTTCGGTCCATTATCGCAATGTTTGAGGTGAATTTTTAGTTTAAGGACTTTTCGGTCCAAATTCCAATCTTAGGGACGAAGTTAGTTTAAGGACATTTCAGTCCATTATTAGTTTAGGAGCGTCTCAATCCGACATTCTTGTTTTTGGGACGAACACTAGTTTAAGGACGTTTCGGTACATTATTAGTTTAGAGACGTCTCGGTCCATTATCGCCATGTTTGAGGCGAAGTTTTAGTTTAAGGTGTAGGATTACGACAGCGCCCCGACCATCAATCCGTGGCCAAATGCGAAACAAAAACTTTAAAAAACCGGCACTAACGGAACCCTAATCGACGGATCGTACCATTAACGCTATACTAGTTCACTGTAAAGAGTTTAGAGAGTTTATACCAATCGATTCGTGTCCTTCGGTCTTCAACCTCTGTCCAAGCTCCTCGCGGCTGTCTCGATGAAGTTCGGTCTCCGGTCTCCCTCATCGATGACGATCCACGTCGAGGATTAGTAATACGGGCTCCCGCTTCAAAACCGAAGCAACTCGGGTATCCAGTTTGCTAGCCTAGATACCCAAGATAAAGTAGAGATAGTGTGTGATCATTTTGCCTCAATACACCCAAGGATTCTCAACTCATAAGATGGATTGGGTGGAGGTTAAAGAAGAAGCCATAAAGGAAAATGTGAGCTCAAGACTTTGGCCAAAAGAAAAACAAGTGAAGAATGAAGCCTCTGTTGTTTTTCTTGAGTGTGTGTTATGAAGTATATGTGAGCAACCAAAGAAAATTCCCAGCACAAAATAAAGATCTGCCACTTGCTCACAAATATCTCACAACATGAATCATCAATGCACCATGAATCACACAAGACCCAACACTATGAGTCACAAGCCACAATCAATGCACCATGCCAAGACTTGCACTCACAATTTCCATCACCATAATATTTAAACATTAAGCTAAATGTTTAAATCCAAAGAAAAGAAATGGAAACTCTAAAGTAAACTCGTAACGAATTACAAGAATACCCCTCATCCGTATATACATACCTGCATTCGTATTCTGATTGAATACGAATACAACGAGACGAAAATAATCCAACAATATAATACTAGGATCTGGCTTAAACCAAAGCCCACTAGTATTATCCGTCCGATCATGATCCGTACACAAGTGTACGAATATGATCGAACCCTACCATAAAACCATACGACCTCTACAACGTTTCTCCCGAACCAGGGAAACCCTCTGTGTGGGACTCTAAAGACTCGTCAATACTCTTACAGTGAGTTTAACCATAAGCACGTCAGTGGCACTAGCTGTACGTAACGGCTACCCAGGTATTGAGCCAAAGGGAGGCCGACGAGCAAACTGATCCTGAAACCCTACTCAGCCTGACAGTGACAATATCCGTACAGTCCGGTCCGTTCGTCTATGAGTATCGCATATCGAGTCTAGGAGGGTGGATAAAGTCAGACCCCTAATAACTTGACATTTAGTATCGGTATGAAAGCTATCACCAACTGAGAAACTACTGATCCGAATAAGTAATTCTAGTCTACCCCGGCCAAGGATTTCTTGTGATGGACACCCGTGCACTCCGCGGCATCAACCCCTAATATACCGGGAGAGACGAATCCCCTGACGATCCGCTCACTGCCTCCATGTGGCTCGGGACTGTACCCAACTAAAACCTGTTTGCACGACTCCTTTGAGCCGTGGTAGGGTAGTAATCAAAGCATAATGGGAATTCACACGAGACAAATGACGATCTCAGGTCGATAGACTAACCTGTACATATGTCACCTGGGAACTGTTATTTGACAATAGGTATAATACCAACTAGCATGTTCCCGGCGAGTCCGTCCGGTGTACGCATAACCCAATGAGCACCTGTATACATCTTAGGTGAAACAACTAACACCAATGGCTTGTGAGACCGGCCACCGCCTCTCGTCGGGGTCTCGATCCGTATACACTAGTCTACTCTTGGAGTATCGATACCCAGTCTCGAAACTCCCACGACTAGGGACACTTTAAGGATGTGCTTATAGTCCACCCAACTCTTACGCATATGATCGCCATCATACTGCTGGTACTTAAGCAAGAATCCTATGGGCTCTATTAACATGTAATAGTGATCTGTAATGTCATCTGAAGCATGTACACGATGATAAAAACAAACCGGATAACATACTATCATCTCGAGTAAGACTGTTCTACCGGTATAGGTCCTCCCTCAATCATTGCAATCACGTGCTTGTGATCCAATAATTGACTTGAGGGCACTATAGCCAACAATCTCCCACTTGCACGTAAGGCTAATTATTGCGGTGTTGCATACTCACAGCCCGTGTGATACCGAACACCTAACTTCTCTACAAATCAGTTTCACAAAGCTCGTTTGTAAAACTATTGCGTTCGAGAAATAGCCTCAGTGAGTGGATCCGCTCCAATATTTCTTTCTTTGTCTCTCTTTATCTCAAGTTCGCGGAGAAAGCCATCTCCCGAAATGAGCAATACATGTCTTAGAATATGTCTGGATATCTGATGGGACCCAGTTCATAAATAAACTCCAAATCCAGTAAACTTCTTAGACTGTATCGTCAACTGAATTTAATCAGTATTCTGTACCATGCCTCCCTCAGTATCCGCTTAGACCACCTGTCCAAACTACTGCCCCTCGTTAAAAGGGAAAACTATAACTTTGACAGTCATCCTGTCATCCAGGTCACCTTGGAAGCCTGCAATGATAACTGTATCCCGAAGGAGGCAGCCGTTACCATATCCCTAGAACATCCAACTTATGTTCAAAAACTGCTTCCGAACGTTTCTCCAGAATTGGATTAATATATCAACTTATTGCAGCTAGTGCAAAAACAACATCTGGTGTGGTAATTGACATCTCATGATTGACTCAATTGCCTAAGCAAGTGATATGCCAATCATGCACATCCCTCTCCCTTTTAGTCTGTAAGACACCTTTAGAGAGGGTGACTCCATCACCTGCAGGTACACCACCATGTCAGGAGTCGTCCATTCTAAAACACCTTTAGAATACTGTCTAAGTATTCCGATTGGGAAACTACCCAAATCTAGATCTAAAACCATAGATCTAGTGACCAGAATGCCAGATATAATATCTATATCCTATGTGGGGAAACCACTGTGTGACAACCACAGTATAACCGATCGTAGTATAGGAATTTCACTTCCTATAAAGTGCATGTCATCCAAATATCAGGACATCACACCCTACTTCCTTCTTAACAGATCCATCTCCTATTCTGATGAACTCAAAACCTATGACTGTCATATAAAAAATAGACGATCTATCTCCGCTATATCCTCTTTAGTATATAAATAGACACAAACTACTTGTCCACTATGCTTCCGCTGCACCCACTGACTACAACAACCCTTTGGCAGAGTCATATACATGTGCATTTCTAAAGCTAGTTTAGAACGATGCTATACTCATCCTCCTGCCGGGTCTCATAGTCTAGAATAGCAGTAATGGCAAGTCTGGGTAAACAAGAACCTCCCTGTTACCATCTTTGAGGATACCGAAGTACCTCTCGGGTGGCTGAGGTTACCCACCATATCTGCGAAGAGGCCAATGGAATGTCAAACCCGATTGAATGTTTAAGTTCTATTTAAATTTTCAGTAATCGTTTTTGGTCCTGGAATCACTTCCAGTTCTACCATACTCTCACTATTGTTTTCTGAAAAAATTCCATTTTGCTAAAACTGTGGCGAGTCGAGAACAATATCACTATTGATCTCCCAGATGGTAGAAAGTTGCCCCTCGTCATAGCCTGGGATAACCCACAAACTGCCATTACAGAAACGTGCCTTGAGTTATCCAGAGTCTGGTTTTAAGCATAAGCCGGACAACTCCATATAGCTTAACATCGTTAAGATATGAACCATTCTATATACAATATAGAAACAGAGGCATTGATTTAATTGGAACCAGATTTAAATCATGCAGCTGTCTCCAGTGCATGTCAACTAAATGGAAGGAGGCCGGTCTGCATTACTCAACTTAGGAGTGCATCCAAATATGAGTAACCTGAAAGAGAAGCAAGTTCTCAAAACCATTACTGTCAACTGAATACCAAACATAAATATCTACATTTTCGATTACCTTGAATAATCCCGATACTTGCAACACATGGTTCTCTACTTTATTCTTATACCTATAACTTCTCAAAACTTAGACCTTGTATTTCTACGAAACACTTATCTAAAACTGGAGAAATCACAAGTAAAGAAAATAAAGTACGAGGACCAACCCCTCTGTCCTAATGAACACTGGACAACATACAATACTTTGTATAAGTCCCCTGAGTTGAATAACTCAAACCCTGTGCATCGTAGGTTGAAAACTGTACTATGGTTAAGAAGAATTACACCGCTGTTTAATGCTCCTTACCTAGCCATCAACTGATATAGGTAAATGTCATAGACATAATTTCAAAAAGTTATATCTCATTTTATAAAATAAATGTACAGATATATTAGTTTGAAATTGGTGCATAACGGCGGATATTCAAAACCAAATATTTGCCGTCAGGCAGAAACCTAGGTGATTTCCTCAAATATCACCAATTACAACGAATTCCGATATAAAGAGGATATAATCACCTAATTCCCAATAAATTACTCCCACTCATCATTTGTAAAACCATACAGATGTGAGAATCAAACCTGGTAAATACATACCCTTGAGTAAGGATCTAATTGGGAAATCAGTTTTCAATTAACAACGCACAGTGAAACTGAAATATGAAAATGTTTCAAAGGGGTGGTCAGGTATTCCTAGTAATGCCTCTTCCATTATCCAGATTTATGACTGTAATCGTATATTTCTTTACCATCTCTCCAAATACCTTCATTTGTCTTTACTCATTACCTTCTGTACACCATCCCTAGGCTAAATGGTTTTCTTCCTTCCCTACCGTTTGGCACCAGCCTATGGTTTGGAAGAAGACTATCCAATAAGCGTAATAGGTGTACTCTCCTAATCCTAGAAGTACTCGTAACCTAAGAGAAGGTAATGATAAAAGACAACCTGAATAATCCTATTCAATTTCTCCTGAACCGGAGAAATGCAATGGTGAAGTAGGAGTGGCGATGAGCTACGCGGTGTAGTCGTGAATGATAGCAGTCGCAATTTACTTTTCCCTCTTTCTAATCCTTTTATTTGTATTTACTTATTACCTTCTGTACACCATACTTAGGCTAATTGGTTTTCTTCCTTCCCCACCTTTCGGCACCTTCCTATGGTTTAGAAGAAGACTATCCAATAAGCGCAATAGGTGTACCCTCTCCTAATCTTAGGAGCACTCACAACCTGAAAGAAGGTAAAAGGAAAAGACTACTGAATAGTTCTATTCAATTTCTCCAGAACCGGAA
Source organism: Agapanthus africanus (assembly GCA_030015575.1). Lineage (NCBI taxonomy): Eukaryota > Viridiplantae > Streptophyta > Magnoliopsida > Asparagales > Amaryllidaceae > Agapanthus > Agapanthus africanus. Next base: position 369,440,931 of record CM057349.1, on the reverse strand, counting down.
ACCATTCTCGAATCTGAAACATGTTTCTTCGAGTTCGTATATAACTATACGATGGTCATATCCAATAAATATGGATCTTCGTAGTGATACGGAATGTTCCAGAGAATAGCAAAGGGTAAAAGAAGGAGTGGCAATGAAGTATGCAACTCAGACAATCCAAAATTCAATGTGTTTTAAGAAGGTTCGGTTAACTTGGTTAATGAGTTCTAGTCTAGGGTCGGGACATGGTCGCTGCCAAAGAGAGAGAGAAAAGAAACACTCAGCGTGCACTCTAATCTAGATCAGAATGGTCAATCAATTTATCTAATCAGGACGTCTCCCACTATATCCTCAAATTCGCCTCCAAACCTGAAAGAAGAATTAGTCGGGATCATCTAAAATCACCCGAGGAGTAAACCAACTCATCAATGGGTATCGGGATCCAACTATCATTGCATGATAACCTGATGCAATCCACTCAAGTTATCACACTCCAGAAGGTATGCGCATATCTGGCAAGCTTCCTGTATGTTTGAAACTCCCGATGTGATTTCTACCCCATGCACTTATGACCTTGACGAAGGCCAACATATCATAAGTCACACGTCAAGTTCTACCCGTCATTGTCCAGGTTAATTTGAACCCACCCGTACAAGCCTTGACGAAGGTAAAAATAGTAGTACGACTGTCCCAAACCAACGCATCTATCTATGCAATAGAAAAGTAACAACTAGCTACCATACACTATGCCATGACGTAGGCCAACAAACATAGCATGAATACTAAGTGCTACCCGTCTGAAATGACAGAGGGCTACGAATGGTTTTTGGCGAAAAACCTTTAACGTAATGAACTTGATATCGTTGAAGGAACCGGATAGCTTTTTATAAATATATAGTGGAGAAACTTTTGCTAATGAGGTCACTCCCGGTGAAGGGATCTTAGCTCTTTCCTCGTGGAATTAGGTGCAGGATATTCCCACTGAATATCACGATGCAAAGCAAAAAAGTAATCGACTATAATGAAGTTATTACCCTGGCGCAAACTTCTGCCCAAGAGGTCACTCCCGTTGAGGGGATCTCGGCTCTTGCCTCGTGGAATGAGGTGCTGAATATTCATAACCGAATACCGCTGTGCGAAACAAAAGAAAACGTCCTTATAATAACAGCTTTTTAAAATTGTTCCAACAACATCGAATAAGTCTATTTTCCTTGCATTGATCAGAATCAACGTAGTCCCATCAATTAATCACACCACAAAAGAACGAAAATATGATGTACGTATATGCCATCCGCATTCGCCACTGGGTCCCGTCATTGTTAGTTATGTATATGCCCTAGAGGCAATTGTTGTACATATGATGTATATTATAATGGATGCTTGGATATATATAGTGAGGACTTTCTTGCTCGTCATGATAGTATACTATTTAGTTTCACTTTATCTTAACATGTTGACTTATATTAGTTTACTGTCTTACTCTCACATGTTGATAAAGCCCTTAGGATATGTACTCGACTACTGGGACTATGATGAGATCATACTAGTGGGGCCAAGGTAGTCGATGATTACATCCTATAACTGTTCCTAGTCGAGGGTGTGTCGAGACAGGGCATCGATACACCAGAGTAGACTAGCGTATACGCATCTTGACCCATATGATGGGCGATGGATGATCCTATATCCATCGGTGTTTGACATCAAGGATGGTGTACGGGTGCTCAGTGGAGACTGGGTACACTGGACGGACTCGCCGAGAACTCCCAGATGGTATTATACCTCACGTCAGATGGCAGTTCTCCGGTGACACTGGTACAGGTTAGTCTGTAGACCCGAGATCGTCATAGAGTCTTGTGTGATTCCTACTGTGCTTTGATTTCCACCTTACCACGTCCAAGAGGGCGTGCAAAACGGTGGCTTTTGGGTACAGTCCCGAATCAAATAGAGGCAATGAGCGATAGGAGGGGATTCGTCTCTCCCGGTATAGGGAGTTGATGTTGTACTGTGTTCGATTGGCTATAACTGGAAGTCCCTGGCCAGGGCTGATATAGAGATTTACTGGTAAGTATTACCAGTAGTTTCTTGACCTGTTATGAGCCTCACATCGACACGACTTATCGGTTACTGGGGTCTGACGTATACCACCCCTAGACTAGATATGCGACATATCAGATGAAGAGACCGGACTGTACGGGAGTGTTACTGTTTGGATTCACAGGAGAATGTACAGGCTTGCTTGTTGATTTCTGATCGCTCAATACGTGGGTGGCTGTTACGTTTAGCTGACCGCTTGCAGCTTGTGGGTGTTCGATATGATCATCACCTGCTACCGGCGTATTGACGATTCTTTAGAGTCCTACACAGAGGTTTCTTGACTCGGGCAAAACGGAGTAGGGTCACATATGTGATATATGCATAACCGAGGATAATGCGATATGAGATACTGTATTATATTCTCGCGATATTTTGATATGAGCCGAGTCATCGGATCAAGTGTTGATTCGATGAATCGGTACATGATATATTAGTCGGTTATATTCGATATAGCCGGATTGTCAGATCAAGTGTTGATTCGATAATTTAATGTATAATTATATATATGATGTATTACTTTACATTATCTAATATTGGCTTGCTTTCATTTTCTCACCGGATAATACATTGATATATGTTAATTGTATTATTTTCTTATGTTACAAATATATATTATATATGTGATATATAATATTGTAACATGATATGATTACTAATGCAACATGTTTAGTGGAGATTAAATAAGGTTAGGGTTTGATTTGGATTAGTTCTTTCGTGAACCTTCTAGAAGGTTTCCTTTTGTTTCTTGCAAAGATATTATGATAGATATTTTGTAAGATATTTTCCTTACCCAAACCACACCCTTAACCCTAGTTAACTCTCTACATGAGTTAGCCTTGTCATCCTTGACCATGGTTACATTTGTAATCATATTAACATTTCATTATTCATCACAAAAGGATTTTATCCATTCATATTCTTCTTCTTCTTCCTTTGAGCTTTGAGAAAGCTTTCTAGGTTTTATTTATGCGATGTTTTAGTGTGAGAATTTGATAATAAAAGAGAGCACAAATACTACTTCATCATCCTCATCTAATCCAGCCAATTAGATTAGGGTGTTCACCTCATTAGTAAGAAAAAGCTTGAGTTAAAGTAACTTCGAGATGATCATCGGAGAAAAGGAAGACTACAAGATAGCATGGATCATTCGGGTTGTGGAGCCTCTCTTGAGTCCGGGAGATCATGGATCGCGGCGAAGGGACTTCTACTCGGAGCTTATGAAGCGAAGGAGCGGACTACAAAGGATGTAATCCCTCGCTCTTAGTTGTAAAGATGTTTACTTGCATGTTAAACCCTAATAATCTAGCAAAGATCCCGGCTTTGGGTTGTTTCGGCACGTCTAAATTTTAAATCGGGCATGGTTGATACCTTATAGACCCTTGTATGACTGCCTAGGAACCCTACAGTCATCACCCGTTAGGTTACTTAACTAACGACAGAGCGGGGACTAGACTAGCGCGGGTGTAAAACATATACAACATCTACTACTATATATATAACAATATATAATAATCACTCTAGGCGTGATAAATGCAACATCACAAATAAGCAATAAGCATCACAAAACAATACAGATAATCTGGGAGCCCCGGGTTTCCTTTGAGCCGCAAGTGAAACCCAACGTTCCCCTGGCCGTGTGGATAGCCTGTGCAATGAAAACCTAGACCCCTACGAGTGCGGCAAGTTATCCCCCAAAACCAGAAGCGAGGCAGCCCCCTTCATCAAAGTGAATGGGCCACCCAGCACTTCACGAAATCCGGTAACTTGAGCACCCCATCTTGGGTCAACCTATACCACCTACGAATGCGGCGGATAGCCCGCCAATTCTAGAGTGAGGCCCCTCCTTCTCAACTCCATGAGATGCGGACCCGTTGCCCTCCAGAATCCGTCTATCTGTGCACTCCATCGTGGGGTAATCCTAGTACAGAAAAGAAAAATATGTACAACGGTGACATCGACCTTAACCCGGTCGTGCCCCAAACAAATAATATACAAACAGGCAGTGACGGCAGTCCACATGTCGAATGCTCGCCCCGCGATATCAAATATACAAATGAAACTAAACTGTACTATCATTGCACCCAAGCTATCCACCACGACAAATCCGCAACAAACACAGCACAACACAAAACATCAACGTGAATGTCATGTTCGCAAACCCGTCTAAAAGAACTATAGCAATTAGGCAAGTTGTACCGCTCTAATGACATTCACGGTCGCAGATAGAAATGTATGTACTGTAAACTTTAAAGAATGTTAGAAATATCAACTTTGAAATAACCCCGAATAGACCCAAACTACTAGATAAAACCATATCAAAACTGAGCTAAACTAGCAATATCACTGAACCAACATTCCAGAGACAAGACCACACCCAAAATACGAAACCCAAACTTAGAAGAATGGCCGGCCGGCTCGAAAATTTCCTTAATGTGCTCGGTCCAAAATGGGTGGAGGTGGCTCGTAATTGGGGTGCTGTCTAGAAGTCACCTAAGTAGTCTTCTACAATGGCTAAAAAAAATTTGAAAACCAAATAAAAATCGACAGAAACTGGAATGTGCAGGGTATTGAATTGGAGTTGTTCCGGTTTCGATAGTTTAACATTGTCTAAACCAACTAGTATGCGGTTAATGGGTTATCTCTGATACCATGTAGGGTTACGGCAGCGCCCCGGCCATCAATCCGTGGCCAAACGTGGAACAAAAACTATAAAAAACTGGCGCTAACGGAACCCTAATCAACGGATAGCACCATTAACCCTATACTAGTTCACTGTAAAGAGTTTAGAGAGGTTATACCAATCGATCCGTGTCCTTCGGTCTTCAACCTCTGTCCAAGCTCGTCGCGGCTGTCTCGATGAAGTTCGGTCTCCAATCTCCCTCATCGAAGACGATCCACATCGAGGATTAGTAATACGGACTCCCGCTTCAAAACCGAAACAACTCGGGCAACCAGTTTGCTAGCCTAGATACCCAAGATGAAGTAGAGATAATGTGTGATCATTTTGTCTCAATACACCCAAGGATTCTCAACTCATGAGATAGATTGGGTGGAGGTTAAAGAAGAAGCCATGAAGGAAAATGTGAGCTCAAGATTTTGGCCAAAAGAAAAACAAGTGAAGAATGAAGCCTTTGTTATTTTTCTTGAGTGTGTGTTGTGAAGTATATGTGAGCAACCAAAGAAAATTCCTAGCACAAAATAAAGATCTGCCACTTGCTCACAAATATCTCACAACATGAATCATCAATGCACTATGAATCACACAAGACACAACACCATGAGTCACAAGCCACAATCAATGCACCATGCCAAGACTTGCACTCATAATTTCCATCACCACAATATTTAAACATTAAGCTAAATGTTTAAATCCAAAGAAAAGAAATGACAACTCTAAAGTAAACTCGTAAAGAATTACAAGAATACCCCTCATCTGTATATACATACCTGCATCCGTATTCCGACTGAATACGAATACAACGAGACGAAAATAATCCAACAATATAATACTAGGATCCGGCTTAAACCAAAGCCCATTAGTATTATCCATCCGATCATGATCCGTGCACAAGTGTACGAATATGATCGAACCCTGCGTAAAACCATACGGCCTCTACAACATTTCGCCCGAACCAGGGAAACCCTCTGTGTGGGACTCTAAAGACTCGTTAATACTCTGGCAGTGGGTTTAACAACAAGCACGTCAGTGGCACTAGCTGTACGTAACGGCTACCCAGGTATTGAGCCAAAGGGAGACCGACGAGCAAACTCATCCTGAAACCCTACACAGCCTGACAATGACAATATTTGTACAGTCCGGTCCGTTCGTCTATGAGTATCGCATATCGAGTCTAGGGGGACGATTTTTGAGGGGCATTTTCGAATAGTATTCTATCCTAAAATATGACTTTGACTCTGATTCCTGCTTCTCAGACCCCTAATAACTTGACATTTAGTGTCGGTATGAAGCCTATTACCAACTGAGAAACTACTGATCCGAATCAGTAATTCTCGTCTACCCTGGCCGAGGATTTCTGGTGATGGCCACCCGTGCACTCCGCGACATCAACCCCCAATATACCAGGAGAGACGAATCCCCTGACGATCCACTCACTGTCTCCATATGGCTCGGGACTGTACCCAACTAAAATCTGTTTGCACGACTCCTTTGAGCCGTGATTAGATAGTAATCAAAGCACAGTGGGAATGTAAGGTTAGCTTAGCACCTTGTGAAGGTTATGGCAAGCATCAATCATGCTACTTTGAAATTTTTAGGGTGCTAAACCAACCCGCCATGTAATCGAACTAGAGACTTAGGGTAAAACATAATATGTAAACACTTTACATCTAAGTGAACAAGGAATACAACCTTTGTGGACCAGTCCTTCATTTCAATAGCTCCTTGTAGAAGTCCCTTCGCTGCGATCACGATCCCCCGGACTCTAGAGAGGCTCCCACGAAGAAATGAACAAGCTTGCTTCGAAGTCTTCGAGGCCGAAGATGATCTACGTCGAGGAGACACTAGCTCATGCTATCTCTTCCTAATTGTGTAGATTAGTGAAGCAAACACACTCTACTAAATGGCAAGCAGTAGAGGATGATGAAGTAGGAAGTTTGCTCACTTTAGAAATCATTTTCTCACATTTTATCTCATACCTCCATTAAAGCTAGAAAGCTTTTCATGGAGCTTGATGAAGAAGAAGAAGAACTTATGAATAAATCATCCAAATGAATTATTGCACCCATGGTTGAGTTAAAGCTATCATGCTTAACTCATGTAGAGAATTAACTCATGGCTATGGTTAAGGGTTGAGTCAAGTAAAATATCCTAAGGAATGACAAAAAAGAGGACTTTGTCAAAGTTCTGCAAGCTTTTCCAAGCTTAAAACATTGACCAAGTCTTTTGCTCTTTTGTAATAACTTAAGAAATAATAAAAACCCTAATTTAACCCTAGCATGGTATAAGTCTCATACACCCATCTTGTATGTATCACCAAACATGACACAATACATGTACATAAATATACATATCACATATATACAATGTGCACATCAAGTGAGAAAAGAAATCATTAGTGAGCTAAATATTAGTTAATGTAATATAATATATCAAATATATAATTATACATTAAATTATTAAATCAACTCTTGATTTAATAATCCGGCTATAAAACATATAACCGACCGATATCATAAATCGCGAGATTAGAATGCGGTAGCACATACTCGCATTAATCTCGGTCCCGCACATATCACATATGCGCTCCTACTCCGTTTCGCATGAACTAGGAAAGCTCTATGTAGGACTCTAAAGACTCGTAAATACGCCGGCAGTAGGTGATGATCATATCAAACACCCACAAGCCGCAAGCGGTCTGCTAAACGTAATGCCCACCCGGGTATTGAGCGATCAGAAGATCAACAAGCAAACCTGCTATAACTCCTGCGAATCCAATCAGTAACACTACCGTACAGTCCGGTCTTTTCGTCTAATATGTCGCATATCAACAGCCTGGGGTGGTATAACGTCAGACCCCAATAGCCTGATAAGTCATGCCGATGCAAGGTCCATAACGGTTCAAGAAACTACTGGTAACACTTATCAATAAATCTCAGCAACCCTAGCCAGAGATTTCCTGTTATGGCCAATCGAGTATAGCGCAACATCAACCCCCAATACCGGGAGAGACGAAACCCCTCCTATCGCTTTTTGCCTCCATGTGATTCGGGACTGTACCCAAAAGCCAACGTTTTGCACGATCTCTTGACCGTGGTATGGTGGAAATCAAAGCACAGTGGGAATCACACAGGACTCTATGACAATCTCGGGTCTACAGACTAACCTGTACCAGTGTCACCAGAGAACTGCTATCCGACGATAGGTATAATACCATCTAGAAGTTCTCGGCGAGTCCGTCCAGTGTACCCAGTCTCCACTGAGCACCCGTATACCTTCTCTTATGTCAAACACGAATAGATATGGGATCATCCATCGCCCATCTTATGGGTCAAGAAGCGCATACGCTAGTCTACTCTGGAGTATCGATGCCCTGTCTCGATACTCCCACGACTAGGAACATTTGAAGGATGTACTTATCGACTACCCAGTCCCCACTAGTATGATCTACATCATAGTCCTGGTAGTCAAGTACTCATCCTAAGGGCTTTATCAGCATGTGATCACAAAATAGTATTTGTTTACATGTTAAGATAAAGTGCAACCAGATAGCATACTATCATGTCGAGCAAGAAAGTCCTTCCTATATATGTCCAAGCATCCACTACAATATACATCGCATGTACAGTAATGGCCTCTAGGGCATACATATTACTAACAATCTCCCACTTGCACTAAGTCCATTTGTTGTAGTATCCAATACCCAACAATATAGCAGAGGTTGTAGTATCTCATACTCAACCATTTTAGAGAAGTCTCTCTATGGGTAAGGCCTTTGTGAGTGGTTCCGCTGTGTCTACCTTCTGGTCTACTCTCCTAACCTCTATCCCTTGGAGATCAACCATCTCCTTGATCAGATGATACTTGCCTCAGAATATGTATGGAATGCTGATAGGACCTGCGTTCCTAGGCATAAGCCACAACTCCATTGTTGTCACAGTAACAGTTATTGGACGCTCAATGGTAGGAACCTTGTTCATCTTATGAACAAGAAATGTCCAGACAGCCACTTTGGTAATATCGTTGGTAGCAATGTATTCAGCCTTTATCGTCTAGTATGTCACGGTATCTAGCTTGGAACTCTTCCAACATACCGTCCCTCCACTGAGGGTAAAGACAATGCCTGTGACTGACTCTCGGTCAACTTATCACTCTGGAAGCTGGAACCAAGAACTTTCTTTTAGTGCTTCTCAAGTACTTAAGAATGTCCTCCACAGCTGTCCAGTGATTCTCTCCAAGATCCGATTGATTCCTGATCACTATACCTAATGAGTCATCTACATCTAGTCTGGTATATAACATCGCACACTCTGATAGAGCCTACTGCCGAAGCATAGGATATCCTTTGCACGCGAGCTCTTTCCAAATCAGTATTGGAGAGAGTGATCCATGAGTAAGTGGGCGAACCACCACACGCTTAGAATCATCCATACTAAACACCTTTAGTATGGTGTTTATGTACCTGGATTTGGGACACTCCCAACATCCTCATAGATCTATCACCATAGATCATAATCCATAAGATATAGTAGGTATCATCCAGATCTTATATTGAGAATCTCCGTAATAAGAGGAGCTTGGCCGAGTGTAGCATAGGAAACCATTTCCTATCAGGAGTATGTCATCTATATACAATACGTGGAAGACAACCTTACTCTCTACAACCTTCTTGTATATACAAGGTCCATCTACCATTTTGATGAAGTCAAACTCTTTGACTATCACATCAAAACAGACGTTCCAGCTTTCTGAACCCGATTGGGCCATCATCTCATGATGTAATCCTCGCTCCCACTGTCATTGAGAAGATCGTAGTATCTCTCGAGTGGATGAGGAAACCTACCAGATTTGCGGAGAGGCTGAGGTTCGTCGGAAACTATTGAATCCTTTGGTTTTAGCAAATCATCAGCTTTTAGTTTGTCTAGCTGGAACTTCTTCCAGTTCTACCTCATGACCACTTAATTTCTTCGCAAGAAATTCCTTTTCTAAAAAGGTGGCATGCTGAGAAACAAAACACATTTTTCTCCTTAGTTAGGTAGAAGATATTCCTTTACTAATGTTTGGGATATCCCGACAAACTCTCACAACTGACCTTGCCTCGAGCTTGTCCGGATTTTGCTTTTCAACATAGGCCGGACAACCCCATATCTTAACTCGTTTAAGACATGGTCTATTCCCATACCATATCTCATATGTAGTGGTAGGCCCTGATTTGGATGGAACCCTATTCAATAGGTATGCAGCTTCTCAAGTGCACAACACCCAAAAGAAAACAGGTAACTCAGTAGTACTCATCATAGAGCGCACCATATCTCATAGGGTGCGATACCTCCGCCCCGATACACCGTTTTGCTGTGGTGTATATGAAAGAGTAAACTGAGAGAGAATCACATTCTCCTTTTAGAAACTCCAGGAACTCCATGCGCAAGTATTCGCCTCCTCGATCACATCGTAGGATTTTAATACTTTTACCCGTTTGGTTCTCAAAAGAACCAACCTTGGCATTTGTAGACATGGGACCATATACATCATTATGTATCTGTCCCAAGAGTTCAATAATTCTTTCTCTGTTTCAGTAAACGGAGTATTTGTCATTTTATCTTTGAGACAAGACTAGCAAGTAGCATAAGATGAAAATTCGAATAGATTCTCATATTCATCCATATGTAACTTAGCTGGTCGTGTCGTATTGATATGACCTAGTCTATAATGCCTCAAGAAGGATTCGTTCATTCCTGAACTGCTTCTCTTGTCTGTGTTCTATATACTTTGAACCGTGGTTTGATTTAGAACATATATGCTTTTATATAACGTGCCTGATCGAATCAACTCTTGATTCAGGAAAATGTTCACAACATTATCCTCCAATACAGAATTATATCCTTCTTTAACTCAGTAAAGAACATGATGAAATGTTGTATGTCGGGTTCGGTATGTAATAACATTTGTTCAGAATTAATGTATTAATACAAGGTGATATCTGCCAACTGATTTGGCTGCAACAATTGCACTATTCTCTAACACTTAGAGACATATCACCCATTCTCGGTTCTCTACCTTTCTGTAGCCTATGTAACATATTACATATGCGGGATCCTAATCTAGTATCACATACCCAGGACGTAGAGGATACTAAAAAAACAGTTCTCGGTAATAAGGACACCCGAAGAATATGCATCAACATGCACTTTCTTCGAATTGGTGGCATGGGAATCCAGATATTTCCCTATTTCCTACTCGGACTTATAACAATTATAAGATAGATCGGAACCAATGTTCCCTAGCACGGTATAAGAAGCAGGTTCAGTCAATGCATCCATATTATTATCTTGATTAAGGTGTGACATGTATGGAACCTGGAGAGAGAGAGAAGAAAACACTCTGCGTGCGCTTTTGCAAGATTAGATTTGGTTATCAATTTATCTAATCAGGATGGCTCACACTGTTTTAGTCAAATCTTCCTTCAAACCCTAAAAGGTAAGACTAGCCAGGATTAATTACACCCTATAAGTTCACCAATCTTTCGGCCAGGCCAGTGTCGGTACTTTGAGGGAGGTTCCCCGTGCTTTCGCATGGACCTAATTAAAATAAACCTCGTTTTCCCAGAGGCGTAACCCCGTTTAACACCTTTCTAGACACCTACTTGATCGGCTAATTGTAATGTGTAAAACTCTCCTAGGAGTAACTCTTACTCACAGTGGGTATCGGGATCCAACTATCTCATATAAGGTATGCAATCTCATTGCAAATTTCAACACTTGAAATTCCCGATAATACTTTTTACCCCTAGTACCTATGACCTTCGCTTTGGTCAACATATCATAAGCACTAGTCAAGTTCTATCCGTCATTTCGTGGTTAATTAGACCCACCCACATGACCCTCGGCTATGGTCAACATAATCATGTGACTGTCCTAACTAATCGCATCATATGCTGTATAGGAAAAACATCACTTAGCTTCCGTAAACTACGCCTCGGCTATGGTTGACATACGCAGCACGAATACTAAGTACTCTATTTCCTAAAATGACGGAGGGCTATGCAGGTTTTTAAAAAAACCATGAGCATAATGAACTTGATATCGTTGTAGAATCAAGTGATTTTGAAAAGGAGTGTTTTTTGAGGCTTTTCTAGTTTCGCTAAAGAGGTTACTCCCGGTAAAGGGATCTCGGCTCTTTCCTCATCGAATAAGGTGCAGGATATTTTGTAAATACCGCTGTGCAAAGCAAGAACTATAGAAGCAATCAAAAACAAAACCGTGAGTTTGTAGCATCTGCTAGTTTCGCTAAAGAGTTCACTCCCGGTGAAGGGATCTCGGCTCTTTCCTTATCAAATAAGGTGCTGGATATTCTACAAGGAATACCGCTATGCAAAGCAAGAACTAGAGCTACCAGTTTTTAAACAAGTTTCTACAACATCTTTAGGTTTCTTTTTCTTTCATTAATCTCATTAATGAAGTCCCATTTATTATGCTTCACAAGCATCACATTTGAAACGAAATCAGCAATATAACATATATCTCATATATATAATATAAACATTCATCTCAGGCAGTAATATGATCTAATCACAGAACATTGCAGCAGAAGAAACGCATATGAAATATTGGATATACTAGGAATTCCGTGTTTTAAGTTAAGCCAGTATAAAACACGGATTCCATGGTCGTGATGAATAGCCAAACCCACATCCCTAGACCCCTACGAAAGCGGCAAGCAACCCTACCAATTCTAGAGTTAGGAGACCCGGTCTCGATTCCTCGAGATGGTCTCCCACTATACCCTAGAACCCGGTTACTTGTGCTCCCTGCCTTGGGTATATCCTAATGCGGAAAAGTAAATAAAATACAATGGTGACATCATCCTCAACCCGGAAGTGCCCCAATAAAAGAATATTACATACAAAGAATTTACATGAATGAAAATGAAAAACTCTCATCTCACATAAAAAAAAACCCGGCTATTCAAAACACGACGATCCAATATAACATATCACAGCAACACATAATATCACATATCATCAACGTAAGTAAATATGCGTATCCCAGTTGTCGTTGACATATAGCACCGAAACCGGCGATACACCACATATTGCATTTACGGTCACAGAAAAGAAAGTATAAAACTACAACATTTGGAATCCACAATCACTTTAGTCATCTTAAATCCGAAATATCACATACTTCGTATTTCATGCCTAACTATATGAATTCCAGATATTGTATCACATTCCAGATAAATAGACAATGTTAAACTTTCCGATCGAATAAACAAACACCCAAGATTTCCCAAATAGCTCAACACTTGAGCGGAGTTCAAAAAGTCTCAGAACATGTCACAGCCGGCATGAACCAACCGTAGAAGGGTCAAACCAACGCCTCACATGTGGCAACGCTAAACTACCACAAACCATATGGTTCAGTGGCGGTTTTGACGGTCACATAATCGAGTTAAGGTTACGTTCTTCTAGAGGGTCCACATATTCGCTAGCATGATTTTCTGAAAATTTTAAACTCAGGAAAAATCCAACAATTGAAAGTTTTCCGACAGGGGAAGAAGTGAGTTATGGATATCCGTTCGAACCTTTTAACACGTTCTAAATTACCCGAAAAAACTTAAACGAAGTTAAACTTTCCGATCGAGTCAACGAGTTTCCAATATTTCCCAGAAAGCTCAACACTTGAGTAGAATTAAAAATTCCCAGAAGCATGAAAAAGTACCCAAGAATAAAGCCCTGAAGTATTAGCCCCTAACTCCTAAAGTTGGTCGCAGAACCGCCGCCAAACGCATGGTTTGGCCGCGGTTCCGCGGTCCCTTGAGCGAGTTATGGCTTCGTACTTCACAGTAATCCTTAGAATTCCCTGCATGATTTTCTGAGTATTTTTAATATGAAAAATTTCAAATTTTGAAAAAATTTCCAGAAAGTGGGATTTTTCGGGGTTTCGGAGTTCGATCGGACCTTAAACTTCGCCTACACAACGCCTAATGCTCTAGCTTGGCTCTGATACCACTGTAAGGTTAGCTTAGCACCTTGTGAAGGTTATGGCAAGCATCAATCATGCTACTTTGAAATTTTTAGGGTGCTAAACCAACCCGCCATGTAATCGAACTAGAGACTTAGGGTAAAACATAATATGTAAACACTTTACATCTAAGTGAACAAGGAATACAACCTTTGTAGACCGGTCCTTCACTTCAATAGCTCCGTGTAGAAGTCCCTTCGCTATGATCACGATCCCTCGGACTCTAAAAAGGCTCCCACGAAGAAACGAACAAGCTTGCTTCGAAGTCTTTGAGGCCGAAGATAATCTACGTCGAGGAGACACTAGCTCATGCTATCTCTTCACTAATTGTGTAGATTAGTGAAGTAAACACACTCTACTAAATGGCAAGCAGTAGAGGATGATGAAGTAGAAAGTTTGTTCACTTTAGAAATCATTTTCTCACATTTTATCTCATACCTCCATTAAAGCTAGAAAGCTTTTCATGGAGCTTGATGAAGAAGAAGAAGAACTTATGAATAAATCATCCAAATGAATTATTGCACTCATGGTTGAGTTAAAGATATCATGCTTAACTCATGTAGAGAATTAACTCATGGCTATGGTTAAGGATTAGTCAAGTAAAATATCCTAAGGAATGACAAAAGAGTGGACTTTGTCAAAGTTCTACAAGCTTCTCCAAGCTTAAAACTTTGACCAAGTCTTTTGCTTTTTGTAATAACTTAAGAAATAATCAAAACTCTAATTTAACCCTAGCATGGTATAAGTCCCATACACCCATCTTGTATGTATCATCAAACATGACACAATACATGTACACAAATATACATATCACATATATACAATGTGCACATCAAGTGAGAAAAGAAATCATTAGTGAGCTAAATATTAGTTAATGTAATATAATATATCAAATATATAATTATACATTAAATTATTAAATCAACTCTTGATTTAATAATCCGGCTATAAAACATATAACCGACCGATATCATAAATTGCGAGATTAGAATGCGGTATCACATACCCGCATTAATCTCGGTCCCGCACATATCACATATGCGCTCCTACTCCATTTCACATGAACCAGAAAAGCTCTATATAGGACTCTAAAGACTCGTCAATACGCCGGAAGTAGGTGATGATCATATCAAACACTCACAAACCGCAAGCGGTCTACTAAACGTAACGGCCACCCGGGTATTGAGCGATCAGAAGATCAACAAGAAAACCTGCTATAACTCCTGCGAATCCAATCAGTAACACTACCGTACAGTCCGATCTCTTCGTCTGATATGTCGCATATCAACGGCCTCGGGGTGGTATAACGTCAGACCCCAATAACCTGATAAGTCATATCGATGCAAGGTCCATAACGGTTCAAGAAACTACTGGTAACACTTACCAATAAATCTCAGCAACCCTGGCCAGAAATTTCCTGTTATGGCCAATCGAGCATAGCGCAACATCAACCCCCAATACCGGGAGAGACGAAACCCCTCCTATCGCTTTTTGCCTCCATGTGATTCGGGAATGTACCCAAAAGCCACCGTTTCCCACGATCTCTTGACCGTGGTATGGTGGAAATCAAAGCACAGTGGGAATCACACAGGACTCTATGACGATCTCGGGTCTACAGACTAACCTGTACCAGTGTCACCAGAGAACTGCTATCCGACGATACGTATAATACCATCTAGGAGTTCTCGGCGAGTCCGTCCAGTGTACCCAGTCTCCACTGAGCACCCGTATACCTTCTCTTATGTCAAACACGAATAGATATGGGGTCAAGAAGCGCATACGCTAGTCTACTCTTGAGTATCGATGCCCTGTCTCGATACTCCCACAACTAGGAACATTTAAAGGATGTACTTATCGACTACCTAGTCCCCACTAGTATGATCTACATCATAGTCCTGGTAGTCAAGTACTCATCCTAAGGGCTTTATCAGCATGTGATCACAAAACAGTATTTGTTTACATGTTAAGATAAAGTGCAACCAGATAGCATACTATCATGTCGAGCAAGAAAGTCCTTCCTATATATGTCCAGGCATCCACTACAATATACATCGCATGTACAGTAATGGCCTCTAGGGCATACATATTACTAACAGGGAACTCACATGGGACAAATGACGATCTCAGGTCGATAGACTAACCTGTACAAATGTCACCTGGGAACTGCTATCTGACAATAGGTATAATTCGATCTAGCATATTCCGGGTGAGTTCGTCCGGTGTACTCATAACCCAATGAGCACCTGTATACATCTTAGGTGAAACAACTAACACCAATGGCTTGTGAGACCGGCCACCGCTCTTCGTCGGGATCTCAATCCGTATACACTAGTCTACTCATGGAGTATCGATGCCCAGTCTCGAAACTCCCACGACTAGGGACACTTTAAGAATGTGCTTATAGACCGCCCAACTCTCACATATATGATCGCCATCATACTGCCGGTAGTCAAGAAAGAATCTTATGGGCCCTATCAACATGTAATAGTGAACTGTAATGTCACCTGAAGTATGTACACGATGATAAAGACAAACCAGATAGCATACTATCATCTCGAGTAAGACTGTTCTACTGGTATAGGTCACCCCTCAATCATTGCAATCACGTGCCTGCGATCCAATAATTGACTTGAGGGCACAATAGCCAACATAAGGACATTTCGGTCCGTTATTAGTTTAGAAACATCTCGGTCTGTTATCGCCATGTTTGAGGAGGATTTTAGTTTAGGGACTTCTCGGTCCATTATCTCCGTGTTTGGGGCGACGCGCCATGTTTGAGGCGACACACTAGTTTAGGAACGTTTCGATCCATTATTTATCATTCGGTCGAGGAGCTGCATAATTCATCCCTTCCGATTCTTGTTTGCTGAGGCGTTGCTGCCTGTCCTTTGTTTGCATGGACACTTCACACGTTAAGCTATTTTCACCCTCTTGGATTGCTTCATTTATTACCATAGCAATCGGGTTGTTTTTACGGGAAATACCGGGCATTTTACACGGTACTTGCCCCCTATTCATCAATGTCTCTTTTCTGACGCTGACGAAGTATCTTCACATACAAAGGAACGAGATATCACATCACTCCTTCTGCTGAGTTTTCTTCTTCCTTTGAAGAATGAACTTGACTTGGGTGCTTTTCCCCTCATCATTTGATTCGGAGTGGGACATGGATTTCATATCCCTCCCATGGTTTTTTGTTTAAGCGGGGTATTCCACTTGATTGTAGGACACGTATGTAGGTCCCTTAGTATCCTTCCTGTTTTTTGAAAAAAATGACCATCTGGTGTAGAGATTATTCCGCTAGTGAGCAATATTCCCCTGCATATATCCCGGGGGAGCGAGTATTCGTGCCCCAATCTTTTGAAGGGTAGAACCCGTGCCGTCGCTGTTTTGGCGATAGATTGTTTCGGAGCTGCTCATTCTTTGTTGAGCATTAGCGACAAACGCCATCTTGCCTTTGCTTTTCATTCATCTTCATCGGATGATGAAGGGTCTTGACACATATGATCCAATCGGGTCATTTTATCCATAATCTCTTGGAAGGTCGTCGGCTTGAAGAGGGCCATAAATGGGACCACCTTTGAATTTGGGTCAAGGGTGGCTATGAACATTCCTACAGATGTAGCTTCGTCGATGCATTGCTTGCATTTTGACCAGAAATTTCGCCATCGGGTAACATATTGAACCCAGGTTTCATTCAGTCCAACCCTTTCGTTTACCAACGCCGCCATGGTAGTGTGTTCATTCTCACTAGCGAATCTCTGACAGAAGAGCATATCCATCTCGTCGAAGGTCTTCACGGAATCATTTGGGAGTTCTGCATACCATTCGAAGGCGATACCCGCCAGACTGCTGACGAACTGTCGGAGGAGCAGTATATCATTTCCTCCAGTATTACCGCACATGGATTTAAATCGCGCAATGTGCTGGCGAGGATTCCCAGTTCCTTTGTACATGTGGAACGCTGGAAGTGTATACTCTGGCGGGTACTATATTTTATCGTACCAGGCTGGATATGTTCGACCAGTCCTGATTGACCTATTTGCAGCTTCACTGACATAGTGATCTTTGATTTGCTGAGCGATATATTCATCCACTTTTTCTTTTGGAATCATTTCCTCTTCGGCCGTTGATGAGACTTACAGAGGATTTGAAATGCCACCCTTGTCTATATGAGCGACTACCGGTGGTTCATCTGCTAGTGGTTCCGATTGAACCATCATTCCGGCCATATTCTGGATCAGAAGGGCCATCTGGTTCATTTTAACAGACATTTCTGCTGCTTCTTCATCTCTATTTTTGAGAGCGCGCTTTAGGAAGTCAATATCCGACTCTTGCACTGTTCTTTCTCCAGGTGCGTCTTCAGGATTTGCCTTAGATGATGGATTAGCGTGTGCTTCTGCCTGAGCAAGTATCTCTTGCAGTTTTTCACGTTGCAGTTGAGCCTTTCTCAGGGACTGATTATGCGGTCCGTGACTAGTAGATGCTTGAACTTCGTCTTTGGAGTTCACCATGTGGACTGTATGAACTGCCATGCCCCCAGGCTTAGGGTGTTTGGAATCTTGGCCCTTGGAGTTTGCCTCGAGCATTTGGATTTTATTAGGCATCTCTTTTTTGTGAGAAGCCACTTTGGCTTTGGGAGAAACCGTTGTATCAGGAACCGCCTTTAGATGAGTCCCCTTGTATTTGGAAGGGGAGTTTTCAGAGTTTAGCTGACGCTTAGGGGAAGGGCCGCGGATAACGACCGAGTCCTTCACTTGCTTCCACACCTTATATATAGAGAAGAAAAGTTCTTTTAGGGAGCGAACTGGCCTCTGCTCTCCTTGGATCTCCGTAGTTTGTGAAGACTTCTTCAATATCGCGATGGGGGAATTTTGCCTAACCCTTCGCAGCAGTTCAAAGATGTTCCCGGTTGGAACAGCAGCATTTACCGTCAGAGTTAGAATCAGCCCGGACGGAGAACTGCCCCCAGCTCGTCTTATTTTATGCCCATTTCGACGTCGATGATGTCTTGAGAACATAGATTTATCAGTCTCGAGAGTTTGCTGAGCTTTCCACCTTCTTTCTCTGAGATCATGGGTATTATGCCCCCTGCGCCGACCTTGGTCTTTGGCAGGTGCTAGTTGTTTGAGGACTAATTCCGTCGGCAAAGCTACAGCTTGGGGAGCCAGCCTGTGGAAGACAGACTTCTTCTGGGCTTCCTCCTTCGGCGTTGAGGCACCGAGGGTGGGAGGTGGGAGTATCGACCCAAACAGAAGTCCGTTGATTTCTTGAAGAGCCAGATTGCAGAGATTTGAGGCTGTAAGTGGCTCATACTTGACTCCGCCAGATGTGACAGAGCCTAAGTTACGGTGAGTGGAAGCAAATGCTAGATACTGTTCACCGCCAGAGACAGGACCGAGACGTTGGGACGTCTGGTCTGAATTTGGGGGCAGATACTATTTGGACTTATCCATCCACTTCTCCGAAGATACCAAGTTGATTTATGGCACTATATATCGGAGGTTTAGACAGACGCGACCGTTGTAGCAGACTTTATCAAATTTCCCCTCATTTGCGAGGGGTTTTGATTGTGGGGACGCTCTTCCCTACAGGCGCAAGCCCCTGCAGTTAATAGTGATCTGTAATGTTACCGCATTGCAATAACCACTTTCTTCTGCTTCAGCAGTTCATTTCATGTCGTGTGTTGTTTATTTTATTTTGGGTTTGGGTCGAGGATTTGCTTGACGGGGTCCACGTTGGTAGCTTGATTTTCCAACGGGAGTGAACTTAGGACGCAGATCAGGTCCATCGGTTCATATGAAATTTGGGTTTGATCTAATGATCGTTACTCATATTTGAGACTAAGATTGACTTATGAACAGTGAGCATATAAGCTCAACTGATCATTAGATCATATATGAATAGCCCATGGATAGTATAAGGTAGTCATTATGGAGACAGTCCGCATGATAAAACATATTAGTTTAAGGACGTCGCGGTTCAACATTCCCTGTTTGGGACGAATGTTAGTTTAAGGACATTTCGGTCCAACATTGCCATATTTGTGGCGAATATTAGTTTACGGACATTTCGGTCCATTATTCCTATTTTGGGGACGATTGTTAGTTTAAGGACATTTCGGTCCATTATTCACATTTTGGGGACAAATGTTAGTTTAAGGACATTTCGGTCCAACATTCCTATTTTGGAGATGAATGTTAGTGTAAGGACATTTCTGTCCAACATTTCCATTTTGGGGACGAATGTTAATTTAAGGACATTTCGGTCCAACATTCCCATTTTAGGGACGAATGTTGGTTTAAGGACATTTCGGTCCATTATTAATCTTGTGTGCATGTGTATTTGTTACGTGATGGAGTGAACAATGGTGATATGGAATGCACCGAATTTGGGGTGCGGTCTGATTTGAAGTGTGCACGTCAATTTGGAAGTGCATTAATATGGGATGGAAGGAGTTGTTGGTTATCGAGACCCGCAACCTTTCTGAAGACGTTGAGGAATTACAACGACATATATCAGAGGTATGGAGAGATGTACCCTTAAACCAAATCCCGTATTTAAAGGAAAAGATCATGGTGGATCATCTAAGAATCATTAGCCATATTTGAGACTAAGATTACCTTAGGAGATATGGGATGAATATCATTTTGGATATTATCAATGAGAGATCATGTCACGACCCAAAATAGCACGTGACTAGCCCTTGAATCATATGAAGCCTATAGGACCTCATCTAATTCAAGTAAGCCAAAAGCCCAGAAATCTAAAACCATTTTAAGGAAGAAGTAACTAAAACTAGTTTAAAACAAGTGTTTTTAAATAACATAAGCCGAATATGCATTTTAAAATCCCAAGTCTTTTCTGAAAATTTCGGCAGAGTTTCCTTTGTAAATACTGGCCCCGAACGAGGTACAACATGAATAATATGTACATCAATGATAAAAGGCATCCCCAAGTGGGAGCTAGCTCTTCATCAATCGACGGTCACAGCCATGCAAGCAATATAATATACAACGCCGAAAGGCGAGGATCAAAACTCAAAAGGAAACTCAAAATCATCAAGAAAACTATAATACTACAACGCGCGACTCTAAGGTCGAAATAATACACAAGTCTGGTTGATGGAATTTTACTAGATACAACAATGAAAATAAATACAAGGGTGGCACGATGCGAGTGAACCCACCTACCAAAACAATCACCCAGAAAGGAAGCGGTGTGCCAGAAAAGCCGCAGTGAAACCTGTACGGCAAAACCTGTAAGAAACTGTGGCACAACGGGGGTGAGTTGCCAACTCGTGAGTAGAAAACATCACAGAGCAGAAATCATATGTATGACTCAATCCTAGGTCAATACGATCAGTAATAATATATATCCTCAATATGATAAAGTCTGAAGCATGATAAGGTGGCAAGGGTAAACATTTATACATAAGTGTAGTACCAAGTGCTCGTGTCAGTGCCTCAGGTAGCAACATATCATAAATATGAGGTATCATCCATGTAATCATCAAGAAATTAGTGTCGACTATATCATGAAGTCTAAATATGTGGATATCATCCAGCTATGTAATCAATGTCTGTATATATGTGGATCTCATTTACGTGTCACCCAATGACACAAAATATCATGCATGTAAATATCATAAAGCATATGCATGGAAGTATGAGGATATAAATCAACGTGTGTCCCTCGCGACACATCAAAATCATGGAACCTGAGTGTCCAGCATCGACACTCGATAACATCATGAAACCCGTGCCCAGCATCGGCACGTAAATCCTCATATATCGGGCTCCGTCAGTCCGGATCGGCCAACGGGCTCCGTCTGCGGAATCGGCCCTCGGCCCTGGCAGTACGGGTCGTCCCGTATCTATCTCTCGATTCTGGTCAGTATCCTCTGGATAACTGCCAGGTCCAACCAATCACCGGTAGGTAGGAGTCCCTCTGCCAGGCTCACCGTCTACTGCACAGCAAATCCGTTCTCGCCCCGGGGTACCATACCGGGTCCACCATGTACCCGCAATCGGCCTCATCCAACTCCTCGAATCGGGTTTCACATGTCATACGTCTCAGAACCGAGAAAAAACATGGTGGACGCACTGAAATATCATATCAAGGGAAACCGGTTTTTTAAAACATTACATACTCTCTTTTGAAATAACCACGGTTCCCAAATCCAGAAATCCCATGAAAACAAATATCTCAATGCGTATAATCTAAAGCATGATGTATGCGACATATAACAGAAATGTAAGCATATTTGTATATCATGCAACATGGAACAGTAATATGCACATATCGAGGGAAAACCGCTCTTTTAAAATGAATCCAGTTTTAAAATATATCTTGTGGTTCCAAAATCTCCAAAATCAAGCCAGAATCATCTATGTATGTGCAAATACGTATGTATGCAAGTATGGGTGTACAATAAGTATGTACGCAAGTATGTGTGTACAATATGTAAGTACGCAAGTATGTCATGCAAGGAGTCATATCCTGATGCAACAGTCCTACTGTGTAGTGACATGCCAATTATCGATGATGAAGTGTGTGAGCCGGCAAGCAGGTGTATGTGGAACATACGCATCATCGATAATGGTGCTAGTGTCCTGACAGCATGGGTTTAATATAACAATAAACACATTTAAACATGCAATGCGATGCGAATAGCAAGAATATGCGGAAAATGAATAATAAACATAACAGTGAAGAATCTACATCAATATATATATATATATATATATATATATATATATATATATCATACAGTTTTTCCATTTGAAATAACACGAATCGTGGGGTTTAGAAAAATAAGGGCTACGGTGTTTTTAAAAAAAAATGCGTCTTTTGAAAATATCCGTAGAATCCCTTGACCTGTCTTAAAAATACTCACGATTCGTTAGTTTTGAAATAGGTATGACTCGGGTCTAGTCTAGCATCTACTAAGTAAACTACATATCTAACTAACAAGCTAATCGAAAGGGTATGGAAACCACCTAAATCTGAGTCGATATATATATATACATACATACATACATACATACATACATATAATAGTCGGTGATCCCGCCTCAATAGTATCACATACGATACAATATACAATATAACATCCTCGAGTCAAGAGTGCGGATCTATCATCAATATATAGCTCGTACGTAAATCCGTCGTACGGTATCCCAAATCTGGGTACGGGTCGAATCTCACATTTATCTCATCAATTATCTAGTATCCTTATCATCATATCTCGTGAACTGGGGTGCTGATCTAAGTCTAGTATAAACTGATACCATCAATATATATATATATATACGTGTATGAAAACACACGCCTAAATACCCGCCATAATCTCATGTCGTATCTCATAATACGAACCATATCATATCACCGATCTCATGGCACCATACCCAATCTCATCGACTCATCTCCAAATATAACAATCATCATCATCTATGAGTAGGTATACGTGTATATATATACATAGTCTCATACCTATGTGTGTGTGTATATATACATATCCCCATATACGCACAAATATAACAAAGTAAGCATGTGTGTGCATGTGGGTGTAAACCTATTCTAGGGTTCGTGACTAAGAAGCTATACTAGTTCACATCTAATAACCCTAATCTAACCAGTGAACACCTAATCATATCTTGAATATCCATGACACACATAAAACATATCATATATAATATATATATATATAGCATACTGTACATCGAACTGCGGAGGTGCTATACGCCATCCGCTCGATTTCCCCCGTAGATATAATCTACTCACCTTGCTCTTCGCTTTCCGTTGACGACGTCGCCACGCGCTTGCTTGTCGTCTCGAAGTCTTCGTGGGGTACCTACACATCATAATGTATCGTGTCGCATTAAAACCCGATTCAAAACCAAAACGACACGCTAAAATCCCATAGGTTAGAACCTATGAACTACGCTTTCAAAACCACCAAATAACACTCGATTTCGACGTACAAACATCAAGTGATAGAATACAACACAAATCAAAAAATCCAGAATCAAAATACGCAAAACGAAACCCCGAATTAAACAGCAACTATTGAAAATGGTCCCAGATTTTACCCTAGGTCAAATTGGTCAATTTTGCATATGCCAAGGGTCTAGTTTACAGGAGATGGAGCTACAGACCAAACACGAACCATATCCAACCTACTCTGGCCGCAAATTGCGGCCAGAATGATTAAATCTGCGGCCAAAGAATGGAGTCAGGGGATGAGGTCTTGGGGTTAGCTTCCTGGGTGCCTGCACATATCTCTGTGTTTGCTAAATAATATTCAGAGGCTCCGGGTGATAGCAGATTTCATTTTACACTCATAGAATCCACATTTCTTCCGATATCGGGGTTCTAAATCCGTATTCCGAGGTTATAGTCTCTGGTTTAGGTCTCCAAATCAATCACCACAGGGTTTATATAGCTTCTAGTAACCTTAATTTCACATTTTGGGTTCAACTAATACCCTAATCCTCAACTCAAGTTTTCAAACTTCCCAAAACCACACAATATCGATTCTAATTTAACATGGATGCTAAAGGAAAGGAAATTCTACACTAATGATGGAATAATTACCTCATGTTGCACTCATGAATCCCCTAGGGCACCAAAATCAAATTTTTCTTGGTCCATAGTGTAGCTTGTGAGCTTGAGCACAAAATTTGTGAAGAGGGGGTGGACTTTGGATGAAGTTTTGAAGCTTGATGAAGAGAAGAAGAAGAAGAAGAGGGAGAAAGGAAAGGGAGGGGCTGTTGCTGGAGTCTTTTGGAGGGAGTGAGGGAACGAGAGAGAGAGTCCAAGGTCAAAGCACCATGCCTCCTAACTACCCCCATGCTTATTTGTTTAATCTTCTTTTCTTTTCTTTTTCTTTTCTTTGGTTATCTTTTCTATTCTCTTTAATTTCAAACTACCATGCATGAATCATGAAGAAACGCCATGATAAGAAATGTAACAAGTGTAAAAAAGACTTTTGCATGTCATGTGCACAAAACACGTTTAGTGCCCGATTAGCGATATCTGATCGCGATTAGCACTAATTAGCGTATAATTAATCATAAAAACTTATAATTTGCATAATTCACATAAAACACCCTCTTTTTAGTAATTTCCATAATTTTCCAAATTTTTTTCCCAATTTATCGGTATTTAATTATACCGCCTTATAAAAATTTCAATATTTTATTATTTAATTATAAAAATTCCCAAAAATAATATTTTATTTTTTTGAAATGTTACAGATCATTAGTCATGTTTGAGATTAAGATCAGTTTGGATATCAGTATGGATATCATGAATATAAGCTTAGCCAATTTAAGCTAAGATTGGGTTTCTGTAACACCCAGCAGTGCTAAGCACTTAGCTGCATATAGCGCTCACGTGTATATCACGTGAGGCGCTCCAATAGTGCTAAGCACTAACTTTTGTGGCGTTCACGTGTGTTTCACGTGAGGCGCTCCAATAGTGCTAAGCACTAATTTTTCCCGGCGCTCATGAGTGTTCACGTGAGGCACTATATCTTGGCCTTGAGCACTCACGTGCTTTTCACGTGAGGCGTTGAGTTCTTTTGGAGATTTAATCTCTATTGATGTTTTTAGAGAACTTAAATCTCTGTTAATGGTATTTTGACCATTAACGATCACCAAGATCAATATTTTGAAGATCTGGGATCATATTCTTTAAGAACCAAGTTATTGATTTGAAGGAACTAAGTTCCTGGAGTATTATGAACTCCATGTTTTCCATGTTCTTTTATCCATGATTCTATTCATGTTTTTAGAGAGGTTAAACCTTTGTTAATGGTATTTTGACCATTAAAGATCACCAAGATCGTTATTTTGAGGATCTTGGATCGGGTTCTTAAAGAACTATGTTTTTGATTTGAAGGAACTAAATTCCTGGAGTATTATGAACTCCATCTTATTTCTTTTCAATTTTGTTCTTCCATGAATCTTTGATTCTCAAGAACATGATCTTCCTGATGAGAATTAAATTCTCAACTTGTAGGAAATTTGTCTTGCGGATCTCAGATCCATAAAAAGAAGTAAGTTTTTTGAGAAGTGTTAAACTCTTAGATATGTTAGGTAAAGGAGATGTTTTGATCTCGATATTTTCTTTACTTAAGATTTTGAGAATGGAGACGATTTTCTTTATTGAGAATTAAATTTTCTGTTGTTTTGTGAACCTTTTGAGAGCCTTCTGTATTTTTACAGAAGCTTACGGAGGGTCTCTCCACCTTATTTGGAAAGAGGGATAATTGGTCGTTGGGACCCACCACCTCTCCGACGACGCTGAGGGATTACAGCACTATATATCGAAGGTGTGGAGGGATGTACTCTTTGAATCATGTCCCATTCATCAGGGTGAAGAACAGGTTGGAGCTTAAATTTCTAGCTGCTTGAAAAAGGTTTCTTTGCGTTCACACACGTGCGTCATACGTGTTGGCATGAAATATCATATCAAGAGAAACCGCGTTTTTAAAACAATATATAGTTTCCTTTGAAATATAACTGCGGTTCTCAAATCCAGAGATCTCACGAAAACAGCATCTCAAGTGCATGTAACCATAAAGTACGATATATGGAAATATAGAACAGTGATGTGAGCATATCAAGTATATCATGGATGCATGTCATGCGATAGTACTGAACAATGAATGTACTTTATAGTTAAGAATAATATCGTGATATAGCAGTTCTACTGTGCAAGTGGCATGGCAATTACCGATGATGAATGTGTGGGCCAGCAAATCTGTGTAAGTGTAATATGCGCATCATCGGTAATAGTGCAGGTGTACTAGTAGACAATATCATAAAGTGGTAGATGCCGGAAACATAGCACGTAAGTCATGAGGGATAAGCCAATATAAACATAAACGACAATAAGGTATGCAACTACACATGAACCATACGGTCAGTTTAAATTATACGAATCGTAGTTTTGAAAGTGGGGGCTACAGTATTTTTGAGGAAAGGAAATCATTTGAAAATCCGTAACATCCCTTGAGGTTTCCATTTAAAAGTACATACGATTCGTCGGTTTTGGAAATAAGTATGGTTCAAGTGAAATTTTTACATCGGCGATCCAGCCTCACAGTATTAGGTGTGGCAATATCCTCGAACATCATCCTCAAATCATGAGCGTGGATCAATCATCCGGTGTATCTTATCGCGTACGATAATCCATCGTACAGTGTCATCAATCATAATAAGGATTCCATCATCCTATCCGTACAAAAGTACGGATCTATGGCCTCGTACATCATATCATATCACTCTCATAACACATCTATCTCAATCGCATATCGTACTTATACTGATCTCATGTCGTATCGATATCGATCTCATATCATACCACTATCAATTCATACTTGTCCTCCTTCAATTATATATATCACGCTTCACATCCTCATTTCATCACGTCATCTCATACTAATCCTTTGATCATATCTGTAAGTTCATACTTAGGTTTCTCCAAACTATAATTTATATATCGGTTCTTTCATCATTAGTTGCAGGGGTGCTATACGCCATACACCCGACTTCCCCCGTAGATATAAATCTACTCACCTGCTAAAATCCTTACTTAGCCGAAGTCGATGTGCTTCGTCGTCTTGGAAGTCCACGCGAAGGTGCCTACAATCAAAACACATCGTAATGCTATTAAAACTAAGTCCGAAAACCGATACGGCACACGAAGTGCTCATAGGTTAGAACCTATAGCCTACGCATGCAAAAACAACCAACTAACCCTCGTCGTTGACGTACAAACGTCCAACGACGAGATCCAAACTCAAATACCAAAAACCAAGTTTTAGAAATCGGAAACCACAAATCAGTGACAAAAGAAATCACTCCCAGATTCTACCCTAGGTCAAATCAAGACATTTTGTATATAGGGTAGGTCTAGATACTAGATAACAAGGCCACTCACCAAAAATCACACAATTCCATCACGATGTGGCCGCAATTTGCAACTACAAGGAATATATTTGCGGCCAGAAACAATGGAGAGGGGATCGGGTTTCTATGGTAGCTTCCTATCTACCTGCTCGTCTTACTGTGATGGAAACTTAATTTATGGGTCACTCGGGTCATCCTAGATTCCATTAGATCATCACAAACTGTCAAAAACCAATGTCGGGCAAATTCTAAGTTCGTGTTTTTGGGGTTCTAGTCTCTGGTCTTGGCCAGAAAATTATCACTAAGGGTTTGTAAATACTCACTACACCTCAATTACCACTTTACAAGTCCATTCATCCACTAACATCAACCTAGAAATTTTTAAGATCTCAAATCTCACTAAAACAAGCACTAAACATAACTATGAGGTGAAGGAACAAATTACAAGATGAGAAGTGGAAATTATATCTCTTGGAAGCAACTCAAGAAAAACCTTAAATGCTCCAAGTGTTGGCTATAAAGTCAATTATTGGATCACAGGCACGTGATTGCAATGATTGAGGGAGGACCTATACCGGTAGAACAGTCTTACTCGAGATGATAGTATATTATCTGGTTTGTCTTTATCATTATGTACATGCTTCAGGTGACATTACAGATCACTATTATATGTTGATAGAGCCCATAGGATTCTTGCTTGACTACCAGCAGTATGATGGCGATCATATACATGAGAGTTAGGTGGTCTATAAGCACATCCTTAAAGTGTCCCTAGTCGCAGGAGTTTCGAGACTGGGCATCGATACTCCAAGAGTAGACTAGTGTATACAGATCGAAACCCCGACAAGGGACGGTGGCCGGTCTCACAAGGTATTGGTGTTAGCTGGTTCACCTAAGATGTATACAGGTGCTCATTGGGTTATGAGTACACCGGACGGACTCGCCGGGAACATGTTAGTTGGTATTATACCTATTGTCAGATAGCAGTTCCCAGGTGACATGTGTAAAGGCTAGTCTATCGACCTGAGATTGTCATTTGTCTCGTGTGAGTTCCCACTGTGCTTTGATTACTACCCTACCACGACTCAAAGGAGTCGTGCAAACAGGTTTTATTTGGGTACAGTCCCGAGCCACATGGAGGTAGTGAGCGGATCGTCAGGGGATTCATCTCTCCCGGTATTGGGGGTTGATGTCACGGAGTGCACGGGTGGCCATCACCAGAAATCCTCGGCCGGGGTAGACGAGAATTACCGATCTAGGATCGATAGTTTCTCAGTTGGTGATAGGTTTCATGCCGACACTAAATGTCGCGTTGTTAGGGGTCTGACTTTATCCACCCCCTAGACTCGATGTACGATACTCATAGACAAACAGACCGAACTGTACGGATATTGTCATAGTCAGGCTCAGTAGGGTTTCAGGATGAGTTTTCTCGTCGGCCTCCCTTTCGCTCAATACCTGGGTAGCCGTTACGTACAGCTAGTGCCACTGACATGCTTATAGTTAAACCCACTGCCAGCGTATTGACGAGTCTTTAAAGTCCCACGCAGAGGGTTTTCCTGATTCGGGCGAAACGTTGTAGAGGCCGTATGGTTTTATGGCAGTGTCCAATCATATTCGTGCACTTGTGCACGGATAATGATCGGACGGATAATACTAGTGGGCTTTGGTTTAAGCCGGATCCTAGTATTATATTGTTGGATTATTTTCGTCTCGTTGCATTCGTATTCAGTCGGAATACGGATGCGGGTATGTATATACGGATGAAGGGTATTCTTGTAATTCGTTACGAGTTTACTTTAGAAGATGCCATTCTCTTTTTGTTTAAACATTTGGGTTAATGTTTTATTGTGATGGAAATTGTGAGCATAAGTTTTGGCTTGGGAATTGATGGTGGCATGTGCACATTGGTGACTCATGATATTTGGGCTTGCATGGTTTTTGTTTGAGTTGAGATATTTGTGTGCAAGGGAGAGCGAACTTCATCGAGGCAGCCGCGACAAGCTTAGGACAGAGGTTGAAGACCGAAGGATACGGATCGATCGGTATAACCTCTCTAAACTCTTTACAGTTATCTAGTATAGGGTTAATAGTACGATCCGTCGATTAAGTTTCCGTTAGCTCCGGGTTTTAAAAGTTTTGTTCCGCGTTTGGCCACGGATTGATGGTCGGGGCGCTGCTGCAACCCTATATGGTATAATAGCCAACCCATTAACCGCATACTAGTTGTTTAGACAATGTTAAATTATCGAAACCGAAACAACTCCGAAATATCACTCGATGTATTCTAGTTTCTGTCAAAATTTTATGTATCTTCTAAAAAAAATTTAGCAACTGCAGAAGACTACTAACGTGACCACTAGACAGCACCCCAAATACGAGACCAATCCAACACTATTGACCTGAGCACAATGCTCAAATTTCCGATCTGGACGGCCAGAAAAAGGCTTCTGGGTTTCGTATTTTTGGTGTGGTCTGGTCTCTGGAATATTGGTTCAGTGGGATTGCTTGTTTAGCCCAGTTTTAATATGAATTTATCTAGTTGTTTGGGGCCTATTAGGGGTTATTTCGAAGACGATATTTCTAACATTGTTTAAAGTTTACAGACATACATTTCTATATGCGACCATGAATGTCATTAGAGCGGTACAACTTGTCTAAATACTATATGTCTTTTAAACGGGTTTGCGAACATGACATTAACGTTGATGTTCTGTGTTGTGCTGTGTTGTTGCGGAATCGTCGTGGTGGATATCTTGGTTGCAATGATAGTACAGTTTAGTTTTATTTGTACATTTGATATCGCGGGGCGAGCGACCGACATGCGGACTGCCTTCACTGCCTGTTTGTATATTATTTGTTTGGGGCACGACCGGGTTGAGGTCGATGTCACCGTTGTACATATTTTCTTTTCTGTACTAGGATTACCCCATGATGGAGTGCACGGATAGCCGGGTTCTAGAGGGCAACGGGCCCGCATCTCATGGCGTTGAGAAGGAGGGGGCCTCACTCAAGAATTGGCGGGCTATTCGCCGCACTCGTAGGGGGTACAGGTTGACCCAAGGAGGGGTGCTCAAGTTACCGGATTCCGTGAAGTGCCAGGTGCCCATTCACTTTGATGAAGGGGGCTACCTCGCTTCTGGTTTTGACGGGTAACTTGCCGCACTCGTAGGGGTCTAGGTTTTCATTGCACATGCTATCCACACGACCAGGAGAATGTCGGGTTTCACTTGCGGCTCAAAGGAAACCCGGGGCTCCCAGATATCTGTATTGTTCAGTGATGCTTATTACTTATCTGTGATGTTGCATTTATCACGCCTGGAGCGACTATTATATATTGCTATATATATACTAGTAGATGTTGTATATGTTTTTCACCCGCGCTAGTCCAGTCCCCGCTCTGTCGTTAGTTAAGTAACCTAACTGGTGATGACGGGACCCAGTAGCGAATGCGGATGGCATATACGTACATCATATTTCCCTTCCTTTTTGGTGTGATTAATTGATGGGACTGTGTTGATTTGGATCAATGCAAGGAAAACAGACCTATTCGATGTTGTTGGAACAAATTTTCAAAAGCTGTTATTGCAAGGATGTTTTCTTTTGTTTTGCATCGAGGTATTCGGTTATGAATATCCAGCACCTCATTCGACGAGGCAAGAGCCGAGATCCCATCACCGGGAGTGACCTCTTGGGCAGAAGTTTGCATCAGGGTAATAACTTCACTATATTCGATTACTTTTTGCTTTGTATCATGGTATTCAGTATGGGAATATCCTGCACCTCATTCCACGAGGAAAAAGCCGAGATCCCTTTACAAGGAGTGACCTCTTTAGCAAAGGTTTTTGCCACTATATATTTATAAAAAGCTATCCGGTTCCTTCAACGATATCAAGTTCATTATGTTAAAGGTTTTTCGCCAAAAACCATTCGTAGCCCTCCGTCATTTCAGACGGGTAGCACTTAGTATTCATGCTATGTTTGTTGGCTTTCGTCCTGGTATAGTGTATGGTAGCAATTTGTTACTTTTCTGTTGCATAGATAGATGCGTTGGTTTGGGACAGTCGTACTAATATTTTGGCCTTCGTCAAGGGTATGTACGGGTGGGTTCAAATTAACCTGGACAATGACGGATAGAACTTGACATGTGACTTATGATATGTTGGCCTTCGTCAAGGTCATAAGAGCATGGGGTAAAAATCACATCGGGAGTTTCAAACATACAGGAAACTTGCCAGGCATGTGCATACCTTATGAAGTGTGATAATTTGAGTGGATTCCATCAGGTTATCATGCGATGATAGTTGGATCCCGATTCCCACTGATGAGTTGGTTTATTCTGTTGGATATAGTGCCCTCAAGTCAATTATTGGATCGCAGGCACGTGATTGCAATGATTGAGGGAGGACCTATACCGGTAGAACAGTCTTACTCGAGATGATAGTATGATATCTGGTTTGTCTTTATCGTCGTGTACATACTTCATGTTACATTATAGATCACTACTAAATGTTGATAGAGCCCATAGGATTCTTTCTTGACTACCAATAGTATGATGGAGATCATATACGTGAGAGTTGGGTGGTCCATAAGCACATCCTTAAAGTGTCCCTAGTCGTGGGAATTTCGAGACTAGGCATCGATACTCCATGAGTAGACTAGTGTATACGGATCGAGACTCCGACGAGGGGCGGTGGCCGGTCTCACAAGCCATTGGTGTCAGTTGGTTCACCTAAGATGTATACAGGTGCTCATTGGGTTATGAGTACACCGGACGGAATCGCCGGGAACATGCTAGTTGGTATTATACCTATTATCAGATTGCAGTTCCTAGGTGACATGTGTACAGGTTAGTCTATCGACCTGAGACCGTCATTTGTCTCGTGTGAGTTCCCACTGTGCTTTGATTACTACCCTACCACAGCTCAAAAGAGTCGTGCAAACAGGTTTTAGTTGAGTACA
The DNA here is from genome assembly GCA_030015575.1 of Agapanthus africanus. Classification (NCBI taxonomy): domain Eukaryota; kingdom Viridiplantae; phylum Streptophyta; class Magnoliopsida; order Asparagales; family Amaryllidaceae; genus Agapanthus; species Agapanthus africanus. Next base: position 369,408,274 of record CM057349.1, on the reverse strand, counting down.
GTCCCGAGCCACATGGAGGCAGTGAGCGGATCGTCAGGGGATTCGTCTCTCCCGGTATTAGGATAGAGGTCGCGGTGTGCACGAGTGGCCATCACCAGAAATCCTTGGTCAAGGTAGTCGAGAATTACTGATTCGGATCAGTAGTTTCTCAGGTGGTGATGGGCTTCATACCAACACTAAATATCGCGTTATTAGGAGTCTGATTTTATCCACCCCCTTAGACCCGATGTGCGATACTCATAGACGAACGGACCGGACTGTATGGATATTGTCACTGTCAGGCTCAGTAAGGTTTCAGGATGAGTTCGCTCGTCGGCTTCCCTTTCGCTCAATACCTGGGCAGCCATTACGTATAGCTAATGCCACTGACGTGCTTGTGATTAAATCCACTGCCAGCGTATTGACGAGTCTTTAGAGTCCCACACAGAGAGTTTCCTTGGTTCGGGCGAAACGTTGTAGAGGCCGTATGGTTTTATGGCAGGGTTCGATCATTTACATGCACTTGTGCACGGATTATGATCGAACGGATAATACTAGTGGGCTTTGGTTTAAGTCGGATCCTAGTATTATATTGTTGGATTATTTTCGTCTAGTTGTATTCATATTCAGTCGGAATATGGATGCAGGTATGTATATAAGGATGAGGGGTATTCTTGTAATTCATTACGAGTTGACTTTAGAAGATGCCATTCTTTTTTTGTTTAAACATTTGGTTTAATGTTTTATTGTGATGGAAATTGTGAGCATAAGTTTTGGCCTTGGGCATTCATGGTGGCACATGCTCACTTGGTGACTCATGGTCTTGAGTTTGGTGTAAGATATTTTATGCTAGGATTTTTCTTTAGCTCATAAAAATATCTCACAACACACACACACAAAATTGAGGGCAGCCATCTCATTTCTTTTGGCTTGGCATGCTCACTTGTTTTTCTTTGAGATTCACACTTCTTCATCATGGGAATCTTCTTCAACTTCCATCCATCCCTCTCATGAGTTGAGAATTCATGGGTGTTATGAGACAAAGTATTCACACACTATCTCTACTTCATCTTGGGTATCTAGGCTAGCAAACTTGATGTCCAAGTTGTTTCGGTTTAGAAGCGGGAGCCCGTATAAAGAACCTTCGACGTGGATCCTCTTCGACAAGGAAGACCAGAGAGCGAACTCATTCGAGGCAGTTGCGACAAGCTTGGGACAGAGATTGAAGACCGAAGGACACGGATCGATCGGTATAATCTCTTAAACTCCTTTTACAGTTTACTAGTATAGAGTTAATGGTTCGATCTGGGAATCAGGTTCCGTTAGCGCCGTTTTTAAAAGTTTTTGTTCCGCATTTGGCCACGGATTGATGGTCGGGCGCTGGCATAGCCTTACATACTCCTCGGGTGATTTTAGATGATCCCGACTAATTCTTCTTTTAGGTTTGAAGGAGAATTTGAGGATACAGTAGGAGACCTCCTGATTAGATAAAGTTATTGACCATTCTGATCTAGGTTATTGTGCACGCTGAGTGTTTCTTTTCTCTCTCTCTTTGGCAGCGACCATGTCCCGACACTTGACTATAACTCAGTAACCAAGTTAACCGAACCTTCTTAAAACACACTGGCTTTTGGATTGTCAGAGTTGCATACTTCATTGCCACTCCTACTTTTACCCTTTGATTTTCTCCGGAACATTCCGTATCACTACGAAAATCCACATTTATTGGATATGACCATCGTATAGTTACATACGAACTCGAAGAAACTTGTTTCAGATTCGAGGATGGTTTCCGGTTCTGGAGAAATTGAATAAGACTATTCAGTTGTCTTTTCCTTTTACCTTCTCTCAGGTTGTGAGGGTTCCTAGGATTAGGAAAGGGTACACCTATGGCGCTTATTGGATAGTTTTCTTCCAAACCATAGGCAGGTGCCGAAAGGTAGGGAAGGAAGAAAACCAATTAGCCTAAGTGTGGTGTACAGAAAGAAATAAGTAAAGACAAATAAAGGGATCAAAAAGAGGGCAAAGTAAAATGCGACTGCTATCGTTCACGACCAAACCGCGTAGTTCATCGCCACTCCTACTTCACCTTTGCATTTCTCCGGTTCAAGAGAAATAGAATATGGTTTATTCAGTTGTCTTTTATCTTTACCTTCTTTCAGGTTGCGAGTACTCCTAGGATTAGGAGAGTTCACCTATTATGTTTATTGGATAGTCTTCTTCCAAACCATAGGCCGGTGCCGAATGGTAGGGAAGGAAGAAAACCATTTAGCCTAAGAGTGGTGTACAGAAGGTAATGAGTAAAGCTAAATAAAGAGATTTGGAGAGATGGCAAGGAAATATACGGATAAAGTCATGAATCTGGATAATGGAAGAGGCATTACTACGAATACCAGCTACCCCTTCGAAACATTTTCATGTTTCGGTTTCACTATGCGTTGTTAATTGAAAACCGATTTCCCAATTAGATCCTTACTCCAGAGTATGTATTTACCAGGTCTGATTCTCACATCTGTATGGTTTTACAGATGATGAGTGGGAGTAAGTTATTGGGAATTAGATGATTACATCCTCCTTATATCGGAATTCGTTGTAATTGGTGATATTTGAGGAAATCACCTAGGGTATTGCCTGACGGCAAATATTTGGTTTTGAATATCCGTTGTTATGCACCGATTTCAGACTGATATATCTGTACGTTTATTTTATAAAGTGATATAACTTTTTGAAATTATGTCCATGACATTTACCTATATCAGTTGATGGTTAGGTAAGGAGCATTAAACAGCGGTGTAATTCTTCTTAACCATAGTACAGTTTTCAACTTACGACGCACAGGGAATGAGTTATTCAACTCAGGGGACTTATTCAAAGTATTGTATATTGTCCAGTGTCCATTAGGACACAGGGGTTGGTCCCCGTACTATATTCTGTTTACTTGTGACTTCTCCAGTTTTAGACAAGTGTTTCGTAGAAATACAATGTCCAAGTTTTGAGAAGTTATAGGTATATGAATAAAGTAGAGAATCATGTGTTGCAAGTATCAAGATTTTTCAAGGTGATTGAAGATGAAGATACTTGTGTTTAGTATTCAGTTGATAGTAATGGTTTTGAGAACTTGCTTCTCTTTCAGGTTACTCATATCTGGATGCACTCCTAAGTTGAGTAATGTTGATCGGCCTCTCTCCATTTAGTTGACATGCACTGGAGACAGCTGCATGATTTGAATCTGGTTCCAATTAAATCAGTGTCTCTGTTTCTATATTGTATATAGAATGGTTCATATCTTAACGATGTTAAGGTATATGGAGTTGTCCGGCTTATGCTTAAAACCAGACTCTGGATAACTCAAGGCACGTTTCTGTAATGGCAGTTTGTGGGTTTTCCCGGGCTATGACGAAGGTTAACTTTCTACCATCTGGAAGATCAATAGTGACATTGTTCTTGACTCGCCACGGTTTTCGTAAAATGGACTTTTTCAAAAAACAGTAATGGGAGTATGGTAGAGCTGGAAGTGATTCCAGAACCACAAACGGTTACTGAAAATTTAATTAGAACCTAAATATTCAATTGGTTTTGACATTCCATTAGCCACTCCGCAGATATGGTGGGTAACCTCAGGCGCCCAAGAGGTGCTTCGGTATCCTCAAAGACGGTGACAGAGAGGTTTTTGTTTACCCAAACTTGACACTACTGGTGTTCTAGACTATGAGACCCAGCATGAGGATGAGTATAGCGTCGTTCTAAACTAGTTTAGAAGTGCACGTGCATATGACTCTGCCAGAGGGTTGTTGTAGTCAGTAGGAGCAGCGGAAGCATAGTGGACAAGAAGCTTGTGTCTATGTATAGACTAAAGCAAGTATAGAGGAGATAGATCATCTATTTTTGATGTAACAGTCATAGGCTTTGACTTCATCAGAATAGGAGATGGATCTGTTAAGAAGGTAGTATGGTGGTATGTCCTGGTATTTGGATGACATACACTTGTAGGAAGTGATATTCCTATACTACGATCGGTTATACTGTGATTGTCACACATTGGTTTCTCCATATAAGATTTGGATATTATATCTGGAATTTTGGTTACTAGATCTATGGTTTTAGATCTATATTTGGGTAGTTTCCCAATCTGGGTACTTAGACAATATTCTAAAGGTGTTTTAGAATGGACGACTCTTGGCATGGTGGTAAACCTGCAGGTGATGGAGTCACCCTCTCTAAAAGTGTCTTACAGACTAAAAGGGAGAGGGATGTGCATGATTGGCATATCACTTGCTTAGGAAATTGAGTCAATCAAGAGATGTCAAGTACCACACTATATGTTGTTTTTGCACTAGCTGCAATAAGTTTATATATTAATCCAATCCTAGAGAAACGTTCGGAAGCAGTTTATGAATATAAGTGGATGTTCTAGGGATTTGGTAACGGCAGCCTCTTTCGGGAGACGGTTATCATTCCAGGCTTTCAAGGTGACCTGGATGACAAAGTGACTGTTAGAGTTATAGTTTTCCTTCTTTTGAGGGGCAGTAGTTTGGACAGGTGGTCCAAGCGGATACTGAGGCAGGCTTGACGCAAGATACTGATTAAATTCAGTTGACGATACAGTATATGAAGTTTACTGGATTTGGAGTTCATTTGTGAACTGGGTCCCATCAGATATCCAGGCATATTCTAAGACAGGTATTTCTCATTTCGGGGGATGGCTTTCTCCACGAACTTGAGATAAAGAGAGACATAGAAAGAAACATTGGAGCGGATCCACTCACTGAGGCTATTTCTCGAACGCAATAGTTTTACAAACGGGCTTTGTGAAACTGATTAGTAGAGAAGTTGGGTGTTCGGTATCACACGGGCTGTGAGTATGCGACACCGCAATAATTGGCATTAAGTGCAAGTGGGAGATTGTTGGCTATAGTGCCCTCAAGTCAATTATTGGATCACAGGCATATGATTGCAATGATTGAGGGAGGACCATACCGGTAGAATAGTATTACTCGAGATGATAGTATGCTATCTGGTTTGTCTTTATCATCATGTACATGCTTCAGGTGACATTACAGATCACTATTACATGTTGATAGAGCCCATAGGATTCTTACTTGACTACCAGCAGTATGATGGAGCTCATATACGTAAGAGTCAGGTGGTCTATAAGCATATCCTTAAAGTGTCCCTAGTTGTAGGAGTTTCGAGACTGGGCATCGATACTCCAAGAGTAGACTAGTGTATACGGATCGAGACCCCGACGAGGGGCGGTGGACGGTCTCACAAGCCAAGCCATTGGTGTTAGTTGGTTCACCTAAGATATATACAGATGCTCATTGGGTTATGAGTACACCGGACGGACTCACCGGGAACATGCTAGTTGGTATTATACCTATTATCAGATAGCAGTTCCCAGGTGACATGTATACAGGTTAGTCTATCGACCTGAGATCGTCATTTGTCTCGTACGAGTTCCCACTATGCTTTGATTACTACCCTACCACGGCTCAAAGGAGTCATGCAAATAGGTTTTAGTTAGGTACAATCCCGAGCCACATGGAGGAAGTGAGCGGATCGTCAGGGGATTCGTCTCTCCTGGTATTGGGGGTTGATGTCGCGGAGTGCACGGGTGGCCATCACCAGAAATCCTCGGCCGGGCTAGAAGAGAATTACCGATCTAGGATCGATGGTTTCTTAGTCGGTGATAGGTTTCATGCCGACACTAAATGCCACGTTATTAGAGGTCTGACTTTATCCACCCCCTAGACTCGATGTGCGATACTCATAGACGAACGGACCGGACTATACGGATATTGTCACTGTCAGGCTCAGTAGGGTTTCAGGATGAGTTTGCTCGTCGGCCTCCCTTTCGCTCAATACCTGGGTAGCCGTTACGTACAACTAGTGCCACTGACGTGCTTGTGGTTAAACCCACTACCAGCGTATTGACGAGTCTTTTGTTGGCTATAGTCCCCTCAAGACAATTATTGGATCACAGGCACGTGATTGCAATGTTTGAGGGAGGACCTATACCGGTAGAATGGTCTTACTCGAGATGATAGTATGCTATCTGGTTTGTCTTTATCGTCGTGTACATACTTCAGGTGACATTACAGATCACTACTACATGTTGATAGAGCCCATAGGATTCATGCTTGACTACCAGCGGTATGATAGCGATCATATACGTGAGAGTTGGGTGGTCTATAAGCACATCCTTAAAGTGTCCCTAGTTGTGGGAGTTTCGAGACTGGGCATCGATACTCCAATAGTAGACTAGTGTATACGGATTGAGACCCGGACGAGGGGCGGTGGCCGGTCATACAAGCCATTGGTGTTAGTTGGTTCACCTAAGATGTATACAGGTGCTCGTTGGGTTATGAGTACACCGGACGGACTCACCGGGAACATGCTAGTTGGTATTATACCTATTGTCAGATAGCAGTTCCCAGGTGACATGTGTACAGGTTAGTCTATCAGCCTGAGATCGTCATTTGTCTCGTGTGAGTTCCCACTATGCTTTGATTACTACCCTACCACGGCTCAAAGGAGTCGTGCAAACAGGTTTTAGTTGGGTACAGTCCCGAGCCACATGGAGGCAGTGAGCGGATCGTCGGGGGATTCGTCTCTCTCGGTATATTGGGATTGATGTCGCGGAGTGCACAAGTGGCCATCGCCAAAAATCCTTTGCCGGGGTAGACGAGAATTACTGATTCGGATCAGTAGTTTCTCAGTTGGTGATAGGATTCATACCGACACTAAATGTCGTGTTATTAGGGGTCTAACTTTATCCACCTCCCTAGTCTCAACATGTGATACTCATAGAAGAACGGACCGGACTGTACGGATATTGTCACTGTCAGGCTCGGTAGGGTTTCAGGATGAGTTCGCTCGTCGGCCTCCCTTTCGTTCAATCCCTGGGCAGCCGTTACGTACAGCTAGTGCCACTGACGTGCTTGTGGTTAAACCCACTGCCAGCGCATTGACGAGTCGTTAGAGTCCCATACAGAAGGTTTCCCTAGTTCGGGCGAAACGTTGTAGAGGCCGTATAGTTTTATGGCAGGGTTCGATCATATTCGTGCACTTGTGCACGGATCATGATCGGACGGATAATACTAGTGGGCTTTGGTTTAAGCCGGATCCTAGTATTATATTGTTGGATTATTTTCGTCTCGTTGTATTCGTATTCAGTCGGAATACGGATGCAGGTATGTATATACAGATGAGGGGTATTCTTGTAATCCGTTACAAGATTATTTTTGAAGATGCCATTTCCTTTTTCGTTTAAACATTTAGCTTAATGTTTAAATATTGTTGTGATGGAACTTATGAGCATAAGCTTTGGCTTGTGGCATTTATGGTGGCATGGGCCATGCTTATTTGTTTATCGTTTTTGGTTGTGAGATATTTGTGGCTAAGGGTTAGATATTTTGTAAAGGTGATTTTTTCTTTAGTTGCCTTTTTCTTTTGGTGCTAAAACTTAAGCTCACACTTCTTTCACATATGGCTTCTTCTTCAACTCCACCCATTCCATCTCATGTGTTGAGAATTATTGGGTGTATTGAGACAAAATGATCACACACTCTCTCTACTTCACCTTGTGCATCTAGACTAGCAAACTTGATGCCCGAGTTGGATCGGTTTTGAAGCGGGATCCCGTATTAAGAATCCTCGACGTGGATCGTCTTCGACGAGGGAGACCGGAGAGCGAACTTGTTCGGGGCAGCCGCGAGGAGCTTAGGAAGAGGTTGAAGACCGAAGGACACGGATCGATCGGTATAATCTCTTAAACTCCTTTTACAGTTAACTAGTATAGGGTTAATGGTTCGATCCGGGAATCGGGTTCCGTTAGCTCTGGGTTTTAAAAGTTTTTGTTCTGCGTTTGGCCACGGATTAATGGCCGGGACGCTGGCATACCTTTATCAGAGCCAACCCATTAACCGCATACTAGTTGGTTTAGACAATTTTAAACTATCGAATCCAAAACAACTCCAATTCACTACCCTGCACATTCCAGCTTCTATCAAATTTAATTTGGTCTTCTAAAATTTTTTTAGTAACTGCAGATGACTACTGACATGACCACTTGACTACACACCAAATACGAATGAATTCCTCCAGAAAAAACCGGCCACATTGCCTTTAAAACCGATCTGGCCGGCCTCATTGATGAGTTTGGGTTTCGTATTTAGGTTCTGGTCTGGTCTCTGGAATGTTGGTTCAGTGGTATTGCTAGTTTGGCCCAATTCTGATATGGTTTTATCTAGTTGTTTGGGGGCTATTCGAGGTTATTTCAAAGTCGATATTTCTAACATTGTATAAAGTTTACAGTACTTACATTTCTATCTGCGACCGTGAATGTCATTTGATTGGTACAACTTGTCTAATTGCTATAGTTCTTTTAGACGAGTTTGTGAACGTGACATTCACATTGATGTTCTGTGTTGTGCTGTGATGTTGCGGATTTGTCATGGTCGATAGCTTGGATGCAATGGTAGTGCGGTTTAGTTTTATTTGTACATTTGATATCGTGGGGCGAGCGTCCGACATGTGGACAGCCGTCACTGCCTATTTGTATATTATTTGTTTGGGGCGCGACCGGGTTGAGGTCGATGTCACCCTTGTACATATTTTCTTTTCTGTACTAGGATTACCCCGGGATGGAGTGCACGGATAGCCGGGTTCTGGAGGGCAACGGGTCCGCATCTCATGGCATTGAGAAGGAGGGGGCCTCACTCCAGAATTGGCGGGCTATTCGCCGCACTCATAGGGGGTACAGGTTGACCCAAGGAGGGGTGCTCAAGTTACCGGATTCCGTGAAGTGCCGGATGGCCTATTCACTTTGATGAAGGGGGCTGTCTCGCTTCTGGTTTTGGGGGATAACTTGCCGCACTCGTAGGGGTCTAGGTTTTCATTGCACAGGCTATCCACACGACCAGGGGAACGTTGGGTTTCACTTGCGGCTCAAATGAAACCCGGGGCTCCCAGATTATCTGTATTGTTCTGTGATGCTTATTACTTATCTGTGATGTTGCATTTATCACACCTGGAGCGATTATTATATATTGTTATATTTACTAGTAGATGTTGTATATGTTTTATACCCGCGCTAGTCCAGTCCCGCTCTGTCGTTAGTTAAGTAACCTAACGGGTGATGACGGGACCCAGTGGCAAATACGGATGGCATATACGTACATCATATTTTCGTTCTTTTGTGGTGTGATTAAGTGATGGGACTGCGTTGATTCGGATCAATGCAAGGAAAATAAACCTAATCGTTGTTGTTGGAATAATTTTTAAAAGCTGTTATTACAAGGACGTTCTCTTTTGTTTTGTATAGCGTTATTCGGTTATGAATATCCAGCACCTCATTCGACAAGGCAAAGGCCGAGATCCCTTCATCGGGAGTGACCCCTTGGGCAGAGGTTTACGTCAGGGTAATAACTTCACTATAGTCGATTACTTTTTGCTTTGCGTCGTGGTATTCAGTTTGGAATATCCTGCACCTCATTCGACGAGGAAAGAGCCGAGATCCCTTCACCGGGAGTGACCTCTTTAGTAAAGGTTTTCGCCACTATATATTTATAAAAAGCTATCATGTTCCTTCAACGATATCAAGTTCATTACGTTAAAGATTTTTCGCCAAAAACCATTCGTAGCCCTCCGTCTTTTCAGACGGGTAGCACTTAGTATTCATGCTATGTATGTTGGCCTTCGTTAAGGCATAGTGTATGGTAGCTATTTGTTACTTTTCTGTTGCATAGATAGATGCGTTGGTTTGGGACAGTCATACTACTATTTTGGCATTCGTCAAGGGTATGTACGGGTGGGTTAAAATTAACCTGGATAATGACGGGTAGAACTTGACATGTGACTTATGATATGTTGGCCTTCGTCAAGGTCATAAGAGCATGGGGTAGAAATCACATCGGGAGTTTCAAACATAGAGGAAACTTGCCAGGCATGCGCATACCTTCTGGAGTGTGATAACTTGAGTGGATTCCATCAAGTTATCATGTGATGATAGTTGGATCCCGATTCCCACTGATGAGTTGGTTTACTCCTCGGGTGATTTTAGATGATCCCGACTAATTCTTCTTTCAGGTTTGGAGGAGAATTTAAAGGATACGGTAGGAGACATCCTGATTAGATAAAGTGATTGACCATTCTGATCTAGATTAGAGTCCATGCTGAGCGTTTCTTTTCTCTCTCTCTTTGGCAGCTACCATGGCCCAACCCTAGACTATAACTCAGTAACCAAGTTAACCGGACCTTCTTAAAACACATTGACTTTTGGATTGTCTGAGTTGCATATATCGTTGCCACTCCTACTTTTACCCTTTGATTTTCTCCGGAACATTCCATATCACTACGAAGATCCACATTTATTGGATACGACCATCGTATAGTTACATACGAACTCGAAGAAACTTGTTTCAGATTCGAGGATGGTTTCCGGTTCTGGAGAAATTGAATAGGACTATTCAGTTGTCTTTTCCTTTTACCTTCTCTCAGGTTGTGAGGGCTCCTAGGATTAGGAGAGGGTACACCTATTACGCGTATTGGATAGTCTTCTTCCATACTATAGGCAAGTGCCGAAAGGTGGGGAAGGAAGAAAACCAATTAGCCTAAGTGTGGTGTACAGAAGATAATAAGTAAAGACAAATAAAGGGATCAGAAAGAGGGCAAAGTAAATTGCAACTGCTATCATTCATGACCAAACCGCGTATCTTATCGCCACTCCTACCTCACCTTTGCATTTCTCCTGAACATTCCGTATCACTACGAAGATCCACATTTATTGGACAAGCCATCGTATAGTTACATACGAACTCGAAAGAACTTGTTCCAGTTCGAGGATGGATTCTGGTTCAGGAGAAATAGAATAAGGTTTATTCAATTGTCTTTTATCTTTACCTTCTCTCAAGTTACGAGTACTCCTAGGATTAGGAGAGTACACCTATTACGCTTATTGGATAGTCTTCTTCCAAACCATAGGCTGGTGTCGAACGGTAGGGAAGAAAGAAAACCATTTAGCGTAAGGATGGTGTACAGAAGGTAATGAGTAAAGACAAATAAAGGGATTTGGAGAGATGGCAAAGAAATATACGGTTACAGTCATGAATCTGGATAATGGAAGAGGCATTACTAGGAATACCCGGCTACCCCTTCGAAAAATTTTCATGTTTCAGTTTCACTATGCGTTGTTAATTGAAAACTGATTTCCCGATTAGACCCTTACTCCAGCGTATGTATTTACCAGATTTGGTTCTCACATCTGTATGGATTTACAGATGATGAGTGGGAGTAAGTTGTTGGGAATTAGGTGATTATATCCTCATTATATCGGAATTCGTTGTAATTGGTGATATTTGAGGAAATCCCCTAGGGTTTTGCCTGACGGCGAATATTTGGTTTTGAATATTCGTTGTTATGCACCAATTTCAAACTGATATATCTGTACTTTTATTTTATAAAGTGAGATATAACTTTTTGAAATTATGTCCATGACATTTACCTATATCAGTTGATAGTTAGGTAAGGAGCATTAAACAGCGGTGTAATTCTTCTTAACCATAGTACAGTTTTCAACCTACGACGCACAGGGTTTGAGTTATTCAACTCAGAGGACTTATACAAAGTATTGTATGTTGTCCAGTGTCTATTAGGACAGAGGGGATGGTACTTGTACTATATGCTGTTTACTTATGACTACTCCAGTTTTAGACAGGTATTTCGTAGAAATACAAGGTCCAAATTTTGAGAAGTTATAGATATATGAATAAAGTAAAGAACCATGTGTTGCAAGTATCAGGATTCTTCAAGGTGATCAAAGATGTAGATACTTGTATTTGGTATTCAGTTGATAGTGATAGTTTTGAGAACTTGCTTCTCTTTCAGGTTACTCATATCTGGATGCACTCCTAAGTTGGGTAATGCTGATCGGCCTCTCTCCATTTAGTTGACATGCACTGGAGACAGCTGCATGATTTGAATATGGTTCCAATTAAATCAGTGCCTTTGTTTCTATATTGTATATAGAATGGTTCATATCTTAACAATGTTAAGGTATATGGAGTTATCCGGCTTATGCTTAAAACCAGACTCTGGATAACTCAAGGCACGTTTCTGTAATGGCAGTTTGTGGGTTATCCCGGGCTATGACAAGGGTTAACTGTCTACCATCTGGAAGATCAATACTAATATTGTTCTTGACTCGCCACAGTTTTAGTAAAATGGACTTTTTCCGAAAACAGTAGTGGGAGTATGGTAGAACTGGAAGTGATTCCAGAACCACAAACGGTTACTGAAAATTTAATAGAACCTAAAGATCCAATCGGGTTTGACATTCCATTAGCCACTCCGCAGATATGGTGGGTAACCTCAGACACCCGAGAGGTACTCATGTATCCTCAAAGACGGTGACAGGGAGGTTCTTGTTTACCCAAACTTGACACTACTACTGTTCCAGACTATGAGACCCGGCAGGAGGATGAGATAGCGCCGTTCTAAACTAGCTTTAAAAGTGCACGTGTATATGACTTTGCCAGAAGGTTGTTGTAGTCAGTGGGAGCAGCGGAAGCATAATGGACAAGTAGGTTGTGTCTATTTATAGACTAAAGCAAGTATAGAGGAGATAGATCATCTATTTTTGATGTGCAAGTCATGGGCATTGACTTCATCAGAATAAGAGATGGATCTGTTAAAAAGGTAGTAGCGTGGTATGTCTTGGTATTTGGATGAAATACACTTTGTAAGAAGTGAAATTCCTATACTACGATCGGTTATACTGTGGTTGTCACACAGTGGTTTCTCCACATAAAATTTGGATATTATATCAGGCATTCTGGTTACTAGATCTAGATTTGGGTAGTCCCAATCTGGGCATTTAGACAGTATTCTAAAGGTGTTTTAGAATGGGCGACTACTGGCATAGTAGTGTACCTGCAGGTGATGGAGTCACCCTCTCTAAAGGTGTTTTACAGACTAAAGGGGAGAAGGATGTGCATGATTGCCATATCATTTGCTTAGGCAATTGAGTCAATCATGAGATGTCAGGTACCACACCAGATGTTGTTTTTGCACTAGATGCAATAAGTTGATATATTAATCCAATCCTGGAGAAACGTTCGGAAGCAGTTTTTGAATATAAATGGATGTTCTAGGGATATAGTAACGACAACCTCCTTCGAGAGACGGTTATCATTTCAGGCTTCCAAGGTGATCTGGATGACAGAGTGACTGTCAGAGTTATAGTTTTCCCTCTGATGAGGGGCAGTAGTTTGGACAGGTGGTCCAAACGGATACTGAAGGAGGCATGGCGCAGGATGCTGATTAAATTCAGTTGACGATACAGTCTAAGAAGTTTTCTGGATTTGGAGTTCATTTGTGAACTGGGTCCCATGTTTCCCCAATCAGAGCAAAGCTCTGTTCAAATTTCAAAATTTGAAATGAAGCAGCGCTAAGAGCGCTGCACTCTAAACAGCGCACCACGTGTAAAGCACGTGAGCGCTAGCGCTAAGAGCACTGCACTCTAAACAGCGCACAACGTGCAAAGCACGTGAGCGCTAGCGCTAAGAGCGCTGCACTCGAAGCAGCGCACCACGTGCAAAGCACGTGAGCGCTAGCGATAGAAAAAAATGTTCTCGGCCCTTGGATCAAAGATCCAACGAATATGATTAAAAATTATCAATTGACCAGAATAAAATTCTGTTGAGGAAACATTCCTCAGAATCTTTCCAAACAGGAAAGATTGTGCTCTGAAAATCAGAGCACCGTTGGATCAATGATCCAAGGGTGATTAAAAAATCACCAAAATACAGAATAAATTCTGTATGGGGAAAATTGCCCAATCTTGTTTAAAACAAGAAAATTTTCTTCTGTAAAACAGAAGCCCTTGGATCAAAGATCCAACGGGGGAAACATCCCTAAATCAATTAGAGAAAAGATCTCTTCAACCGATTCAAAAAACCAGCCTGCCCTATATAAAGGCTCCAAGACTTCAAGTGTGAGAGGGAGGAAACCCCCCCCCTCCAACTTTGAGAAAGTTCAGAGAGAAGAGCAAGCTCTTGACAGAAGAAGAATTTCTTCAAGGTAAAATAAAGAGATCAAAGTATCTCATCAGAAAAAGAATTTAGTTCTTATGAGAGATCATAGATCCATAAGACAAATTGTCTTTCACAAAAGAGATCATAATATCTCATTATAAAAAGGGAGGAGAATAATTCAATTCTCTTAGGATCATAGATCTATAAAGGCAAAGATTTTCACCAAAAACATAAGAGATTGAAACATCTCCTATAAGATAAAAACTTTGTTCTTAGATCCATGAGACAAAGTCTCTTATAAGAGAGAATTTAATTTTTAGAGCATAAAGTTGCCTAAAAAGAGCCTTAGCGCTCCAAATTTCACAAGAAGCGCTCTGCGCTCATTGTCTGGCGCACAACGCCAAGTGCGCCACGTGCTCCTCACGTGTGCACTACATCACAAGAAGCGCTCTACGCTCGTTGTCTGGCGTAGAGCGCCAAATGCGCCACGTGCTCTTCACGTGTGCGCTACATCCCAAGAAGCGCTCTGCGCTCATTGTCTGGCGCACAGCGTCAAGCGTGCCACGTGCTCCCTACGTTTGCGCTATTTCACAAGAAGAGCTCTGCGCTCATTGACTGGTGCTCAGCGCCAAGCGCGCCACATGCTCCCCACATGTGCGCTATTTCATAAGAAGCGCTCTGCGCTCATTGTCTGGCGCACAACGCTAAACGCGCCACGTGCTCCCCATATGTGCGCTACTTAACAGAAGTGCTCTGCGACCATTGACTGGCACTCAACGCCAAGCGCGCCGCGTGCTCCTCACGTGCGCGCTACTTAACAGAAGCGCTCTGCGCTCATTGACTGGCGCTCGCGCCAAGCGCACCACGTGCTCCTCACGTGTGCACCAAAAGAACATAAATTGTTCTATAAATAAAGCCCCAGAGCTATAATGAGTGCTTAGTACTCAATAAAAGACAAAAAGATGGTCAGAACCCAAACCAATGCTCGACATTGTTAAATATTCAACATTTTAACTAAATGGGCCAAGCCCAAGTTGGCCACAGATCCCTAATTCAGATTAATTGAGCCCATATGCTCATAAATCTTTGATCTTAGTCCCAAATTGGACTGCAGATTTCCCAACCAATATTGGTTCAAGGGTACATCTCTTCACTCCTCTGATATTTGTCATTGTAATCCTTCAACGTCTTCAGAGAGGTAATGGGTCCCGACAACCAGACATTCCATGGAATGTGAGGTCCTTAAACTCATGGACTATGACGTCCTTAAACTTTACGGATTGTGGGGTCCTTAAACTTTATAGACTATGATATCTCTAAACTACCATGGACTGTGAGGTCCTTAAACTCATAGACTATGATGTCTTTAAACTGTACAGACTATGATGTCTTTAAACTCCACGGACTATGATGTCCTTAAACTTCTGGACCGCAAAGTCCCTAAACTAAAACAATAGAGCTCAAATGCTCTTTTGTTGGATCTAAATGATCCTGTTAAGTATATCTTAGTCTAAAATTAGACTAACGTATCCTTAAAAAACGTTTAAGTTGATCTTGATCTCAATGAGATTAACGATCCTTAAACCCAAACAAAATCCAAATCTAAGAAAATACGGATTTGGACTAATCCACGCCCTACGGGCGACAACATAAATTAGTCTCCGTATACAATCCATGGGCAACCAAAAACGAAACGAACACCCACAACACGAAGTGACCATTTGGAGAAGGACAAAGTGGTTACTGCAATGCGGTAGCGTAATTAACTGCAGGAGCTTGCGCCTGCAGGGAAGAGCGTCCCCACAATCAAAAACCCCTCAACGAGGGGGAATCTGACGAAGTCTGCTACATCGGCCGCATCCGTTTAAACCTTCGATACATGGTATCATAAATCAACTTGGCATCTTCGGAGAGGTGGACGGATAGCACCAAATTGCATCTGCCCCCAAAATTCAGGCCGGACGTCCCAACGTGCCGGTCGCGTCTTTCGGCGGAGAACAGATTCTGGCACGCCCGGTGGGACCTTTTCCTCTTTCCACTCCACACTTCGTGTGTCATGTTTCGCGAACGAATCACGGTTTGCTAGGGTTGCCCCTGGATTCGAGGTACTAAGATTTGGTGTCTTGCTCCGTGCAGAAAACAGAAGAGCAATGGCTTTCAACTGCACAAACTACAACAACTGCAACAACTCTCACTCTGTCCTCGCTAGAGGAGTGACTTACGGGCCTCAGGCGGCCTCCGTTCTTACGATGCCGGTGGACCAGGTGACGCAAGCCACCACAGGGCTATTCTTTAGGACCATGCTCCCACCAATGAGCTTCAACGCCCCATTGCCGTCGCAGGAAGCTTCGAAGAAGTTGGTCTTTGATCGGCTTACAACTACCATGGCCCCTCTCAACGGGTCGCCCAATTCCAATGCCTCAGTTTTCAACAGACTGGGCCGAAGCTCAAGTGGGCCCGTGAAGAAGCCCGCAATACCAGAAGGGGTTATCCCGAAACGGTTAGCCATTCCCACCCCTGAAGTCGTCAAAGTGGCTTCTCTTACTAAGGGGACGGTCTTCGCTAGACTATCTGCTCTAAATCCCGCTTCAGGCGAGATCACCAAGGCTGCTACCCCTGTCCGAAAGTATGCCTTCGACGGGTTGGATGTCCCCTCTCAGCGGACGTCAGTCTTCGATAGGCTGGCACCAACAGTAACCCCTCATCAGAACGGGGGGCACAAAGAAGCTCATCCAATAGCAGTGGTGATACCGTCTGCAAGGCATGCTCGACGTCGCCACTAGAGCCGAGTAAGGAAAGCTGGGGGCAATTCCCTATCAGGAATTACCCCGCCAGCTCAAACGGTGGAAGTCGACGCTGCTGTTCCAACTGGGAACAGCTTTGAACCACTCAGGAGGGTCCGCAAGAACTCTCCGACTGCCGTGTTAAAAAGATCTCCTCCACCTATGGAGAATGCTACAAAGACAAAGCCAGAGCAGCCCCTTCAGCGGCTGTCCTCTAAAATTCACAAGTTCTGGCGACAGGTCCAAGACTCGGTGATCAACCAAGACTACTCCAGCTGACCGAAGAAGATGAAAGTTCGGCAAGAGAAGGACCACCCTGTTGCACCACAAAAGGTGTCGTCTATTTGGGTGTCCGCTGCAACGGTTCCCTCAACCTCGGCCGCTCATAAAAGGGGAAGGCCGGAGAAAATTCCTGTGTCTGCGACGAATTTCAAGGGCACTAAATCTAAACGCCCCAAGTCTGGGAGCATGGTGGTGCACACTGTTTATATGGCATCCGGGAAAGAGGATAGCCGTATTTCTATGGGTCATCGACCACTTACCAGATCCGTAAAAAGGCCCAGGAGCAACAACAAAAACTCCAGGAAATGTTAACACAGATGACCGTACTCACTGGGCCAAAAGAAAGCCTGGAAACGTCGTCAGAACAGCGTCATGAGCAAGAAACCGATGCTGAGTTCCTCTGTAGAATCCTCAAGAAGAAGGACAAAGAGGCAGCGGAACAAGCTGCCAACATAAAACGAATGACGCTTTTATTCCAAGATATGGTAGGGATGATGTTACAGCCGGATCCTCCAGCTCAAGACCCCCCGATTATCCTTGAAGACGACAGAGGGGAGACATCGAACCCTCTTCCGGATCTATCAGAAGCCAAAGAGGAGACCATCTCCAAAGCCGTCCTGGATGACTATATCGCTCAACAGATACGAGCTCATCAGGCGAGCGAAGCGGCCAAGAAAATTATTAAGACTGGACGACCCTATCCAGGTTGGTACAACCAAATAAAGTACCCACCGGGATATACGATCCCTAAATTCCATGTATATAAGGGGACGGGGAATCCACACCAGCACGTTGCTCAATTCAGATCCCTGTGCGGCAATACTAGAGGCGATGATAAACTTCTACTTCGCCAGTTCGTCAGCAGCTTAGCGGAGACAGCTTTTGAATGGTACTCGGAACTTCCCGACGACTCCGTCAAAACGTTTACAGAGATGGAGTTACTATTCACTCAGCGGTTCGCAAGCGCCAGCGAACGCACCCCGATCACGGCATTGATCAACGCCAGAGTGAAACCGGGAGAGACATGGGTGCAGTATGCAATCCGGTAGCGGAACCTATGGTCGAGATGTGAACAACGCATAGAAGAAGCTCCTGCCATGGGCATGTTCATGTGGACTCTTGACCCTCAGTCGACTATCTCCCAATTCATGATGTTCTTCAAGCCGACCACCTTCTAGGCCTTGATTAACAAGCTGGTCCAAATGGACCAGATGGGCTATAGGCCTTTCCCTTCAAAAGTGGATTTTCGGAATGAAAAAGTCAAAGAGAAAGCGACCTTTGTCGCCAACGCTCAGCAACAGCCGAGTAACCCGAGACCATTTGTTTGTCAAAGCAACAAGCCGCGATCTCTCGATGAGAAGCCGAAACGTCCTTACTCATTTTCCAGGGATAAAACAAGAAGACTGTTTGAACTGGCAGTGCGCAACAGGCTCATCACTCTGCCAGATTCCAGACATCTGTCGCAACCGGGTGACGTTAACCATCCTAACTATTGCCCCTACCACAGAGTAATGGGTCACCCACTCGAAGATTGCTACATCTTCAAAGGCTGGATTGAGGACCAATACCAACAGGGCAAATTCGTGTTGTCTGACAATTGGAAGGTGAACCCGCCACAACCACATGCTCAGAAAAGATGGACACGCCGGGGGAATCATGCTCTTTTATAGGGGAAGCTCTATGGGAAATTGTTCTTTCGGCAAAAACTAAAAGAATGCTGAAAGATCTCCAAACATACCCGGCGATTAGGTGGAAAAGTCTGCTAGAATATGAGGTTATTGAGGGAATGCTGAAACCGCGCCCGACGCCGAGAATTGGTAGCGATAGTCCAAACGCCCATACCCGGCCGTCAAAGTCTTCAAAGAAGAAGAAGAGGACCAAAAAGCCCGTGCAGCCTAACGACAAGCGCACAGACCTGCAAAAAGATATTGAAGCACTGGAGGAATACAACCAAAAGGTGCAAACCCCAGTCACACTCCGAGAATTTCTCAACAAAACCCTTGAGAGCGGAAATAACGACAATGACGACGGAAATGACTCGTCAGAAGAATCTGAGGATGATGTGGCAAGTTGCCACATGATCTCTCATTCATCGCTAATTAACAAAGAAGCTCACTCGGCGTTAGAAGATAGCATAAGGGAGCTGGGGGCAGGATCGAAGCCAAAACCCTTGGAACCGTTTGACGAAATGATCGGCCTGCTGCTGAACGAAGCCCGTCAGAAGAGCAAGGATGATCAAGAACGCGAAATAGCCATATTCGAAAAAGCCAGACGTCGACGTCAAGTGGAAGAAGTCGTGGTAGGGATGGATCACAAAACACCCCAACCAAACCAAATCACACCCTAAATGGGTGTATTACACTTTATCGTTATGTATCCCGTCACGTGACAAATACACGTGCATACAGGATGAACAATTAACCGAGACGTCTATAAACTACTACGGACCGCAGCATCCTAAGGCTGACGCCAAAAGAAAAAAAAGGGGGTACGTCCATAAGCGAGATGGGCACGGATGAAAACCCGAAAGGGCTCTGTGACTAAAAACAGCAGGACTACCGGCGAGTTTGTGAAAACCCGAAAAGGCGCAATCTCGTTAAAAGACACTTGCAAGGTCCTCTCGACCCTGTAAGGAAAAAATACCTGCGTGAGATCCTTACGACTCATAAGGAAGCAACACACTTAGGGATCCCCACGATTTCTTAGGAGAAATTACACTTACGAGATCCTCACGACTCGTAAGGAGAATTCCCCTTTGTGACCTTCACGGCTCATAGGATTCAAAAGCCTTAAGCTATAGAGATCTGAACCTATTCTTAAGCCGTCATACACCCCAATTTTTCCCTACAAGCGTTTCAATACTGACCCTTGTATACAATCAACGGGCACGAATAAACATTTGCCTAACAAAGTCCCACCCGCGACTAGGGATATGCTCGCACGGTGAACGACCCTTGTAAGTCCTCTCGACTTATAAGGAGAAAACACTCTTGTAAGATCCTTACGACTTATAAGAGACCATACACTTAAGACTCCTTACGATTCTTAAGGAGAAAATGCACCTACGAGATCCTCACGACTCGTAGGGAGAAATATCTTTTTGAGACCCTTACGGCTCATGAAGTCAAAAGCCTTAGTTGGCAGGATCTTAACCCTGTTTGCTAAGCCACCTTTGTTCGAACCGACAAAGGCAAAAGATGATTCGCTCTTGGCAATATCCCAGTTGTAGCGATACTGATGCCTAAATCGGTATCAGATCCCAAGTCCCATACTTGCGAGAAGAAAATCAGCGAGCCAAAAATGCATATGAAATAGCCGAAATGATAGGGCAACTTGCAACGAAATCAGCAAGTAAAATATATGCATACAGAACAGGCGAAATGATTGGGCAAATCGCAAAAAAAAACAGCGAGTAAAAAAATTATATAGCCGAAATGATTGGGCACCGCGAAAAATAGCCGAAATGATTGGGCAATCACAAACTTCACTATATAAAAGCTGAAATGATAGAGCATCGCGGAAATAAAAAAATGGAAGAATAAAACTTTTGCCCTACAGGTAAGTCCACGCTGACCCCCGTATACTATCCATGGGCATAAACAAAAAGGAAACCATATTGTCCTACCAGGCTCCATCAAAGGGAAGCCAGATCTCAGTGGCTACATCTACAAGCCTAGAAATCAACAACAGCGTTCTTCCTCTCTCCCAGCAGGAGGCAGACGCGACATCAACAAACAGAGCCATGGCAAAGTCCCTAGTTCCAAATCTCGACGGTTCACAGACAGCCTAGAGACTACCCCGAAACCATGGCAAAGTCCCCTACTTCCAAATCTCGACGGTTCACAGATAGCCTAAAGATCACCAACAACGCTTCTCCTCACTTCAGCAGGACACAGATGCGACACCACCAATCGGAGTCGTAGCAAAGTCCCCAGTTCCAAGACTTTATGGTTCACAGACAACCCAGAGTCATCCAATGACCCCATCTCGGAAGTACGTCAACATAGAAAGTGGAAGTACGTCAACTCCGACATCACAAAAGTGGAGCAAGTCATCCAATGACCTCCAACTCCGAGGAAATCAGTGTCCTTGGCAAAAAACCTAGATTCAGGGAAATCAGCGTCCTTAACGAGAACATCTCGATTCGTGTCAACCCACAAGGAAATCGGTGCCCTTGCAGGAATCTCTCGATTCGTCTCAACTCCGAGGAAATCGGTGTCCTTGGCAAAATCCTCGATTCAGGGAAATCAGCGTCCTTGATGAGAGCATCTCGATTTGCGTCGACCCGCAGAGAAATCAGTGTCTCTGCAGGAATATACGACGTCAGTAAAATGGACCCATGGCAGAGTCCCTAGTTCCAAGTCTCGATGGCCACATCTATAGCCTAGAGACCCACAACAGCGTTCCTCCTCAACAGCAGGATGCAAACGCGACACAAAACAATAGAGCCATGGCAAAGTCCCTAGTTCCAGGTCCCGACGGTTCACCGACAACCTAGAGACCACCTCGACGTTCGTCTCGATACAGTAGACGCGATGTCACCCCAGCGTTCTTCCTCCAACAGGATGCAGACGCGACACCAACAACGGAGCCATGGCAAGGTCCCTAGTTCCAAGCCTCGATGGTTCACCAACAACCTAGAGACAACCGCGACATTCGTCTCGATACAGCAGACACAATGCCAGCAAACGAAGCGAAGGCAATATTCCTAGCTTCAGGGTCTTGACGGCAACTCATATAAAACCTTAAAGACTATCGGAGATCATCCCACACCAGTGCGGAGTGGTCATGATTCATCGGGGCTCCCAAACTGAGCCTAATCTCAAGTAAAAAGCGACATGGAATATTCCTAACGCTTGCCCTTTCAATAGTAATATTACCTGGAAGATTACTTGAAGACGTCTTGTCCAGCCCCCGAAGGGATCAGAGACACGACAGTCGCGGAGCTACCCGAACAACAAGATTGCATATCGAGGAATATATCGGCCAACGCGACGGTGCGACGGGTAAAAAACCCTAGTACCACAGACCCTAACGGACTTCTATTAGCAAGAGTTAAATGTGACGTTAGGACATCCTTGCGGGAACTTCTCGATTCATCTCGACTCGTAGGGAAAATCCTTAGGCAATAGGGATAAGGACCTGTTTCCTAAGCACTGGAGCCCTGCAAGTTGGTCTAAGATCGACTCTTGCATACTATTCACGGGCCACACTCTCCGAAGTCGAATCTCTACAAGGAGGGAAACAACCACTTATGAGTCCTTTCGACTTATAAGCGGGAAAATTCTCTTATTAGATCCTTACGACTCTCAAGAGAAAACGCACTTAGGAGTCCTCACGACCCCTAAGGAGAAAATACACCTGCGGGATCCTCTCGACCCGTAGGGAGAAAAGTCTTTATAA
The DNA here is from genome assembly GCA_030015575.1 of Agapanthus africanus. NCBI lineage: Eukaryota > Viridiplantae > Streptophyta > Magnoliopsida > Asparagales > Amaryllidaceae > Agapanthus > Agapanthus africanus. The sequence goes on along the minus strand of CM057349.1, from coordinate 369,385,794 downwards.
GACCCTCATGGCTCATAAAGTTGAAAAGCCTTAGGTGACAGATCCTAACCCTGTCTCCTAAGCCATCACTGCCCTGCAAAGAGTCCAAGATGGACAGCTACCTACTATCTACAGGCCACACTTGCTAGAATCACATGGTGACAACACAGCAAAGAGAAGAAAGCAATAGTAAAAAAAATGTGTATCTTTTATTCATGAATTCAATTGAGTACAAGACGAATCGTATAAAAGAATAAAAAAAATGGATACCTGTTATTCAAAGATTACAAATGTTTAACTGATACAAAGGCAGCTACTGAGAAGGAGGCGTTTTCAATAAGTCAGCCAGTTGCTCGCGCGCTCCTCTCAACTCCTTTTCATGGTCAGCCGCTGCGGACAGCTCCGCTTCGACTCGAGCCCGTTGCTGGAAGCCAGACGAAAGTTTCTCATCGATTTCCCGTTGAGCAACTTCACAATTCCGCGTAACCCGCTCCAGAAGGTCGAGCTTTTGCCTTAGTGCTAATCCGTCCGAAATGCATTGTCGCAAATTGTCAAAGACGGCCCTCAATTGCGCAGCGTTTGCTTCAACTTGGGCGCGCAACCGGGCGGATTCACCTGAAGCTTCCTCGTGTTCCTTCTACCTCAAGGTCGCTTCTTGTTCGAAATGGCGGAAGAAGGGAACGCTCTGCTCAACCCATGCAGCCCGTTGAGAATTCAAAGCCATCATTTCTGGAACATGATGCCTGAGCTCAATCTTATGCAGACAGGCATCGATCTTCCTGCAGTAGTTTACCCAGGACTCGACGACGCCCTCGCTATGGAAGTTCATGAGCATCACCAACATTATTAACTTCAGCGGCAAAATCTACGGCAGATGCAAAGGCCTCGGCGTTAAGGTCCTCGACGAACTCGGTTAACATCCGCAGGCTATTTGCAGCACCCCTGGAAGAAGGGCGTCTAGAAAAAGGCCCTGCCAGCATGAGAATCTGAGACTCGAAGGGAGCTGGAGTCGGTGTGATTGCTGCAAGACAAATCATAATCAGATATCAGTTTAAGAGATAAAGAAGATGCAAGAGCGATGAAGGCTACTATACCGGCTACGACAGGTGGCAGAGCTGGGAGTACTGGTGGCGCGACAATTCTCCCGTCCCCTCCTTCAATCTGTAGTGCTGTAATCAATTTAAAGTTAGAAATGGCAGGGTCATCCGTTAAAGAAAAGAAAATATGTCGGTTAGAAAAGATATTCACCGGCACCAGCAGGCAGACTAACTTCCGACTAGAAGGAGAAGTACAGGTTCAGCACTTGATACAGATGATCAAAGAGAACTCATGTAAGGTTGCGACGATGCATGGTCTGTACAAGGGAGATGACATCTACAATTTAAATTAGACAAATCGCAAACCAATACCTTCCAACATTTGAGAGGATGTAAGAGGAGAAGAAGGGACAGCGACCGTCAGAGCGGCAATTGATGATGCTTCTTCAGGAGGAACAACCTCTGCGGTCACCACACCTGCATTCAAAATAAACAAAATGTCATCAGAAGGGACCCAAAGGGATTGCAAAACGAAAAGAATGCAGCAATCTGAGACCTACCAAACTGGTCATCAGCCAAAACTGCGACGGAAGCATCACCAAGCGTCGCGACTTCTTCGGTCTCATTTGGGGGGACGGTTTGGGCACCAGTGGCTTCATCCCCCGATTCTACGAGATCCGTCATGACACTCGCAATGCCAGGCGATGGCAGGGAACCGTAAGGGGAAAGAGTAGCAATAGGGGCAGTTCCGGACTCCTAAGAAAGAGTGGCCACTTCAGGATCGGTGGTTGCCGTCATCTCATCTGCCGCCTCGTCGCCAAGACTTAGCCCTACAGGATATGATATATGAGAATTTGAAGATCAAATTCTAATGAAAAGACCCAGTATTATGTTACCTTAAGGCGGCTTTTCGATTGCCTCCCGAGCCGCGCGCAAAACCTGTCTGTGAACTGTAGACAGGGCAGCTGGAGCATCTTCGGAGGAAATAGTGACGGATGGAATAGCGCTTGAGCCTACACCTATAGCCAAAGCGACATCACGTTCCTTAGCTGCACTCTTTCTATGCTTCTTGTCGGCCTTGGCAGTGAGAAGTGACCTCCTCAAGACCTCCGTCAAGGAGACGTCATCGTTCGAGCCAAGTTCCGCCTCTGGAGCCTCTACGGCGTCCGTCATCGGCTGTTTGAGCGAAGCTTCTTTCGGCAATATTGGGGGAGCTGGGACTTCGGCAGCCGGCTTTGGGAGCATCGCCACATCACCATGCGGGATTGGCACCGCACTCGGGATAACCTGAATCGAAGTAGTCCCTGTAATAAAAATGGGGGTCAAACTATCCATAAAGAAAATAGGAAACAAAGGCACAATGAACCGAATATACCAAGGCCCAAGGAAGCGCGAAGCCTTTCCTCCTCTTCAAAAGTTTTGAGGAAGCTGCAAGAGCTTCTTCGGCGGAGATACCTGTTGAATAAGAAAGCGTTAGTCAAAGCATAGAAATTAAAATAACCGCGGAAAGATATGACTGAAGGATACATGATTGAGCGATGGTGATTCGTGCTGCCTCATCGTGAGCTAGTTGCTTTGAAACCGCGATGGCAGCCTCGAGATCGGTATCATCCAGCGCCATGAATAAACCTTCATTGGTCCCGTATTCACTCAGGCCCTCGCTGTAAGGAGCATGAGGCTCCTGGCTGAGTACGACATCGACAAAAAATATCGACTTCTTCTTTTTCTATGAGCGAGTGCCGATAGCCGATAACACAAGCTTGCGCTTGGTGGGCAATTTTGGACGACGAGTCCCAATCTCCGCACCCACGCCAGACTTGGGAGACGCCACAACTACCGCTTCTATAGGCACACGGGGTACGGGTAGCTCAGGAATGACATGAGGTACCACAGCCGCAGCAGCTTCCCTCAAGGGAGGACAGACAATGGTCTGTCGCTTCAAGGGAATGGCTGGATTACCAGCCGGGGCAGTGCCCTTGCGATCAAGCAGCAATCGCTTTTCTTCCCTAATAACTGTTAGTTATAGATATGCCCTAGAAGCCATTGTTGTACATATGATGTATATTATAGTGGATGCTTGGATATATATAGAGAGGACTTTCTTGCTCGACATGATAGTATGCTATTTGGTTTCACTTTGTCTTAACATGTTGACTTGTATTGATTTACTGTCTTGCTCTCACATGTTGATAAAGCCCTTAGGATATGTGCTCGACTACCAGGACTATGATGCAGATCATACTAGTGGGGCCAGGGTAGTCCAAGAGTACATCCTATAACTATTCCTAGTCTAGGGAGTGTCGAGACGGGGCATCGATACTCCAGAGCAGACTAGCGTATACGCATCTTGACCCATATGATGGGCGATGGATGATCCCATATCCATCGGTGTTTGACATCAAAGATGGTGTACGGGTGCTCATTGGAGACTGGGTACACTGAACGGACTCACCGAGAACTCCTAGATGGTATTATACCTACCGTCAGATAGCAGTTCTCTGGTGACACTGGTACAGGTTAGTCTGTAGACCCGAGATCGTCATAGAGTCTTGTGTGATTCCCACTGTGCTTTGATTTCTACCTTACTACGTTCACGAGAACGTGCAAAACAGTGGCTTTTAGGTACAGTCCCGAATCATATGGAGGCAATGAGCGATAAGAGGGGTTTCGTCTCTCCCGGTATTGGGAGTTGATGTTGCGCTGTGTTCGATTGGCTATAACTGGAAGTCCCTGGCTAGGGATGATATGGAGATATACTGGTAAGAGTTATCAGTAGTTTCTCGACTCGTTATGAGCCTCACATCGACATGACTTATCGGTTACTGGGGTCTGACATTTACCACCCATAGACTGGATATGCGACATATCAGACGAAGAGACCGGACTGTACGGGAGTGCTACTGATTGGATTCACAGGAGAATGTACAGGCTTGCTTGTTGATCTTCTGATCGCTCAATACCCGGGTGGCTGTTACGTTTAGCTGACCGCTTGCAGCTTGTGGGTGTTTGATATGATCATCACCTACTGCCGGCGTATTGACGATTCTTTAGAGTCCTACACAGAGGTTTCCTGGCTCAGGCAAAATGGAGTAGGAGCACATATGTGATATGTGCAGGACCGAGAATAATACGTGTATGTGATACCGTATTCGATTCTCACGATATGTGATATCAGCCGGGTATATGTGATATAGCCGGATCATCGGATCAAGTGTTGATTCGATGAAAGGTTACTTGTTATATTAGTCGGTTATATGTAATATGGCCGGATTATCGGATCAAGTGTTGATTCGATAATTTAATGTATAATTATATATGTGATATATTACGTTACATTAACTAATATAAGCTCGCTTTATTGATTCTTTTTCTCACTTGGATAATACATTGATGTATATGCGATATATGTTAATTGTATTATTTTATTTTGTTATTATATATGTGATATATAATATTGTAACATGTTAGGGTTACAAATGCAACAAAGGTTTTGAGATTTAACCATGTTAGGGTTTGGATTAGGGTTAAGGTTATGGTTTAGGTTTTGGATGAGCTTTGAGGAAGCTTCATGAAGCTTTGACTTTGTCCACTTTCCTTGATATTTTTTGCTAGATATTTGTTAACCCAACCCAAACCTTAACCCATGGTAAAGTCTCTACAAGGGTTAAGCATATCATGCTTAACCCTAGGTTGCAATTGCAACCACAACAAAAATTCATTATTCATCAAAAAAGGATTTTGTTCTTCTTCTTCCTTTTTGAAAAAGCTTTGCTAGCTTTTTGGTTTGTGGTGATTTAAAGTGATATTATGAAAACAAAAGAGAGCAAAATTCCTACTTCATCATCCTTATCTATTCTAGCCACTTAGATTAGGGTGTTCACTTCACTAATAACTTCATTAGAGAAGTGTGAGCTTGGGTTTGAGATTCTTCAAGTTTGATCATCTTAGAAAGGGAAGACTTCAAGCAAGATACCTCATTCACCTCATGGAGCCCCTCTAGAGTCCGTGTTCTTGATGATCCCAGCGAATGGACCTCAACACGGAGATTATGAAGCGAAGGAACGGACTATAAAGGTTGTAATCCTAATCTCTTAGAAGTAAAGTTGTTTACTTTGTGTGTTTTGGTTTGATTCTCTAGTTAACATCCTAGATTTAGGGTTATCTATAATGGCAAAATTTAAAATTGGCATGGGAGATGCCACCCGAAACCTTGCTGTCGTTGTAGGTATCCCAACAATAATGGCGCCCATCGAATGTAGATACTACACCACATATACGTTCAGGGCTTTCGGAACACAACTCGGTTCACTGATGAAGAAGTTGGACCCTGTGTTTAGGCGCATGAAGTGGTACAAAGCGCTCCGGATACCCTCTTCAGTAGCAACCAGTTCTGCCAAGAAGGCCTCAAGTGGGATACCCTGATTATAGCTTAATTGCTGGGTGAAACGATGCGGGTTGTATCTCATGAAAAACGCCGAATCATTCTGCCTAAACACGAGAAAGCCCGGCCTGATGGAGTATAAATGAAGAATCTCCCGAGCTTTCAAGACAAAGGCCCCGTCTTTAAAGATGTCCTGCAATGGCTGCACCGTTTTTGCTGATTCCTGGCCGACGGTCAGAATCATATCGGTGAAGGTCATGCCATCTCCAACCGTGCGAGGACGAAAGAGCAAACCCCTAGCTTCCCGCGGTGTCGGATTTACAATGGATGCGTCAACTAGACGCATGATCCTAGGGAACTTACACTTGTCATAGAAGCAAGGCCTTTTGTGGATACCGAAAATGCCAATTACATGTAGCTCGATCCATGACATAAATTAATGCATCGAGAAGTTCACGTGCTACACCCCTGGTTCAGTAGTGTCTGCCGCCAAGCTGAGGCCGTGATACAAATGGGCTAACCCAGCGACCCCGACGGCCACTTGCATCCCAACAACCATTCAGAGAGCTGGATAAAAAAACGGACGGCCTCATTTGGCGAGGGTGCATTGGAAGCGCAAACCAGCTTAGCCATGCCCGAGGAACCCTAAAAAGAACGCTTCTTCGTCAATCCCAGGAGCTGCAAGCTCTGTGAAAGAGACGGCCGGGGTGTTGGGGAGAAAGAAATTCCTCTGATCTGCCTCCCTTGCCTGCTGGTTGTCCAAACCAAAAACCAAAAGGATCGTCGAGTTTGGCAAATTTCGCGGCTTCCTTCGACAGGACTTCTGAGCGGAGAAAGCGGGTGATGAAATCTGTGAAATTAACCCCGCGGCCTCCGGATTCGAGAAAGAGGCTCTCATAGATATTTAACACCTTTATCAAACTCGGGAATTGGTGTTGAATAGCGTTCTCCGGGGTAAGACCCATTACCACAGATTTGGTGGCAAAGATGTACTCGTCCGGAGGAAGCAGCTCCTCATAGTGTTCTCCCCTAACCGATAAGCCAGAAACCTCTGCAAACTCCTCTAAAGAGATTGAGACTTCTCGATACAACAGAAGCAAGGTGTGGGTCGGAATGTTCCATTGCTCCAGAAAAGCCTTGACCCACCAGGCAGGAGACATAGAATATTGAAAGAGAGAAGTGTAAATCGCGGGATACAACCCGAGCTTCAGCAGCTGCGACTTCTTGGCCGACAAAATATAGCGGGCCCATTGAAAATACCCAGCTGGATGATGAGGAATTAGGCCTATCATGTACGACTGTCCCCAAGGACACAACTCACCCTGGCATATACGCCGTCCTAGAGTATCCAAAGCCGCCGCCTGCTGTACGGGTATTGCAGCCATAGAAGGCCGAAGGAGACCCTCTGAAGTCCAATTGACCTCCTCTACAGCATAGTTTATCAGGGGTGCATCTGCATAAGGGATCGCCGAAATAGGCTCCGAAGGTGTCGCGCAAGAAAAACTCCGACGACCTTTGATGATTTGACTGTACCATGTTCCCCATAAGTGAAGGTTCTTTTGGTCCGGATCATGATCTTTGATCAGTGCAAACACTTCCCTATCCACGGGCGCTTCGGGGAATCCGCCTTCCGAACAGACGAACGGGAAAGAAGTGTTAGTGCCTGCGCGGAAAAGAAAAAAAATTCAGCTATCAATGCTACAGTTTAAGTTCTATCACTAGATACTTTAAATTCATACCGCACTGCAATGCAGTGAAAAAGGACCAAAGAGGCCCACTCAATCTAGATGACAATTCATCATTAATAAAACAGTCTCATCATTTGATGAGATTGTCATTAAATAAGGAAATCCTCAAAGAATTCTCATTTAATGAGGGCCCCTCAGACCAAGGAGTAAATCTCCCATTGAGAGCAGCGCTCTACAACAGAGTAATATCTGTCAGCTCTGATGATGAAAGGAATAAAAAATTCCTCAAGAAAAATGCTAAGAGCCATGCTCTGTAAAATGATGGAATAACCCATTAGAAAACTTGAAATAAAGCTTTTAATGAATCAAAAATTCCAAGATCTTCAAGATCTGTGAACTCTAAGAGTTCTTCATGAACAATGTTCCAGTTCATAGGTTAAAATCACCCTAAAACAAAAAGATTATATCTTGAAGATCTCTAATCTAAAGATGAGCATGGCTCTGTTAATGGGTAAAACCCTAAAAATATATTTTTAGATCTATGATCTAAGGAGAGCAAAGCTCTGTTAAAAAGTTCAATTCTTACCTAAGTTGGGCAGAGTTTTGACTCTTAAGAAATTTCTTAAGGGAAAGAGCTATGCTCTGAAAGAGAATTAATACTCAGAAAACAAGAAAGAAGATGAACAGAGATCATCTCAAGGGCTAAAGGCCCTATTTATAGGCACTGAGATGCCGTTTCAACTTCTGAGTTGATCCAATGGTATAGACGATGCCACCGCTGCACTCACATGTGGGCCACGTGAGCGCAACGGTGGGGGGCATTTGTTTCCCCAATCAGAGCAAAACTCTGTTCAAATTTCAAAATTTGAAATGAAGCAGCGCTTCATAGCAGCGCCAAGAGCGATGCACTCTAAGCAGCGCACCACGTGCAAAGCACGTGAGCGCTGCACTCTAAGAAGCACACCACGTGCAAAGCACGTGAGCGCTAGCGCTAAGAGCGCTGCACTCTAAACAGCACACCACCTGCAAAGCACGTGAGCGCTAGCGATAGAACAAAATGTTCTCGGCCCTTGGATCAAAGATCCAACGAACATGATTAAAAATCATCAATTGACCAGGATAAAATTCTGTTGAGGAAACATTCCTCAGAATCTTTCCAAACAGGAAAGATTGTGCTCTGAAAATCAGAGTACCGTTGGATCAATGATCCAAGAGTGATTAAAAAAATCACCAAAATACAGAATAAATTCTGTGAGGAGAAAATTGCCCAATCATGTTAAAAACAAGAAAATTGTCTTCTGTAAAACAGAAGCCCTAGGATCAAAGATCCAACGGGGGAAACATCCCTAAATCAATTAGAGAAAAGATCTCTTCAACCGATTCAAAAAATTAGCCTACCCTATATAAAGGCCATAAGACTTCAAGTCTGAGAGGGAAGAACCCCCCCCCCAAAACTTTGAGAAAGTTCAGAGAGAAGAGCAAGCTCTTGACAGAAGAAGAATTTCTTCAAGGTAAAATAAAGAGATCAAAGCATCTCATCAGAAAAAAAACTTAGTTCTTATGACAGATCATAGATCCATAAGATAAATTGTATTTCACAAAAGAGATCATAACATCTCATTATAAAAAAGGGGGAGAATAATTCAATTTTCTAAGGATCATTGATCCATAAAGGTAAAGCCTTTCACCAAAAACATAAGAGATTGAAACATCTCCTATAAGATAAGAACTTTGTTCTTAAATCCATGAGACAAAGTCTCTTATAAGAGAGAATTTAATTTTCAGAGCACAAAGTTACCTAAAAAGAGCCTTAGTGCACCAAATTTCACAAGAAGCGCTCAGCGCTCATTGTCTGGCGCACAGCGCCAAGTGCGCCACGTGCTCCTCACGTGTGCGCTACATCACAAGAACTGCTGTTCAGTTGATAAAACTGCACATTTATTATGACATTTTTCCTACTATTTCTATATTAGAAAAGGTGTTTATTATAATATATGATACATATGAGGGTTTATCTGTAAAAATACTATTTTCATGTGTTGATATATTATAATTAACATTTGGTAGGAAAATGTATGCAAAAATACCATTGACCAAATCTTAATGTTGAAATTAATATCTCAATAAAACAAACTCTACTAATATTAGTTGTTGAGTTGTTGTGCAGAATTTTCAGGGCTAAAATCAAGGGAATCAAAGTTGTTAAGAGCAAACCTGCCTAATTAAGAAAGCAAACTAAGAAATCAAGTCGGGCAGAAACAAAGAAAAGATTTCCAGTTTCTAAAGCTTCTAAAGATCGCCACATGTCATATGGGTGAAGCCCCAAAAAAATCATAAAATGATCCTCCTACTTGGCCGCGGATCCGCGGCCAAACCCCCCTATTGGCCGCGGATCCGTCGCGTGCCAGAAGGTTTGTGAGCTGAGATTTTGTGGTTTGGATCTTAACCTCTAGCTTCCAATTTAGGAAGCTAGGGTTCTGGCTTTGGGACTATAAATAAAAACTGAGAGCCTCTTGGAAAAATCATCAAGTCGACACGATCACAAAGTCTAAGACGGCTCACGCATCCAGGCTGATCATCAACGGTTCATCTAGCTCCTTAGAAGAGATAGAGAAGCAAACTAGTATTTGTAATCATTTTCTAAGGAAACAAAGTGTAAATGAATTTTGTTGATTAATAAAGGTAGTTCTTTTTCTTATTCTATTTCTTTGTAGTTTCAATATGATTTCTCTCTCCATCTCTTCTTCTCCCAACATGCGCGAGTAATTCTCCGCTTGTTAGGGTTCGTAGGATTAGGGTAAATTAATGGATGATGAAGATCCTTAAACTCTTTTTACGTCCTATAAAGTTTATAAACTTTATCAAAAGAATCATTAACATCCTAATCGGGCGCACTATCAATTTATTGCTAGTCTTGACTGTAAGTCCATGCTACCTCTCCCGGTACTTTCGGGCATGTGGAATTTGGTGAAAAAACAATTTTCTAGAGGCGGTAACATGGACTCAAAACCGGATCTTTGTTAAACATCTAACTAACAACCTAACTAGGAGTTGTTAACTACTCGGTTAGGGGGTTATACCTTTCTTTCTTGAACTCCTTCGTCTTCAAGCCTCGATGGCTGTCCGGATCGGCTTCACCCCGTCTTCTCCTTGCGCCGAAGATCGATCCACCTGAAAGCTTCTACCTTTGGCTTCTTCTTCGAACTTTGAAGAAACTAGTTCACTCGGTTTGCTAAACCTTGTGAACTAGAGTGAGTAGAGGAGAGTGTGTTGGGATTTTCTCTATGGTTCTTGGTTCTCAACACATGAGACAAGTGAACCATAGACTAAAGAGAGGGAGAGCAAGAGGAAGGAGATGAGAGCTCAAGAACACAAGAGAGAGAATGAAAATGATAGAAAAATGAGCAAGACTTTTCTCACTTGGCTCTCATAATCCAAAACCATCATCACAAAAATAGTAATCAAGTATTGTGTAAATGGTTTAAGTCAAAATGGCTATATCATTTCATGCACTCATATTTCACAAGAGAACAAGCAAGTAAAAAGTCTTTGCCATGAAATGATAGCCATTGTCATCATGATGGTCAACTAGTCTAACCTAGTCAACCGGTCAACAAAGTCAACAAGTCAACAAAGTCAACCCCTCAACAACCATGTCACCACAATACTTAATTAATATTATTGTTAATTACATACCATATTCTCATTAGGGTTGAGCAAAAAGTCAATAGTCAACAGTCAACGGTCAACAACCCTAATGAGAATCCTCTGCCTCTGTCTCTCCGTCAACTGTGCATACACACCCGCATTCGCGTTCCGAGGAACACGAATACATACTGGATAAAACCAATCCCAAAACGTACACTAGGATCTGGCTTAAACCAAAGCCCGCTAGTGTTAACTGTCCGGACACTGTACGTGCACAAGTGCACGGATGTGACCGGACCCTGTCGCAAAACCATGCGACCTGTCGCAAAACCATGCGACCTCTACTCTTTTGCCAAAAGGCGAATAGCTTTCTGTGTGGGACTCTAAAGACTCGACACTACGCTGGCAGTGGGTTTAACCACAGACCGCAAGCGGCACTAGCTGTGCGTAACGGTCCCCAGGTAGATGCCGACAAGAAGACTGACGAGGTGAAACCCATCTGAACTCCTACTGAGCCTGAATGTGACAATCTCCGTACAGTCCGTTCTGTTCGTCTGATACATCGCATGGCAGGCCTAGGGGGGCGGTAAACGTCAGTCCCCTAATAGCGGTACAAGTCGTGTCGGAGTGAAGCCCAATACACCCTGAGATAACACTGGAAGCCGACCAGTATATCTCGCTTGCCCTGGCCAGGGACTACTCGTGTAATGGCTCTCCTAGATACAGCGCGATGTCAACCCCCAATACCGGGAGAGACGAATCTTGTCTAACCGTCACTGCCTCCAAGTGCTTCGGGACTGCACCCAACTACTACCTGTTTGCACGACTCCTTTGAGCCGTGGTAGGATAGTAATCAAAGTACAGTGGGAACAAACTCGAGGCGAAGTGACAGTGTCAAGTCAGCGGACTAAGCTGTACTCATGTCACCTGGGAACTGATAACTGACGATAGGTATAATACCAACCGGTCAGTTCCCGACGAGTCCTGTCCAGTGTACTCGTAACCTAACGAGCACCCGCATACTATCTCCAGTACGACGTACTAACGGCTGTGGGACAGACCATCTCCCATACTGGGATGAGAAGCGCATGCGCTAGTCTACTCCGGAGTATCGATGCCCTGTCTCGATAGTCCTGCGACTAGGGACCTGCATAAGGATGTGCTTATAGATTACCCAGCCCCCACTAGTGTGACTGCCATCACAACACTGGTAATCAAGCAAAGATCCTAAGGGCTCCACTAATGTGTATAGGTGATATACTAAAATAAACACAAGTACACATTGAAGTAGAAACAAACCAAGTAGCATACTACTATTTTGAGCAAGATTGTATATACAAGGTGAATATCCCAAGCTTCCATTAAGTAATATACAAACTAGTATGATACAGTAATGGCCTCTAGAGCATATACACTAACAATCTCCCACTTGCACTAAGGCCATGTACTGGCGTATCGAAAACCTATCATCTCGATCAGCCGCTCGAACTGAGTCTGGGGCAAGGCCTTGGTGAATGGATCTGCAGTGTTATCTTCTGAAGCAACCCTCTGAACCTCGATCTCCTGGCGATCCACGATCTCCCTGATCAGGTGATACCGCCTCAAGATGTGTCTGGATCTCTGATAGGACCTGGGTTCCTTCGCTAAAGCTATAGCCACGTTGTTGTCGCAATACAGAGGTATTGGATCAACAATGGACGGAACCACCTGAAGTTCTTTCAAGAACTTCCTCATCCAGACGGCTTCTTTTGCGGCATCAGATGCAGCGATGTATTCCGCTTCCATAGTCGAGTCAGCAACGGTTTCCTGTTTGGAACTCTTCCAACACACCGCCCCTCCATTGAGGGTAAAGACAAAACCCGACATGGACTTGGAATCATCCTTGTCACTCTAGAAGCTGGAGTCAGCAAAGGCCTCGATCTGGAGGTCTTTTCCGCCTTACACCAAGAACATCTCCTTAGTCCTTCTCAGGTACTTGAGAATGTTCTTTACCGCTATCCAGTATTTCTCTCCAGGGTTTGACTGATACCGGCTTACCACACTCAGTGCATAAGCTACATCCGGTCTGGTACACAACATCGCATACATTATAGAGCCTACCGCAGAAGCGTAGGGTATAATAGACATGCGATCCCTCTCCAAATCAGTCTTGGGAGACATCTCTTTAGAGAGGGTGATCCCGTGACAAGCCGGTAGGTTACCGCGCTTGGAATCTTCCATACTGAATCTTTTCAGTATGGTGTCGATGTACCTGGACTGTGAAAGTCCTAATATCCTCTTGGATCTATCACGATGGATCCGGATCCCCAGGATGTATGAGGCATCACCCAGGTCTTTCATGGAGAACCTGTGTGACAAGAACCCCTTGACAGATTGTAGCATAGGAATGTCATTTCCTATTAAGAGAATGTCATCCACGTATAAAACGAGGAATACTACAGTTCTCGCTACAAATCTACTATAGATGCATGGTTCATCTGGATTTTTGATAAAGCCAAATTCCTTGACCGTCTCATCAAAACAGATGTTCCAACTCCGCGATGCCTGCTTTAGTCCATAGATGGACTTAAGCAACTTGCACACCTTTCCGCTGCTCCCACTCTGAATGAAACCCTCTGGTTGGTCCATATAGACACACTCCTCTAAATTTCCATTTAGAAAAGTGGTCTTTACATCCATTTGCCAGATCTCATAATCGTGGAAGGCAGCAATGGCAAGAAGGATCCGAATGGATTTCAGCATAGCCACTGGAGAAAAGGTTTCGTCATAGTCCAAGCCAGGTCTTTGACGGAAACCCTTTGCAACAAGTCTAGCTTTATAGGTCTCAACCTGTCCATCTACACCAATCTTCCTTTTGAAGATCCACTTGCATCCTACGGGTTTTACCCCGTCTGGAGCAATGTCCAACGTCCATACTTTGTTGGTGTACATGGACTCCATTTCGGTCCGCATTGCATCCAGCCATTTTACCGAGTCAACGCTCTGAACGGCGTGCTGGAAGCTAGTAGGCTCATCATAATCTATGATGCAATCCTCTCTATCCCCGTCTATGAGAAAACCGTAGTATCTCTCGGGCGGATGAGACTGCCTACTACTCCTGCGGAGCTGCGTAGGAATGTCCTGTTCTTTTGAACCCTCTGGTTCCACTAAGCTTTCAGTAATAGCTCATGGTTCTGGAACTTCTTCCAGTTCTACTGTGCTCCCACTTATCTGGGTTTCCAAAAACTCAGTTTCCAAGAAGTAGGCATGACGAGAAACAAAAACCTTTTGTTCCTCTTCGCAGTAGAAGAAATATCCCTTGGAGTTCTTTAGATATCCCACGAACTTGCACTGTACTGAGCGTGCCTCGAGCTTGTCCGCATGCTGCTTTTTAACAAAAGCTGGACATCCCCATGTCTTAATGTGCTTAAGATAGGGTTTCTTCCCACACCACATCTCATATGGTGTAGTAGGCACAGTCTTAGTGGGAACTCGGTTCAAAAGGTATGCAGCTGATTCTAGCACATACCCCCAGAATGATCGCGGTAACTCAGCGTTACTCATCATGGACCGTACCATATCCAATAGGGTTCGGTTCCGTCTCTCCAATACACCGTTATGTTGCGGAGTGTATGGAGGAAGAAGCTGAGAGAGAATTCCGTTCTCTTTTAAATAGTCCAGGAACTCGGCACTTAAGTATTCTCCACCTCGATCCGATCTTAGAATCTTGATATTTTTGCCGGTTTGTTTTTCTACTTCATTCTTATATTCCTGGAATTTTCCAAAGGCTTCGGACTTATGTTTCATTAAGAAGACATAACCGTACCTTGAAAAGTCATCCGTAAAAGTAATGAAGTAAGAATAACCGCTTCGCGCATGTGTAGACATTGGACCGCACACGTCGCTGTGTACGAGTCCCAAGAGCTCGCTCGCCCTTACTCCGTGTCCAGTAAACGGAGTCTTTGTCATCTTTCCTTTGAGACAGGATTGACAAATGGCATACGATTGATATTCGAACGGATTCAAATATCCTTCTGTATGTAACTTCGTCAACCTTCTCTCATTGATGTGACCCAGTCTACAATGCCATAAGAAAGTTTGATTGATTTTCGGAGACTTTCTTTTGTGTGTATTCTGGACATTGAAAATCTGCGGTTGGTTTAATACGTATATACCATTGCTTAATGTACCTGACCCAATCAGAACTTGATTAAGGTGAATGTTTACAACATTACTTACAAACGCAAATTCATAACCTTCTTTAGAAGTCAAAGATACAGAAATGATATTACAAGTTGCGTTGGGTACAAAATAGCAATTACGCAAAACCAAAACGTGTCCATCTGACAACCCCAGGTGATAGTCCCCCACGGCCTTAGCATCCATGCTAGCTCCGTTTGCAACTTTGAGGGTCAAGTCACCTGCCTTCAAAACCCTACGATTTCTCAACGCCTGCAAAGAATTACAGATATGAGATCCTGATCCGGTATCCAATACCCAGGAAGTAGAGTTTATTGAAAGACAGTTTTCAATAACATACACACCTGAAGCTGAAGCCGCAACCTGCTTCAGATCCTGTGTTCTGGCCTTCCAAGCCCTGCAATCATTTTTCCAGTGTCCCTTCTTATGACAATAGAAGCATTCTTCCTTATCCACAAGCTTTCCCACTTTCTTTGTTGCTTTTGCCTTTCCCTTCGTATCCACTTTACTAACACCGCCCCTTGGTTTGGCGGGGGCTTTCTTCTTCTTTCCCTTGGCTTTCGCCTTGGACCTAGAAGAGAAAGATCCTCCTACAAACAAAGTGGATGTTTCCCTACCTTTCTGTAGGGTGCCCTCTGCGCTCCTCAGCATGTTGAGGAGTTCTGAAAGTTCAACTTCCTTTTCTTATAAGTTGAAGTTCAGGATAAACTGGGCGTAAGTGGAAGGAAGGGACTGGAGAATCAAGTCCGTATAGAGCTCATTCTCCAACGTGGTCCCAAGGTCCGCGGGCTCTTCTATGTAGCCAATCATTTTAAGCACATGTTCCGCTACCGATGATCCGACGGCCAACCTTGCCGAAAATAACTTCTTCGACACTTCGTATCTTACGATACGAGACTGCTCTCCATACAGTTCTTTTGTATGGAGAAATATGGATTCGAGGTCCATATTCTCGTGCCTCCTCTGATGTTCGTTGTCCATAGAGGCAAGCACGAGGCACTTGACCTTCGCGCAATCGATTTCCCAGGTCTTACGGATTTCCTTATCCGCGACGCTGGTTTTGGGACCTGGGACAGGGGGAGCTTTGGTGGTAAGAAGATACCCCAGCTTGTCGTAAGTGATTGCCATCTTGACATTCCTGAGCCAATCTTTGTAGTTTGGCCCTGTCAGGATGTTTTTATCTAGGAGTAACTTAAGTCCAGTCATGTCGATTGGTCGCTGCAATTATGAGAGAGAAGAAACACTCAGCATGATGCTCTTGCAAGTTTAGAATGGTTTTTAGTTTGTCTAAACAGGATGGCTCCCACTGTTTCTCGAATCCCTCCTCAAACCAAAAAGAAAGAATTAGTCAGGATCAATCTCACCGTACAATTATTGCTTAACCGTTCAGCCAGGCCAGTGTCGGTACTTCGAGGGAGGTTTTCCAACGCTTTCGCGAAGTTCCTTAATTAAATAACCTCTTTTCCCTGGGGGCGTAGCCCCGCTAACACCTTTCTAGACACCTACTTGGTTTATAGCATTGATCGTTAAGTGAGAAATTTCCCGAGGAGTAGCATATACTCACAGTAGGATCAGGATCCAAATATCATCGTGTGACGAAACTGAAGGAATCCTACCAGAATCATCACACTCCAAATGGTATGCAACACTAGCAAGTTTCAGTTCTTTTGAAACTCCCGATGTGGATTTTTGCCCCATGCTCTTATGACCTTGACTTTGGCCAACAAATCATAAGTCACATGTCAAGTTCTACCCGTCGTTCTCCAGGTTAATTTGGATCCACCCGCACCTACCCTTGACTTTGGCTAACAAGGAAGTACGACTGTTCCAAACCAACGCATCTATCTATGCTGCACATGAATACCCAATAGCTACCAATCACTATGCCTTGACTTTGGCCAACAAACATAGCTTGAATACTATTGACTATTCATGTGAAACGACGGAGGGCTACGAATGGTTTTGGCTAAACCGTGAACGTAGTGAACTTGATATAATCGATGGAACGAGATAGCTTTTAAAAGGAGTGGCTCAAGCTCCGCATTTAAAAGTTGGTTTTGAAAAGAACCGAGTGGTTTTTCGAAAGTGTTCCAACGACTTCTACTTGGTTTATTTTTCTTGCATTAGTTCTTTTAATGCGTGATATTCTTGCATTAGTTCTTTTAATGCGTCCCATCATTTAATCCTACCATTGCAGAAAACAACCAAAATATGACGTACGTTTATGCCATTCGCATTCGCCACGGGGCCCCGTCATTACCCGTTAGGTTACTTAACTAACGACAGAGCGGGGGCTGGGCTAGCGCGGCTGTAAAACATAAGCAACGCCTAAATAATATCATATATAGATATATTGCAATGATAGCCATTTCAGATCACAGATGAACACATTGGATATACTAGGAACCCGCAATTCGTACGAGCCTGTAACGAAAAGCAGATTACACGGTCGCGGTGAATAGCCAATACCCCACCCAAGACCCCTACGGGTGCGGCAAACTACCCGCCAAGTACCCGAAGCGAAGCAACCTCCCTCAACTCTGTGAGTAGGCCACTCGGCACTTCGGGATACCCGGTAGTTTGTGCACCCCTTCCATGGGTCTATCCTAGGAGCAAAAACAGTAAAAAGAAATTATACAATGACGGCTACAATCCCGAACCGGTTGTGCGGCCATACAAATAATTATTATATCAATTTACAAATTTACATGAATTGAAAGAAAAGAAAACTCTCGTCTCACAACCCCCGGCTATTCACCCGCGACAATCCAATGAATTCATATACACATTCCAGCAACATTACAGATCACAGATTTGTATAACCCCCACTAATCGACATATAGCGATTAGCAGACGTTGAATACAAATATCACATCACAGATAAAAACCCGTCAGCTTAAGTCTTTAGAAGTTCGATCAAAAATACGGATTTTTAGGCCCCAAACACAAAATTTTCGTTCTGGAAAATCTGGGCTGAAAAGACATATTTCAAAAATCCCAAAATACCCCCACTGAATATACTGTAGCAAAGAAGATCTAGAGAGGAGCCAATACGGCCGCGTTTCCGCGGCAATAGCAAGCTATTGACGCGTTTCCGCGGCGCTTTGATGAGATCAGAGGACCGTCTTTCTACAGTATACTCTAAAAACCCTGAGTCGATTTTTGAAACATGATTTATTACTTTTACAGTACTTTGAAAATCGACAGCAAGCATGAATTTTTGGTGTATTTCGTGACTTTTTCTTTGATCGATCTTCTAGTTACTTTGCTAACATGTTAGATAGAGTTTAACTAGGCTCTGATACCACTGTAAGTCCATGCTACCTCTCCCGGTACTTTCGGGCATGCGGAATTTGGTGAAAAAACAATTTTCTAGAGGCGGTAACATGGACTCAAAACCGGATCTTTGTTAAACATCTAACTAACAACCTAACTAGGAGTTGTTAACTACTCGGTTAGGGGGTTATACCTTTCTTTCTTGAACTCCTTCGTCTTCAAGCCTCGATGGTTGTCCGGATCGGCTTCACCCCGTCTTCTCCTTGCGCCGAAGATCGATCCACCTGAAAGCTTCTACCTTTGGCTTCTTCTTCGAACTTTGAAGAAACTAGTTCACTCGGTTTGCTAAACCTTGTGAACTAGAGTGAGTAGAGGAGAGTGTGTTGGGATTTTCTCTATGGTTCTTGGTTCTCAACACATGAGACAAGTGAACCATAGACTAAAAAGAGGGAGAGCAAGAGGAAGGAGATGAGAGCTCAAGAACACAAGAGAGAGAATGAAAATGATAGAAAAATGAGCAAGACTTTTCTCACTTGGCTCTCATAATCCAAAACCATCATCACAAAAATAGTAATCAAGTATTGTGTAAATGGTTTAAGTCAAAATGGCTATATCATTTCATGCACTCATATTTCACAAGAGAACAAGCAAGTAAAAAGTCTTTGCCATGAAATGATAGCCATTGTCATCATGATGGTCAACTAGTCCAACCTAGTCAACCGGTCAACAAAGTCAACAAGTCAACAAAGTCAACCCCTCAACAACCATGTCACCACAATACTTAATTAATATTATTGTTAATTACATACCATATTCTCATTAGGGTTGAGCAAAAAGTCAATAGTCAACAGTCAACGGTCAACAACCCTAATGAGAATCCTCTGCCTCTGTCTCTCCGTCAACTGTGCATACACACCCGCATTCGCGTTCCGAGGAACACGAATACATACTCGATAAAACCAATCCCAAAACGTACACTAGGATCTGGCTTAAACCAAAGCCCGCTAGTGTTAACTGTCCGGACACTGTACGTGCACAAGTGCACGGATGTGACCGGACCCTGTCGCAAAACTATGAGACCTGTCGCAAAACCATGCGATCTCTACTCTTTTGCCAAAAAGCGAATAGCTTTCTGTGTGGGACTCTAAAGACTCGACACTACGCTGGCAGTGGGTTTAACCACAGACCGCAAACGGCACTAGCTGTGCGTAACGGTCCCCAGGTAGATGCCGACAAGAAGACTGACGAGGTGAAACCCATCTGAACTCCTACTGAGCCTGAATGTGACAATCTCCGTACAATCCGGTCTGTTCGTCTGATACATCGCATGGCGGGCCTAGGGGGCGGTAAACATCAGTCCCCTAATAGCGGTACAAGTCGTGTCGGAGTGAAGCCCAATACACCCTGAGATAACACTGGAAGCCGACCAGTATATCTCGCTTGCCCTGGCCAGGGACTACTCGTGTAATGGCTCTCCTAGACACAGCGCGATGTCAACCCCCAATACCGGGAGAGACGAATCCTGTCTAACCGTCACTGCCTCCAAGTGCTTCGGGACTGCACCCAACTACTACCTGTTTGCACGACTCCTTTGAGCCATGGTAGGGTAGTAATCAAAGTACAGTGGGAACAAACTCGAGGCGAAGTGACAGTGTCAAGTCAGCGGACTAAGCTGTACTCATGTCACCTGGGAACTGATAACTGACGATAGGTATAATACCAACCGGTCAGTTCCCGACGAGTCCTGTCCAGTGAACTCGTAACCTAACGAGCACCCGCATACTATCTCCAGTACGACGTATTAACGGCTGTGGGACAGACCGTCTCCCATACTGGGATGAGAAACGCATGCGCTAGTCTACTCCGGAGTATCGATGCCCTGTCTCGATAGTCCTGCGACTAGGGACCTGCATAAGGATGTGCTTATAGATTACCCAGCCCCCACTAGTGTGACTGCCATCACAACGCTGGTAATCAAGCAAAGATCCTAAGGGCTCCACTAATGTGTATAGGTGATATACTAAAATAAACACAAGTACACATTGAAGTAGAAACAAACCAAGTAGCATACTACTATTTTGAGCAAGATTGTATATACAAGGCGAATATCCCAAGCTTCCATTAAGTAATATACAAACTAGTATGATACAGTAATGGCCTCTAGGGCATATACACTAACATTGACCACGATTGGAGATTAGATAAATGATTGATTTTGTAAAGGCTAGATATGAACGGAGTTCCATGTCGAGATAGGGGTTAAGAGTGGGAACCCTTTTTCCCTCCAGAAACCCTAATCTGCATGCATCACTATCGTTCTAGTTTTATATCTATTAAAGGATAAAACGAGTAATCTTTAATTAATCATCCATAACTACTAAATCCTAATGAACTACAAGCCCCCTTTTAATATTAAACTTACATCCGTAGTTAATCTAGATCTATATTTTGCTTCCGTGTTAAACGTAGATCTAGAACCTACAACCATTCTTTATTCTTCCTCCTTTCTTTCTCAACACGCCTAAAGTAAGAATAAAAGATTCAACGTTTTCCTGAGGACGACCCGTACTCATCTCGGTCTAGCTACACGCGACACCGTTATTGATTGCGGTTAACTACAAACACATAAACATAGATCAATCAAATGGCGTCGTTGCCGGGGATACGTGCGTAATTTTTTATTCTTACTATTTGTGTTGAGTTCTTATACGATCCATATCATAATTAAAACAAAACTGCAAATTGCATATTTAACGAATTGTGTGAATTTTGCATGGAGATCTGGAGTCTCGGACTTGAGGAAACAGAAAGACAGAGACATTCAAGGAGATCCAGAGGAGTACAGAAGGCCAGAGAGAAAAAATTCATCAATTGATCCCTCTCTCTTGCGGCGGATCCGCGGTAGAAGGAGCGTCTTGGCGGCGGAAGCGCGGCGGGGAAGAGAATCTAGGGTTCCAAAATTCTCTGGTAAGATTCTAACCTTTTTCCCTCTCCTCTCAAATCCAATAAAATATCTTTTCTGCAGGATTCTTTGCAAAATATCGCCGCTCAAAAATCTTTTTACAAGGTTTTGTGATTGGTTTTGTTTTGCATATTTTAATACGGACTTTAAGGGGCAAAGACCAAATACAGATTAGGTGGGGATTTCATCACCCTTCCTAAGCCCCACAAATCACAAACCGAGCATCTGCATCAACCCTACATTAATTTAAAAAATATCTAGACCAGACTCTAAGGATTGTCGCACTCAATAAGGACAGAGGAAGGTTGTGGGTAATCTATCGCTTATCCGCATTACTTTTGTGGTGTCTAGGCAAGTGTGTCTGAGGAAAGTGGTTACTTAATTAGGCCCACTACTTACGTAGTGGATACCTCCCACTTACCTGGCACTTACCTGGCTACAAGAGTAGTAAAGAGGTGGTAGAGGATTGATCCTGCGGCTTGTCCTTTGGAAGTCTAGGAGCGGTCTAGAGACTGGACCTAGGTAACCTTAGTTCTAGGGTTGTTTGTGCATTTTTGTATGATTTGTCTTAAGTCCCACTTTCTCAAAACAAACCAATTTTAGATCACACACACGCTGCCACTTGCACTAAACCCGCTTAGTGCATGCTCGGCTGGACACGGGATTCTAGTGCCCGTCTTGTCCGCGTTCCTGCTATCGACTCCGAAGTCGGTGCTCCTTCATCTTCTTTTCCCCCACCACCCACCACGACCGAGATGGACGGTACTCCATCAGATTATAACACCACGCTGCCACCGCCCGTAGGTGCACAGAATCCACCGTGCATCTCTCTCCAAGAGAGATGTTATCCTATCCGTGGTCCCCTTCCTACTTGTCTATCCATTCCACCAGCTAACAGGGATAATTTTGAAATTAAACCCCACTACATCAATCTGTTGCCCAAATTTCACAGGCTTGAGTCTGAAGACGCGTACGTTTTCATCACTAAATTCGAAAACGTATGCGCAATGATGGGTACTTCACAATTGACTGTGGATGCTATGCGCTTGCGTCTTCTCCCATTCACTCTGTGCGACTTGGCAGAAAAATGGCTTTATAATACTACCACACACTCTATCACTAATTGGGATGAATTCGTAATAACATTTCTTAAGAAGTTTTACCCAAACCATAAGACCACCCATATTAGGAGCGAGATCAACCAGTTCACCAAGCTTCCCAATGAACCATTTTGGAAGTGCTTTGAACGTTTCAAGGATATGCTTGTCCAATGTCCTCATCATGGAATACAAAGATGGAATTTATGCCGAATTATATATGAGGGCATTAATCCAGCGACAAAGCAGATACTTGAAATAATGTGTCAATGCAATTTCATGTCTAAAGATGACGGCGAAGCTTGGAAATATCTGGAAGACCTCGCTGAAAACACTTTGCAGTGGGAAAGCGTAAGACCACCTTCATCTAGGGGAGGTATTCACCAGCTTGATGTTTCCATCGCAGTGAAAGACGAAATGGCAGCGATACAGAATAAACTCGATGCTATTGAGAACAAATTCTCATCAATCTCCCTAAATCAGGTCACGCTTCACAAGACCGTCTGTGGTTTCTGTTCAGATCCTTCACACTTAATGGAAGAATGTCCTATGAATGCATCGTTTCAAACTAATGCTGCTTTTCAGCAGCGAGCTAGAAACGATCCTTATTCTTCAACGTACAATCAAGGATGGAGGAATCATCCTAACTTGCTTGGAACCAAAATCAAAATCAGTTCCAAAGCAATTATCAAAGACCTCCTCCACAGCAACCATAACCACAGAATCAGCTCCCCTTTCAGTCACAAAATTTTCAAAATCCGGCCAACACTTCTGTACCATAATTGGCCGGTACTGATAACTCTTCACTCGCACAAACTTTGGATATGTTTATGAAACATACCATTCAAATGTCGGCTGATATGAAGTCTTATATTGATACCATAAAGAAAGACTCCGCCTCCCACGGCGAAAGTATTAAATCAATAGAAAACCAACTTGCACAGTTGAACGCCGCAATGAGTGCGAGAGAGAAAGGGAAACTCCCATCTCAACCCCTACTGAATCCTGGCCATTCACAAAATCATAATGTGAATGCCGTTACTACGTTGAGATCAGGGAGAGTGCTGAATAACCGAGTGGGTAAGCAATATGATGATGTTAGTGACACCAATGATACCCCAGCTTCTTCTTCATCCCCTAATTCGTTTAGTCTCCCACCATCATCTGAGCCTATTCTCCGTTTTCCCCAAGGCTCGAACATCTCGCCCAATCTATCTAAGTCGATTCACACTCCAATTTTGGGATCGAATCCGTCCCCACAATCTTCTCCACAAATGTTGAACCCAAAGCTTATTGATCAAGCTCCATTTCCAAACAGATTAAGGGCCAACAGACCTAACCCACAAATGGAGAAGATTGTGGAAATGTTTAAGCAAGTTAGCGTGAATATTCCTCTCTTAGATGCTATTCAACAAGTCCCATCTTATGCAAGAATCCTTAAAGACTTGTGCACTAGGAAGAGAAAAACTCAAGTGCCTAAGAAGGTTTTCATGACGAGTAATGTTAGCACAGCTTTTACCCAGCAAATACCAAAGAAACGTAAGGACCCTGGCTGTCCTACAATCTCTATTTTTATTGGGGGTAAAAATATTAATCGTGCTTTACTCGATCTTGGCGCCAGCGTTAACTTGCTTTCTTATTCAGTATACGAGCAGTTAGGGATTGGAGAGTTGAAACCACATTGTACTCTCCAGATGGCGGACCGATCTATCACCAAACCACGAGGTGAACTAGAGGATGTGTTAATTAAAGTCGGGGAATTCATATTCCCTGTGGAATTTATTGTTTTAGACACACAGCCTGTGGCAAACCCACGCAATCAAATCCCGGTGATACTTGGTCGACCCTTCCTAGCAACTTCTAACGCTGTAATTAATTGTCGTAACGGTTCTATGAACTTATCCTTCGGGAAAATGACAATTGAGCTTAATATTTACAAGCTAGGAAGTCAACCATCGGAACCTTCTGCTCATTTGCTGGATGTTTGTTCCATCCACGAGATAGCTCCCGAAAGCTGCATGGATGAGAAACTTTGCTTTGATGATCTCGACAACACTAGTGAGACATCGTTTGATCTTGCACAACTTCATAGTGAGGATATGTTCAATGAGTCCGTCCCTGAGTTTGAATCAGTTGACTCATCGCAAAAGTCAGCAGCACTTTCCGAGTCAATATCCTATGCAAGTTTTGAACCTTTTAGGGAGTCCGAATATCATTCCCTTACCCCACCTTCTATTGTCTCTCCGCCGATACTTGATCTCAAACCGCTGCCTTCTCATCTTAAATATGCATATTTAGGTGAGAATGAGACTTTTCCAGTAATTATATCCGCCTCTCTAGCCTTAGAGCAAAAGAACGCACTTTTGGCAATGTTGAGATCGAATCGGGAAGCATTTAGTTGGACAATGGCTGACATCAAAGGGATTAGTCCCTTAATTGTTGAACATTATATACATCTGATGGATGAAGCCAAACCAACCCGAGACCCACAAAGACGGTTAAATCCCGTTATGAAGGAGGCGGTAAAGAAAGAAATCGTCAAATGCCTTGATAGTGGTATAATTTACCCTATATCTGATAGCCAATGGGTAAGTCCAATTCATGTGGTCCCTAAAAAGTCTGGCATCACGGTCATAACTAATGAGGCTAATGAGTTAATCCAAACACGCACCCAAACTGGGTGGCGCGTATTTATTGATTACAGAAAACTCAATGCCGCGATGAGGAAAGATCACTTCCCTCTACCTTTCATTGACCAGATGTTATAACGATTAGCTGGACACGAATACTATTGTTTCTTGGACGGATACTCTGGCTATAACCAGGTCCCCATCGCCGAAAAGGATCAAGATAAAACCACATTTACTTGTCCTTTCGGTACTTGCTTATAGACGCATGCCCTTTGGGTTATGCAACGCTCCCGCTACATTTCAGCGGTGTATGATGGGGATATTCTCAGATATGGTGGAGAATTTTCTGGAAATTTTTATGGACGATTTCTCCATTTTTGGGGACTCCTTTAAGGACTGCCTTCGTAATCTTGACGCGGTTCTTACCCGCTGTAAGGATAAGAACTTGACTTTGAATTGGGAAAAATGCCATTTTATGGTCCGAGAAGGTATTGTCCATAGACATATAATTTCACGAAAAGACATTGAGGTTGACAGAGCAAAAATTGATGTCATTCATAACCTCCCTCGTCCCAAATGCGTCAAAGATATACGATCCTTCCTTGGCCATGCAGGATATTATAGGAGATTCATTAAGGACTTTAGCAAAATTGCTAGACCCTTAACTCTTCTATTGGCCAAGAATACTACATTTCACTTCGATTCAGATTGTGAGGCTGCTTTTGAATCGCTTAAAGGATCACTCACTACAGCCCCCGTTCTATCATCTCCGGACTGGAACCACCCGTTCGAGCTTATGTGTGATGCATCAGATTTTTCTATTGGTGCGGTCTTAGGACAGCACATTGATAAGATGCCACACGTAATTTACTATGCAAGTAGGACCTTGAATGATGCACAAATAAATTACACAACTACCGAGAAAGAACTCTTGGCAGTTGTATTTGCATTAGAGAAATTCAGGCCCTACTTGATTGGCTCGCCAATTGTGGTTTACACAGATCATTCCGCCCTACAACATCTTTTATCGAAGAAGGATGCTAAAGCCAAGATAATACGTTGGATCCTATTGTTACAAGAATTTGATCTTGTCATCCGAGATAAGAGTGGATGTGAAAACGTTGTAGCCGACCATCTTTCACGCATCAATTCTTCGCCAACTTTGACCGTGCCGATAAATGACTCATTTCCTGACGAACAGCTCTTGAGTGTATCCTACGAACCTTGGTACGTGGATATCGTGAACTATCTTACGACGGGACTTATTTCTAGCGATTGGTCGAAACAAGACAAACTTCGATTTCTTTCCCAAGTAAAATATTTTTACTGGGATGAACCTTATCTGTTTAAGTATTGTTCCGATCAAATCATTCACAGGTGTGTCCCTAACGATGAATTCAAGAGTGTGTTATCATTTTGTCATGATCAGGCATGCGGCGGTCATTTTGGTCCTCGAAAAACGGCGGAGAAAGTTTTGCAATGTGGTTTTTATTGGCCAACATTATTTAAAGATGCATATGAACATTGCAAAACTTGTCCGTGATGTCAGCATTTGGGTCGGATTTCATGAAGAAATGAGATGCCGCTCCAACCTATATTGGTTGTGGAAATATTCGATGTTTGGGGTATTGATTTTATGGGCCCTTTTCCCAATTCTTTTGGGAATTTATATATCTTGTTAGCGGTTGATTATGTCTCGAAATGGGTCGAAGCAATACCGTGTCGCACTAATGACAACAAAGTTGTCATTAAGTTCCTTAAAGAAAATATATTTTCGTGATTCGGACACCCTCACGCTATAATTAGCGACAACGGGACACATTTCTGTAATCGGTCTTTCGAGACCTTGATGCGGAAATATTCAATCACTCACAAACTTTCTATGCCCTATCATCCCCAAATAAGCAAGCAGGCTGAGATCTCAAATAGGCAGATCAAACAAATTTTGGAGAAGGCGGTTTCTAAAAACCGTAATGATTGGTCAACCAAATTGACGGAAGCTCTTTGGGCATTCCGCACCGCTTATAAGACCGATCTTGGTATGTCTCCATACCGCCTAGTGTTTGGGAAGGCATGCCACCTTCCTGTCGAGATCGAACATAAAGCAATGTGGGCTATTAAAGAGCTTAACTTCGATTTTGATCATGCAGGCAGCTATCGGAAGCTGCAATTGAATGAGCTAAGCAAACTCCGCGATGAAGCTTACGATAATGCGGTGATTGTAAAGAACAGGACTAAAGTGTTCCACGATAAAAATCTTTTTAGAAAAACTTTCACATCGGGGCAACAAGTCCTTCTTTACGATTCCCGTCTCCATCTTCATCCGGGAAAGCTTAAATCTCATTCGAAAGGACCTTTTGTCGTGCGGTATGTACACCCGCACGGGGCAGTAGAAGTTGAAAATTTGAAAAACGGTTCAATTTTTAAAGTAAATGGGCATAGATTAAAACCGTATTTCTCTGCTGACCCCGTGGAGGAGCTCCTGTTTTTACAGGAGCCGCTTTTTCAGAACTGAATTTCCTCCGCCTCACCTCCATGTTTTGGTAACATTTTCTCATTTTAAGAATGGAGGTGAGTGAAGATGGACTTAACTGAATATCTGTGCGTGCCAAAGAACAAGTTTGGGGTAGTTTTCATTTAAACTATTATTTTACCCCTTTTATCTCTCCCCAGGTATACAAGTCCATGCTCTCAAAAGGCAACATCAGTGAGGACACTGCTGAAAACAGGTTTGGGGGGTTTGTATTCACTGAATTATCTTTGACACTGGGCATTCAAAAAAAAATTTTAACAAAAGAGTAGAAAGTGAAAAATTATATTTAAAAGATAGGAATAGTTTAAGAAAACCAAGAAAATTAGAAGTTTTCTTAAACGAACTGGTAATAAGTAGTTATGAGCTGTTGTCCCAAGGGTTAGTAAGATGAAGGAAGTCACTAATCTAAGGATAAAAATAAGTCTGAAAAATAGTTCCTATTCTGGAAGCCAAATATTTGAATGTTGATACCCTACTATACGCACTTGTTCCTATTCTAGAAGCCAAATATTTGAGTGTTGATTCCCTACTATACGCACTTACATACGTCTTTAAACTCGGGATAGTAGAGGATACCTTGAAATGCTCTTATCTAAAAGCCAAAGTATGAAGGAAATAAAAAAAATGAATAAAATATAAAATGGTGAAGAAAAATGAACACTGGTTTTGTTATCGCCAAGGCAGCAATGAAAAAAATATAGCAAGGGTGCTTCATCACCTAGTGCCTTAGACCAACTGGTTTGGGAGTCACTGCTAAGCCTTAGGTGGTGCAAGACGAGGAAAATACTATCACCTATTCAGCAAGCACATAAGTAATCGGTCGGTTAGTACCTCAAGAAGTATTAACGGTCGCATGAAAATGTGTGAGCAAATCCATAAATATTCATCAAATTAAAAAGTACTGAGGTAGATGGACAAGAGTATGATAGCTTGAATTGAATTCTCCGAGTGTAGGGATGTTCTATTCACACACGTAGGGGTATATGATCGATGTTTGGATGAAAGGTAGGAATGAAAAATAAAGACGATGTTTTATTGAGGGATGATGTGATTTCTAACATTTTTTTCATGACTATTAAGATAGGGCTCATGACAACTGAAAAGCTAGTGTAGTTGGAAACTCTAAATTTTCAAAGTATTTCTTTTATGGTTCTTATCTTTTTATGTAAATTTCACCATCTCTCTTTTATTATAAGGATTTTGTGGGTGTAATCCGCTGAAAACCCTCAGGAGACAACACTCCTCCTACGAGGGACACCTAGGGGTTTAACGGCTTGTTGCATGTGCTTAGTGCAATCGTGTTTGCCTACGAAAGTGTACTTAGTTTTCTCCTTTCTTTTTCTCCTTCTCTTGAATAAACTAGTTTGCTCGGGACGATCAAAGATGGGTTTGGGGGTATTTGTTCAGTTGATAAAACTGCACATTTATTATGACATTTTTCCTACTATTTCTATATTAGAAAAGGTGTTTATTAAAATATATGATACATATGAGGGTTTATCTGTAAAAATACTATTTTCATGTGTTGATATATTATAATTAACATTTGGTAGGAAAATGTATGCAAAAATACCATTAACCAAATCTTAATGTTGAAATTAATATCTCAATAAAACAAACTCTACTAATATTAGTTGTTGAGTTGTTGTGCAGAATTTTCAGGGCTAAAATCAAGAGAATCAAAGTTGTTAAGAGCAAACCTGCCTAATTAAGAAAGCAAACTAAGAAATCAAGTCTGGCATAAACAAAGAAAAGATTTCTAGTTTCCAAAGATTCCAAAGATCGCCACATGTCATATGGGTGAAGCCCCAAAAAAATCATAAAATGATCCTCCTACTTGGCCGCGGATCCACGGTCAAACCCCCCTATTGGCCGCGGATCCACCGCGTGCCAGAAGGTTTGTGAGCTGGGATTTTATGGTTTGGATCTTAATCTCTAGCTTCCAATTTAGGAAGCTAGGGTTCTGGTTTTAAGACTATAAATAAAGACCGAGAGCCTCTTGGAAAAATCATCAAGTCGACGCGATCACGAAGTCCAAGATGACTCACGCATCCAGGCTGATCATCAACGGTTCATCTACCTCCTTAGAAGAGATCGAGAAGCAAACTTGTATTTGTAATCATTTTCTAAGAAAACAAAGTGTAAATGAATTTTGTTGATTAATAAAGGTAGTTCTTTTTCTTATTCTATTTCTTTGTAGTTTCAATATGATTTCTCTCTCCATCTCTTCTTCTCCCAACATGCGCGAGTAATTCTCCGCTTGTTAGGGTTCGTAGGATTAGGGTAGATTAATTGATGATGAAGATCCTTAAACTCTTTTTACATCCTATAAAGTTTATAAACTTTACCAAAAGAATCATTAACATCCTAATCGGGCGCACTACCAATTTATTGCTAGTCTTGACCACGATTGGAGATTAGATAAATGATTGTTTTGGTAAAGGCTAGATATGAACGGAGTTCCATGTCGAGATAGGGGTTAAGAGTGGGAACCCTTTTTCCCTCCAGAAACCCTAATCTACAAGCATCTCTGTCGTTCTAGTTTTAAATCTATTAAAGGATAAAAAGAGTAATCTTTAATTGATCATCCATAACTACTAAATCCTAATGAACCCTACAAGCCCCCTTTTAATATTAAACTTACATCCGTAGTTAATCTAGATCTATATTTTGCATCCGTGTTAAACGTAGATATAGAACCTACAACCATTCTTTATTCTTCATCCTTTCTTTCTCAACACGCCTAAAATAAGAATAAAAGATTCAACGTTTCCCTGAGGACGACCCATACTCATCTCGGTCTAGCTACACGCGACACCGTTATTGATTGCGATTAACTACAAACACATAAACATAGATCAATCAACTGCTCTGTGCCCGTTGTCTGACGCACAGCGCCAAATACGCCACGTGCTCCTCACCTGTGCGCTACATCCCAAGAAGCGCTCTGCGCTCATTATCTGGCGCACAGCGTTAAGCGCGCCACGTACTCCCTACGTGTGCGCTATTTCACAAGAAGAGCTCTGCGCTCATTGACTGGCGCTCAGCGCCAAGCGCGCCACGTGCTCCCCATGTGTGTGCTATTTCATAAGAAGCGCTCTGCGCTCATTGTCTGGCGCACAACGCCAAACGCGCCACGTGCTCCCCACGTGTGCGCTACTTAACAGAAGCACTCTGCGCTCATTGACTGGCGCTCAACGCCAAGCACACCACATGCACCTCACGTGTGCGCTACTTAACAGAAGTGCTTTGAGCTTATTGACTGGCGCTCGGCGTCAAGCGCACCACATGCTCCTCACGTGTGCGCTAAGAGAACATAAACTGTTTTATAAATAAAGCCCCAGAGCTATAATGAGTGCTTAGCACTCAATAAAAGACAAAAAGATGGTCAGAACCCAAACCAATGCTCTGCATTGTTAAATGTTCAACATTTTAACTAAATGGGCCAAGCCCAAGTTGGCCACAGATCCCTAATTCAGATTAATTGAGCTCATATGCTCATAAATCTTTGATCTTAGTCCCAAATTGGACTGCAGATTTCCCAACCAATATTGGTTCAAGGGTACATCTCTTCACTCCTCTAATATTTGTCGTTGTAATCCTTCAACGTCTTCAGAGAGGTAACGGGTCCCGACAACCAGACATTCCACGGTCTGTGAGGTCCTTAAACTCATGGACTATGACGTCCTTAAACTTTATGGAATGTGGGGTCCTTAAACTTTATAGACTATGATGTCTCTAAACTACCATGGACTGTGAGGTCCTTAAACTCATAGATTATGATGTCTTTAAACTGTACAGACTATGATGTCTTTAAACTGTACAGACTATGATGTCCTTAAACTCCACGGACTATGATGTCCTTAAAATTCTGGACCATAAAGTCCCTAAACTGAAACAATAGAGCCCAAATGCTCTTTTGTTGGATCTAAATGATCCTGTTAAGTAGATCTTAGTCTAAAATTAGACTAACGTATTCTTAAAAACGTTTAAGTTAATCTTGATCTCAATGAGATTAACGATCCTTAAATCCAAGCCAAACCCAAATCTAAGAAAATACGGATTTGTACTAATCCACGCCCTATGGACAACAACATAAATTAGTCTCCGTATACAATCCACGGGCAACCAAAAACGAAACAAACACCCATGACACGAAGTGACCATCTGGAAAAGGAGAAAGTGGTTACCGCGATACAGTAGCGTAATTAACTGCAGGGGCTTATGCCTGTAGGGAAGAGCATCCCCACAATCAAAAACCCCTCAACGAGGGGGAATCTGACGAAGTCTGCTACATCGGCCGCATCCGTTTAAACCTTCGATACATGGTGTCATAAATCAACCTGGCATCTTCGGAGAGGTGGACGGATATGTTAGTGTATATGCCCTAGAGGCCATTACTGTATCATACTAGTTTGTATATTACTTGATGGAAGCTTAGGATATTCACAGTTTTATAGACAATCTTGCTCAAAATGGTAGTATGCTACTTGGTTTGTTTCTACTTTAATGTATACATGTGTTTCTTTTAGCATATCGCCTATACACATTAGTGGAGCCCTTAGGATCTTTGCTTGATTACCAGCGTTATGATGGCAGTCACACTAGTGGGGGCTGGGTAATCTACAAGCACATCCTTATACAGGTCCCTAGTCGTAGGTTTATCGAGACGGGGCATCGATACTCCGGAGTAGACTAGCGTATGCGCTTCTCATCCCAGCAGGAGAGATGGCCTGTCCCACAACCATTAGTACGTCGTACTTGAGATAGTATGCGGGTGCTCGTTAGGTTACGAGCACACT
The DNA here is from genome assembly GCA_030015575.1 of Agapanthus africanus. Taxonomy (NCBI): domain Eukaryota; kingdom Viridiplantae; phylum Streptophyta; class Magnoliopsida; order Asparagales; family Amaryllidaceae; genus Agapanthus; species Agapanthus africanus. The sequence goes on along the minus strand of CM057349.1, from coordinate 369,353,582 downwards.
GGACAAGACTCGTCGGGAACTGTTGGTTGGTATTATACCTATCGTCAGTTATCAGTTTCCAGGTGACATGAGTACAGCTTAGTCCGTTGACTTAACACTGTCACTTCGCCTCGAGTGTGTTCCCACTGTTCTTAGATTGCTACCCTACCCGTCTGAAAGGAGTCGTGCAAACAGGTAGCAGTTGGGTGCAGTCCCGAAGCACTTGGAGGCAGTGACGGTTAGACAGGATTCGTCTCTCCCGGTATTGGGGGTTAATATCGCGCTGTGTTTAGAAGAGCCATTACACAAAGTCCCTGGCCAGGGCTAGTGAGATATACTGGTAGCGTTTCCAGTGTTATCTCAGGGTGTTCTGGGCTACACTCCGACATAACTTGTACCGCTATTAGGGGACTGACGTTTACCGCCCCCCTAGGCCCGCCATGCGATACTCTTAGATGAACAGACTGGACTGTACGGAGATTGTCACATACAGGCTCAGTAGGAGTTCAGATGGGTTCGCCTCATCAGTCTTCTTATCGGCATCTACCTGGGGACCGTTACGTACAGCTAGTGCCGCTTGCGGTCTGTGGTTAAACCCACTGCCAGCGTAGTGTCGAGTCTTTAGAGTCCTACACAGAGGGTTATTCGCCTTTGGGCAAAACAGAGTAGAGGTCGCATGGTTTTCCGACGGGGTTCGTTCACATCCGCGCACTTGTGCACATTTGGTGTCCGGACAGTTATTACTAGCGGGCTTTGGTTTAAGCCAGATCTTAGTATATGTTTTGGGGTTGGTTTTATCTCATTGTATTCGTGTTCCTCGGAACATGGATGCGGGTGTGTATGCACAGTTGACTGAGGCAGAGGCAGAGGATTCTCATTAGGGTTGATGACTGTTGTCTTTTTCCAAACCCTAATGAATATGTGAAATGTGATTATTGATATTAATTAAAGATAATTATGTTATGGTTAGGGTTGTTGACCATTTGACTATGGTTGACTTGTTGACCCAAGTTGACATATTGACCATCATCATTTCACATGAAAGATGCTCTTTGATTCTTGCAAAATTCATTAATGTGAAATGATAATGGTCATTTCAAGTTAACCATCACCATTATCTTTGATTAATCATTTAATTATCATAATTCACATATATGTGATATGGTTGCAAAATTCTTTTCATTCTCTCATCCTCTTCCTCTCTCTCAAGGCGAAAATCTCTCATGAGTTGAGAACCATTTGCCATTGAGATAAAACACCAAAATCACTCTCTACTCATCCTAAGGTTTAAGGTTTAGCAAACCTAACACTTTAGTTACCTCAAGTTTGAGGAAGGAGCTCAAGGTAGAGGCCCTCGGGTGGATCTTTCTTCGGCAAGAGAAGGCGACGAGGAGGAACCTTTCAACCCACTCCAAGGAGAAGAAGAGAAGGAGTTCAAGACTAGGTATAAACCTCTAACCGAGTAGGTAAAGCTTGTAGTTAGTTTCTAGTGTGTTTTTTAGCAAAGATCCGGTTTCTAGTCTATGTTACCCTAGCCCTAAAAATTGTTTTTTTTACCGTTTCCGCAACCCCGAAAGGACCAGGACAGGTAACGTGGACTTACAGTGGTATCAGAGACTAGTTAAACACATACTAGCATGTTAGCAAAGTATCTAGAATTTCGATCGGAGAAAACCCGCAAAACACGCCAAAAATGTGAACTTTCTGCCGATTTCTAGATCTGTTCAAAAAATAATTTAACATACACTAAAAATCGGCTCAGGGTTTTTAAAGAACACTGAAGAAAAACGGCCCACTGACTCGGTCAAAGCGCCGCAGAACCGCGGCAAGAACATGCTTCTTGCCGCGGATCCGCGGCCGAGTTGACTCGGCCGGGGATCGTTTTTCCTGCAGTGTTCTTAGAATGGTGTTTTGGGATTTTTAGAATAGTTTGTTTCTATGCAGTATTTCCAGAGAACAAATTTGTTTTTAGGGTGGTTACAAATCCGTATTTTGATCGAACTTCTATAGACTTTTGCTAATGGGTTTTATCTGTGATGTGATATATGTATTGAACGTCTGCTAATCGCTATACGTCGATTAGTGGGCGTTATACATATCTGTGATCTGTAATGTTGATGGTTTGTGTATATGAATTCGTTGGATTGTCGCGAATGAATAGCCGGGGGGTTGTGAGATGAGAGTTTTCTTTATCTTTCATTCATGTAACATGTAAATTGATGTAATATTATTTGTATGGCTGCACATCCGGGATGAGGTTGTAGCCGCCATTGTATAATTTTTTTTTACTGTTTTTGCTCCTAGGATAGACCCAAGGTGGGGTGCACAAACTACCGGGTACCTCGAAATGCCGAGTGGCCTACTCACGTTGTTGAGGGAGGTTGCTTCACTTCGGGTACTTGGCGGGTAGTTTGCCGCACCCGTTGGGGTCTAGGATAAGGTATTGGCTACTCATCGCGACCGTGTAATCCGTCTTTCGTTGCAGGCTCAAACGAAACGCGGATTCCTAGTATATCCAATGTTTTCATCTGTGATCTGGAATGGCTATCATTGCATCTGACGAATGTTTATATCTATATATGATATCTAGTAGGCGTTGCTTATGTTTTGCATCCGCGCTAGTCTATCCCCCGCTCTGTCGTTAGTTAAGTAACCTAACGGGTGATGACAGGGCCCCGTGGCGAATGCGGATAGCATAAGCGTACGTCATATTTTCGTTGTTTTCTGCAATGGTAGGATTAATTGATGGGACGCATTAAATTAATGCAAGAAAATAAACCAAAGTTAAAGTCGTTGGAACAATTTCAAAACCACTCGGTTTCTTTTCAAAACAACTTTTAAACGCGGAGCTTAAACCACTCCTTTTTAAAAGCTATCTCGTTCCTTCGATTATATCAAGTTCACTACGTTCACGGTTTCGCCAAAACCATTCGTAGCCCTCCGTCATTTCATATGGATAGTCAATAGTATTCAAGCTGTGTTTGTTGGCCAAAGTCAAGGCAAAGTGATTGGTAACTATTGGATGTTCATGTGTAGCATAGATAAATGCGTTGGTTTGGGACAGTCGTACTGTCTTGTTGGCCAAAGTCAAGGGTAGGTATGGGTGGGTTCAAATTAACCTGGAAAATGACGGGTAGAACTTGACATGTGACTTATGATTTGTTGGCCAAAGTCAAGGTCATAAGAGCATGGGGAAAAAATCCACATCGGGAGTTTCTAAAGAAACTGAAACTTGCTAGTGCTGCATACCATTTGGAGTGTGATGATTCTGGTAGGATTCCTTCAGTTTTATCACACGATGATATTTGGATCCCGATCCTACTGTGAGTATATGCTACTTCTCAGAAACTTTCTCACTTAACGATCAATGCTATAAACCAAGTAGGTGTCTAGAAAGGTGTTAGCGGGGCTACGCCCACAGGGAAAAGAGGTTATTTAATTAAGGAACTTCACGAAAGCGTTGAAAAACCTCCCTCGAAGTACCAACACAGGCCTGGCTGAACGGTTAAGCAAGTATTGTACGGTGAGATTGATCCCGACTAATTCTTCTTTTTTGGTTTGAGGAAGGATTCGAGAGACAATGGGAGCCATCCTGTTTAGACAAACTAAAAATCACTCTAAACTTGCAAGAGTATCATGCTAAAGTGTTTCTTCTCTCTCTCCTAATTGCAGCGACCAAGCATCATGACCGGACTTAAGTTATTACTAGATAAAACATACTGACAGGGCCAAACTACAAAGATTGGCTCAGGAATGTCAAAATGGCAATCACTTATGACAAGTTGGGGTATCTCCTTACCACCACGGCTCCCCCTGTCCCAGGTCCTCAATCCAGCGTCGCGGATAAGGAAATCCGTAAGACCTGGGAGATTGATTGCGCGAAGGCTAAGTGCCTCGTGCTTGCCTCTATGGACGATGAACATCAGAGGAGGCACAAGAATATGGACCTTGAATCCATATTTCTTCATACTAAGGATCTGTATGGAGAGCAATCCCGTATCGCAAGATACAAAGTCTCGAAAAAGTTGTTTTCGGCGAGATTGGCCATCGGATCATCCATAGCGGAACACGTGCTTAAGATAATTGGCTACATTGAAGAGCTCGCGGACCTTGGGACCACGTTAGAGAACGAGCTCTACACTGACTTGATTCTCCAGTCCCTTCCTTCCACTTACGCCCAGTTTATCCTGAACTTCAACATGTAAGGAAAGGAAGTTGAACTTTCAGAACTCCTGAACATGATGAGGAGTGCAGAGGGCACCCTACAGAAAGGTAAGGAAACATCCACTTTGTTTGTTGGAGGACCTTCTTCTTCTAGGTCCAAGGTGAAAGCCAAGGGAAAGAAGAAGAAAACCCCCACCAAACTAAGGGGCGGTGTTAGTAAAGTGGAAACGAAGGGAAAGGCAAAAGCAACAAAGGTAGCGGGAAAGCTTGTGGGAAAGGAAGAGTGCTTTTACTGTCACAAGAGTGGACACTGGAAAAAGGATTGCAGGGCTTGAAAGGCCAGAAACCAGGACCCGAAGCAAGTTGTGGCTTCGGCTTCAGGTGTGTATGTTATTGAAAACTGTCTATTAAAAAACTCTACTTCCTGGGTATTGGATACCGGATCAGGGTCTTATATCTGTAATTCTTTGCAGGCACTGAGAAAGCGTAGGGTTTTGAAGGCAGGTGATATGACCCTCAGAGTTGCAAACGGAGCTAGCATGGATGCTGAGGCCGTGGGGGACTATCACGTGGGATTGTCAGATGGACATGTTTTGGTTTTACGTGATTGTTTTTTTGTACCCAGTTCAACTTGTAATATCATATCTGTATCTTTAATTTCTAAAGATGGTTATGATTTTGCATTTGTAAGCAATATTTTAAACATTCACCTTAATCATGTTCTGATTGAGTCGGGTACATTAAACAATGGTATATACGTATTGAACCAACCACAGATTTTCAATGTCCAGAATACACACAAAAGAAAGTCTCCAGAAATAAATCATGCTTTCTTATGGCATTGTAGACTGGGTCACATCAATAAGAGAAGGTTGACTAAGTTACATACAGAAGGATATTTGGATCCGTTCGAATATCAGTCATATGCAACTTGTCAATCATGTCTCAAAGGAAAGATGACAAAGACTCCGTTCACTGGACACGGAGCAAGAGCGAGCGAGCTCTTGGGACTCGTACACAGCGATGTATGCGGTCCAATGTCTACACATGCGCGAAGTGGTTATTCTTACTTCATTACTTTTACGGATGATTTTTCAAGGTACGGATATATCTTCTTGATGAAACATAAATCTGAAGCCTTTGAAAAATTCCAGGAATACAAGAATGAAGTAGAAAAACAAACAGGCAAAAGTATCAAGACACTGAGATCTGATCGAGGTAGTGAATACTTGAGTGCCGAGTTCCTGGGTAACCTAAAAGAGAATGGAATTCTCTCTCAACTTACTCCTCCATACACCCCACAATATAATGGTGTATCGGAGAGAAGGAACCGAACCCTATTGGATATGGTACGTTCTATGATGAGTAATGCTGAGTTGCCGCGATCATTCTGGGGATATGCACTAAAATCAGCTGCATATCTTTTGAACCGAGTTCCAACTAAAACTGTGCCTACCACACCATATCAGATATGGAGTGGGAAGAAACCCTATCTTAAGCACATTAAGACATGGGGATGTCCAGCTTTTGTCAAAAAGCAGCATGCGGACAAACTCGAGGCATGCTCAGTACAGTGTAAGTTTGTGGGATATCCAAAGAACTCCAAGGGATATTTCTTCTATTGCACAGAGGAACAAAAGGTTTTTGTTTATCGTCATGCCTGCTTCTTGGAAACTGAATTTTTGGACAATCAGATAAGTGGGAGTGCAATAGAACTGGAAGAAATTCCAGAACCACAAGCTATTACTGAAAGCTTAGTAGAACCAGAGGGTTCGAAAGAACACGACATTCCTGCGCCGCTCCGCAGAAGTAGTAGGCAGTCTCATCCTCCCGAGAGATACTACGGTTTTCTCACAGACGGGGATAGAGAGGATTGCATCATTGATAATGATGAGCCGACTAGCTTCCAGTAGGCTATTCAGAGGTTGACTCGGTAAAATGGCTGGATGCAATGCGGACCGAAATGGAGTCCATGTACACCAACAAAGTATGGATTTTGGACGTTGCTCCAGAAGGGGTAAAACCCGTAGGCAGCAAATGGATCTTCAAAAGGAAGATTGGTGTAGATGGGCAGGTTGAGACCTATAAGGCTAGACTTGTTGCAAAGAGTTTTCGTCAAAGACCTGGTTTGGACTATGACGAAACCTTTTCTCCAGTGGCTATGCTCAAATCCATTCGGATCCTTCTTGCCATTGCTACCTTCCACGATTATGAGATTTGGCAGATGGACGTAAAGACCGCTTTTCTAAATGGAAATTTAGAGGAGTGTGTCTATATGGACCAGCCAGAGGGTTTCATTCAGAGTGGGAGCAGCGGGAAAGTGTGCAAGTTGCTTAAGTCCATTTATAGACTAAAGCAGGTATCGCGGAGTTGGAACATCTGCTTTGATGAGACGGTCAAAGAATTTGGCTTTATCAAAAATCCAGATGAACCATGCATCTATAGTAAAATTGTAGCACGAATTTTCGTATTCCTCGTTTTATACGTGGATGACATTCTCTTGATAGGAAATGACATTCCTATGCTGCAATCTGTCAAAGGGTTCTTGTCACACAGGTTCTCTATGAAAGACATGGGTGATGCCTCTTACATTCTGGGGATCCGGATCTATCGTGATAGGTCCAAGAGGATATTAGGACTCTCACAGTCCAGGTACATCGACACCATACTGAAAAGATTCAGTATGGAAGATTCCAAGCGCGGTAATTTACCGGCTTGTCACGGGATCACCCTCTCCAAAGAGATGTCTCCCAAGACTGATTTGGAAAGGGATCGCATGTCTATTATACCCTACGCCTCTGCGGTAGGCTCTATAATGTATGCGATGTTGTGTACCAGACCGGATGTAGCTTATGCACTGAATGTGGTAAGCCGGTATCAGTCAAAACCTGGGGAGAAGCACTGGATAGCGGTAAAGAACATTCTCAAATACCTGAGAAGGACTAAGGAGATGTTCTTGGTGTATGGCGGAAAAGACCTCCAGATCGAGGCCTTTGCTGACTCCAGCTTCCAGAGTGACAAGGATGACTCTAAGTCCATGTCGGGTTATGTCTTTACCCTCAATGGAGGGGCGGTGTGTTGGAAGAGTTCCAAACAGGAAACTTTTGCTGATTCGACGATGGAAGTGGAATATATCGCTGCATCTGATGCCGCAAAAGAAGCCGTCTGGATGAGGAAGTTCTTGACAGAACTTCAGGTGGTTCCGTCCATTGTTGATCCAATACCTCTATATTGCGACAACAACGAGGCTATAGCTTTAGCGAAGGAACCCAGGTGCCATCAGAAGTCCAGACACATCTTGAGGCGGTATCACCTGATCAGGGAGATCGTGGATCGCCGGGAGATCGAGGTTTGGAGGGTCGCTTCAGAAGATAACACTGCAGATCCATTCACGAAGGCCTTACCCCAGACTCAGTTCGAGCGGCTGATCGAGATGATAGGTCTTCGATACGCCAGTACATGGCCTTAGGGCAAGTGGGAGATTGTTAGTGTATATGCCCTAGAGGCCATTACTGTATCATACTAGTTTGTATATTACTTGATGGAAGATTGGGATATTCACAGTTGTATAGACAATCTTGCTCAAAATGGTAGTATGCTACTTGGTTTGTTTCTACTTTAATGTGTACATGTGTTTCTTTTAGCATATCGCCTATACACATTAGTGGAGCCCTTAGGATCTTTGCTTGATTACCAGCGTTGTAATGGCAGTCACACTAGTGGGGGCTGGGTAATCTACAAGCACATCCTTATACAGGTCCCTAGTCGTAGGATTATCGAGATGGGGCATCGATACTCCGGAGTAGACTAGCGTATGCGTTTCTCATCCTAGCAGGGAAGATGGTCTGTCCCACAGCCATTAGTACGTCGTACTTGAGATAGTATGCGGGTGCTCGTTAGGTTACGAGTACACTGGACAGGACTCGTCAGGAACTGTTGGTTGGTATAATACCTATCGTCAGTTATCAGTTTCCAGGTGACATGAGTACAGCTTAGTCCATTGACTTGACACTGTCACTTCACCTCGAGTGTGTTCCCACTGTTCTTAGATTACTACCCTACCCGTCTCAAAGGAGTCGTGCAAACAGGTAGCAGTTGGGTGCAGTCCCGAAGCACTTGGAGGCAGTGACGGTTAGACGGGATTCGTCTCTCCCGGTATTGGGGGTTGATATCGCGCTGTGTCTAGGAGAGCCATTACAAAAAGTCCCTGGCCAGGGCTAGTGAGATATACTGGTAGCGTTTCCAGTGTTATCTCAGGGTGTTCTGGGCTACACTCCGACACGACTTGTACCGCTATTAGGGGACTGACGTTTACCGCCCCCCTAGGCCCGCCATGCGATACTCTTAGACGAACAGACCGGACTGTACGGAGATTGTCACATACAGGCTTAGTAGGAGTTCGGATGGGTTCACCTCATCAGTCTTCTTATCGGCATCTACCTGGGGACCGTTACATACAGCTAGTGCCGCTTGCGGTCTGTGGTTAAACCCACTGCCAGCGTAGTGTCGAGTCTTTAGAGTCCCACACAGAGGGTTATTCGCCTTTGGGCAAAACAGAGTAGAGGTCGAATGGTTTTGTGACGGGGTTCGTTCACATCCGCGCACTTATGCACGTTTGGTGTCCGGACAGTTATTACTAGCGGGCTTTAGTTTAAGCCAGATCCTAGTATATGTTTTGGGATTGGTTTTATCTCATTGTATTCGTGTTCCTCGGAACATGGATGCGGGTGTGTATGCACAGTTGACTGAGACAGAGGCAGAGGATTCTCATTAGGGTTGATGACTGTTGTCTTTTTCCAAACCCTAACGAATATGTGAAATGTGATTATTGATATTAATTAAAGATAATTGTGTTATGGTTAGGGTTGTTGACCATTTGACTATGGTTGACTTGTTGACCCAAGTTGACATATTGACCATCATCATTTCACATGAAAGATGCTCTTTGATTCTTGCAAAATTCATTAATGTGAAATGATAATGGTCATTTCAAGTTAACCATCACTATTATCTTTGATTAATTATTTAATTATCATAATTCACATATATGTGATATGGTTGCAAAATTCTTTTCATTCTCTCATTCTCATTCTCTCTCATCCTCTTCCTCTCTCTCAAGGCAAAAATCTCTCATGAGTTGAGAACCATTTGCCATTGAGATAAAACACCAAAATCACTCTCTACTCATCCTAAGGTTTAAGGTTTAGCAAACCTAACACTTTAGTTACCTCAAGTTTGAGGAAGGAGCTCAAGGTAGAGGCCCTCGGGTGGATCTTTCTTCGGCAAGAGAAGGCGACGAGGAGGAACCTTTCAACCCAGTCCAAGGAGAAGAAGTGAAGGAGTTCAAGACTAGGTATAACTCTCTAACCGAGTAGGTAAAGCTTGTAGTTAGTTTCTAGTGTGTTGTTTACCAAAGATCCGGTTTCTAGTCCATATTACCCTAGCCCTAAAAATTGTTTTTTTTTACCGTTTCCGCAACCCCGAAAGGACCGGGACAGGTAACGTGGACTTACAGGATAGCACCAAATAGCATCTGCCCCTAAAATTCAGGCCGGACTCCCCAACGTCCCGGTCGCGTCTTTCGGTGGAGAACATCCCATCAGATATCCAGAAATATTCTAAGACAGGTATTGCTAATTTCGGGAGATGGCATTCTCCGCGAACTTGAGATAAAGAGAGACATGGAAAGAATCATTAGAGCGGATCCACTCACTGAGGCTATTTCTCGAACGCAATAGTTTTACAAAGGAGATTTGTGAGACTGATTAGTAGAGAAGTTGGGTGTTCGGTATCACACGGGCTGTGAGTATGCGACACCGCAATAATTACCCTTAAGTGCAGGTGGGAAATTGTTGGCTATAGTGCCCTCAAGATAATTATTGGATCACAGGCACGTGATTACAATGATTGAGGGAGGACCTATACCGGTAGAACAGTCTTACTCGAGATGATAGTATACTATCTGGTTTGTCTTTATCGTCATGTGCATGCTTCAGGTGACATTACAGATCACTATTACATATTGATAGAGCCCATAGGATTCATGCTTGACTACCAGCAGTATGATGGCGATCATATACGTGAGAGTTGGGTGGTCTATAAGCACATCCTTAAAGTGTCCCTAGTCGTGGGAGTTTCGAGACTGGGCATCGATACTCCAATAGTAGACTAGTGTATATGGATCGAGACCCGGACGAGGGGCAGTGGCCGGTCTCATAAGCCATTGGTGTTAGTTGGTTCACCTAAGATGTATACAGGTGCTCATTGGGTTATGAGTACAGCGGACGGACTCGCCGGGAACATGCTAGTTGGTATTATACCTATTGTCAGATAGCAGTTCCCAGGTGACATGTGTACAGGTTAGTCTATCGACCTGAGATCGTTATTTATCTCGTGTGAGTTCCCACTGTGCTTTGATTACTACCCTACCACAGCTCAAAGGAGTCGTGCAAACAGGTTTTAGTTGGGTACAATCCCGAGCCACATGGAGGCAGTGAGCGGATCGTCAGGGGATTCGTCTCTCCCGGTATATTAGGGTTGATGTCGCGGAGTGCACGGGTGGCTATCGCCAGAAATCTTCGGCCGGGGTAGACGAGAATTACTAATTCGGATCAGTAGTTTCTCAGTTGGTGATAGGCTTCATACCGACACTAAATGTCGTGTTATTAGGGGTCTGACTTTATCCAACCCCTAGGCTCGAATGCGATACTCATAGACAAACGGGCCGGACTGTACGGATATTGTCACTGTCAGGCTCAGTAGGGTTTCAGAATGAGTTCGCTCGTCGGCCTCCCTTTCGTTCCATACCTGGGCAGCCGTTACGTACAGTTAGTGCCACAGACGTGCTTGTGGTTAAACCCACTGCCAGTGCATTGACGAGTCTTTAGAGTCCCACATAGAGGGTTTCCCTAGTTCGGGCGAAATATTGTAGAGGCCGTATGGTTTTATGGCAGGGTTCGATCATATACGTGCACTTGTGCACGGATCATGATCGGACGAATAATACTAGTGGGTTTTGGTTTAAACCGGATCCTAGTATTATATTGTTGGATTATTTTCGTCTCATTGTATTCGTTTTCTGTCGGAATACGGATGCCGGTATGTATATACAGATGAGGGGTATTCTTGTAATCCGTTACAAGATTACTTTTGAAGATGTCATTTCCTTTCTCATTTAAACATTTAGCTTAATATTTAAATATTGTTGTGATGGAAATTATGAGCATAAGTTTTGGCTTGTGGCATTTATGGTGGCATGGGCCATGCTTGTTTGTTCAATGTTTTTGGTTGTAAGATATTTGTGGCTAAGGGTTAGATATTTTGTAGAGGTGATTTTTTCTTTAGTTGCCTTTTTCTTTTGGTGCTAAAACTTAAGCTCACACTTCTTTCATATATGGCTTCTTCTTCACCTCCATCCATTCCATCTCATGTGTTGAGAATCATTGGGTGTATTGAAACAAAATGATCACACACTCTCTCTACTTCACCTTGTGCATTTAGGCTAGCAAACTGGATGCCCAAGTTGCTTCGGTTTTGAAGCGGGAGCCCGTATTAAGAATCCTCGACGTGGATCATCTTTGATGAGGGAGACCGGAGAGAGAACTTGTTCGGGGCAGCCGCGAGGTGCTGGGGAAGAGGTTGAAGACCGAAGGACACGGATCGATCGGTATAATCTCTTAAACTCCTTTTACAGTTAACTAGTATAGGGTTAATGGTTCGATCCGGGAATCGGGTTCCGTTAACGCCGGGTTTTAAAAGTTTTTGTTCCGCATTTGGCCATGGATTGATGGCTGGGGCGCTAGCGTAGCCTTACATCTTTAGAGTCCCACACAAAGGGTTTCCCTGATTCGGGCGAAACGTTGTAGAGGCCGTATGGTTTTTGAAGGGTTACCCTGGTGCCCTGGCCAACTTCCGTGGCCAAATGCAGAACAAAAATTTTATAGCGAACAAAAACTTGGCACTAGAATAAAGCTTAACTAGATCTTTAACCATAAACCTAGTTAGCTAATTGTGAGTTCTATCTACTATGAAAGAAGATATACCAAGAGGCTCAAGTCCTTCGGTCTTCTCTCCTCGTCATGTGCTCCAAGTGGTTTCCTTGAACTTGCTTGATCTCCAACTCCGGCTCTATCGGTCTTCTGGGATTGAGCTTGTTCTTCGGCCTTCCTTTGTCGTAGATGATCCATCCCGGGAATATGATCCATGGCTCTAGCTCCTAATCAAATGACTATAAGGAGCAACTAGAGGACTTGGGTTGCTAAACCAAGTGGTCTAAGATGTAGTGAGTGTGTCTAAGTGTTTGCTATCTCTTTTCCAACCTCTTCACTTGTTTCTCAACACATGAGAATGTTAGTGAAGAGGAAGAAGATGAAGATGGAAGAAAGCAAGAAGAGGGAGGAGCTTGAAGAGAAAATGGAGCTCAAGAAAAATTATGAAGCATCAATGAAAGAGAAAATACACACAAGGGTTTTGTGTATCAATTTTTTTATTAAACAATTAGCAACCATGCTTCAATAGTAACTCCAAAATTTATTATAAATTCATTTGTTTACTATTGAAGCATGGTCACCTCCATTCCTCCATCACCTCTCACTTTACACCTCATTTTCAATTATTAAATAAAAGGAAAATACATAATGAGGTGGCCACCTTCTAGAAGGAAATCTGTAGTAAATACGGATTTCAGTCTACTGTACATATATACCGGCAATCAGATAAAAATCTGAATGCCCAAAGAGATAGAATAACACGAAGAATGTAATACTAGAATATATATATCGAAATACATATACGTAAATTATTAAATCAATACATGATTTAATAATCCGGCTCAAACCCGAGCCGGCTAGTATTACCAACTGTCCGATCGAAAGTCCGAGTACAAAGTACATCAATCGATCGAACCCTGCACGTATCCAATACGGCTACTACACCATTTCGCCTGAATCAGGGAAACCCTCTGTGTGGGACTCTAAAGACTCGACAGCACTCTGGCAGTGGGTTTAACCACAAGCACGTTAGCGGCACTAGCTGTACGTAACGGCTACCCAGATACCTGTCGAAAAGAAGGCCAATGAGCAAACTCATCCAGATCTCCTACTGAGCCTATCTGTGACAATATATGTACAGTCCGGTCTCTTCATCAAAGAGTATCGCATACCGGGTCTAGGGGATGGTGAACGTCAGACCCTAATAACCTGATAAGTCGTGCCGATATGGCTCAGGACCAATCCGGGAAACTACTGATCAACCTATCAGTAAATCCCAAGTGCCTTGGCCAAGGTCTTATAGTCCTGACCAATCAAATCATAGTGCGATATCGAATCTCTATACCGGGAGAGACGAATCCCCGACAATCGCTCACTGCCTCCATATGGCTCGAGACTGAACCCAACCAAAACCTATTTGCACGACTCGGTAGAGCTGTGGTAGGATAGTGATCAAAGTTCAGTGGGAACTCACACGAGACAAATGCCGATCTCGGGTCCAACCTGAGAACTTCCATCTGACGATAGGTATAGTACCACATGGAAGTTCTCGGCGAGTCCGTCCAGTGTACTCACACCCAGTGAGCACCTGTATACGATCTTAGGTACATCAGACCAATGGCTGTGGGACCAACCATCCCCCCAATGGGGTAGAAACGTATACACCAGTCTACTCTGGAGTATCAATGCCCAGTCTCGATACTCACGCGACTAGGGACCATTTAAGGATGTGCTTATGGACTACCCTGCTCCCATAAGTATGATCGCCATCACAACGCAGGTAGTCAAGCAAGATCCTAGGGGCTTTATCAACATGTAACCGCAATATGTAATAATGAGTGTGACATATGTCATGTTAAGATAAAAACAAACCACAATAGTATACTACGGTATCGAGTCTTTGTGAATATGTGCAAGCTAGATATAACAACAATACAAATAAATACACATATCCCGACAAAAACAAGTCAAATAATATACTATAGAACTGAGCAAGATTGTTCTGTACATACATATCCCTAGTATCCATATGTATACATATACAATACTGGCCTCTGGGGCATATACATCCAACAGTTTTATGGCAGGGTTCGATCATATTCGTGCACTTATGCACGGATCATGATCGGACGGATAATACTAGTGGGCTTTGGTTTAAGCCGGATCCTAGTATTATATTGTTAGATTATTTTCGTCTCGTTGCATTCATATTCAGTCGGAATACGGATGCGGGTATGTATGTACGGATGAGGGGTATTCTTGTAATTCATTACGAGTTTATTTTAGAAGATAACATTCTCTTTTTGTTTAAACATTTGGGTTAATGTTTTATTGTGATGGAAATTGTGAGCATAAGTTTTGGCTTGGGCATTGATGGTGGCATGTGCACATTGGTGACTCATGGTATTGGGGATTGCATTGTTTTTGTTTGAGTTGAGATATTTGTGTGCAAGGGAGAGCGAACTTCATCGAGGCAGCCGCGAAAAGCTTAGGACAAAGGTTGAAGACCGAAGGATACGGATCGATTGGTATAACCTCTCTAAACTCTTTACAGTTAACTAGTATAGGGTTAATGGTACGATCCGTCGATTAAGGTTCCATTAGCGCCTGGTTTTAAAAATTTTTGTTCCGCGTTTGGCCACGGATTGATGGTCGGGGCGCTGCCGTAACCCTACACCAAGTGCTCAAAATCCAAACTTGATTCAACCATGGGGTGTAGGATGAGATTGTGTGTATTTTTAATGAAGGTGGGGTGATGTTTGGTACGGTTTTAGGGTAGTTTCATGGAGGTAGAGGAGGGTGAAGGAGGAGGAGAAGGAGATGAAGATGGAGGAGTTGAAGAAGAATGAAGTGAAGAAAATAAAGAATGGGATGAAGAAAGAGTCAAGGGTGTAGTATGCCATCCTCTTCCTCTCTCTCTCTCTCTCTCTCTTGAGCCCATGCAGCAAGCCATCATTTTGTCCCCTTTCTCTCTCCTAAATCATTTGTTCTCTTTTTCTTTTCTTTTTTCCTTTCTTTATCATTTAAAACCAAATATCAACAAACACAAATGAACAACATGCAACAAAATGTAATATGTCATGGTGCACTAGTTATGGTTAATTAAAAAGACGGATTCGGCTTAATCATGATTAGTAGTGCACTAATCAAGTTTAATTTAAACTTGCATATAATTAATTGCATAATTAATTATAAAATTCCCAAATCCAATAAATACCTTTTTAATAAATAATACCTATTAATCTCCAATTATTTTCCAAATATTGGTATATAATTATACCATTTTACGAAAACCCCAATTCGCAAATCGAATAGTTTTCGTGTATATTATTTTAATATTTAAATTCCAAAGATAATATTTTATATTTCTGAAATGTTACAACTAAGCTCCTTTGAGGATTGAATCGTATTTTTTCTAAGAGGTATCCCCTCTTATTTATAGGGGAGTGGTAGACAAGGGATCTTTCTTTTTCCCGGTGTAGGATTAAAAATGTATTCCCTATAAAATAATATATTTTGCGAAAACTATTCGATTTGCGAATTTGGGGTTTTCGTAAAATGGTGTAAATATATACCAATATTTATGAAATAATTGGAGATTAAAATGATTTATTCATTTAAAAATATATTTATCGGATATGGGCATTTTTATAATTAATTATATGCAAGTTTAAATTAAACTCGATTAGTGCACTACTAATCATGATTACACCAAATTCGTATTTTTAATTAATCATGGCTAGTGCACCATGACATGTTGCATTTTGTTATATGTTGTTTTCATTGCATTTGTGATTTAATTGTGAGTGAGAAAGGATAAAGAGAACAAGAAAAAGAGAATAAATGATTGAGGAGAGAGAGGGGGGGACAAAAGTCATGACATGGGGCATGGGCTCAAGAAAGAGAGAGAGAGAGAGGATGGCATGCGACCCCATTGACCCTTCTTCATTTCTTTCCTCATCATTTTATTTCCTCAACTCCTCCTTCATCTTCTTCATCTCCTCCATCACCTCCTTTACCCCATGAAAGTATCTCCAATTCTTCACCAAAACCCTATACTCCCTTCACTAAAAATGATCCCCACCTCATCCTACACCCTATGGACCCTTCAAGTTTGGATTTTGGAAGATTTGGGGCATCTAGGGTTTTTCTTGAGTTGTATCCATGAGGTATAACTCTACTTCCCACCTTATAATTAGTTTCTTAGATTTCTAGTTTAGTTTAGAGTTTGATTAAGTCTAGATTTGTGATTTTAGAAATTTCCAAGTTAAGGTTTAGTGGGAAACTTGACTTGTAATTGGTAAATTGAGGTGTGTGAGTATTTGCAAAACCTCAGTGATGTTTCACTGGCCAAGAACAGAGATTAGAACCCAATACACGAACTTAGGATTTACCCCATGTTGGTTTTGTGAAGTTTTGTTAGCCTACAGGGAATCAGGAGCAACCTGGGATATGTATAAGAAAAACAAACAACTGCATTAACCTAGATTAACCACTAGAAGACCACCACAAAAATACGAACCCAAATCCCCTTTGTACGGCCGGCGACACCGGATTTTGAGGCAATCTCGCCGGATCCCCTTCTTGCTATGGTTTTTGGGTTTTGTCTGTAGCTCAATTTCCTTATAACCTATCTCCTGTACTTGCTTGTTTAGTCCCAATTAACCTGAGATAAAATCTGGGAGCTGTTTGTGAGTGCTTTGGCTATGTTTTCCCAATATTTGAATTCATGGTTTTGGTATTTGGATTTGATTTGGTCGTTAGACGTTTGTACGTCAACGATGAGGGTTGATTGGTTGTTTTTGCATGTGTAGGCTATAGGTTCTAACCTATACGCAATTCGTGTGCCGTATTGGTTTTCAGACTTGGTTTTCATAACGATGCGATATGTGTTGATTTGTAGGTACTTCGCGTGGATTCCGAGATGACGAAGCACATCGACTACGGTTAAACAAGGAGTTTCACAAGTGAGTAGATTTATATCGACGGGGGAAGTCAGGTGGATGGCAT
This sequence comes from Agapanthus africanus, assembly GCA_030015575.1. NCBI lineage: Eukaryota > Viridiplantae > Streptophyta > Magnoliopsida > Asparagales > Amaryllidaceae > Agapanthus > Agapanthus africanus. The sequence continues at coordinate 369,336,441 of CM057349.1, read as the reverse complement.
ATAGCACCCCCGCAATTATAAAATGGAAACCGATATATAGAATATAGTCGGAGAAACCTATACTGGGAAACTACGGATATGATCAAAAAGTTAGTTGGAGATGATATGAATGATTGAATACATATATCGAGATATGAGATGAAAGCTATAAGGATATGACATGAGATCGATGAATATGATAAGAATGAGATAGATGTGTTATGGGATCGGTAAAATATGATAAATATATATAAGATTACTTGATGTGAGATGTTGATGTGATGAAAAGAGAATATGATGAAATAAGATGACTTGGCTTAATATGTCAATATACGGATAAGAGGCGATATGTGAATATAGATTCTTTTGCCAAGACATGATATGAGATTGATACGGATGTGACTTGAAATATTTATATATATATAAGGATAATGAGTGATATACCGTACAAGACGTTAGATCCGTACCCTCATTGTTATATAGGTTGATAGAATCCCTGATTATTTAATGCCGTCGTACGATGGATTACCATACGCGATGAGTTTTACCTAATGATTGATCCATACTCTTGACTCGAGAATGCCGTACGATAGAGCATCATCGGGGCAGGGCGAAAACGGGTCATCACTTCTTCTTTCTTTTGTTTGTGTCCAGTCCGTTGTATACCGTACGTGATGTTATGAAGCTGGATTGCCGATTGATAGATTCATTGACTCAGATGTGTAATAGATATTTTAATCCCTTAGGTAGATATTAGATTAGATACGTATATTTTATAATGCGGCGCTTAGGGTTTACCTTTCTGCTACGTTTATGATATTCTCATTATATTGTATATACCGGTGCTTCCATTATTTGTTATGATATCGTCTGCTAGTACACCTGCACAATTATCGATGATGTGTATGTTACACTTACACAGATTTTCCGGCTCACACACAATCATCATCGGTAATTGCTATGTGACTTACACAGATCAAACTTTTATATCATGCCATTACTCTTAATTGTTCAGTATTACCACATGACTCGTTGGCATGACATACTGATATGCTCACATCACTATTCTATATTGCATGATATACTGATATACTCACATTTCTGTTCTATGTTTGCATACATCATGCTTTACGATTATACGCATTGGGATGTTGTTTTCATGAGATTCTGGATTTTGAGAACCGTGGTGATATTTCAAAAAGAAAGTATGTATTGTTTTAAAAACCCGGTTTCTCTTGATATGATATTTTGATGCGTCCACCATGAGTTTTATCAGTTCTGAGATTGGTTTTAGAAATCCCATTCGAGGAGATGGACAATCCATTTGCGGGTACATGGTGGATCCGGTATGGTACCCCGGGGCAAGAAAGGTATGTTGTGCAGTAGACGATGAGCCTGGCAGAGGGACTACTACCTACCGGTGATAGTTTGGACCCGGCGGTTATCTGGAGGATACCGACCGGAGTCGTGAGATAGATATGGGCCGATCCGGAATGACGGAGCCCATGGGCCGATCCGGACTGACGGAGCCCGAGATATAAGGATTTACGTGTCGATATTGCACACAGGTTTCATGATGTTTCAAGTGTCGGTGTTGGGCACTCAGGTTCCATGATTTTAATGTGTCGTTGATGGACACACGTTGGTTGATATCCTCATACATACATGCATATGCTTTCATGATGTTTCGAGTGTCGATGTTGGAAACTCAGGTTCCATGATGTTGATTGTGTCATTGATGGACACGTGGATGATATCCACCTGCATATAGGCATATGATTCAGATGTTTACTTGTATATGCCATTGGCATTGATTATATTATTGACATATATGCATACATGGTCACCCTAGATATCATAGTATTACCTTCCTGATATAGTGACCTAGGAAATCGTTGTTTTATTCGATTTCTACCTGCAAATGTTTTCTACTCACGAGTTGGCAACTCACCCCCGTTGTGCCACAGTTCTTGCAGGTTTAACCGCTTGGGATCAGTAGCGGTATCGCTGGCACACAGCTTGCATTCGGGTGTTTTGTTATGGTCGGTGGGACATATTGGATCGTGCCCACTCTTGTATTTATTATTTCCTATTGTATCTAGATAAACTCCATCAATCAGAAACTAGACTTTGTATATTTAGTGGATTTAGACGAACATGTGGTTGCGAGACTTAGAGCGATGGGTATATGTTCGCTATGTGTGGATTTAATGTCTTGCTTTATTCATATTATTCCTTCTGGGTTGATCTTCGCCGTTGGGCGTCGTATACATTGCTTGCGTGGTTGTGATTCCGCCATTTGGCGAAGAGCTATCTCCTGCTTGGGGATGCCTTTTATTGTTGTCATGTATATGTGGTTTCGGTTCAAAATATACAAGAGAGGTGCTGCCCAAATTTTAAAGACGAACAATGTTCTCAACTTTAGTACATTCTACTTGTGCTTTCTTATATCATTAGTTATGCATTTATAGATAAAACTTTATTTCTTTATACCTTTATTTCAAAACTACACCCCCACTATTTTCCATAAAAAGGTTTAGATTTTCTGGGATTCGGCTTACTTGAATTACGTTACGCCTTTGGACGTTGCGTGATTTAAGTGCCGATCACGTGCTAAATTTTGGGTCATGACAATAGCATATGATGCGATCGATTAGGACATTCGTATGATTTTGTTGACCATAATTAAGGGTCATACGGGTGGGTCTAAATCAATCACGAAATGGCGTGTAGAACTTGACTTGTGGTTATGATTTGTTGACCATAGTTAAGATCATAAGACACTAAGGGTAAAAACCATATCGGGAATTTCAAGAGTTGAAATTTGCAATGAGATTGCATACCTTCTATCTGATAGTTGGATCCCGATCCCACTGTGAGTAAAAGATACTCCCGGGAGAGTTTTGCACTTTACAATTAGCCAATCCAGTAGGTGTCAACGGGGTTATGCCTCTAGGGAAACGAGGTTTATTTTAATTAGGTCCGTACAAAAGCACGGGGAACCTCCCTCGGAGTACCGACACTACCCTGGACGACCGGTTAGCGAACTTGTAGATTGCAATTAATCCTGGCTAATTTTCTTTTTAAGGTTTGAGGGAAAATTTGATAAAAAGCAGTGGGAAACATTGATTAGATAAATATTAATAACCAATCTAATCATACGAGAGCTATTGCTAAGTGTCTTCTTTTCTCTCTCCTAATGGCGGATACCTATGACGGGACTTAAGCTTTTATTAGACAAAAATAAACTCACTGGACCTAATTATAAATAATGGTTGAGGAACGTAAATATTATCCCGACCTATGATAAGGTCGCATACGTCCTAACTACTTTAGCCCCTCCTAGCCCAGGCCCTGATTCTTCAGTTGCGGATAAGGAAATCCGCAAGACATGGGATATAGACTGCGCAATAGCCAAATGCCTCAAGCTTGCTTCTATGGACAATGAACATCAGAAGCAGCATGAGAAGATGGACGTACAATCCATCTTTCTCCATACAAAGGACTTGTATGGGGAGCAATCCCGTACTCTCCGATACGAAGCATCCAGAAAGTTGTTTCAGATGCGGATGGCTGTTGGCACGTCTGTAGGTGACCATATATTGAAGATGATAGAACTTATCGAAGAACTAGAGGACCTGGGATGGACAATAGAGAATGAGCAGTATATTGATATTGTTCTACATTCTCTCCCCTCTGCCTTTGCTCAATTCATAGTGAACTTCAACATGCGCCACATGGAGAGGTCACTTCCCGAACTTCTTAATATGTTGAGAAGTGCAGAGAGCACGCTAAAGGTAGCGAAAACTCCCACTCTAATTGTTAGGCCATCTTCCTCTTCCGTCCCAAAAGCTAAGGCCAAGGGAAAGAAGAAGAAGAATTCCATCAAACCGAAATGTGGAGTGAAAAAGGCACCGGGGAGGGACAAGACAGGGGCTGCTGCGTCAGGAAAAGGGGAATGCTTCTACTGCCACAAGACTGAGCACTGGAAGAGAAACTGCGTTGGATACCTTGCCAACCTCAAGAAGAAGAAGTATGGTGATGCTTCCACTTCAGGTGTGTTTGTAACAGAAAACTGTTTTTCAATTAACTCTGCTTCTTGGGTATTAGATACCGAGTCAGGATCTCACATCTGCAATTGTATGCAGGGGCTGAGAAATAGCAAGGTTTTGAAGAAAGGTGGTCACACTCTCTGAGTTGGAAATGGTTCCTCTGTACATGATGTATCAGTGGGAGAGTATCATCTTGGTTTGTCGTCTGGTTGTATATTGGTTTTGAACCCATGCTATTTTGTACCTTCGATGTTATGTAATATTATATCTATATCGTTGTTGGACAATGAAGGATATGATTTTGTATTACAAAGTAATGTTATGAACATTAACTTTAATCAAAAGTTGATTGGGTCTGGTACATTAAATAACAGGATATACGTCATGAATCAACACACAGTTTTCAATATACGACACAAAAACAAAAGAAAGATTTCAGACATAAATGAAGCTTTTATTTGGCATTGTAGACTTAGTCACATTAACGAAACAAGACTAACCAAGCTACATAAAGATGGATATTTAAACCTGTATGAATATAAACCTTATGCAACTTACCAGTCTTGTATCAAAGGTAAAATGACCAAAACTCTGTTTACTGGACATGGAGAGAGAGCTACTGAACTCTTAGGTCTCATACATAGTGATGTATGTGGACCAATGTCTACACATACGAGAGGTGGTTTTTCATACTTCAGAACTTTTACTGATGATTTCTCGAGATTCGGACACGTGTTCCTGTTGAAACATAAGTCTGAAGCCTTCAAAAAATTCAAGGAGTATAAATCTGAAGTATAAAAACAAACAGGCTTAAGTATCAAGAAACTTCGATCAAATCGAGGAGCTGAATACCTAAGCACAGAGTTTCTAGATTTTCTAAAAGAGAATGGGATTCTCTCTCAGCTCACTCCTCCGTACACACCACAGCACAACGGTGTATCGGAACGGAGAAATCGTACCCTATTAGATATGGTACGGTCAATGATGAGTGATGCTGAGTTACCACTTTCATTCTGGGGCTTGCATTAGAAACTGCAATATATCTATTAAACAGGGTTCCGACCAAAACCGTGTCTACCACTCCATATGAGATATGGTATGGGAAGAGACCATCTCTTAAAAAAGTTAAGATATGGGGTTGTCCGGCTTATGTGAAAAAGCAAAATCTGGACAAACTCGAGACACGATCAGTTTTGTGTAAATTTGTGGGATATCCAAAACATTCGTATGGATATCTTTTCTACCACAAGGAGGAACAAAGGGTGTTTGTTTCTCAGTATGCCATATTTTTAGAAAATGAATTTTTTACAAATGACACTGTTGGCAATGCGGTAGAAATGGAAGAAATTCCAGAACCACAGACAGATACCGATGATTTGATGGAACCTGAGGTTTTAATAGAACCCGATGAACCTCAGCCACTCCGTAAATCTAGTAGGACTTCTCGCCCACTTGATAGATACTACGGTTTTCTAATTGATGGTGATAGAGAAGATTGCATCATAGATGATGATGATCCTACAAGTTTTCAGCAGGCTATCATGAGTGGTGACTCAGTGAAGTGACTGGATGCCATGAGATCCGAAATGGAATCCATGCACACCAACAAAGTTTGGACTTTGGAGGTTGCACCTTCTGGAGTAAAACCCATAGGGTGCAAGTGGATCTTTAAGAGAAAGATTGGTGTAGATGGTCAGGTGGAGACCTATAAAGCTAGGCTGGTTGCAAATGGGTTTCGTCAAAGACCAAGCTTGGACTATGATGAAACCTTTTCACCAGTCGCAATGCTTAAATCCATTTGGATCCTGCTTGTTATAGTTGCTTGATTGAAGGATGTTTGCGTGTGCTTTTAAAAATTAAGAATATACCGCAATCAATACGGTGTCGCTTAGTAGCTAGCCGGTTGAGTATGGGTCGGTCCACAGGAAAAAAGTGTTCTTTCTTTAAGTTCTAACGAGTTAAGACCTATTTTTGGTAGGTTTTGTTTTAAAATCTAAGATTGAAATTAAATTGATTTAAAGTCTTGCTAGGATTAGGATTAGGTTAGTTTGGAAAAGGAATTATACTCACTGCTTTTAATGCCCTAATTAAGAACATGGATGTTAGGGTAATAGTCAACAAAGGGGATTAGCACGACTAGGAAGAAACTTAGTTTCTTCATTTTGGTCCTTGTCCGTCCTTTCTTGGCTCTTAGCCCTAACCTCCAGTTAATTCAACCACAACCGGTCTAACTAGGGAATCACCTCTATCATATAGGATAGGGTGCCGTAGTGAGCGGTGTGTGGTTGGATTAAATAGAGTCCGTATTTTAAAATATAAATGGACAAAGAAAGGAGTGAGAGAGATTTCGTTCTCTCAAACCTTCCCTATCCTAACCCTAACAAGTGAGGAATTACTCACTCATTAGGAAATTACTGATAACATTCATTTTTATAATTTTTCTTTTTAATAAACTAACTAACTTGCAGATAATAAAAGACAGATAAAAAATTGCAGATATTAAATTCAGATAAAAATGCAAGATAGAAAAAGAAACTTACTTTATTGATGACCTCTTCAACGATTACAATGGAAATAAAATTTAGATTTAGAAAATTAAAAAGAGACATGCCTAATTAGGCTTCTGGCTTTCCTATTTATAGATAGGAGAAACCTTAGGTTTTACATCTGATCCATATTTGAATTTACAGAACTACCCTAAGAAAGCCGGGTCAAAGCACTGACACGTACACCGACATGTGCGTTGCACGGCCGCGGATCCGCGGCAGAAAGCCATGTTTGGCCGCGGTCGGCCGTTTGGTTGGCTCTTGGGCTCAAATCTTCAGTGATGCTTCATATTGCTTTTTCCTTCTTTTTTCTTCACTTGGTTTCTCAGAATCTTTTCTACTTTCTTCCAGATTTCCAACAGTGCAGAATTATATGGACTTTTACCGTGATCTTCGCGTTGAAGTCTTTAATCCTGTGCTGCCCTTGTACTTTGTGCATTGAACTGTCTCATGATTTTTATTTGTTCCTTTAACTGGTAGCGGCATCATCCGGATTCATCTATTGTTGGTCGTAGTTTCACATTTGTAGCGTCTTTTCATGAATTTCACTGTAATGATCTGAGAACCTGTAACCTGCAACTATTTAGCAGACATGGATCAAAAGCACCTATTTATTTGTAATATGATTAAGAATGGGCGATAAAATAATGCAAAATTCTGATATGAACAAATACCCCCAAACTTATCTTTTGCTCGTCCCGAGCAAAACCATTTTTATTCTCAACAAAATCCTAACCTCACTTTCGCAGGGAATCGCGATTGCACTGAGCTCATGCAAAAAGCCGTTAAACCTCTAGGTGTCCCTAGTAGGAGGAGTGTTGTCTCCTCAGGGTTTTCAGTGGATACTACCCACAAAATCCGATTAATTTGGCCTTTTGACTTTCATTCTTCAATTCAGTATTCTAGTAAGAAATTCTATTATTTTCAACTTAGAAATCATCAACCCATATTTTTACACTCACTTATCATTTAACTTAAGATCGTAGATGTTCTGCAAATTTATTAAGCTTTCAGTATCTTTTGAATTTTCCTTCTAAGGTTCCATCTAACTTAGGAATTTTTATCATTTCTACTGAAGGTATAAGCCATATCTTTCATTCATATCTCTCATCCAAAGCCCAATCATATACCCCTACATGTGTGTGATTATCATCCCTACACTTGGAAATTCAATTCAAACTATCATACTCTTGTCCATCGTCCAAAGTACTTTTAGTTGGTGAATTTTAGATGAAATTACTCACACATCCTTCATGCGACCGTTAATACTTCTTGAGGTTCTAACGACCGATTACAAAATGTGTTCGCGCATTTAGGCGTAATTCCTCGTCTTGTAATACCTAAGGCTTTAGCAGTGACTCCCAAACCAGTTAGTCTAAGGCACTAGGTGATAAAGCACCCTCGCTATATTTTTTTATTTTATTTGCAAAACCAGTGTTCATTTTTTATTCACACTTGTACTTTTTATTTTATTTTCCTTCATACTAAGGATTTTAGACAAGAGCATTTTAAGGTATCCTCTACTATTCCAAGTTTCAAGGTGCGTGTATATGCGAGTTGTAGGGTATATATTTTCAGAATTTAGACTAAAAATTCGGAATTATTTTTCAGACTTACACTTCAATAAAAATTTCAATACTCTTCCCTTATTTTGAGTTAGCCCAAGAACTGAACTCAAAAATTGCCTATTTCTAAATAAACTACAAGGACATATATTTTCTACCGTTAAACTTTAAGAAAGGTTATTTTTAGAGTTTTTAATTCACTAAGTTTAGGATCTAGTTTTTTCCTACTATTCAACCGTCATGTTGAACTTAAATCAAATATGGCCAAAATTGAATTTTTTCAAATTTTTTTATAATTTTTTTTTTAAAGTTTCAAATTTTTTATATGATTTTATTTTTATATATATTTTTTTTATTTTTTAAATTTTTATATTTTTTTTAGATGCAATGCAGAATTAAATATGCAAAGAAAGAAGAAACAAATATGTACAGAAAAAATAAAAATATGTAATGCAATGATAACTATTTACAAACCACCTCCACCACCAAACTTATCAAAAGCAGTGCCCTCACTGCTCATGGTCTCGCCGTCCCCTCGAACGTGAACGGGAACGTTCCTCTCTCGCCAGCAGGGTAGTCATGCCGTGCTCTATTTCTGTCACACGGTGATCCAGGTTGGTCACCATCCCTATTAATCTGTCTATCCCCTAGTGGCTTTCCTAAGTAAACGTGCATATGCTGCAGGGGTAAGCTCTTCCTCGCTTGCGGTCGAGCTGGAGCTCGGTGTCTTGGCGGGTACATTCTCGGCCGGCTCGGTGCGCGACCATACATCATTTAAGCGTGTGTAGGACGTGGATACGCCCTCAATAAGAGGTCTAATGGGGATACCTTCATGCATATAAAACTCAAATTCCTCCACAGGGAGGAAATAGCGACACAGTTATGTCACCAACATAGGGCATGGGTTATTTGCAGCCATTTTTCCCGCACCAATCGAATGAAGTAATACCGTGCACATATCATAGCTTGGGTTCCTAGTCATCAAGGTGTGCACGATATGAAGGGATGGTGTGAAAAATGTCGTATTATGCGAACTACTAAAATTGTTATTTTGTACCCAACGGTATATAGTCAATACGTTCGCAAAGAGGGTTCTAGCCTGAATGCCCTTGCGTGGTTCTCTCGAACAGTCAGTACCCATCAAGGGTAGGTAATCCTCAAATTAGAGGGGTTGGTCATGGGTAGGTAGTCTAGGTATTAAGGTGACTTCATGGATGAAGTCTCTATCGATTATTATTTCTCTATCACCCCAAATTAGCCTAATGTATCCGTGTTGTGAGAGGCAACCATCCTTCATGCACTCGTAAAATCGGATGACGAGATCTGGAAGAGAGAAGGAGTTTGGATGGTTAAAAAGTAAGAAATTCCACCCTCGCCTTCTGATCTCTTCACCGAAATAGCTACCATATATCGTGTGTACAAAGATTTGGGAAAAGTCCCAATCAAATTGCAAAGTGGGTGCCATCATAAAAGTGCAAAATATTTCTAAAAAATTTTAACAGAGAGAACCAGAGAATGCAAACCTCCTCTGAAGTTTTTAAAGGGCGACGATACCAGATAGCAGCGGATGCTCGGCATAGAGTAGGGTTCGGCGGCGGTTGCGCGGCACGATGGGGCGATCTCTCTGCAGAAATGAAGCGGCGGCTAGGGTTTTGAGGAAATGAGATATTAGGGTTATGAAAAGTCAGAGGAGGGGTCGGGTTGTATTTATAGGGGTGTTTTGGTTATTTGTCAAAAGGCCCTCTTAAAAAGAGGAATTATTTGTAAAAAAATTTATTTTTTATTCATCTTTTTATTAAAACTGAAAACTTACAAAAATACCCCAAAATTTTTTTATTTGATTTTATTCTTATATTTTTATTTTATTTTTATATAATTACAAGTGATACATACCCCCAAACTTATTTGAAACGGTGTTTCCACTGTTTATGGCTGGATAACCGAAATTTAGGGGTAGATGGAGGAAGATCAGTCAATATAAATCGGCTCCTGCAAAAATGTAACAACCTAGTTCATTTATACCAATTCCAGTTCCCGTATTTACTTATCTGTGGTATTTTATTGATTTATCGTGTTTTGGGTGTGAATGGTATTTTACATTTTACATTGCATTCGACCCGACCCGCTTGCTTGAACCTGTTGATTCATATTTATAAATTACCTTGACACGTGCATCTCATGTATACCGCATACTGGCATTTTACCTGGTATTGCATCTTTTACCATATAACATTTTAGGTCAGGTAAAATAATTTAAAGTTGCATTTCATAGCCTGCATGATAACCCTAACTCCGTGGTAGCATCCGCGCATCTTGTTCTCGTCCCGTTCAGTGAAACGGACGTGTTTGGATGGCTACGCGCACGCACGTGCATCCGTTCTTGGGGGTATGTATTTTCATTACCGGAGCATTCATTTTGAAATTTTCAAAGTCGCATATATTTTTCATATTTTAAATCTGAAATTTTAGACCCGATCCGGGCGCGTTTTGAAATATTTTTCGTATCCGCCAAAATTCAAATTAATCAATTTAATTTAATCGACATCCTAACTAAATATAATATCAAATTAAAATCCTAACTCAATTCAACTAACTTAAATCTTTTAAATATTAAAATCAAAACAAATTATTTTTCCAGCTCAAACCCAGCTCCTCTCTCTCTGGCCCGTGGCCCTCACTCCCTCTCTCTCTTTCTTTTTCTTTCTCCCTTTCTCTCTCTCTCTCCCTCTCTCTCCCCCCGCCATCCTTTCTCTCCCTCCCACAAACAAACAAATTTATCTCTCCTTACTGTTTACCCCACTCTCTCTCTCTCCTCTCGATCTCCTCTCTCTCCTCTCACTTTATTTCTCTCTCTCTCTCTCTCTCTCTCTCTCTATATATATATATATATATATATATATATATATATATATATATTTATTTATTTATTTATTTATTTATTTTCTTCCTCCCTCCTCATTTTCTTTTGAACCCATAAGATCCTGCGCGAACCGTAGTCGCTGCCTCGCCCCCTCGCCTACCTCGTCGCCGTCGCCGCCTCCTCACCCTCATCATCACCTTCACCTCCTCTCTCTTTCCCCGAGCCCTGCACACACCCAAGAATAGAACCTGAGTCCCCTGCACACGCTACACCGCCGGAGTTGATCGCCGCCGTCGATCTCGTCCTCGTTTCCCGACTCCAGTGCACCACAGTGAGCTTTCTTCTTCCCCTTTTTCCTTCTTCCTTTCTTCCCTTTCCTTTCTTTCTTTCTTCTGTTCTTTTTTCCCTTAAAATAGTTCTCTGCCTTTTGTAGTTCGCCGGAGCCGGACGTGACGTCGACGATCCCGACGACCCAGCGAACGTACTTGTGTTGTGTGATCACCTTTGTGTGTTGTTTGGATCCGTTCCGTATACCGTGCGCATGTCGCGACATTTCGCCGACGTGAGACGTTCCGTACACACCCGTTTCTTGATCCGTCTAGGCAAGTTAATCCTGCTACATGCTATTTATATTATTATACCTATTTAAATATATACTGTACCTGTAGTTTAAATCTAGTACCCAATATTTCATTTTATAACGTTTAGATGTTCCGTTTGCATCCGTTTATATCATGTTAGATCTAGGTCATGGAAAACATATCTTGTTGCATACTAGATTACAATATACTGCACCCATATCAATATTTATATCACATAGTGCTTATTGTACATCCCATAGTACCATTTTATAGTTTATAACCTTTCGGACACCCGTTTGCATCCATCTCGTCTAATATATATATAATTGCATCCATAAATCATATTAATACATAATACTATGATATTAACATTCCATGTTTAATAAAGTGCATCCTAATTAGTGTTGGAACTATAACTTTAACCCTAATCGATAACTGTGCATCCATATCTTTGAATTTATATCTTTTTGCATACCACATCACATTATTCCATTTTATTGTTATACTGGTACCCCATACTTGTTTTTGTGTACCCATGCTTATTACAGTTTGATTATGAGCACCCACGTGATACTTGTGCACCCCTGACATGACTTGATACACACTACTTGACACGACTCGATACATGTGCACTACTTGACATGATTGGATCCATATACACTACCTGACATGACCTGATGTACCATAGCTTGACCTGTTACCTGATCTTGTTACTAATGCCAACAATCTTGACCAGTTGTCCCTACAGACATTTCCTGTTGTCTATCTAGACAAACCTGTACTTGCCTGATTCTATGTTGGCATTAACTCCAGATTTATCAATACCTGACTTGAACACATAACTTGGGCGTATGGGGAAATTCATGATGAAACCTGACTTGTAACTCGACAGTTCGATACCTTTACTGATCAGTTTTACGGGCTAGGCCAGCCCCGGGATGATGCGGCTGACATCATTCATCGTTACATACTACCTTTTACTGCCTAGCGGCACGTCTCGGATTCAACCCGCGAATCTTGACTGTGGTCCCGGGCACGCACGAGATACTATTGAGTTACATCGATGATTCATCAAATTGATTTCAAAGACTTAAGAGTAGTTAACCCAATAGACCAGTTTAGATTACTCACTGCACATTACCCTTCACTGTCCTTATTTATATTACTGTTATACCTGTTTTACCATTTATACTCATACCCGCATGACTTGCTACTCCTTGATGTATTATTGCTTGATATTATGACGCACTTACGTCTGGGTTTTGCATGGCCCAGATTCTTTACCTTTGCTGCAGGCCGAGCCAGAGCATTTCAGTGAACAGGCCGAGTAGTGAGGACCTGTTATTAGTTTATTTTATTTTTCCTTTCCGCATTTTCATTCCTGATGTGAGCCCGCATTATGGGACGTACATTCCAGTTTATTATTGTATTAGATCTTTTGTTTTCGCATTATTTTATTCTTGACTCGTTTATTCTGACTTATGGACATGTGTTAGATAGTTTTATAATTGTTCTTGATATCTCTACAGCCATAATGTGACTGTGGAGGGATATTTCCTATCCACAGGTAGCATGGTTGGCTATGTCACGTGCCTATCTTAGCGTACTCTGGGAAGTGGGACGTGACAAAAAGCAGGAGCTCCTTCGAAGGGTCCGCAGTGAGGAACGGTTTAAGTCTATGTCCATTCACTTTAAATAGTAAACCGTCCTCCGGATTTTCTAAGTCGACCGCACCGTGCGGGTATACGGTTCATACCAAAAATGGCCCTTTCCATCGAGATCTAAGCTTGCCGGGATGGAAATGTAGCCGAGTGTCGTAAAATAAAACCTGTTGACCAGGTTTGAAAGTTTTGCGCATAAGGTGTTTATCGTGAAACACCTTCGTTCGGTTTTTGACGACAACCGCGTTCTCGTAAGCTTCATCCCGAAGCTCGCTCAATTCATTTAATTGCAGCTTTCTATTGCTGCCCGCATCTCTTAGAGATAGATTCAACTCTTTTATTTCCCAAAATGCTCGATGCTCAATTTCAACTGGAATGTGGCAAGCCTTTCCATAAACAAGACTATATGGATACATGCCAAGATCGGTCTTATAGGCAGTTCAAAATGCCCAAAGGGCATCAATAAGTTTTGACGACCAATCTTTACAGTTTTTGGAAACCGTTTTCTCCAATATCTGTTTAATTTGCCGATTTGAAATCTCGGCTTGCCCATACGTTTAGGAATGATAGAACGTTGATAGTTTGTGATTAATGGAATATTTCCGCATTAAGGACTCGAAAGTCCTATTACAGAATTGAGATCAATTATCGCTGATGATTGCACGGGGGTGCCCAAACCGAGAGAAAATGTTTTCTTTGAGGAATCTAACAACAAGCTTATTGTCATTAGTTCGGCTGGGCACAGCCTCGACCCACTTAGAAACATAGTCAACAGCGAGGAGAATATACACGTTCCCAAAAGAATTGGGAAACGGTCCCATAAAATCTATCCCCCAAACATCAAAAATTTCAACAACCAATATTGGTTGGAGCGGCATTTCGTTTCTCCAAGATATCCGGCCCAAGTGTTGGCACCGGGAGCATGTCTTGCAGTAATTATGTGCGTCTTTAAAAAGTTGTGGCCAATAGAAACCACACTGCAAGATCTTTTTGGCTGTCTTTTTAGGGCCAAAATGCCCGCCACACGCTTGATTGTGGCAGAATGACAGCACGCTCTTAAACTCATTGTCGGGGACACACCGACGAATAATTTGGTCGGGACAGTATTTGAATAGATATGGTTCGTCCCAGTAAAAATGTTTTACCTGGGATAGAAATCGGAGTCTGTCCTGATTCGACCATTAATTTGGTATAAGTCCGGTGGCCAAATAATTCACAATATATGCGAACTAAGATTCGCATGACACAGTCAAGAGCTGCTCATCTGGAAAAACGTCTTTTATAGGAATTTGAAGCGTCGGCAACGAAGGGAGGCGTGAAAGACGGTCGGCGACTACGTTTTCGCATCCTCTCTTGTCTCTGATAACAAGGTCAAACTCTTGTAGTAAGAGGATCCAACGTATCAGCCGAGATTTAGTGTCCTTCTTCGTGAAAAGATGGCGAAGAGCTGAATGGTCAGTGTAAACGATGACTGGAGAGCCGATTAAATAGGGCCTGAACTTTTCTAATGCAAATACGACAGCTAAGAATTCCTTCTCAGTTGTTGTGTAATTTAATTAGGCCTCATTCAATGTTCGGCTAGCATAATAAATTACATGCGGCATCTTCTTGATGTGCTAACCAAGGACAGCACCAATGGCAAAATCAGATGCATCACACATAATTTCAAAAGGATGCGTCCAGTCAGGAGACGAAAGAATGGGAGCGGAAGTAAATGAGTTTTTCAATGACTCGAACGCCTTCATACAGCTCGAGTCGAAATCAAAAGTAGTGTCCTTGGCCAACAAAAGAGTCATGGGTCTAGCTATCTTGCTGAAATCCTTGATGAACCGTCTATAGAAACCGGCATGGCCAAGGAAGGCTCGAATGTCTCGGACGCATTTGGGAGGAGGGAGATTGGAAATGACTTCAATCTTAGTTTTATCTACCTCAATGCCATTTTGCGAGATGATATGTCCTAAGACAATACCTTCTCATACCATAAAGTGGCACTTCTCCCAATTTAAAGTAAGGTTCTTATCCTTACACCGGGTAAGGACTGTGTCTAAATGTAGCAAACACTCATCAAAGGAATCGCCGAAAATGGAGAAATCATCCATGAAGATATCCAAGAATTTTTCCACCATGCCTGAAAAATACCCATCATACATCGCTGGAAAGTAGCGGGTGCATTGCATAACTCAAAGGGCATGCGACGGTAAGCAAACAAACCGAAAGGACAAGTGAATGTGGTCTTGTCTTGATCCTTTTCGGCGATGGGAATTTGATTATAGCCAGAGTAACCATCCAAAAAGCAATAGTACTCGTGCCCAGCCAATCGTTCTAGCATTTGGTCAATAAAAGGTAATGGAAAGTGGTCTTTCCGTGTCACGGCGTTGAGTTTTCTATAATCGATGCATACCCGCCACCCATTTTGGGTGCGAGTAGGTATTAACTCATTCGCCTCATTAGTTATGACCGTTATGCCCGATTTCTTTGGGACAACGTGAATGGGGCTAACCCACTGGCTATCAGAGATAAGGTAAATGATACCACTATCAAGACATTTTACGATCTCCTTTTTAACAGCCTCCTTCATTACTGGGTTGAGTCATCTCTGTGGATCCCTTGCTGGCTTAGCATCATCCATCATATGAATATGATGTTCAACTATTAGGGGACTAATCCCCTTGATGTCCGCCATAGTCCAGCCAAAAGCTTGCCGATTGCTTTGTAAGACCATTAATAGGGATTTCTCTTGCTCGGGGGCTAGAGAAGCCGAGATGATAACAGGAAGGGTCTCATTCTCACCTAAGTAAGCGTATTTAAGGTGAGACGGCAATAGCTTGAGTTCGAGTGTTGGAGGCAAAACAATTGAAGGTAGAATCGGTGAAATTGTCTCAAACTCGAAGGATTCCAACAGAGGTTCAAAGCGAGTGTAAGCAACCGAGTCGGATGGTTCAGTTAACTCATCCGAAAATTCAAAGGATTCAAACTCGGGTGGTGATTCTTCAAAATCGTTTGTGAAAGTGAAACACTCGTAATCATTATCGGGTGTGAAAGCAGCATCAGATTCAAGGAGGAACGCACTAATGGCGTCAAAATTATTATGATCGAACAGAAATTTTTCGAGCTCACAGTTCTCCTGGGTGATCTCTTGGATCGAGCAAACATCAAGTATATTAGCATTAGGTTCGGAGGGCTGATTCCCCAACTTAAAAATGTTGAGCTCAATTGTCATGTTTCCAAAAGATAGGTTCATCGAACTATTTCGACAATTGATCACCGCATTAGAAGTTGCAAGGAATGGTCGACCGAGTATCACCGGAATTTGACTCCGGGAGTTAGGTACAGGCTGTGTATCCATAACAATAAAATCAACGGGGAATATGAAGTCCCCTACTTTAATCAACACATCCTCTAACTCACCCCTAGGATGGGTGATGGATCGGTCGGCCATTTGGAGAGTACAATGTGTGGGTTTCATCTCTCCAACGCCTAATTGTTCATATACTGAATAAGGAAGCAGGTTGACACTGGCACCAAGATCTAAAAGTGCGCGGTTGATGTTGTTATCCCCAATAGTTATTGAAATTGTAGGACAGCCAGGGTCCTTTCGTTTTTGAGGTAAAGGTTGGGTAAGAGCATCACTTACTGGATTAGCCAAGAAAACTTTCTTAAGTACCTGTGATTTCCTCTTCTTGGTGCATAAGTCCTTCAAGATTTTAGTATAAGAAGGGACTTGTTGGATTGCATCAAAGAGGGGAATGTTAATGTTAACCTGTTTAAATAACTCCACAATCTTCTCCATTTGTGGAGTTTGTTTATTGGATCTCAACCTGTTTGGAAATAGAACATTTTGAAAATTTGTTGAGTCTAATGTTTGTGGAGGAGATTGCGAAGTTGGAACGGATCCCAGTGTTGGTGTTTTCGTCGAGTGAGATGTGGGTCCGTTCGGAGTAATAGAAGAATTAGAGCCTTGTGAAGAATGGAGAATAGGCTCTGAAGATGAAGAAGATGAGGATGAAGAAGAAGAAGAAGAATCGGCGGCCGGGGTGTCATAATTAGTGCCAACATTGTTGTGCAACATCCTTCCAGATATCAATGTAGTCACGGCACTCACATTATGGTTTTGTTGTTCATGAGCAACATGTGCATTTTGTGGGTGACCAGAATTTGGTAGTGGTTGAGATGGAAGCTTCCCCTTCTCTCGCTCGCTTAAAGCAGCGTTCAGTTGTGCAATTTGGGCTTCAATGGTTTTGATACTTTGCCCATGTGATGAAGTGTGTTGCACCAAAGACTGAATGGAAGTCTGGATGTTGGTTGAGGATTGAGTTGATTATTTTAAAAACGCATCCAGACTTCGTTCTAGCGAGGAAACCTTATCGTTATTTGGTGGAACAAAATTGTTTTGAGGAAAAGAGTTGTTGGGTGCAAAATTGTTCATTTGATTTTGGTAAGGTTGGGGCTGGAAAGATTGCTGATATTGAGTTTGTTGAGGTGCTTGTTGTTGTGGAGGAGCCCTCTGGAAGTTGTTGTTGCCTTGGAATTGTTGTTGATTTTGATTCCAAGCAAAATTGGGGTGGTTCCTTCAACCAGGATTGTAAGTTGAAGAGTATGGATCATTTCTTGGTCTTTGCTGAAAGGCAGCATTGACTTGATCCTGTTCTTGAGCAGGTGGGTTGTAAGGACACTCTTCAGTCAAATGGGATGGATCTAAATAACAAGCGCATATAGTGCGAGGGGGTAAAGCGGGGACAGGAGGAGGCGATGAGAATTTGCTCTCAATTGCTTCTAGTTTACGTATAATTGCGGCCATTTTGGCTTTCATTGCAATTGACATGTCAAGTTGATGAATGCCTGCCCTAGACGGACCGGATGAAGTAGATGAAGTGGATGAAGCGGTCTGTCTAGTTCTTTCCCACTGAAGCGTTTGTTCAGCAAGATCGTCGAGAAATTGCCAAGCTTCCTCGTTGGATTTGGTAAGGAAGTGACCTTGATAAATGGTTTCCAGCAACTGCTTAGTTGCTAGGTTCAGTCCTTCGTATAAAGTTTGGCAAAGTTGCCATCTCTCGATACCATGATGAGAGCACTGAACAAGAAGGTCCTTAAATCGTTTGAAACACTTCCAAAAAGGTTCGGAAGGAAGCTAGAAAAATTGGTTAATTTCATTACGAATTCTCGCGGTCTTGTGATGTGGGTAAAACTTTTTAAGAAAATTTTTAACAAACTCTTCCCAACTTTTTATAGAATGTGATGCTGTACTATATAGCCACTTTTCAGCTAGGTCACATAAAATAAAGGGAATGACTCGTAGCCTTATAGTATCATCGGAAAGTTGGGTAGTCTTCATCATTGCACAAACATTCTGGAATTTGTTAATGAAGATATAGGCATCTTCGGATTCCAGCCCGTGAAATTTGGGCAACATGTTGATGAAGTGGGGCTTAATTTCGAAATTGTCCCCATTTGCCGGCGGAAGTGAAAGACAAGTAGGAAGTGCAGTGTGGGTGGGGTAGAAAAGATCCTGGAGCGCGATTCGCTGGGGCGCTTCAACAGGAGGGTGTTGTGGGTTATTCGCACTCAGTTGAGGTGGAATCAGTCCCGAAGTATGTAAAGGGTTGTTAGGATTGAATCCTGACATCTCTTTAGAAGATGATGAATGTGAAGATGAAGGTAAAGAAGTGGAGGGAATTTTGACTTCGGAATCGAACGCGTCGTCAGTAGCGACTAACGAGACATGGACTAAACGGGCGCTAGTGTCCTTACTCCAACCGGACATATACTAAACGAGTTGTAGTGTAGTCAAAAAGCAGAATGTGAGGGTAAGAAAACGTCAATGGGGAAATGTGGGTGAAGGTTGGGTGCAATGGAATTCTAGCGACAAATGGCAAGTTTTTGTAAAAATTTTGTTTTGTATTTTTTTTTATAAAGAGTTTTGCAAAAGATTTTGTACGGAACTACGACACACTTTCAAACAGTCACAATTTAAGCATGCACAATCAAGCCTAAAGCTAGGGTCTCCTAAGTCAACTAGACTTCTCCTAACTGGTCCAAAGCGACAAGTTGTGAAATATCCCTCAAATCGCCTCTTCACCGCCAATTGTGACCAGGTAAGCACAAGGAAAGAAAGGAGGGATTCGCTCACGAACCACCGTGAGACGGGCCTTTTAAAATTACCTTTCTCACTTGTCTAGCCTAGGCACCACAAAATCAGGTTTAGATAAATGACTGAATGCCCACAACCTTCCTCTGTCCTAATGAGCATGACAGTCCTTAATTGGCTGAGTCTAGATATTTTTTAATTAATCTCGAGGGTGATGCATATGCTTTTTGTGATTTCTGGGGTCTTAGGAAGGGTAATGAAATCCCCACCCAATCTTGATTGGCGTTATAGCCCCTTAAATTCCGTTTTAAATATGCAAAGCAATTAACACACAAAATCTAAAACACTTTCCAAAAAAAAATTCTTTTTATTTGCGGCGCAAAGAATCCTGCACAAAAATGATTTATTGGAGAGGGAGAAGAAGTTTTTGCGCAAAGAACCCTGCAAGAAAATTTTTCAATGGAGATCGGGGGTAGGAGAACAGACAAGAAATACTCACAGAGAAATTTGAACTGCTGACGTCGGCAATTTGACCGCGATTCCGCGGTGGTTCAGTTGGATTAGGTCGTCAAAACTTTTCTGTTTTCTGTTGTGGTTCTCCTCTATTTGTTCAGATCCTTTGTTTCTTGATTTGTTCACTGGGCTTTTTCCAGATCTGAATCTGTCCGTCTTCCGTTCCTGCACAATTCGCACAAAAACCGATCAAAAATAACAAGATGAATTTTTTATGTATTTTTTCAATTTTTATATTTTTTTCAATTTCAATTAAACAGAAATTACAAAAAGAAAATAACTACCGTTTCTCCGGCAACGGCGCCATTTGATTGAAGGATGTTTGCGTGTGCTTTTAAAAATTAAGAATATACCGCAATCAAGACGGTATCGCTTGGTAGCTAGCCGGTTGAGTACAGGTCGGTCCACAGAGAAAAGGTGTTCTTTCTTTAAGTTCTAACGAGTTAAGACTTATTTTTGGTAGGTTTTGTTTTAAGATCTAAGATTGAAATTAATTGATTTAAAGTCTTGCTAGGGTTAGGATTAGGTTAGTTTGGAAAAGGAATTCCACTCACTGCTTTTAATGCCCTAATTAAGAACCTAGGTGTTAGGGTAATAGTCAACAAAGGGAATTAGCACGACTAGGAAGAAACTTAGTTTCTTCCTTTTGGTCCGTGTCCGTCCTTTCTTGGCTCTTAGCCCTAACATCCAGTTAATTCAACCACAACCGGTCTAACTAGGGAATCACCTCTATCATGTAGGATAGGGTGCCGTAGTGAGCGGTATGTGGTTGGATTAAATAGAGTCTGTATTTTAAAATATAAATGGGCAAAGAAATGAGTGAGAGAGATTTTCTTCTCTCAAACATTCCCTATCCTAACCCTAACAAGTGAGGAATTACTCACTCATTAGGAAATTACTGATAACATTCATTTTTATAATTTTTCTTTTTAATAAACTAACTAACTTGCAGATAATAAAAGACAGATAAAAAATTGCAGATATTAAATTCAGATAAAAAAATGCAAGATAGAAAAAGAAACTTACTTTATTGATGACCTCTTCAACGATTACAATGGAAAAAAATTTAGATCTAGAAAATTAAAAAGAGGCATGCCTAATTAGGCTTCTGGCTTTCCTATTTATAGATAGGAGAAACCTTAGGTTTTACATCTGATCCATATTTGAATTTACAGAACTACCCTAAGAAAGCCGGGTCAAAGCACCGACACGTACACCGACACGTGCGTTGCACGGCCACGTATCCGCGGCAGAAAGCCATGTTTGGCCGCGGTTCCACGACCGTTTGGTTGGCTCTTGGGCTCAAACCTTCAGTGATGCTTCATATTGCTTTTTCCTTCTTTTTTCTTCACTTGGTTCCTCAGAATCTTTTCTACTTTCTTCCAGATTTCCAATAGTGCAGAATTATATGGACTTTTACCGTGATCTTCGCGTTGAAGTCTTTAATCCTGTGTTGCCCTTGTACTTTGTGCATTGAACTGTCTCATGGTTTTTATTTGTTCCTTTAACTGGTAGGCGGCATCATCCGGATTCATCTATTGTTGGTCGTAATTTCACATTTGTAGCATCTTTTCATGAATTTCACTGTAATGATCTGAGAACCTATAACCTGCAACTATTTAGCAGACATGGATCAAAAACACCTATTTATTTGTAATATGTTTAAGAATGGGCGATATAATAATGCAAAATTCTGATATGAACATTGCTCACTATGACTATGAAATCTGGCAGATGGATGTTAATGTTCCCCTCCGAAGGACGGCGCACAGGACCGCGATGTCCTGACGCTGAGATTCGGGGCAGATGCTATTTGGTTTTATCCGTCCACCTCTCCGAAGATGCCAAGTTGATTTATGGCACCATGTATCGGAGGTTTAGACGGATGCGGCCGATGTAGCAGACTTTGTCAGATTCCCCCTCGCTTGAGGGGGTTTTGATTGTGGGGACGCTCTTCCCTGCAGGCGCAAGCCCCTGCAGTTAATTACGCTACCGCATCGTGGTAACAACTTTCTCCTTCTCCAGAATTTCACTTCGTGTCGTGTGTGTTTGTTTTGTTTGCGGTTGCCCGTGGATTGTATACGGAGACTGAATAATACCGTCGCCCGTAGGACGTGGACTAGTCCAAATCCGTATTTACTTAGATTTGGGTTTGGTGTTTTTAGTTTAAGGATGCATTAGTCGCGTTGCGGCTAAGATCAACTTAAACGTTCGTTAAGGATACAATAGTCCTGTTTGAGACTAAGATCAACTTAACGTGATAATCCATTTAATATCTGGCCATCGGGACTCGTCACCTCTCTAACGTCGTTGAAGGATTACAACGGCAGATGTCAGAGGAGTTCAGAGATGTACCCTTGAACCAAGGTTGATTTGGAGTTTTATAGTCCGTTTGAATGTTTAAGGATACGTTAGCCGTGTTTGGGGGCTAAGATCAACTTAAATGGGATCGTTTAGATCCGGCAAAAGAGCATTTGGAGGCTCTATTGCTCCAGTTTAGGGACGTAGTGGTCCGTGTTCTAGTTTAAGGACATGGGGGTCCATTGCCGGTTTAGGGACGTAGTGGTCCATCATTAGTTTAAGGACGTTTCGGTCCGTCGCCAGTTTAAGGACGTAGTGGTCTATCATTAGTTTAAGGACGTTTCGGTCCGATATTCCCATTTAGGAACGAATATTAGTTTAAGGACGTTTCGGTCCAATATTAGTTTAAGGACGTTTCGGTCCAATATTAGTTTAAGGACGTTTCGGTCCACGAGTTTAAGGACCCCGCAGTCCGTATTCATGTATGGTCGTTGGGACCCGTCGCTTCTCTGACGTCGTTGAAGGATTACAACGATAGATGTCAGAGGAGTTCGGAGATGTACCCTCGAACCGGAGATAAATTGATTTGAGAGAGCATTTATGCTCAGTTCAATTTAATTTAAAGACTTACGGCCAGAATTGGGCTAAGTCCAGTTGAAAATGTTCAACATTTTATTTATTTTTGGCCTGTTAGACCTGTGCTAGGGCTTTGCCCACACTTAAATAATGCATTGCATTACTTCAGGCCATTTATGCCCATTTTGACTGGGCTCTGCCCTTTTTATTATGATGCAGATCATTTGTTTTGGTCCACTGGACCCTTCAATTGGGCTCTGCATAGCATTTTATTTATTAGGCCTGTTAAGCCTTTTAATTGGGCCTGGCCCTTCAGGAAATGAAATGCATTGCATTTATCAGGCGCTTTGCGCCAATCACTGAGCGCAAGCGCTTGTGATGAGGACACGTGTTATGCTCTGGCGAGCGCAAACGCAACAGCGCAGTGCGCTGCGCTGTTGCGCTGCTGACACGTGGCGCGCTCTGGTGAGTTGCGCCAACAAAGGAGCGCAACAGCGCAATTTTTCAAGTGCAAAGCACTGTTTTATATTCTGGTTGATTTTAAATCAAAGAAAACAAGTTTTCTTTTGTTTTCAAAGAACCAATGGTTCATAAGAAAGTGCAAAGCACTACTATTACTTATTTTTTTTCTTTTTATTTAAGATTATTGATCTTGTTCTTAGATCAATAGTCTGTCCATAAGAGAATTTTCTATTTTTCCTAAAGGTTTTTACGTTCTGTTGTTCTTGAGGAGTTCTCAAGAGTTCTCTTCTCTTTTTTTTTTTAGAAAGATATTGATGCCTTTGAATTGAGGCCTAGGGTCCTTTTTATAGTGCCCATAAATTAGTTAAATTTTTTAAAAAGATCTTTCTCTGAGTGATTTGGGGAGTTTTCCCCACCGTTGGATCTTTGATTCAAAGGCCTCTGTTTTACAGAAGAAAATCTTCTTGTTTTAAGAAGAACAGAAAAGATCCATTCTGTTTTGCGCAACTTCCTTAGCGCGTGACACGTGTCGCGCAGCGCAGCGCTTGCGCAGCTGTGCTGACACGTGTCGCGCGGCGCAGCGCTTGCGCAGCTGCGCTTACGCTGCTGCGCTGACACGTGTCGCGCGGCGCAGCGCTTGCGCAGCTGTGCTTGCGCAGCTGCGCTTGCGCAGCTGCACGGACACGTGTCGCGCGGCGCAGCGCGTGCGCAAGCGCTGCGCTTGCGCAACTGCGCAGACACATGTGCAGCGCTTGCGCAACTGAACGTTGTTTCTTTTACTTTTAGTTTTTAAAAGAGCCCTGCTCTGATTGGACGCACCGCCTTGGGCGTTGCGCTGTCGTATCAAATTCTGACACGTGGCGCGTTGCGCGCAGCGCACGGGATTTGAAGCGTTGCTTCAAAATTTGAATTTTTGAAATTTAAACAGAGCCTTGCTCTGATTGGGGAAACAAATGCCCCCCCACCGTTGCGCTCACGTGGCGCGCATGTGAGTGCAGCGGTGGCAAGATCTCAGCCTTTGGATCAACTGATAAGTTGAAGGGGCGCAGGCGCCTATAAATAGGACTCTTGGTCCTTAGAAAATTCTTACAACTTTCAAGAATTTTGATTCTCAGAGCCTTGCTCTTGCTTAAGAACTTTCAGAGCCTTGCTCTTGTTCTTTCCCCAAGAACTTCAAAGTTCAAAACTTAGAATCACTCTAGGTAATTTAAATTAAATTAAATTTAATTAACAGAGCCTTGCTCTTATAGATCTTTGATCTAAAGAAAAATCCCTTTAGGGCTTCATCACCAGAGCCTTGCTCTCAAAAACTTACAGATCTACAGAGATCTTGTCCATGGGTTTTAACCCATGAACAGAGCTTTGCTCTTGGATCAAATGTAGATCTTTTTAGATCTGAAAAATGAAGATTTTTTTTATAATAATTTTCCTAGATTTTTCAAGATTTCAAAATTTTAACTCTTTTAAGTGCTAAAAAAAATTGATGGATCTTTCCATCATTACCAAAGAGCTATGCTCTTTTGAGGAATCTTGTTCCCCTGAGACCAGAGTTTGACAAATGTCACTCTGTGACAGAGCTTTGCTCTAGAAGAGGAGATTTTCTCCTTGTCTCCAGGGGTTTCCCATCAATGAGGATATTCTCTTGGGGATCTTTTCATGAATTGACAGTCTCATCTAATGATGGGATTGTCTTATTAAATGATGCACCGTCATCCAGATTTTGTGGGTCCCCCTTTGGTCCCCTACCCACTGCATCACAGTGTGGAGTAAGATTTTAAAATGCCAAGCGTTAGAACACTAACGGTTATTTTTGTCTTTCCACAGGAAACATGTCTGACGACTTGTCTTTCCTCTTTGTTCTCTCGGAAGGAGGGTTCCCTCATTCGCCAGTGGACCAGGTAGCGTTCGCTCTTATTAAAGATCATGACCCCGGGTGCAAAAAACTCCACCTGTGGGGAAGGTGGTACAGCCAGATCATCCAGGGTCGCCGCAGTTTCAGTTTTGCCACGCCGTCTGAACCCATAACTCCAATCCCCTATGCGGACGAACCCCCGGCGAAGTATGCCGTGGAGGTTAAAAATTAGAATTCGAATGACCTCCTCCAACCTGCAATTGGTGCTATTCCCATACAGCCGCCGCCGGCAATAGATATTTTAGGAAGGCGAATCTGTCAGGGTGAAGCACGCCCTTGGGGACAGGCCTATAATATTAGATTGGTGCCGCGACCGCCCGCCGGATACTTGCAGTGGGCCCGATACATCTTATCGGTGAAAAGGACTCATCTAATGAAGATTGGATTGTATTCGGCCATCTACGTCTCGCTCTTCGAGTATCCCTCTCCTCCAACGTGGTGGATCAAGGCCTTCATCGAACAATGGAATATCCCCACCCACACTTTCTTGATGGCGGATAGGGAGGTCTCAATTTCTTTGGAGTAATTTGCCGAGCTCTTGGGTTTACCGATGAGGAGGGAGCATTACGAGGAGTTGCTACCTCCTGATGAATACGTTTTTGTCACCAAGCCGCTGGTGTTTGACCTGACTCCGGAAAATGCCGTTCAGCATCAGTATCCGGGCCTAGTGAAGATGTTGGAGATCTATGAAGGACTCCATCTGGAATCGGGCGACCGGGGCGTCAGTTTCGCAGATTTTATTGCCCGCTTCATTCACCCGGAGTTCCTATCAGAGCGGAGTGAGAAGTTCGCCCAGCTCGATGACCCTTTCGGTTTCGGCTTAGACCGCCGACCCGTATCGGAGGATGATCAAAGGGATTTTTATCTCCCCGGCGCTGCCATCGTCCCTTTCTCAGAAATCGCCGTCTCGGGCATGGATGAGGAGACATTTTTTATTGCGTTCTTGGGCTTGTGGCTGTGCAGCTTTGCACTCCCCATGCACCCGCGTCACATGCGGCCCTCCGTTTTTTACCCAGCGCATCGGATGGTGGCTGGTTTGCAATTATCGGTAGGAATCGCCGGGCTGGCCTACCTTTATAAAGGACTTAGCGTAGCGGCGGACACTAGTGAGCCTGGAGTGCAACCCACTAACTTCCCGACGCACTATTTCACCTCCTGGATGGAAATGCACGTGCAAGGGGTGTTCGGTGTCCATAAGATTCCTCCGTTCTTTGAGAAGTGCAGACTCCCGAGAGTCATGCGGTTGGTCGGCGCTTCAATTGTGGTTGCACCCCCACGGGAGTCTAGGGGGCTGCTCCTTCGTCCACATCTGGTCGGAGCGAAGATTTTCTTTGTGTATAAGGTTATAACCATAGGCTCAGAGACTACTAAGTCAGTAGTGCCACTGCGCGATGATTTCAAGGACGGGGCTTCCGTATTGAAGGCTCGGGAAATCCTCCACCTCTACTCCATTCGGCCGGGCTATCTAGTGTTTAGGCAGAATGAGACAGCACTTTTTATGAGGTACAACCCGCACCGTTTTGCTCAGCAATCGAGCTACAACCAAGGGATCCCGATGGAAGCTTTCTTGGAAAAGCCCGTGGTCAACCGAGAGGGGATGAAGAATGCAATGCACCATTTCACACGGCTTAACACGGGTTCCTATTTCTTCATTAGTGAACCCAGCTGTGTCCCTAAGATGCTTAACACGTACGTGGCTTGGTATGCGCATGCGATGGGCCCAATTATCTTAACGGAGAAGCGTATACTGGTTGACCGTAGGGGTGCGCCTCCTGGCGGTGATCGCAAGGCCCCCTTGCAACCGAGGATCCCGGTCATTCCTCCGTTAAAAGATGCCGGAGTCGACCGACCACGCGTGTTGAGTCCCCCGCGTGGATTGCCGCTGTCCGCTACGGTGAATGCACCACAGGCGCCTCGTGTTCCCACGAAGATGGTTAATGTAATATCGCCAGAGTCCGGCGCAGGAGCGGATATCGGGACCCGCCGCCCCAAGGTGACTGCCAAGCGCAAATCAATTCCAGGTGCATCTAGAGCTGGCGGGAAAAAGAAGAAGAAGTCGATCCTTTCTCTCAACGCGATCCTCAATTTAGAGCCTGAGGCCCCTCTTACCAAAGGAATAAGTGAATATGGCAGCAATAAAGGCTTCTTGGTAGACCCTGCAGACACCAATTTGGCGGCCGCTATTGCAGCTTCTGAGCGATCAGTAAGGCTCGAAGTGATGTTAAGCAAACTCGCGGAGTCGGGTGATCATTAGCCGCTTTCCTCATCATTTCATCGCATTTTTTTTATCATTATTCTTGACTAATACTTTTCTCATTTTCAACAGGTGTCTCTACTGAAGAAGCTATTGCTGCCTCTTTGAAAACATTCCAAAAGGAGGAGGAGAAACGTGCTCTAGCAGGCGTTGGTGCGTCCCACCCCCTTTTCTTTTATAAGAAAAAAATTGTTATCTCTTCTGATGGTCAACCTAACCTTCTTCTTTTGTTTCTTTGTAGGAGCTATATCAGTTGATGCGGGGATCCTCCCCAAGCCTGTTACTGAAGTCCCGGTCTCGTCGGGGCTGCTGCAAGAGCCTCGACTTGACAAAACGACAAGGGATGCCTTGAAAAACCTGGAGGCATCCCTACTCACGGACGAAGACGCCTCAATGAGAGAGGCTCTGGTGAGGTCCGTCTCAACGGCCCAGGAGGAGAGAAAGCGGCTGAGGCGCGAGGCAGAGGCGCGAGGCGAAGGCGCGCCGGACTGCTTTGGCTATGGGAGCGGGCCCAAGCACCGTCCCTCGGGCAGATACTCCTTCCAGAGAGGCCCCTGTCGCCCTATCCACTGCTCGCCGACAAGTGGCGCGCGCCGTTCGAAGTGCAAATGATAAGTCCACTTCAGGTAACATTTCTTTAAGAATTTTTATTGTGGGAGTTATAATGCCGACGGTTCTTATATCTATTATTTTGCAGGGCCCAGTCCGACCGAGGGTGAGGCGGAGACCGTTGAACCCAGGGGAACAGAGGAGGCGGTACCTGCCGAACTCAAGCCGACAGTGGGCAACATCGTTGAGGCCATGGAGCTTAATGCGGAGGTTGAGGGGCCTATAGCCGAGAAGGTCGTTGATGCCGAGCCTGAAGTGGCGGCAGATGAAACAATCATTACAACTGAGTCCGGGGTGATGGCGGACGAGGCACTTGAGGCTGGCGACCTCGTGGTGACGGTAGATGAGCCGATGGAGACAGCGGAGCCCAAGGAAGTAGCAGGTGAGATGGGTACGACTCTTGGGGAAGAGTCAGCCGCTTCCTTCCAAAAGTCCGGCAACGCTCCAATCATTGCCCTCCCCGTCTACGATCTTCTGCCGTCTCCTGGTCGCGCGAGCACGACGACGGTCCCTATCGAGTCGGGTGATGAGGTTACGGGTGGTGGCCTCATGTCAATGGAGGAGGGAATTGCCTCAGTTTCGGCTGGCAGCTCGTCGGGTAAACTTCGAGTTACCATCATTCCCTTTTTTTTATATATATATCTTGTGATCTTTTCTAACAAGTCTGTCTTTGTTTTTAACGCAGGCGCGGCCAGTGCCGATGCTCCATTGCTCGAAGGAGCACCGTCAACTACTGCTTTGGCGGTGGTCATCTCCCAGCCTTCCCTTGTGCCATCGCGGATGTTGGAAGGTATGGATTTATGACTCATGAGTTGATCTTTTAAACATGTAGCTTATGTACTAACGTTATACCACTGTGTCCTTTCAGGAGTGCTCTTTGATCATCTATACCAAGTGTTGCTCCCACACTTCTCCTTCCCATCCGAATTCGCTTCTCCTTCTAGTGGTGCCGGTGAGTATATTTTCATTTCGATGTCTTTCTTTTCCCCCTTTTTTTAAGGATTATTTCTAACTTTTCCTCTTCTTTATTGTAGTGCCACAAATCGAAGGAGGGGGTGCAAGGCCTGCCACGCCACCGGCCCTTCCGGCCTTACCTTCCGTTGCAGCTGGTATAGTAAATCTCCCCCTTTTTTTTATGACCCTTCAACATCTCTTGAACCATCGTCTAACCATGTTTTGTTTTGCAGCTATCGTTCCGGCTTCGGTCCCTCTTAAGTCTCGTGTCCTTTCACCGGCAGGCCCTTTCTTGAAACGTCCATCTTCAAAGGGTGCCGTGATGAGTTTGGGTATGCTGAGCGGGTATATCGAAGAGCTTAACGCGGACGCTCTCCCTTCTGCCGCAGATTTAGCTGTGGAAGTTAATCCAATGTTGGCGGCGCTCGTAAACTTTCACAACGAAGGTGTCGTCGAATCTTGGGTTAACCACTGCAGGGAGGTCGAGGCCTGCCTACATCGGCTGGAGTCGACGCGTCCTTCTCCTGAAGTTTTGGCCATAAGCACCCAACGGACAGCTTGGCTCGAGCAAAGCACTTCTTATTTCCGCCATTTGGAGCAAGAAGCAGCTTTACGGTTGAAGGAACGTCAGGAATCTTCAAGCGCAACTGCTCGCCTACGCGCTGAAGTTAGGGCGAATGCTGCTGAGGTGAAAGTCGTCTTTGAAGGCCTTCTGGAGCGTATTTCTAATGGGCTGGCACTGAAGCGGAAGCTCGATGCCGCCGAGCGTGATGCCCGAGGCCGTGAAGCAGCTCAGCAGGTCATTGAGGAACAGCTTGCATCCTTCATGCAGCAGCGGGCCCAGGTGGAGGCGGAGGTGGCTGCGGCTGTTACTCAGGAGGAAGCGCTGAAAGAAGTGCGAGAACAGCTTGTGAATTTATTAAAGACACTTCCTCCTCAGTAGCTATCCATCCTTGTATCGTTTGTGCTTGTAGATAAAAGAATGTGTGTATATATATATATATTTTTTTATTCTTTGACATAATGTATCCTGTATCCAATCAAGTTTATGAATAAAAGATACACCTTTTTTTGTAATGTGTCATTTTCTCTGTCTTTTCTTTCTTTCATTATCAGCATGCCACCTTAGTAACCATGGTTGACGGATGATCAGAACGAGTATCCTGACTTTCTTAAGAAATAGCGATGGCTTAGGCCGCAGGTTCAGATCTGCTGTCTAAGACTTTTCAACTCTATAAGCCGTGAGGGTCTCATAGAGACTTTTCTCCCTACGGATCGAGAGGATCTCGTAGGTGGGTTTTCTCCTTAGGAATCGTGAGGATTCCTAAGTGTGGTTTTCTCTTATAAGTCGTAAGGATCCTATAAGAGAATTTTTCCCTCTTACGAGTCGAGAGGACCCACAAGCGGTTGTTTCCCTCCTCGTCGAAATTCGACTTTGGAGAGTGAGACCCGTGAATAGTATGCAAGAGACCATTTTGGATTGACTTGCAGGGTCCCATTGTTCAGGAAGCAAGTTTTCTAGTCCCTGCTACCTGAGGCTTCATTTGCATGTTGAGACGAATCGGGAATTTTCCGCGGAGACACTAGTTTCTCTGCGAGCCGACGCGAATCAGGAGGCTCTCGTCAAGGAGTGTTTGTATCCGTGAGTCGAGGAGTTTGCTAGGGATTATTTGTTTCCCAAGCGCCAAGGATTATTTTTTTCCTTTGGGGTTTGAAACGAGTCGAGAATTTCCCACGGAGGCACTGGTGGCTCTGCGAGTCGACGCGAATCAGGAGGCTCTCGTCAAGGAGTGTTTGTATCCGTGAGTCGAGGAGTTTGCTAGGGATTATTTTTTTCCCAAGCGCCAAGGATTATTTGTTTCCTTGGGGTTTGAAACGAGTCAAGAATTTCACACGGAGGCACTGGTGGCTCTGCGAGTCGACGCGAATCAGGAGGCTCTCGTCAAGGAATGTTTGTATCCGTGAGTCGAGGAGTTTGCTAGGGATTATTTGTTTCCCAAGCGCCAAGGATTATTTATTTCCTTGGGGTTTGAAACGAGTCGAGAATTTCACACGGAGGCACTGGTGGCTCTGCGAGTCGACGCGAATCAGGAGGCTTTCGTCAAGGAGTGTTTGTATCCGTGAGTCGAGGAGTTTGCTAGGGATTATTTGTTTCCCAAGCGCCAAGGATTATTTATTTCCTTGGGGTTTGAAACGAGTCGAGGATTTCCCACGGAGGCACTGGTGGCTCTGCGAGTCGACGCGGATCAGGAGGCTTTCGTCAAGGAGTGTTTGTATCCGTGAGTCGAGGAGTTTGCTGAAGACACTGGTTTTTCAGAGTTGGACTGAACCGTCGAGATTTGGCTTCGTCTTCTGGCGGAGCCTGTTGGGAAAGTATGGTTCCCTCTTTGTTTATGCCCTTGGATTGTATACAGGGATCGATGTGATCTTAACTGTAGGGCCAAAGTTTTATCATCATCATTTTTTTTGTTATATCTCCGCGACGCTCTATCATTTCAGCTTTTATATCGCGAAGGTCGCGATTGCCCAATCATTTCGGCTATTTTTCGCGGTGCCCAATCATTTCGGCTATTTATTTTATTTTTACTCGCTGCTTTTTATTGCGAGTTGCCCAATCATTTCGGCTATTTAGTATGCATGTGCGGCCTACTGGCTTTCCGCCGTAAACCGATTTCGGCATCAACACCGCTACAACTGGGATATTACCAGGAGCGAATCATCATCTGCCTCTGTCGATATCGAACAAAGGTGGCTTAGCGACCAGGGTTAGAGTCCTGTCGGCTAAGGCTTTTGACTTCATGAGCCGTAAGGGTTTCACGAAGTTATTTCTCCCTACAAGTCGTGAGGATCTTGTAGGTGTATTTTCTCCTTAGGACTCGTGAGGATTCCTAAGTGTTCGTTTCCTCTGTAAGTCGTAAGGATCCTACAGGAGGGTTTTCTCCTCATAAATCGAGAGGATTTACAAGGGTTGTTTACCATGCGAACATATCCCCAGTCACGGATGAGACTTGGTTAGGGAAATGTTTATTCGCGCCCGTGGATTGTATACAAGGGTCAGTATTGAGCCACTTGTAGGGCAATATTGGAAGTTTGTGGGGGTTTTCTTAAGCACAGGTTTAGGTCTCTGTGACTTAAGACTTTCAAATCTTATGAGCCGTGAGGGTCCCATAAGAGAGTTCTCCTCACGAGTCGTAAGGATCTCGCGAGTGTATTTTCTCCCTAGGAATCGTGGGGATCCCTAAGTGTGTTGCTCCCTTGTGAGTCGTAAGGATCTCACGCAGGTGGTCTCTCCTTACAAGGTCGAGAGGACCCTGTAAGTGTCCTTTAACGAGGTTGCGCCCTTTCAGGTTTTCACAAACACTCGCCGGTAGTCCTGCTGTTTTTACTCACGGAGCCCTTTCGGGTTTTCATCCGTGCCCATTTTGCTTATGGACATACCGTTTTTTTTTAATTCTTTTTATTTTCTTTTTCTCTCTTTTTTTTTACGAGGTCGCGCCCTTTCGGGTTTTCACGAACACTCGCCGGTAGCCCTGCTGTTTTTACTCACGGAGCCCTTTCGGGTTTTCATCCGTGCCCATTTTGCTTATGGACATACCGTTTTTATTTATTATATTTTTTCTTTATTTATTTTTTTTTTATTCATCTCGTCAGCCTAAGGATGCTGCGGTATTAGTTTAAAGACGTTTCGGTCTGCTATTAGTTTAAGGACATTTCGGTCCGACGTTTGAGAAGGTTGGCTACTGCTGATGGAGTTTGAGCTTAGGAAGATAGTGAGCGGACATAGTCGTCGTCATCTACCATTGACCTAGGCTGTGGCTCATTAAGCATAGTATTTCTTTAGGAAGCGACCGTTTATCGGCCTGAAAGGCCTTTCACCGTGCATGTCCATCAGTAGATAGGCCCCACCTTGGTAGACCTTATCTATGATGTATGGGCCTTCATAGTTTGGCTCGAATTTTCCCCGCTTGGCGCGATTGGGGATCATAGGCCTTTTGACCACTAACACAAGTTCGCCTTGGCGAAATGTCCTCGGCCGGATCAATCTCTCATATGAGCGCGTCATCTTTGCTTTATAAGCTTCCAGATTTTGCTGTGCTATGAGCCGGGTTTCATCAAGGGCGTCAAGCTCCTCAAGCCGAAGCTGAGCATTTTCTTCGTCCGTTAGCTCGTAGTGGACTGCCACTCGTAGAGAGGGTAACTCTATCTCGAGGGGGAGTACTGCTTCTGTACCGAATACCAACGCATATGGCGTTGTGTTAGTGGCTGTCTTGAACGTGGTTCGATATGCCCAGAGAGCCTCTTGCATCCTTTCGTGCCAGTCCTTCTTATTTCGTGACACTGTTTTCTTCATGATCTTTGTCAAGGTCTTGTTGAAGGCCTCGGCTAGACCGTTAGCTCGCGGATTATAAACCGAGGAATATATCCAGTTTATATTATGCTGTTGCGCAAAGCGACTGATCTTGTGGCTTCTGTAAGCTGGCCCGTTATCGGAGATGATCCGTCGCGGAGTTCCAAACCGATATATGACGTGCGTCCTGAAGAAGTGGAGGATATTTTCTGTCTTCACTTCTCTTAACGGTATCGCTTCTGCCCATTTAGAGAAGTAGTCAGTCGTTGCTAGGATGAAACGATGTCCTCTAGACGATGCTGGTTCGATAGGGCCGACTATATCAGTCCCCCACATTTCGAATGGCCAGCTAGCCACCGTTGGATGTAGTGGATTTGGATGCTGGTGGATGAAGTCCCTATGGATTTGGCATGAGTGGCATTGCTTCGCATATTCGAGGCAGTCCTGAATCATCGTGGGCCAGTAGTAGCCCATCCGTTTTATCTTCAACTTCATCTTTAGGCCCGCTTGGTGAGAACCGCAGAGTCCGTCGTGAACTTCCTGAACGACTCTTTTTGCTTCGTCAGGTCCTAAGCATCTCAACCACAAAGAATTAAACGATCTCTTATACAGAGTGTCGTTGACGAAGGCGAAAGATAGAGCCCGCTTCATGAGCTGATGTCCTGTGGACGCTTCTTCAGGCAATCGGTGGGACTTAAAGTAGTCTATGAAGACTTCCCTCCAATCCTCGGCTTTTTCCCAGTCTTTTATTTGCAGAGCCATTCGCTCAGTCATTTCCTTTTCTTCGGATGATTCCGGAGATATTTCTGCTGGGGCAAGCACTCGACGGCTTTGTACCACGATTCTAACGTCATCGAGGTTCTCGTCAGCCAGTTCTTTAGCAAGTTTGGCCAACGCGTCTGCTTTGCTATTTTCCACGCGCGGTATGTTCTCCAAAGTATAGGAAGGAATTCGGGTTAACAGTTGTTGCACTTTTTCGCCGTATTTCACCAATTCTGGCTTGCACGTTTGGTAGTCGCCGTTTACTTGACTAACGACCAGTTGAGAATCCCCGTATATGAGGAGGTTTTTGTAGGGTTCCTAGGCACACTATAGAGGTCTCACAAGGCATCAACCATGCCAATTTCTAATTTTATGGGTGCCGAGAAACCCTAATACGGATCGTCGACTAGAAATTTAGGCGAAAACGAATCTAGTTAACAACTTAACTAAAGATAATAAGCTACAACCTTTGTAGATCCGGATATTCACTTCCTTAGCTCCACGTAGACGTCCTCTCGCTGTCCGTCTCGAATCCCGAACTCAATCGTCGGCTTCATTGGAGAAAAGGGCGGACTAGGTCGTCGGCTTCGTGCCGAAGATGATCTACGTCGAGGCATCACAAGTTCAAGCTCCAACTTCACCAAGTTGTGAAACTTGTGAAGAAAACACCCAAAATAACTTGGCAAGAAGTAGAGGATGAAGAAATAGGAGGTGGGTTCACTTTAGAATTGGATTTCTCACACTTTTGCTCAAGTTGCCATTGATGGCATCAAACTTTTTCTTTTGAAGATCAAGAAGAAGATGAAGCTAGAATATGATAAGTGTTAATCCAAATAGAAAAGAAAAATGAATACTTATCATATACTAACTAGGGTAGAGTATAGAGAATAGACCATGGTTACTTGGATGGGTTAGGGTTAAGCATGAAGACAAGAATGGTTAAGATGTCAAAGCTTCATGAAGCTTCAACTAGAAACAAATAAAGCCACCATTCTCATCTTAATCGTATCCAAATAAATGAATAAAAAAATAAATGAATAAAAGAATAAGCAAAACCCTAATCTCAACTTAACCATGGTTTAATTCTATACGCTTAACCAAATGAGCAAGTATCATCAAACATGATACAAACATGTGCACAAAAGTATATCACATATACAACTTGCACATCAAGTGAGAAAATCCATTTAAAGTGAACCAATACTAGTTAATGCAAAGTAATATAACAAATATATAATTATACATTAAATCATTAAATCAACACTTGATTTAACGATCCGGTCATATCGCATATAACCGACTAGTATCCTATGTATCGGCTTATCGAATCAATCCTTGATTCGATATCTAGGTTATATCGAATATAACCAATCGATACATTCATCGCGAGAATGAAATACGGTATCACATACACGCATTATTCTCGGTCCTGCACATATCTCATATGCGCTCCTATTTCGTTTCGCTTGAGCCAGGAAACCTCTGTGTAGGACTCTAAAGACTCGTCAATACGCCGGTAGCAGATGATGATCATATCAAGCACCCACAAGCCGCAAGCGGTCTGCTAAACGTAACGGCCATCCGGGTATTGAGCGATCAGAAGATCGACGAGCTAGCCCGCTCACACTCCTGTGAATCCAACCAGAAACACTTACCGTACAGTCCGGTCTGTTCGTCTGATATGTCGCATATCAAGTCTAGGGGTGGTATACGTCAGACCCCAATAACCGATAAGTTGTGCCGATGTGAGGCTCATAACGGGTCGAGAAACTACTGGTAACACTTACCAGCAAATCTCTGATCAGCCCTGGCCAGGGACTTCCCTGTTACGGCCAATCGAGCACAGCGCAACATCAACCCCCAATACCGGGAGAGACGAAACCCCTCCTATCGCTCATTGCCTCCATGTGACTCGGGACTGTGCCCAAAGACCACCATTTTGCACGCCCTCATGGACGTGGTAAGGTGGAGATCAAAGCACAGTGGGAATCACACAAGACTCTATGACGATCTCGGGTCTACAGACTAACCTGCACAAGTGTCACCTGAGAACTGCCATCTGACGTGAGGTATAATACCATCTGGGAGTTCTCGGCGAGTCCGTCCAGTGTACCCAGTCTCCACTGAGCACCCGTATACCATCTCTGATGTCAAACACCAATGGATATGGGATCATCCATCGCCCATCTCATGGGTCGAGAAGCGTATACGCTAGTCTACACTGGTATATCGATGCCCCGTCTCGATACACCCACGACTAGGGACCTTGAAGGATGTACCTTTGGACTACCATGTCCCCACTAGTATGATCTGCATCACAGTCCAGGTAGTCAAGTACACATCCTAAGGGCTTTATCAACATGTAACTATAAGACAGTTTAAAGAGACAAGTGTACATGTTAAGATAAAGAGTAACCAGATAGCATACTATCATATCGAGCAAGAAAGTCATCTTTATATATGTCCAAGCATCCAATATAATATACATCATCTGTACAATACTGGCCTCTAGGGCATACATACAACTAACAATCTCCCACTTGCACTAGGGCCAGCTGCTGTAGTATCGCATACCGAGCATCCCGAAGAGTCTCTCAAACTGTATCTGGGGAATGGCCTTCGTGAGTAGATCCGCCGTGTTGTTCTTCGTGTCAACACCTCCTGACCTCGATCTCCCGGCTATCAACTATCTCCCGGATCAGGTGATACCGCCTCAGAATGTGCCTGGATCGCTGATGGGACCTAGGTTCCTTGGCCAAAGCCACCGCTCCATTGTTATCGCAATACAAAGGTATTGGATGCTCAATGGATGGAACCACTCCAAGTTCAATAATGAACTTCTTGATCCAGACAGCTTCTTTAGCAGCATCGTTGGCAGCGATGTATTCAGCCTCCATCGTCGAGTCTGCCACGGTTTCCTGCTTGGAACTCTTCCAGCTAACCGCCCCTCCGTAAAGGGTAAAGACAAATCCCGACTGCGACTTAGAGTCGTCCTTATCACTCTGGAAGCTCGAATCGGTAAAGGACTCCACTTGGAGTTCTCCGTTACCATACACCAAGAGCATCTCTTTAGTCCTTCGCAAGTACTTGAGAATGCTCTTCACAGCTGTCCAGTGACTCTCTCCAGGATCAGCTTGATACCTGCTCACTATACTTAGTGAGTATGCAACATCGGGTCTGGTACATAGCATCGCATACATGATAGAGCCTACAGCTGAAGCATAGGGTATCCCTTGCATGCGAGCTCTCTCCAAATCAGTCTTGGGAGACATCTCTTTGGAGAGAGTGACTCCAGAGATCATGGGCAAGTTCCCACGCTTGGATTCTTCCATACTAAACCTCTTTAGTATGGTGTCAATGTACCTGGATTGGGACAATCCCAATATCCGTTTGGATTTATCTCTATAGATCCTTATTCCCAATATGCAGGAGGCATCACCAAGATCTTTCATTGAGAATCTTTGTGATAAGAAGAGCTTGACCGATTGCAGCATAGGAATATCATTTCCTATCAAGAGTATGTCGTCCACGTACAATACGAGGAAGACAACCTTACTCTCTGCCACCTTCTTGTAGATACAAGGTTCATCTGGGTTTTTGACGAAATCAAACTCTTTGATAACGACGTCAAAGCAGATGTTCCAACTCCGCGATACTTGCTTTAATCCATAAATGGATTTAAGCAGCTTGCACACCTTCCCGCTGCTCCCACTGTCTACGAAGCCCTCTGGCTGAGTCATGTACACGCACTCTTCTAAATCACCATTTAGAAAGGCGGTCTTAACATCCATTTGCCAGATTTCGTAATCATGATATGCAGCGATGGCAAGCATGATCCGGATGGATTTAAGCATAGCCACTGGAAAAAAGGTTTCGTCATAGTCCACACCTGGTCTTTGACGAAAACCCTTCGCAACAAGTCTAGCTTTGAAAGTCTCCACTTTCCCATCTACACCAAGTTTCTTCTTGAAGATCCATTTGCTCCCAATGGGTTTTACCCCTTCAGGAGCAACTTCCAAAGTCCATACTTTGTTGGTGTATATGGATTCCATCTCGGACCGCATAGCATCCAGCCATTTTACCGAGTCCCTACTCGTGATGGCCTGCTCGAAACTAGTTGGGTCATCATCCTCCATGATGCAATCTTCGCTTCCACCGTCAATGAGAAAACCGTAGTATCTCTCAGGTGGACGAGAAACCCTGCTAGATCGGCGGAGAGGCTGGGGTTCGTCGGGTACTACTGAATTCTCTGGTTCTACTAAATCTTCAGTTATAGTTTGTGTTGCTGGAACCTCTTCCAGTTCTACCTCAATGCCACTAATCTGTTTCATAAGAAAACCTTTTTCTAAGAAAGTGGCATGTCGAGAAACAAACACCTTTTGTTCCTCGGGGTGGTAGAAGATATACCCTTGTGAATTCTTGGGATATCCTACAAACTTACATAAGACTGATCTTGCCTCGAGTTTGTCCGGATTTTGTCTTTTGACATAGGCTGGACAACCCCATATCTTAACATACTTAAGAGATGGTCTCTTCCCTTTCCATATCTCATATGGAGTGGTAGGCACTGATTTGGTAGGAACCATATTCAATAGGTGTATGGCTGTCTCAAGCGCATACCCCCAGAAGGAAATAGGTAACTCAGCTGTACTCATCATTGAACGTACCATATCTAATAGGGTGCGATTCCTTCGTTCCGATACACCGTTGTGCTGTGGTGTATAAGGTGGAGTAAGCTGAGAGAGAATCCCATTCTCTTTTAGATAATCTTGGAACTCATTGCTCAAGTATTCTCCTCCTCGATCAGATCGAAGGATCTTAATACTTTTGCCCGTTTGGTTCTCTACTTCTTGCTTATATTCTCTGAATTTCTCAAAAGCTTCATGTTCCGTAGGACGTGGATTAGTCCAAATCCGTATCTACTTAGATTTGGGTTTGGTGTTTTCAGTTTAAGGATGCATTAGTCGCGTTGCGTTTAATGATCAACTTAAACGTTCGTCAAGGATACGTTAGTCCTGTTTTGGACGAAGATCAACTTAACGTAGTGATTAGTTTAATGTATGGCCATCGGGACTCGTCACCTCTCTGACGTCGTTGAAGGATTACAACGATGTGTACCAGAGGAGCTCGGAGATGTACCCTCGAACCAGAGTTGATTGGGAGTTTTATAATCCATTTGAATGTTTAAGGATACGTTAGCCGTGTTTGGGGCTAAGATCAACTTAAACGGGACCGTTTATATCCGGCAAAAGAGTATTTGAAGTCTCTATTGTTCCAGTTTAGGGACATGGTGGTCCATTATTAGTTTAGGGACGTTTCGGTCCGATATTAGTTTAGGGACGTTTCGGTCCGATGTTAGTTTAGGGACGTTCCGGTCCGATGTTAGTTTAAGGACGTCTCGGTCCGATGTTAGTTTAAGGACGTCTCGGTCCACGAGTTTAAGGACCCCGCAGTCCATATGGGTGTGTGGTCGTTGGTACCCGTCACCTCTTTGACGTCGTTGAGGAATTACAACGATGGATGTCAAAGGAGTTCGGAGATGTACCATCGAACCGGATGTAAATTGATTTAGGAGAGCCATTTTGCTCAGCCAATTTAATTTAAGGACTTACGGCCACGATTGGGCTAAGTCCAGTTGAGAATATTCAACATTGCTTTTGCTTTTCTCTTTATTTTTATTTGGGCTTTGCCCATGCAGAACATAAATTTGTTTTGGGGCTCTGTTCCTTATAAATGATGCAGAGCATCAATTTTATTTGGGCTTAGCCCTTTTATTGCTTAGCAATTTATTTTGGCCTACTAGGTCTTTTTGATTTGGGCCTGGCCCTTCAAGTAATGCATTGCATTTGTGCAAAGCACCAAGAATCTTTTAGATTCAAGAAAAGAAGTGCAGAGCACTTTTTAATTTCTTGATCTAAGTTTAGATCAAAGAAAAGAAATCTTTTCTTTCTTCTTGTCTCAGAGAACCAGAGGTTCATAGCAAGTGCAAGGCACTATTTTTATTATTTTTATTTATTTATTTATTTATTTATTTATTGAAGATCACTGATCTTGTTTTTTAGATCCATGATCTATTTTCTCTTATCTCAAAGGTTTTTACCTTCTTTTTTTTTTGTATTCTCCAGGAGTTCTCAAGAGTTCTCTTCTCTCTTCTTCTTTTTTTTTTTTTTAAAAACCAGATGATCCCTTTGAAATGAGGTTTGGGGTCCTTTTTATAGTGCTCAAGAATTAGTTAAATTCGTTCAATAAATCTTTTCCTGAGTGATTTGGGGAATTTTCCCCACCGTTGAATCTTTGATCCAAAGGCCCCTGTTTTACAGAAGAAATCTTCTTGTTTAAACAAGAACAGAAAAAAAAATATCTTTAAATCTTCATTTTGTTGTTGCGCAACTCACCAGCGCGTGACACGTGTCGCGCAGTGAGGCGCTTGCGCAGCAGCGCTTGCGCAGCAGCGCTTGCGCAGCTGCGCAGACACGTGTCGCGCAGCGGAGCGCTTGCGCAACTGCGCAGACACGTGTCGTGCAGCCGTGCGCTTGCGCAGTTGTGCTCGCTTGCGCAACTGCGCAGACACGTGTCGCGCCGCCGTGCGCTTGCGCAGTTGTGCTTGCGCAACTGCGCAGACACGTGTCACGCAGCCGTGCGCTTGCGCAGTTGAGTATTGCTTATGTTTTTTAAAGAGCCTTGCTCTGATTGGACGTACTGCCTTGGGCGTTGTGCTGCCGTGTCAACTTCTGACACGTGGCGCATTGCGCGCAGCGCATTGCGCGCAGCGCACGGGAACCGAAGCGTTGCTTCAAAATTTGAATTTTCAAAATTCAAACAGAGCCTTGCTCTGATTGGGGAAACAAATGCCCCCCCACCGTTGCGCTCACGTGGCGCGCACGTGAGTGCAGCGGTGGCAAGACCCCGACCGTTGGATCATTGAGGTCAGGTGAAGAGACGCAGGCGTCTATAAATAGGACCCTTGGTCCTTTAGAAAATTCTTTACCACTTCAAGAATTTTGACTCAGAGCCTTGCTCTTGCTTAAGAATTTTCAGAGCCTTGCTCTTGATTTTTTCCAAGAACTCCAGAGTTCATAACTTAGGATCACCCTAGGTAAAAATTTAGATTAATTTAAATTAAATTTATTTAACAGAGCCTTGCTCTTATAGATCTTTGATCTAAAGAAAACCCCTTTGGGGTTTCTTCAACAGGGCCTTGCTCTCATAGATCTCTGATCTAAAGAAAACCCCTTTGGGGTTTCATCAATAGAGCCTTGCTCTCAAAGATTTAAAGAGATCTTGTTCCTGGGTTTTAACCCATGAACAGAGCCTTGCTCATAGATCAAATGTAGATCTCCACCCCCTCTTTTTATATATATATATAAATAAAAAAAAATGGAGAACTCCTAAAAGTTTCCCTGGATCTTTAAGATCCCAAAATTTTTCTTTTAATCCTTAGGGGTTATAGTTATCATTACTATTACAGAGTTAGGCTTTTCTTCTTCTTTTTTTAAGAAGTTTTATTCCTTTGAGACCAGAGTTTGACAAATGTCACTCTGTGACAGAGCTTTGCTCTAAAAGAGGAGGTTTTCTCCTTGTCTCTAGGGATTTCCCCCAATGAGGATATTCTCTTGGGGGTCTTTTTCATTAACTGACAGTCTCATCCAATGATGGGACTGTCTTATCAAATGATGCGCCGTCATCTTGATTTTGTGGGTCCCCCTTTGGTCCCCTACCCACTGCATTGTAGTGTGATGTAGGACTTTGAAATGTGAAGCATTGGAACACTAACGATTATATTATTTTTTTTTCTTTTTCTACAGGAAACATGTCTGAAGATCTGTATTTCCCTTTCGTTCGCTCAGAAGGAGGGTTCCCACATTCGCCAGTGGACCGGGTGGTGTTTGCCTTGATTAAAGATCATGACCCCGAGTGCAAGAAACTCCACCTGTGGGGAAGGTGGTATAGCCAAATCATCCAAGGACGTCGCAGCTTCAGCTCCGCCTCGCCCTCTGAGCCTATCGTTACGATCCCTTATGCGGACGAGCCCCCGGTGAAGTATGCCGTGGAGGTTAAAAATTGGAATTCCGACGACCTCCTTCATCCTGCAATCGATGCCATCCCGGTGCAGCCGCCGCCGGCTATAGATATCTTGGGGAGGCGAATCTGCCAGGGTGAAGCACGCCCTTGAGGACAGGCTTATAACGTTGGACTGATCCCGCGGCCGCTTGCCGGATATTTGCAATGGGCCCGTTATATTTTGGCGGCGAAGAGGGCTCACCTGACGACGATTGGTTTATATTCGGCCGTCTACGTTTCACTTTTCAAGTATCCCTCTCCTCCGACGTGGTGGATAAAGTCCTTCATCGAACAATGGAATATCCCCACCCATACCTTCCTGATAGCGGATAGGGAAGTCTCCATCTCTCTGGAGGAATTTGCTGAGATTTCAGGTCTGCCAATGAGGGGGGAGCACTACGAGGAGCTGCTTCCTCCTGACGAGTATGTCTTCGCCACCAAGCAGCTAGTACTTGACTTGACTCCAGAGAATGCCATTCAGCATCAGCACCCGGGCTTGGTGAAGGTGTTGGAGATTTATGAGGAACTCCATTTGGAATCGGGCGACCGGGGGGTCAGTTTCGCGGATTTCATTGCTCGTTTTATCCGCCCAGAGTTCCTATCAGAGCAGGGCGAGAAGCTCGCTCAGCTTGCTGACCCCTTTGGTTTCGGCTTGGACCGCCGACCTACATCGGAAGGTGACCAGCGGAATTTTTATTTCCCCAACACTGCCAGCGTCCTTTTCTCAGAGATCGCCGTTCCTGGCATGGACGAGGAGACCTTCTTCATAGGGTTTTTGGGTTTATGGTTATGCAGCTTCGCGCTCCCTATGCACCCACGCCTCATGCGGCCCTCCGTCTTTTACCCAGCGCATCGGATGGTGGCTGGTTTACAGTTATCTGTAGGAATCGCCGGGCTGGCTTACCTTTATCATGGACTTAGCGTAGCGGCGGACGCTAGTGAACCAGGGGTACAGCCTGCCAACTTCCCAATGCATTATTTCACTTCTTGGATGGAGATGCATGTACAAGGGGTGTTTGGTGCTCACAAGACTCCTCCATTTTTTGAGAGATGTAGACTTCCGAGGGTAATGCGGTTAATCGGGGCTTCAATTATGGTTCCAGCCCCGCGGGAATCTAGAGGGTTGCTCCTTCGTCCACACCTGGTCGGAGCGAAGGTTTCCTTTGTGGATAAGGTTATCACTATAGGCTCAGAGACCACTAAGTCAGTGGTTTCGCTGCGTGATGACTTTAAGGGCGGGGCTTCTGTACTGAAAGCTCGGGAAATCCTCCACCTCTACTCCATTCGGCCGGGTTACCTAGTATTTAGGCAGAATGAGACGGCTCTCTTCATGAGGTATAACCCACATCGATTTGCCCGACAATCGAGTTACAATCAAGGGATCCCGATGGAAGCCTTTCTGGAAACACCCGCGACCAACCAAGAGGGGATAAGGAATGCGATGCATCATTTCATCCGGCTTAATACAGGCTCTTATTTTTTTATTAGTGAGCCTAGTTGTACCCCTAAGATGCTTAATTCATATGTGGCCTGGTATGCGCACACGATGGGCCCGATTATCTTAACGGAGAAGCGCATGTTGGTTGACCGTAGGGGTGCGCCTCCTGGTAGCGATCGCAAGGCCCCTTTGCAGCCAAGGCTCCCGGTCGTCCCTCCGCTAAAAGAGGCTGGAGTCGATCGACCGCGCGTGTTGAACCCCCCGCGGGGATTGCCACTGCCTACTACGGTGGATGCACCGCCAGCGCCCCGTGCTCCCATGAAGACGGTTAATGTGGTATCACCAGGGTCCGGCGCAGGAGCAGAGATCGGGACCCGCCGCCCTAAAGTGGCTGCCAAGCGCAAATCCGCTCCGGGTGGGTCTAAAGCTGGTGGACAGAAGAAGAAGAAGAAGTCCGCTCTTTCCCTCGATGCGATCCTCAGCTTAAAGCATGCGGCTCCTCCCGCCGAGGCCATATGTGAATACGGCAGCAATGAGGGTTTCGTGGTTGATCCTGCGGACACCAATTTGGCTGCCGCCATTGCAGCTTCGGAGCGATCGGCTAGGCTCGAAGCGATGCTAAGCAAACTCGCTGAGTCCGGTAATCATCAGACGCTTCATTTGTCATTTTATTGCACCTTGTATTATTATCTTTAACTAACATTTGCTCCATTTTCAACAGGTGTCTCTACTGAAGAGGCTATTGCTGCCTCCCTGAAAACCTTCCAGGAGGAGGAGGAGAAGCGTGCCCTAGCAGGCGCTGGTATGTTTCACCCCTTTCTCTTTTATAAGGAAAGTTTGTTGTCTTTTTATGATAGTCAACCTGAACTTCTTTTGTTTCTTTGCAGGGGTTGTATCAATTGACGCAGGGATCCTTCCCGAGTCCGTCATCGAAGTCCCGGCTTCGTCGAAGTTGCCACAAGAGCCTCGGCTTGACAAGACGACGAGGGACGCCCTGAAAAATCTAGAGGCGTCCCTATTCACGGACGAAGAAGCCTCACTCAAGGAAGCCCTAGTGGCATCCGTCTCAACGGCTCGAGAGGAGCGGAAGAGGTTGAGACGCGAAGCAAGGGCGCGCAGAGCTGCTTTGGCCGCGGGAGCGGGCCCTAGCACTATTCCTCGTGCCGACACTCCTTCTGAAGAGGCCCCTGCCGCCCTGTCTACTGCT
Source organism: Agapanthus africanus (assembly GCA_030015575.1). Lineage (NCBI taxonomy): Eukaryota > Viridiplantae > Streptophyta > Magnoliopsida > Asparagales > Amaryllidaceae > Agapanthus > Agapanthus africanus. The sequence goes on along the minus strand of CM057349.1, from coordinate 369,291,715 downwards.
CATAGGCAAGTGGCGCGCGCGGCTCGGAGTGCAAACGATAAGTCCTCTTCAGGTAACATTTCTTTCAGAACCTTGTTGTAAGAATTATCAAGTCATTGGCTCATACGCATTCCATCTTGCAGGGCCAAGTCCGACTGAGGGGGAGGCGGAGACCGTCGAACCCGGGGGAATGGAGGAAGCGATACCTGCCGAACCCGAGCCAACAGTGAGCACCGTTGTCGGGGCCACGGCGCCTGAAACAGGAGTTGAAGGATCCGCCGCCGAGAAGGTCATTGATGCCGCGTCTGAAGTGGCGGCAGATGAGATGATTGTCGAGCCGAAGGCAGTAGAAGTCGAGGCGCTTGAGGCTGGAGACGTCACGGTGCCGATGGACGAGACAACCGTGACCGCAGAAACCGAGGGAGTATCGGGTGAGGCGGCCACGATTCCTGAGGAGGAGCGAACCGCTCTTTCTCAGGAATCTGGTAATACTCCGATCATAGCCCTCCCCGCGTATGGTTCCTTGCCGTCTCCTGGGCTCGCGAGCACAACAACGGTTCCCATCGAGTCGGGTGATGAGGCTACGGGCGGTGGTCTCATGTCAACGGATGAGGGGATTGCTTCAGTTTCTGCTGGTAGCTCGTCGGGTAAATTTTTGAGTCACCAGCGTTCCCCTCCTTTTCTATATATCTTGCGATCTCTTCTAACAAGCTTGTCTTTGCAGGTGCGGCCAGTGCCGATGCTCCATTGCTCGAGGGGGCACCGTCGACTACTGCTTTGGCGGTGGTCACCTCCCCGCCTTCCCTTGTACCATCACGGATGTTGGAAGGTATGGATTCACGAATCATGCATTAATCTTTCCAAAAATGTAGCCTTGTACTAACGTTATACCATTGTGCCTTTGCAGGAGTGCTCTTCGATCATTTATATCAAGTGTTGCTCCCACACTTCTCTTTCCCATCCGAACTCGCTTCTCCCTCTGGTGGCGTCGGTGAGTATACTTTCACTATAATATCTTTATTTACCCCCTTTTTTCTAGCAATGGGATAATTTCTGACTTTTCCTTTTCTTTATTGCAGTGCCACAAATCGAAGGAGGGGATGCAAGACCTGCCGCGCTACCGGCCCTTCCGGCTTTGCCGTCCGTTGCAGCTGGTATGGTAAATTTCCTTTTTTGGTAACCCTTCAACATCTTCTGAACCATCGTTTAACCATGTTTTGTTTTGCAGCTATTGTTCCGGCTCCGGTCCCCTTTGAGGCTCGCGTCCTTTCACCGGTAGGCCCTTTCTTGAGACGTCCATCTTCAAAGGGTGCTGCGATGAGTTTGGGCATGCTGAGCGGGTACATTGAAGAGCTCAATATGGACGCTCTCCCTTCTGCCGTAGATTTTGCTGCGGAGGTTAACCCGATGTTGGCGGCACTCGTAAATTTTCATAACGAAGGCGTCGTCGAATCTTGGGTTAACCACTGCAGGGGGATCGAGGCCTGTCTATATCGGCTGGAGTCGACGCGCCCTTCTCCTGAAGTTTTAGCCCTGAGCACCCAACGCACAACTTGGCTCGAGCAAAGCACTTCGCACTTCCGCCACTTGGAACAAGAAGCAGCTTCAAGACTAAGGGAATGCCAAAAGACCTCGAACGAAACGGCCCATCTGCGCGCTGAGGTTGAGGCAAATGCTGCCCAAGTGAAGACTATCTTCGAGGGTCTCTTGGAGCGTATCTCCCATGGGCTAAACTTGAAGCGGAAGCTTGACGTAGCTGAGCGCAATATCCCAAGTCGGGAAGCTGCCTATCAGGCCGTCAGGGAGCAGCTTGCGTCGGTCTTGCAGCAGCGAGCCCAAGTGGAGGCAGAGCTGGCGGTGGTAGCCGATCGAGAGAAGACGTGGAAGGAAGTATGCGAGCAATTGCTAAATCTATGCAAGACGTTTCCTTCCCAGTAATTTCTCCTTGTATCATTTGTACTTGTAAAATATATGTATATTTTTTATTCTTTAGTACAAGGTATCCTGTACCCGGTCAATATTCATGAATAAAAGATACACATTTTTGGTAACGTTCTGTGTCATTTCTTCGCCTTTTTCATTCTTTTCAGCATGTCATATTTAATGCACCTTATTGACAGATAACTTCATTTCTCCCAGAGATAACGATGGCCTAGACTGCAGGTTCAGATCTGTCGCCTAGGACTTTTCAACTCTATGAGCCGTGAGGGTCTCATAGAGACTTTTCTTCCTACGGATCGAGAGGATCTCGTAGGCGGGCTTTTCTCCTTAGGAATCGTGAGGATTCCTAAGTGTGGTTTTCTCTTACAAGTCGTAAGGCTCCTGTAAGAGAGTTTTTCCTTCTCACGAGTCGTGAAGACCCGTAAGCGGTTGTTTCTCTCCTTATCGAAACTCGATTTTAGAGAGTGAGTCCCGCGTATAGTGTGCAAGAGACCAATTTAGATCGACTTGTAGGGTCCCATTGTTCAGGAAGCAAGTTCTCCTACCTCTGATGCCTGAGGCTTCATATTGCAGATCAAGAAGCAAGTTCAATTTGTTGAAGAAATCCCTTTTCTGAAAGATTTGGCGGGATTTCCCCCACCATCGGATCTTTGATCTAGGGGCTTCTGTTTTACAGAAGATAATAACCGAAAATATTTCTTCAGAACCTTTTTGTTTAGCGCGAATGCTCCAGGGTATGACGCGTGTCGCACAGCACACAGTGCAGCGCAACTACGCTAGCGCATCTACGCCGACACGTGTCATGCAGCGCACGACGCATACGCCGCTGAAGCGTTGCTTCCCTTGGTTTTGCTTGAAATAGAGCTTTGCTTTGGCTGGGTACGCTGCTTTGGGGTGCTGCGCTGATGCGTTTGCGCCGGACACGTGGCGTGTAGCGCGCAGCGCAACGCAACTGCGCTAGCGCTTCCGTGCTGAAGCGTCGCTTCTTCAAGACAGAGCTTTGCTCTGATCGGGGAAGGACGAAGCGTTGCTTCATCTCCTGTCTCGGAATTCGAACGGAAATTCGCTCCAATTAGGGTAAACTGCCGTGACAACTCTTGGAAGTCGAAGAGGCACTTGAGGCCTATAAATAGGACCTTTGGTCCCCTCCAGATACTTATCATCTTCCAGATTTCCATTTTCGAAGACTTCAGAGCTTTGTTCTTGCCTTTAAGAACTCCGGTGCCTTGCTCATTTTTTTTTTTTAAGTTTTTTTTTTTAGAAGAACTTTAGGTAAGATCGATTCTTAGATCAATCTTAAATAGCAGAGCTCTCGTCTAGTGGGTTTCATCTTTGAACATAGTTTTGCTCTCTAGGAATTTAGTCATCCATGTATATTATTACTTTTCTATTGTTGATCTTCCTGTAATATTTTCTCCAGGCATAATGGCGGCGGTGCATCTATACAGTCTGCACGAGTTCATTACCTACGATGATATCCGCGCTCAGGGTCGTCAACAAAACCAGGAGTTTACAGACGCTGAATGTGCAGAAGTTATGGGTCGTCTGAACGCAAGCGGCGGTTGGCTGTTGCCTCGGCGTTCGGCTCTTTTGAAAGTCGTGCTGGGAGCAATATGGAGGGCACTTCCGGGTCTTCACGAGGCCCTACCACTCAATGCGCTGGATGATGCCGAGGACAAGGTGCATTCAGTGCACCTGACAGGGCTGATCTCGAAGAAACGACGGAACGACCTCGTTGACATCCTGCATCAAGTGTTTCAGCAGACGACGATCGTTGCTGCTTATCAAAGGCCGGAAGGGCTTGCCGATGATATCGACACCGAGGAGCGCGAAAGACTGCGCATAAGAATAATTAGAAAGGCCAGAAGAACTCTGGATGGCCTTACTTTTGATTTCCTCAATCCGTGCCCCGGATCCGAGATTATACCGTTGTAATAATTTGAACAATGTTTCTTATTCATTATTCTTATGCTTGTAAAAACTTTTAGCGGTATGAATGAAAACCCTCCCCTTTTCTATTTCAGCTTGTCTTATTTCTCGTCCTGAGTCTTCTGTCCATGCATAAATGAATGTGTCACGCATACCAGATCAAATGTAGAACGGATATTCTTTCTGTCATCTTCTTTCTTTTAATGTCAGTAGGCTGTCTTAATAACCATGGTTGAGGGATGTCTAAAAAGAGTATTCCGACTTCCTCAGGAAGTCGCGATGGCTTAGGCCGCAGGTTCAGGTTTACCGCCTAAAACTTTTCAATTCTATGAGCCGTGAGGGTCTCATAGAGACTTTTCTCCCTACGGATCGAGAGGATCTCATAGGTGGATTTTCTCCTTAGGAATCATGAGGATTCCTAAGTGTGGTTTTCTCTTATAAGTCGTAGGGATCTTCTAAGAGAATTTTCCCTCTTACGAGTCAAGAGAATTCGTAAGCGGTTGTTTCCCTCCTCGTCGAAATTCGACTTCGGAGAGTGAGACCCGTGAATAGTATGCAAGAGACCATTTTGGATTGACTTGCAGGGCCCCATTGCTCAAGAAGCAAGCTTTTCAATCCTTACTGTCTGAGACTTCTTCTTACAAATTGAGACGAATCGGGAATTTGCTCGCGGAGAGGGTGATGGCTCTGCGAGTTGACATGAGTTAAGAGGCTCTCATCACGGAGTGTTTGTATCCGTGAGTCTAGGAGTTTGCTAGGGATTATTTGTTTCCCGAGCACCAAGGATTATTTGTTTCCTTGGGGTTTGAAACGAGTCGAGGATTCCCACGGAGGCGCTGGTGGCTCGGCGGGTCGACGCGAATCAGGAGTCTCTCGTCAAGGAGTGTTTGTATCCGTGAGTCGAGGGATTTGCTAGGGATTATTTGTTTCCCGAGCGCCAAGGATTATTTGTTTCCTTGGGGTTTGAAACGAGTCGGGGATTCCCACGGAGGCGCTGGTGGCTCTGCAGGTCGACGCGGATCAGGAGGCTCTCGTCAAGGAGTGTTTGTATCCGTGAGTCAAGGGATTTGCTAGGGATTATTTGTTTCCCGAGCGCCAAGGATTATTTGTTTCCTTGGGTTTGAAACGAGTCGAGGATTCCTACGGAGGCACTGGTGGCTCTGCGGGTCGACGCGGATCAGGAGGCTCTCGTCAAGGAGTGTTTGTATCCGTGAGTCGAGGAGTTTGTTGGGAGAGTATGGCTCCCTCTTTGTTTACGCCCTTGGATTGTATACAGGGATCGATGTGATCTTAACTGTAGGGCCAAAATTTTATCATCATTATTTTTTTTTGTTTTATTTCCGCGATGCTCTATCATTTCAGCTTTTATATCGCGAAGGTCGCGATCGCCCAATCATTTCGGCTATTTTTCGCGGTGCCCAATCATTTCGGCTGTTTATTTTATTTCCACTCGCTGCTTTTTATTGCGAGTTGCCCAATCATTTCGGCTATTTCGTATGCATGTACGGTCTACTGGCTTTTCGCCGTAATCCTGAACTTGGACACTGATTTTGGCATCAGCACCGCTACAACTGGGATGTTGCCAGGAGCGAATCATCATTTGCTTCTGTCATTGTCGAACAAAGGAGGCTTAGCGACCAGGGTTAGGGTCCTGTCGACTAAGGCTTTTGACTTTATGAGCCGTAAGGGTCTCACAAAGCTATTTCTCCCTATAAGTCGTCAGGATCTTATAGGTGTATTTTCTCCTTAGGAATCGTGAGGGTTCCTAAGTGTTTTGTTCCTCTGTAAGTCGTAAGGATCCTACAGGAGGGTTTTCTCTTTGCAAATCGAGAGGATTTACAAGGGTTATGCGAACATATCCCCAGTCACGGATAGACCTTGGTTAGGGAAATGTTTATTCGCGCCCGTGGATTGTATACAAGGGTCAGTATTGAGCCACTTGTAGGGCAATATCGAAAGTTGTGGGGGGTTGCTTAAGCACAGGTTTAGATCTCTGTAACTTAAGACTTTCAAACCTTACGAGCCGTGAGGGTCCCATAAGAGCGTTCTCCTTACGAGTCGTGAGGATCTCGCAAGTGTATTTTCTCCTTAGGAACCGTGGGGATCCCTAAGTGTGTTGCTCCCTTGTGAGTCGTAAGGATCTCACGCGGGTGGTTTCTCCTTACAAGGTCGAGAGGATCTTGTAAGTGTTCTTTAACGAGGTTGCGCCCTTTCAGGTTTTCACAAACACTCGCCGGTAGTCCTGCTGTTTTTACTCACGGAGCCCTTTCGGGTTTTCATCCGTGCCCATTTTGCTTATGGACATACCATTCTTTTTTATTCTTTTTATTTCCTTTTTCTCTTTTTTTTTTACGAGGTCGCGCCCTTTCGGGTTTTCACGAACACTCGCCGGTAGCCCTGCTGTTTTTACTCACGGAGCCCTTTCGGGTTTTCATCCGTGCCTGATCGCACGCTTTTGGCGTGTCGGATGTTCAAAGAATTAAAGTATAACCGCGATCAGGACGGTGTCGCTATGCAGCTAGCCGGTTGAGCACGGGTCGATCCACAGGGAGATGGTTGTATGTCCTTTCTTGTTTTAGACGAGTCAATAAAGAATTTGTGTATGTTTGTTTCTAACCTATGTGTTTATTTGCAAGTATAAAGTTGTTAAGAAAAGATACGAGATTGTAAGCTAAGGAAATCCGTACTCAAAACCTTTGAGCCGATTCTTGACCAATTGAAGCTAGAGCAATCGGCAACAACGTGGATTAGGGGATTTAAGCGCGGTATTCGTGGAATCCGGCTTATTTACCCTTGTCCTTCCGTTCTTGTCTCTTGATTTCGCCTCCGGCCAAACCGAACGCAACCGGTCGCGGTTAGGAATCACCGTTACCTTGTCAGGGTACGGTGCCTAACGGAGCGCTTGCGTATGGTTTGGGCGGAGTTCAATGGAAAATACGGGAAAAGGAAATGGGCAAAGAAACATTAACTTAGAATACCGTATTTTTCTCTTAACAAAGATAATTACATTCATTCACAAGAAAGAACCAAAAAGAGAGAACAAAAAGAAAAGAACAAAGAAAAGAAAAGATTACAAGTAATTAAGTGCATGAATAAAATTGCAAGTAATAAAAGACAAGAATGAAAAATGCAAGAAAGAATAAAAAGCAAGTAATAAATAAGCAAATAAAAAGAACAAGAAAGTAATTACAAGAACATAGAACTCAAGACAAGCATGTGATCAATAGCCAACCCTTAAACTTGCAAGCTCAATTAAGAGGTTGCAAGATCAAGAGAAGGGTAGAGAACGCATGTGAAGTGAAGAACTAGTCCCGTGAGAAAATACGACCCTTGAGATCAATAACTAACCCTTAACCATTCAAGCTCAATGAAGAGGTTGAATGATCAAGAGAAAGCAAGAATCTCAAGGGGAAGAAGAAACAAAAGAGAATGATACAAAACCCTCATCTTCATTGATCTCCCACTCAAAAAGCTCTCACTACAATTTTCATGGAAAAAGAAATGAAGAAGAAGAAGAAAAAGACTAAATCCTAACAAAAAGAGGAACAAAAGAATGACCCTTGGCTTTGGCAAGTTCTGCTGTATTTATAGGCAGGGAAATGAAACCCTAGGGGCAAATTCTGACACAATATGAAGTCCCCAAAATGCCCAAAAAAAACGACAGGGAGAGGGGCCCACATGGCCGCGGATCCGCGGCCAATACCCCCTATTGGCCGCGGATCCGCGGCTATATAGGTGAGTTAGGTCGTGGTCTTTTGGGTGCTTCCCTGGTTTTCTGTCCCCTCTTGTCTGGTATATGTATTTTCTGAAAATACTTTCACATTTCTTCCAGAATTTCTGTTGAGGAAAGGTGGACTTTTGTGGATGCTTTTGTCATGATTGCCTCGAGCTCCGCGTTGATTTCTTGGAACTTGTTGTTGCCATTGAGCCTTGTGCATGAAGGTGACATTGATTTGACATTTTGTCTTCCTAAACTGGTATCTGGCAACATACGGATGACGAGCGGAGACCGTGTTTTCTCAGTGGTTGGCAGGAACCCGGATTTTGTCGTGTTTTCCATGAATTTCACCGTTTTAGAACCGAGAACCTATATCCTGCAAATATGTAACAAACACGGATTAAAAGCACCTACCTATAAACAACCGAGCGTAAGAATAGGCGGTATAAAATGCAGTATTCTGTGATGAACAAATACCCCCAAACTTAACTTTTGCTCGTCCCGAGCAAAACCAATTATTCACAAAAAATAAAATCCTAACCGCACTTTCGCAGGGAACGCGATTGCACTGAGCGCGTGCAACAAGCCGTTAAACCTCTAGGTGTCCCTAGTAGGAGGAGTGTTGTCTCCTGAGGGTTTTCAGCGGATACTACCCACAAAATCCGGTCAAGTTGGTTTGTAAAATGACTAAGATTCAAACCCTAAAGTTTTGTTTTAGAAAATAACAATTCTATAATCCTAAGTCTAGACCATCGAACCTTTATTTTTCACACTTCGCTTCTTATTTAACTACAGATTTTATATGTCTTTATGTGTAGTGCAAATAGTGTCGTTAAGTTCCAGAAGGATCGATTAAAGTCATCATGTCGCACAATAAAGCCCAGATCACAATTTTAAAAGGATCACATAAGTTTTATAAAGAGTTAAGCATTTTTCAAGTTTCGTTTTCCAGTAAGGTTTCAACTTCAGAATTTCTATCTTCCTTAACAGGAAACTAGGTCTTATTCTTCACTCCACCTTTTTCTTGTTTTCATTTCATACACACCTCTGTGAACGTGCAATAGTCTTTATCATAGAATAAAACCTTCATATCTCCGTTAAAATTTTTTATAAAAGCCTGTCTTTTATCAAGATTATTCCCACACAAAGAACCGTTAGGAATTTTAACTCGGAGAGAACACTTGCTTGACTTTGTTTTTATCTGGACTTTCTAGGCTTCTTAGCGAGCTTTGGGCCAATGCACCCAAATCAGTTGGTTTTAGGGCATTAGGTGTAGAAACACCCCGGCAGACTTAATTACTCAAGTTACCCAGGTCCAAAAACAAAAGACAGTTTGGCGTGAAAATCAGATGATTTAATACGAACGGAGATATAGTCGGCAGTTCAATTATTTTTTTGGATAAAAGACGTGTTTAGTGGGTTTGGTGTGTAATCATTCCAATCAAGTTTCAGATGGGTTATTTTTCAGACTTAGTTCCAATTACGGCATCAATAACATTCCTTCATATTCGCTTTACTTCATAAACTATTCTTGACATTACTTATTTCAGAACAAACCTATTTGATCCTCAGAAAATTATATATCTGTTTAAAAGTTTAAACATGAAAGACTTGTCATCTAATTCCCAAAATTCACGACACGTGTAGTGTGATGTAAAGACGTATATCAGCTATAGTTAACTTCAAAGGAGAGTTATCTTTCAGGTTTTCAAAATCTAAACATAAGATTTAGTTATTCCTATTTTTTCAAACAAAAACCGTCGAATGTTGAATCAGAGTTCTTCCACAATCTAACTTGACAAAAAAGTTTTTATATTTTTAGAAAATTTTCAGATTTTTATGGATTTTATGGATTTAATATGCAGATGCAAAATATACATATGAATGCGAAGGAAGAAAGCTTACCGAGCACACCCCCAAACTTAAACTTGACAGTGCCCTCACTGTCAGGCTATACCAAGAGGGTTAAAATTGCCGGCGCTTCCTAGAAACAAATTATATACAAAACAAAAAGGAAAACAAAAATATATACAAAAAAGTGCCCCCCCCCAAACTTAAGTAAAACAGTGTTTCCACTGTTAAGCGTTGAAATTCAGGATTAGGGGGGAAGGAGAACAGTATCAAGCTATACAAGGCCTTACACAGGCCAAAAGTTAACACCAACCATTCAAAGATTTTATCGCTATAATGTACCGGTTGGTGGAAGAAGGCGTAGAGGAAAGAGATGGAGAATACGCGAGACCATATGCGGAGAGAAGCGGGATATGGTCTCGGTATATGAGAGGAAGAAGAATGGCGGACGGGAAAAAGAAGTGGAATACGAACTTGAGGGTGCAAATGGAGTAAATAAATTAGCACAATTTGGGATGACCGATGTGTGAAAAGCGATTGTGCTAATATATTTATCCGTCGAGAAATGGGGTCAAATCCCTCAAGATTCGTGAGAAACCATGGGTACGCCGAACTTGGTAAACCAGACATACGAAATGAAAGTGAGACGGTTTCTTGCATGGTCGGAACGATGGAAAGAATGGAGGGAAGTGGTTGAGGAAGGTTATCGGTTAAAGGTTAAGGAGGGTGTACACAGTCAGTGGAAGGGATAGGATGAATTGGAAAATCCGACTCATCAATTATAACTGGTTCATCCTCAAAACTATCCTCAGAATTCTTCTCAAAGTTAAGCTCATCCATGCCTTCATCATCAATATCAAGACGCATATGAAGTTCGGGAAAAATATTTAATGACTCGGGATGATGAGTTGGAGAGAAAAATTCAGCTAAGTCTATGGGTTCATCAACCAAAATATTCCCGGCGTCAATATCCTTAATCAAGTGAAAGTCAATTTTCTCAGACACCTCATCAAAAGCATGGATTTCAATCGATTCAGGTTCTAAGATGGAGATGTAGAGGTCAAAAGGATTGGGTATGGTTTCACTTGGCAAGGTCCCTTCACAATCTGGCAAATCAAACACTACAAAGTCGCACAACTCATTAAACACTCTATCTTCAACTGATAATTCATTTGGGACACTTGATAGACTTTCAACACAGGAGTTGTGGGATTCAAGTTGGACCGGGTAGGCTTGATTCGGAAGGGGGTACAGCTCACTCTCTCCACTCAAATTCACAGCCTGTCCTACCGCCTCATCATACATTGGAAAATTTGGAGCTAGCTGGAAACTAGCTACCGGGTCTGTAGGTTGTATGAGAGCGGCCATGGACGCATTCAAATCCATCATCTGTTGGCTTGACGCTACCCTAAAGTCTTCCAAGGACTGTTCTAGACTAGACATTGGTTGTGAAGGGGTTTCAGGAAAAGATTCAAAGTTGTTTGGATACTGAAAACTCCCAACTGGCAGTTCTGATGCAATGTCTAGGGAAGGTGCAAAAGTAGGGTAGGATTGGTAGGAATTGAATGGTTGGACAGAAGCAGGATCAACATTTGGATAGGAAGGTGAATGGAATTGTTGATCCCAAGAATTTGAAGTGGTGAAAGGAGTGAAAGATCGGCTACGGGATTGTTCAATACGTTCAGCGATGGACAAAGGACGACTTGCAAAAGGGGTATCAACATAAGCGGGTGCGGGAGGTTGAAAAGGTTGATACGAAGTGGAATGAGGAGTGCAAGTGTTTGTCCTAGACGCTGCTATGCGATCTTTCAGTGAAACTTTGGGCATGGAGGGGTCGTTCGATGTTCGGCCAAAGCAAGAACCGTAAGAAGTAATGTCTGGTTGTGGGTACCAAAGTTCGGCAAGAGTTTTTCGAGGTGGGGTACCCATGATATGAAGAGAGAGAAAGAAAGGTAGAGAAAAGGAGGGGAAAAAGAATGTGAATTTTTTTTTTTTTTTTGAATATTAACAAAAGAATGAAATATACACAAAAAAGAATATTGACAAAAACAATCACGACACAAAAATACCACACACCTAATCGTTCTAGGGTTCACCTAGGTCAACTAGACCTGCTCCAGAACTTGATTGTCGAAGTAAAACTGTGTCGAGAAACAGGCTCAAGATACACTGATCACGAGGCCAGGTAAGTACAGAGATAAGGGGAGGTTTTCCAACGCTTTCGCGAAGTTCCTTAATTAAATAACCCTTTCTCTTTTGGCGGTTTCGCCGTTAACACTTTCCTAGACACCCCGTAAACAATATACCGTTAAGCAAGGTTCTAAACACAGTTAACTTCTCCTAGTGAGCGCGAAGTCCTTAAGGCTTAAAGTCTAGTTTCTTTTAAATTTTGTGCGGGTAAACGTTATGCTCAAGTTCGTGATTTGTGGGCCACGGAAAAGGTGATGAAATCCTTTACCGTATGTTGTGGGGTTCGCTTGCCCTTAAGTCCGTATTAATATATGCAATGCGCAATTCAAAAATTCTATAAAGAATCAAACAATCATTTTTTAGTTTAAGCGCGGCGCTGCAACAAATACGGGTTAGTCAATTTTGGCGTTTGCTAGCGAACTTGCAAAGAATCCTGCAAAGAATAGTATATTGGAAGCGTCGGATTTGAGAAGAAGGTGTTAGGAAAGTACGTACCGTTAAATGTTTGGGTTAGGAAACCCCCGTTGAATCAAATCCGGTAAGCTTGAAATGTTCGCTTGCGCGGGTCAAACTACCCGGATCTTTGGCACTGTACTTCGTAAATCACCCTTGTCTTGAATGCACACTTTGCTCCCCACAATCGCAGTTTGCAAACTTGTAAAAAGCTGCACACTTGCCCACAAAAATTATCAAAAAAAACAAAAAACAAAATTTTTTTTTTTTATATACAAAAAGAATATTAACCCGAATAACAAGAAAGAAAATACGCTACCGTCTCCCCGGCAACGGCGCCATTTGATCGCACGCTTTTGGCGTGTCGGATGTTCAAAGAATTAAAGTATAACCGCGATCAGGACGGTGTCGCTATGCAGCTAGCCGGTTGAGCACGGGTCGATCCACAGGGAGATGGTTGTATGTCCTTTCTTGTTTTAGACGAGTCAATAAAGAATTTGTGTATGTTTGTTTCTAACCTATGTGTTTATTTGCAAGTATAAAGTTGTTAAGAAAAGATACGAGATTGTAAGCTAAGGAAATCCGTACTCAAAACCTTTGAGCCGATTCTTGACCAATTGAAGCTAGAGCAATCGGCAACAACGTGGATTAGGGGATTTAAGCGCGGTATTCGTGGAATCCGGCTTATTTACCCTTGTCCTTCCGTTCTTGTCTCTTGATTTCGCCTCCGGCCAAACCGAACGCAACCGGTCGCGGTTAGGAATCACCGTTACCTTGTCAGGGTACGGTGCCTAACGGAGCGCTTGCGTATGGTTTGGGCGGAGTTCAATGGAAAATACGGGAAAAGGAAATGGGCAAAGAAACATTAACTTAGAATACCGTATTTTTCTCTTAACAAAGATAATTACATTCATTCACAAGAAAGAACCAAAAAGATAGAACAAAAAGAAAAGAACAAAGAAAAGAAAAGATTACAAGTAATTAAGTGCATGAATAAAATTGCAAGTAATAAAAGACAAGAATGAAAAATGCAAGAAAGAATAAAAAGCAAGTAATAAATAAGCAAATAAAAAGAACAAGAAAGTAATTACAAGAACATAGAACTCAAGACAAGCATGTGATCAATAGCCAACCCTTAAACTTGCAAGCTCAATTAAGAGGTTGCAAGATCAAGAGAAGGGTAGAGAACGCATGTGAAGTGAAGAACTAGTCCCGTGAGAAAATACGACCCTTGAGATCAATAACTAACCCTTAACCATTCAAGCTCAATGAAAAGGTTGAATGATCAAGAGAAAGCAAGAATCTCAAGGGGAAGAAGAAACAAAAGAGAATGATACAAAACCCTCATCTTCATTGATCTCCCACTCAAAAAGCTCTCACTACAATTTTCATGGAAAAAGAAATGAAGAAGAAGAAGAAAAAGACTAAATCCTAACAAAAAGAGGAACAAAAGAATGACCCTTGGCTTTGGCAAGTTCTGCTGTATTTATAGGCAGGGAAATGAAACCCTAGGGGCAAATTCTGACACAATATGAAGTCCCCAAAATGCCCAAAAAAAAACGACAGGGAGAGGGGCCCACATGGCCGCGGATCCGCGGCCAATACCCCCTATTGGCCGCGGATCCGCGGCTATATAGGTGAGTTAGGTCGTGGTCTTTTGGGTGCTTCCCTGGTTTTCTGTCCCCTCTTGTCTGGTATATGTATTTTCTGAAAATACTTTCACATTTCTTCCAGAATTTCTGTTGAGGAAAGGTGGACTTTTGTGGATGCTTTTGTCATGATTGCCTCGAGCTCCGCGTTGATTTCTTGGAACTTGTTGTTGCCATTGAGCCTTGTGCATGAAGGTGACATTGATTTGACATTTTGTCTTCCTAAACTGGTATCTGGCAACATACGGATGACGAGCGGAGACCGTGTTTTCTCAGTGGTTGGCAGGAACCCGTATTTTGTCGTGTTTTCCATGAATTTCACCGTTTTAGAACCGAGAACCTATATCCTGCAAATATGTAACAAACACGGATTAAAAGCACCTACCTATAAACAACCGAGCGTAAGAATAGGCGGTATAAAATGCAGTATTCTGTGATGAACAGTGCCCCTTTTTGCTTATGGACATACCGTTTTTATTTTATTTTATTTTTATATATACTTTTTTTTTATATCTCGTCAGTCTAAAGATGCTGCGGTAGTAGTTTAAAGACGTTTCGGTCTGCTATTAGTTTAAGGACATTTCGGTCCGCTGTTAGTTTAAGGACATTTCGGTCCGCTGTTAGTTTAGGGACATTTCGGTCCGCTATTGAGAAGCTGGCTACTGCTTATACAGTTTGAGCTTAGGAAGATAGCGAGCGGACATAGTCGTCATCATCTATCGTTGACCTAGGCTGTGGCTCATTAAGCGTAGTATTTGTTTAGGAAGCGACCGTTTATTGGTCTGAAAGGCCTTTCACCGTGCATGTCCATGAGTAGATAGGCCCCACCCTGGTAAACTTTATCTATGATGTACGGGCCTTCATAGTTCGGCTCGAATTTTCCCCACTTGGCGCGATTGGGGATCATAGGCCTTTTGACCACTAGCACGAGTTCGCCTTGGTGGAATGTCCTCGGTCGAGTCAATCTTTCGTATGAGCGCATCATCTTTGCTTTATAAGCTTCCAGATTTTGTTGCGCTGTGAGCCTAGTTTCATCAAGGGCGTCAAGCTCCTCAAGCCGAAGGTGAGCGTTTTCTTCGTCCGTTCGCTCGTGGTGAACTGCCACTCGTAGAGAGGGTAACTCTATCTCGAGAGGGAGTACTGCTTCCGTGCCGAACACCAACGCATATGGCGTTGTGTTTGTGGCTGTCTTGAACGTGGTTCGATACGCCCAAAGAGCTTCTTGCAGTCTCTCATGCCAGTCTTTCTTATTTCGGGACACTGTTTTCTTTATAATTTTCGTCAAGGTCTTGTTGAAGGCCTCGGCGAGACCGTTAGCTCGTGGATTATAGACTGAGGAATATCTCCAGTCTATGTTATGCTGCTGTGCGAAGCGGCTGATTTTATGACTTCGGTAGGCTGGCCCGTTATCGGAGATGATCCGCCTCGGAGTTCCAAACCGATATATGACGTGCGTTTTGAAGAAATGGAGGATATTCTCCGTCTTCACTTCTCTCAATGGTACTGCTTCTGCCCACTTAGAGAAGTAGTCAGTCGTCGCTGGGATGAAACGATGTCCTTTAGACGATGCTGGTTCGATGGGGCCGACTATATCAGTCCCCCACATTTCGAATGGCCAGCTAGCTACTGTTGGATGCAACGGATTTGGGTGCTGGTGGATGAAGTCCCCATGAATCTGGCATGAGTGACATTGCTTCGCATATTCGATGCAGTCTTGAATCATCGTGGGCCAGTAATAGCCCATCCGTTTGATCTTCAACTTCATCTTTGGACCTGCTTGGTGGGAACCGCAGATTCCGTCATGAACTTCCTGAACGACTCTTTCCGATTTGTCCGGTCCTAAGCATCTCAGCCACAGAGAATCGAATGACCTCTTGTATAGAGTATCATTGACGAAGGCGAAAGACAGAACTCGTTTTATGAGTTGATGTCTTGTGGACGCTTCTTCAGGCATTCGGTGGGACCTAAAGTAGTCTATGAAGACTTCTCTCCAATCCTCAGCCTTTTCCCGGTCTTTTATTTGCAGGGTCGTTTGCTCAGTCGCTCCCTTCCCTTCGGATGATTCCGGAGATAATTCTGCTGGGGCAAGCACTTGACGGCTTTGTACCATAATTCTAACGTCATCGAGATTCTCGTCAGCCAGTTCTTTAGCAAGTTTGGCCAATGCGTCTGCTTTGCTGTTTTCCGCGCGCGGTATGTTCTCCAAAGTATAAGAGGGAATTTGGGTCAACAATTGTTGCACTTTTTCGCCGTACCTCACCAACTCCGGTTTGCACGTTTGCTAGTCACCGTTTACTTGACTAACGACCAGCTGGGAGTCTCCGTATATGAGGAGGTTTTCAATTCCCATGTCGATGGCGATCTCGAGGCCTGCTATCAGAGCTTCGTATTCGGCTTCGTTGTTTGTCCTCGGTTCCGTCAGGGAGAACGCGTAGCGCATTATCCCTCCTTGTGGAGTTATAAAGATGAGTCCTACCCCCGATTTGATTATAGGGGTACTTTGTTTGCGCTTCTTCACGGAAGATGCTCCGTCAAAATAAAGCTCCCATCGAGTATTATCACCATCGATCGCATCAAACGCATGTTCGTCTGGAAAATCGCAGTTTAAAGGAGAGTCGGCTGGTATCGGGTGCTCAGTAAGGAAGTCGGCGATGGCCTGGCCTTTTACTGCTTTGAGTGGTCGATATGCTATCGAGAACTCCATTAAGAGCAGGGCCCATTTAGCGAGTCGTCCTGTCAATATGGCCTTTGACATTAGATATTTGAGAGGGTCCACCTTTGAAATGAGATAGACTTCATGCGCTAATGCGTAATGTCTAAGCTTTGTTATTGCGAAGATCAACGCCAGGCAGTGTTTTTCAATGGGGGAATAATTGCTTTCTGCCCCCAGCAGCACTCGACTTAAATAGTAAAGTGCTCTTTCTTTTCCCTGGTCATTCTCTTGTGCCCATAATGCGCCCAAAGAACCTTCAAGGGCGGCCGTGTAAAGATGAGAGGCTTTCCCTTCACTGGAGCAGCCAACACTGGAGGGTTTTGCAGGTACTGTTTGATCTCGTCTAGTGCGCTTTGGCACTTTTGATCCCAGACAAACGGGGTTCCCTTCTGTTGGAGATAGTGCCCTCAGAGTCAATTATTAGGTCACAGGTACGTGATTGTAATGATTGAGGGAGGACCTATCCCGGTAGGACAGTCTTACTCGAGATGATAGTATGCTATCTGGTTTACCTTTATCATCGTGTACTGCTTTAGGTGACATGATACGTCGCTATTACACGTTGATAGAGCCCCTAGGATTCTTGCTTGACCACCAGCAGTATGAGGGCGATCATATAAGTGGGAGCTGGGGGTCTACAAGCATATCCTTAAAAGGTCCCTAGTCGTGGGAGTTTCGAGACTGGGCATCGATACTCCATTAGTAGACTAGTGTATACAGTCGAGACCCCGACGAGGGGCGGTGGCCGGTCTCACAAGCCACTGGTGTCAGTTGGTTCACCTAAGATGTATACAGGTGCTCATTGGGTTATGAGTACACCGGACAGGACTCGCCGGGAACATGCTAGTTGGTCATATACCAGACGTCAGATGGCAGTTCCCTGGTGACATGTGTGCAGGTTAGTTCATCGACCTGGGGATCGTCATTTGTCTCGTGTGAGTTCCCACTGTACTTTGATTACTACCCTACCACGGCTCAAAGGAGTCGTGCAAACAGGTTTTAGTTGGGTACAGTCCCGAGCCACATGGAGGCAGTGAGCGTATCTTCAGGGGTTCGTCTCTCCCGGTATTGGGGGTGAGGTCGTGCTGTGTCTAGGAGAGCCATTACACAAAGTCCTTGGCCAAGGCAAGGAGATTTACTGGTAGGTATTCCAGTAGTATCTCAGGGTGTTCTGGGCTACACTCCGACACGACTTGTACCGCTTTTGGGGGTCTGACTTTTACCAACCCCCTAGGCCCGCCATGCGATACTCTTAGACGAACGGACCGGACTGCACGGATATTGTCACTGACAGGCTCAGTAGGGTGTCAGGATGAGTTTACTCATCGACGTCCCTTTTGGTCAATAGCTGGTGGCCCGTCACGTATTGGCTTATACCTCTGACGTGCTAGTGGTTAAATCCACAACCATAGTATTGACGAGTCTTTAGAGTCCACCACACTTTCAGTTACTCAAGCTTTCGGGCGAAACGCTGTAGAGGCCGTATGGAGATATGGCAGGGTCCGATCAGATACGTGCGGTATTGCACGGATCAGGATCGGACAGTTTGTACTAGTGGCCGTATGGTTATATGGCAGGGTTCGATCAGATACGTGCGGTATTGCACGCATCAGGATCGGACGGATATTACTAGCCGGCTTTGGTTTAAGCCGGATCCTAGTATAGTACAGTGTAGATTTTGTCTCATTGCATTTGTATCCGGACGGAATACAGATGCGGGTGTGTATGCACAGTATTGGGTTTTCCTGTAATTTATTACGGGACCAGTTTTCTGGAGTTGCCAGTTTGCATTCCGTTCCGGCCGGTTTTTCTTTGTTCTTTCCCGGCCGGACTTTTCCGATGGAGGGGGTAATTTGCAGTTTTGCAAATTACACTTTGTGGAGGACTTATTTGCATAAGGGTTGATGTGATAAGCATCTTTGCTTTTCATGTAATTATGTGATTAGGATGGATTTGAGGTTGATGGAAAGTTTTGTGATGATTATGTTTATGGTTGTGGTCACCCTTTCTTTTCTCCTACACTCACCTCCCTTGTTGCTTCATAATCCTTGCTCCACCATTTTTCTAAGTATGAGGGTTTTTCATTTTAGAAAAGAGAGAAGAAAAAGAGAGAGGGAAAAGTGAGAAGAAGAAAAGAGAAGAAGAGAGAGCTTCATCTTTGAGAGAGGTTTTCATTCTTGATCTCATTCCATGCCAAGAAAAATGCAAGCACCATTTTTCTTATCCTTGTTTCCTCCATCATCCACAAATGGCAACCAACCCCAAAGTGAGACATACACTCTACACTATATTCCTACAGCAAATCTTGGACGCGTCGATTCGCCAGCTTCGCGCCCGAGTTGCCTCGGTATTGAGGTGGGAGCCCGTAAAAGTACCCGGCTTCGTGGTGCCCTTTCCGACGAGGAGGAGACGGACGGAGATCCCGCGAGGAGATCGGAGTGGAGATGAAGACCGGAGGACTCGGATCGTATGGTATATTTCTCTACCCCCTCTCTAGATAGCTAGATATAGTTTAATGGCACGATCCGGGTTTTAGTGCGCGGTGGTGCCGTTTTGCTAAGTCCGCAAAGTAAAAGTTTATCACCGTTTCCGCGTTTGGCCGTCGGATTGACGGCCGGGGCGCCGCCGTGCACTTACAGTGGTATCAGAGACTCGCCATTAACTTAGTCTAGCTTTGTGTAATGTGTTTGCATTTTCGATCGATCAAAAAGTTCCAAAACTGCATTTTAGTTCGCATCAGTTTCTGTTGAAAATTTTTGGTCTCGAAAAATTTTTCAGGTTGTAAAATATTGATGTACTGGAAAATCTAAGAGTTCTGTAAAAATTTGACGAAGTAACTCCACAGTTGGAGCGCGGAACCGCCGCGAAAACCCCTTTTGTGCGGCCCTTCCGCCGCGCACTATTCACATCACTTCACCAA
Organism: Agapanthus africanus; assembly: GCA_030015575.1. Taxonomy (NCBI): domain Eukaryota; kingdom Viridiplantae; phylum Streptophyta; class Magnoliopsida; order Asparagales; family Amaryllidaceae; genus Agapanthus; species Agapanthus africanus. The sequence continues at coordinate 369,272,372 of CM057349.1, read as the reverse complement.
ATTTTTTCAGAGGCCTTATGGGCTTAAATTATGGGTTTTGGAATATTTAAATTGGGCCCAGGATTTCTGTGAGTCCTACAGTTTTTTGTTTGGGGGCCCACTTGTTAAGTTTGATCAATCGGAAAATTTTAAACACATTTTTCACAGTATTTACATTATATCTGCGACCGTGAATGTCACTCGATCGGTAAATCCGGTCTAACTGCTATAGCCCGGTTAGACGGATTTGCGAACGTGACTTTCACGTTGATGTTCTATGTATTTGCTGTGATGTTGCGGATCGGTCGTGGGGGATAGCCTGGATGCAATGCTAGTACAGTTGTGTTGGTATTATGTACATTTGATATTGCGGGGCGAGCGTCCGACATGTGGACTGCCGTCACTGCCTGTTTGTATTATTCTTTTGGGGCACGACCTGGTTGCGGTCGATGTACCCGGTGTATGTATATTTTACTTTCTGTACTAGGGTTACCCCGCGGAGGGGTGCACGGATAGCCGGGTTCTAGAGGGCAACGGGCCCGCATCTCAGGGCATTGAGACGGAAGGGCTTCAGTCTGGAATTGCAGGGCTATTCGCCGCACTCGTAGGGGGTACAGGTTGACCCAGGAGGGGTGCCCAAGTTGCCGGATTCCGTGAAGTGCAGGGTGGTCCATTCACGGGGCTGAAGGGGGCTGCCTCGCTTCAGGTTTTGGCGGGTGACTTGCCGCGCCCGTAGGGGTCTAGGTTTTCATTGCACAGGCTATCCACACGACCAGGGGAACGTCGGGTTTCAGCGGCTCTGTGAAACCCGGGGATCCCAGATATCTGTATTGTTTCTGTGATGCTGTTCATTTTCTGTGATGTTGCATTTTATTCACGCCTTGAGCGAATATAATATATTGGTATATATATTAGTAGATGTTGTATATGTTTTACATCCGCACTAGTCCAGTCCCCGCTCTGTCGTTAGTTAGCTAACCTAACGGGTAATGACGGGACCCAGTGGCGAATGCGGATGGCATATACGTACATCAGTATATTTTCGTTCTTTTTGGTGTGATCAATTGATGGGACTGCGTTGATTCGGATCAATGCAAGTTAAACAAACCTTATCTGATGTTGTTGGAACATTTTTCAAAAAGCTGTTATTGCAAGGACATTCACTTTTGTTTTGCATCGTGGTATTCATTTGGAATATCCTGCTCCTCAGTCGACGAGGCAAGGGCCGAGATCCCTTCACCGGGAGTGACCCCTTGGACAGAAGTTTGCGTCAGGGCATTAACTTCACTATAGCCGATTACTTTTGCTTTGCACCGTGGTATTCAGTTGGAATATCCTGCACCCCATTCTACGGGGAAAGAGCCGAGATCCCTTCACCGGGAGTGACCTCTTTAGCAACGGTTTTCGTCACTATATTTTCAAAAAGCTATCCGTTCCTTCGACGATATCAAGTTCATTACGTTAAAGGTTTTCGCCAGAAACCATTCGTAGCCCTCCATCATTTCAGTTAAATATTCGGTAGTATTCAAGCTATGTATTTTGACCTCACGCCAAGGCATAGTGATTGGTAGCTGCCGGGTATTTATCTGTTGCATAGATAGATGCGTTGGTTTGGGACAGTCGTACTACTATTTTGGCCTACGTCAAGGGTATGTACGGGTGGATTCAAATTAACCTGGATAATGATGGGCAGAACTTGACATGTGACTTATGATATTTTGACCTCACGCCAAGGTCATAAGAGCATGGGGCAGAAATCACATCGGGAGTTTCAAAAGAACTGAAACTTGCCAGATATGCGCATACCTTCTGGAGTGTGATACCGTGAGCGGATTCCGTCACGTTATCATGCGGTGATAGTTGGATCCCGATTCCCACTGATGAGTTGGTTTACTCCTCGGGTGACCCCGACTAATTCTTCTTTCAGGTTTGGAGGAGAATTTGAGGTACAGTGGGAGGTTTCCAGATTAGATAAATTGGTAACCATTCTGATCTAGGTTAGAGTGCACGCTGAGTGTTTCTTTTCTCTCTCTCTTTGGCAGCGACCATTGACCCGACCCTAAGACTTTGACTCAGTGACCAAGTTGACCGAACCTTCTTAAACACCGGCTTTTGGATTGTCAGAGTTGCAAACCTCATTGCCACTCCTACTTTTACCCTTTTCTCCAGGACACCCCGTTTTACTACGAACGTCCACTTCCATTGGACAAAGCCATCGTATGGTTAGATACGAACTCGAAAGAATTTATTCGAGGATGGTTTCAGGTTCTGGAGGAAACGGATAGGATTATTCAGTTGTCTTTTCCTTTTACCCTCTCTCAGGTTACGAGTACTCCTTGGTTTAGGGGTAGTACACCTATTACGCAAATTGGATTGTCTTCTTCCAAACCTTAGGCTGGTGCCGACCGGTAGGGAATGAAGAAAACCAATTAGCATAACGATGGTGTGCAGAAGGTATTAAGTTCAGACAAAGCAAGGGATTAGTAAGAGGGCAAAGTAAATTGCAACAGATATTCACGACCAAACCAAATATTTCGTTACCACTCCCACATCACCTTTGTATTTCTCCAGGACACTCCGTATCACTACGAAGATCCACAGTTTATTTGGATACTCCATCGTATGGTTATATACGAACTCGAATGGAACTTGTTCCAGTTCGGGGATGGATTCTGGTTCAGGAGAAATAGGAATAAGGTTTATTCGGTTGTCTTTTATCTTCACCCTCTCTCATTGCGAGTGTTCCTAGGATTGGGACAGTACACCCATTATGCTTATTGGATAGTCTTCTTCCAAACCATAGGCTGGTGCCGAACGGTAGGTAAGGAAGAAAACCATTTGGCATAAAGGGGTGTGCAGAAGGTAATGACTAAAGACATATGAAGGGATGTGGAGAGATGGCAATGAATTATACGGTTGTAGTTGTGAATCTGGATAATGGAAGAGGCATTACTATGAATACCGGGATACCCCACGAAACATTTCAATGTTTCAGTTTCACTGTGTAATGTTAAAGGAAAACTGATTTTCCGATTAGATACTTACTCCAGGGTATGTATTTACCAGGTACGATTCTCACATCTGTATGGTTTTACAGATGATGAGTGGGAGTAAGTTATTGGGAATTGGGTGATTATCCTCATTATATCGGGATTCGTTGTAATCGGTGATATTTGAGGAAATCACCTGGGCTGTTTGCCGGTCGGCAAATATTTGGTTTTGAATATCCGCTGTTATGCACCAATTTCAAATTGATATATCTGTACGTCTATTTCCATAGAGTGAGATATACCTTTTGATATTATGTCGATGACATTTACCTATATCAGTGGATGGTTAGGTAAGGAGCATTAAACAGCGGTGTAATTCTTCTTAACCATAAGTACAGTTTTCAACCTACGACACACAGTGAAAGAGTTGTTAGACTCAGCGGACTTATACAGAGTATTGTATGTTGTCCAGTGTCCATTAGGACAGAGGGCTTGGTCCTCATACTATATTCTGTTTACTTTTAACTTCTCTAGTTCTTAGACATGTGTTTCGTAGAAACACAGGGTCTAAGTTTTGAGGAGTTATAGGTATTTGAATAAAGTAGAGAACCAGGTGTAGCAAGTATCGGGATTCTTCAAGGTGATCGAAGATGTAGATACTTGTGTATGGTATTCAGTTGATAGTAATGATAAAGAGAAATTACTTCTCTTTCAGATTACTCATAATTGGAAGCATTCCTAAGTTGAGTAACGCTGATCGGCCTCCTTCCATTTAGTTGACATGCGCTGGGGACAGCTGCATGATTTGAATCTGGTTCAATTAAATCAGTGCCTCTGATTTTATATTGGATATAGAACAGTTCATATCTTAACGATGTTAAGGTACGGGGAGTTGTCCGGTTTATGATTAAAACCAGACACTGGATAACTCAAGGCACGTTTCTGTAATGGCTGTTTGTGGGTTGACCCAGGCTATGACGCGGGTTGATTTTCTACCATCTGGATGAACAATAGCAATATTGTTCTAGACTCGCCACAGTTTTATTAAAAATGGATTTTTCAGAAAACAGTAGTGGGAGTATGGTAGAACTGGAAGTAATTCCAGAACCACAAACGATTACTGAAGATTTGATAAGGAACCTAAAGATTCAATCTGGATTGACATTCCATTGGCCACTCCGCAGATAAGGTGGGTAACTTCAGGCACCCGAGAGGCACTACGGTGGCCTCAAGGACGGTGACAGGGAAGTTCTTGTTTACCCACAATTGCCATTGCTGTTGTTCCAGGTTACGAGACCCGGCGGGAGGATGAGTATAGCGTCGTTCTAAAACTAGTTTTAGAAGTGTACGTGTATATGACTCTGCCAGAGGGTTGTCGTAGTCAGTGGGAGCAGCGGAAGCATTGGCGGACAGGTAGCTTATGTCTATTTATAGACTAAAGCAGATGTAGCGGAGATAGATCATCTATTTCTGACGTGACAGTCATAGGTTTGACTTCATCAGAATAGGAGATGGATCTGTTGAGAAGGTAGTAGGATGTGATGTCATGGTATTTGGATGACATACACAAAGTAGGAAAGGAAACTCCTATACTATGATCGGTTATACTTTGGTCGTCACACAGTTGTTTCTCCACAAAGGAAATGGATATTATATCAGACATACTGGTCACTAGATCTATGGTTTTAGCTCTAGATTTGGGTGGTTTCCCAATCAGGGTACTTGACAGCATTCTAAGAGTATTTAGGATGGGCGACTCCTGGCACGGTAGTGTACCTGCAGGTAATGGAGTCACCCTCTCTAAAGGTGTCTTATAGACTAAAGTAGAGAGGGATGTGCATGATTGGCAGATCACTTGCTCAGGCAATTGAGTCAATCGTGAGATGTCAAGTACCACACCAGATGTTGTTCTTGCACAAGATGCAATAAGTTGACATTAACCCAATCCTGGAGAAACAGTCGGAAGCAGTTTTAGAACATAAGTGGATGTTCTAGGGATATGATAACGACAGCCTCATTCAGGAGACAGTTATCATTCCAGGCTTCCAAGGTGACATGGACGACAAGGAGGTTGTCAGAGTTATAGTTTTCCCTCTGACGAGGGGCAGTATTTTGGACAGGTGATCCAAGGCAATACTGAGGGAGGCATGGCGCGCAGGATACTGATTAAGTTCAGTTGACGATACAGTCTAAGAAGTTTGGATTTGGAGTTCATTTATGAGCTAGGTCCCATCAGACATCCAGACACATTCTAAGACAGGTATTGCTCTTTTCGGGAGATGGCTTTCTCCGCGAACTTGAGATATAGAGAGACATAGAAAGAAACAACTAAGCGGATCCACTCACTGAGACTATTCCTCGAACGCAATAGTTCCGCAAACGAGCTTTGTGAGACTGACTAGTAGAGGAGTTGGATGTTCGGTATCACACGGGCTGTGAGTATGCGACATCGCAATAATTAGCCTTGAGTGCAAGTGGGAGATTGTTGGAGATAGTGCCCTCAGAGTCAATTATTAGGTCACAGGTACGTGATTGTAATGATTGAGGGAGGACCTATCCCGGTAGGACAGTCTTACTCGAGATGATAGTATGCTATCTGGTTTACCTTTATCATCGTGTACTGCTTTAGGTGACATGATACGTCGCTATTACACGTTGATAGAGCCCCTAGGATTCTTGCTTGACCACCAGCAGTATGAGGGCGATCATATAAGTGGGAGCTGGGGGTCTACAAGCATATCCTTAAAAGGTCCCTAGTCGTGGGAGTTTCGAGACTGGGCATCGATACTCCATTAGTAGACTAGTGTATACAGTCGAGACCCCGACGAGGGGCGGTGGCCGGTCTCACAAGCCACTGGTGTCAGTTGGTTCACCTAAGATGTATACAGGTGCTCATTGGGTTATGAGTACACCGGACAGGACTCGCCGGGAACATGCTAGTTGGTCATATACCAGACGTCAGATGGCAGTTCCCTGGTGACATGTGTGCAGGTTAGTTCATCGACCTGGGGATCGTCATTTGTCTCGTGTGAGTTCCCACTGTACTTTGATTACTACCCTACCACGGCTCAAAGGAGTCGTGCAAACAGGTTTTAGTTGGGTACAGTCCCGAGCCACATGGAGGCAGTGAGCGTATCTTCAGGGGTTCGTCTCTCCCGGTATTGGGGGTGAGGTCGTGCTGTGTCTAGGAGAGCCATTACACAAAGTCCTTGGCCAAGGCAAGGAGATTTACTGGTAGGTATTCCAGTAGTATCTCAGGGTGTTCTGGGCTACACTCCGACACGACTTGTACCGCTTTTGGGGGTCTGACTTTTACCAACCCCCTAGGCCCGCCATGCGATACTCTTAGACGAACGGACCGGACTGCACGGATATTGTCACTGACAGGCTCAGTAGGGTGTCAGGATGAGTTTACTCATCGACGTCCCTTTTGGTCAATAGCTGGTGGCCCGTCACGTATTGGCTTATACCTCTGACGTGCTAGTGGTTAAATCCACAACCATAGTATTGACGAGTCTTTAGAGTCCACCACACTTTCAGTTACTCAAGCTTTCGGGCGAAACGCTGTAGAGGCCGTATGGAGATATGGCAGGGTCCGATCAGATACGTGCGGTATTGCACGGATCAGGATCGGACAGTTTGTACTAGTGGCCGTATGGTTATATGGCAGGGTTCGATCAGATACGTGCGGTATTGCACGCATCAGGATCGGACGGATATTACTAGCCGGCTTTGGTTTAAGCCGGATCCTAGTATAGTACAGTGTAGATTTTGTCTCATTGCATTTGTATCCGGACGGAATACAGATGCGGGTGTGTATGCACAGTATTGGGTTTTCCTGTAATTTATTACGGGACCAGTTTTCTGGAGTTTCCAGTTTGCATTCCGTTCCGGCCGGTTTTTCTTTGTTCTTTCCCGGCCGGACTTTTCCGATGGAGGGGGTAATTTGCAGTTTTGCAAATTACACTTTGTGGAGGACTTATTTGCATAAGGGTTGATGTGATAAGCATCTTTGCTTTTCATGTAATTATGTGATTAGGATGGATTTGAGGTTGATGGAAAGTTTTGTGATGATTATGTTTATGGTTGTGGTCACCCTTTCTTTTCTCCTACACTCACCTCCCTTGTTGCTTCATAATCCTTGCTCCACCATTTTTCTAAGTATGAGGGTTTTTCATTTTAGAAAAGAGAGAAGAAAAAGAGAGAGGGAAAAGTGAGAAGAAGAAAAGAGAAGAAGAGAGAGCTTCATCTTTGAGAGAGGTTTTCATTCTTGATCTCATTCCATGCCAAGAAAAATGCAAGCACCATTTTTCTTATCCTTGTTTCCTCCATCATCCACAAATGGCAACCAACCCCAAAGTGAGACATACACTCTACACTATATTCCTACAGCAAATCTTGGACGCGTCGATTCGCCAGCTTCGCGCCCGAGTTGCCTCGGTATTGAGGTGGGAGCCCGTAAAAGTACCCGGCTTCGTGGTGCCCTTTCCGACGAGGAGGAGACGGACGGAGATCCCGCGAGGAGATCGGAGTGGAGATGAAGACCGGAGGACTCGGATCGTATGGTATATTTCTCTACCCCCTCTCTAGATAGCTAGATATAGTTTAATGGCACGATCCGGGTTTTAGTGCGCGGTGGTGCCGTTTTGCTAAGTCCGCAAAGTAAAAGTTTATCACCGTTTCCGCGTTTGGCCGTCGGATTGACGGCCGGGGCGCCGCCGTGCACTTACACCTTCTTCATCAGGTGGCTGTAAGGGCGGCACTTTCCTGAGAGGTTGGCTATAAATCGCCTTATGTACGCGAGCTTCCCTTGGAGAGACCGCAGCTGTTTGAGAGTTCTCGGCGGAGGCATTCCCATGATTGCCTTGATCTTGGACGGATCTATCTCGATACCTCGGTGTCGAACGATGAATCCCAGGAATTTGCCCGAGGAAACCCCGAATGCACACTTCAGAGGGTTCATCTTCAAGTTGTATTGTCGAAGACGTTGAAATACGGTCTTCAGATGCTCGAGATGTTCCTCATATGATTTGCTTTTAACAACGATGTCGTCGATATAGCATTCAACGATTTCGTGTATAAGGTTATCGAAAATCTTCGTCATGGCCCTTTGGTAGGTTGCACCGGCGTTCTTTAAACCGAAGGGCATCACCTTGTAACAGAATATTCCCAAAGGAGTCCGGAAAGCCGTATGTTTCTGGTCTTCAGGGTGCATTTTTATTTGATTATATTCTGATGAGCCGTCCATGAATGAGAAAATCTCATGCGTGGACGTATTGTCTATCATTAGTTCGGTGACTGGTACTGGGAAATCATCCTTCGGGCAGGCTTTGTTGAGATCCTGAAAGTCCACGCATATGCGCACCGTCCCATTTTTCTTCATCACTGGGACGATATTAGCAATCCATTCAGGGTATTGAACCTCTTGGATAAAGCCGGAGTCTATCAGCTTTTTGACTTCCGCGTTGATGCTCATTTCGAGCTCAAGCCGCATTCTTCTCAGCGCTTGTTTGACCGGCTTGACGCTTGGGGATATTGCCAGTCTATGTACAGCAACTTCTGGATCAAGTCCTGGCATCTCAGAATAGTTCCATGCGAAGCAATCTTTATGCTGTACAAGGACGTCCTTTAACGCAGCCACCTTTTCCTCGGACAGCAGTTCGCTGACGAATGTCGGTCCCGGATCGTTTATCGTCCCCAACTCAATTTTCTTGAGGTTATCCGCAGTGGTATGTATGCCGTCCTCCAGTTCTTTCGGAGCTGGGGGAAATTCTGAGATCACCTCATCATTGCTGTTTTCGAGGCACCAGGGAAGGCTGTCTATGTTCTCGGACTCTTCTTTTAATATCGTTATCATATGACAGGTGCGAATTTTCTTCCAATCCCAATGCGGAGTTGGTTCTGTTCTTGTGTTTTCGGGTTCGTGCTTTTGCGGCGGCGCTACCCTCCAGTTGTCAGACAACGCGAATTTACCAAGCTGATATTGATCTTCGACCCAATTCTTGAAGGTGAAGCAATCTTCAAGAGGATGGCCTACTACTCGATGGTAAAAGCAATAATTTGGGTTGAATACCTCGCCTGCGTGCTCGGGGTGCTTGGACTCTGGCAGCGTAAGCATTTGATGTTTTAGAGCAAGATCAAATATCTTCCTTGTTTTGTTCCGAGGAAATGAGTATGCTCGACCCATTTTCTTCATGAGGGCTAAGTCAGTAACGCTCGACTCTCAGATACGTGATTTCTTAGCTCTGCCTTGTGGTTGTTGAGCGTCTTTTCTGCCCTCTGACTTGTTTTTGCTTTCGCGTCGAACCTTTTTTGTAGCAGGTTGACAAGGAGCGGCCTTTTCATCCTTCACGGCCTGTCGGAGAAGGCGTTGCGTCTTGGCTTTCTCATAGATGGTCGTCTCGCGGTTGTGGTCATCTCGGACTTTTTGACCAGCTTCCCTTATAAGCCTGTCCATTTGTTCTTCAAATGATGGACCGGGCAATTTTTCATCAGGAACTTTTACTGGCTTAGGATTAGCGTCCTCCCATTGAGCGTCCGCATCTTCATCGAAGTCATACATGACATAACAGCTATTTACTAGCTCTCGTTTCTTTAGCCGGATGTACCCAAGCCCTTTTGTTTCCATTCTCCCGTTAGGCAGTTTGCGTTGGGTCCCGGGAACATTCCAGACCCTGTCATAGAATTTGGCCTCTCTAACGGTCTGTCTGAAGGATATCCCCTGGCGTTTCAGCAGTTTCTTCAAACCTTCGGTATAATATCTGGGAAGACGGATAGGCTGAAGCCTGTCGAGCGTGGGATCCACGCCATGCCAAACTTCTTTTTCCACATTGTTTCTTCAGAACGGTAGAATAGGATTGCCTTCTCGCCTTCCCGTCCGGGAGGGATATAAAATGTCTGCAATTCTTCTACGCTGCTGGTGTTGAGTGCATCCAGTTCTTTGTAATGTTCAAGCGGTACCATGGTTATCTGCAGACTTCGCTCTTCATCAGCGGAAGCCCGTATTGAAGGCCGAGCAGAGGATACGACATGGACCTCATCCTCCGAATCACTACCAAAGACCAATGTAGGAGTGGACGGTCCTGGCTTGTTATGTTGGGGCGGACCCGAATAAACGATCTCCTCTTCTTCCTCGGTATCACTGCCGAAGACAGGGATGGTGGCGTTAGTTTTATTTTCCGGCTTGTGACACTTCTCCGTGTCTTCGAAATCCGGCAAGAAGTATTTGGCATCTTCGTACTTGCGGACCTCGTTCACAGAGAACGGGTTCAGTTCTCCCGTCACGGTATACTCGAAACCATCCTTAAAATACTTCATACACTGATGTTGTGTAGAAGGGATGATGTTGTACTCGTGTAACCATGGTCGGCCGAGCAAAGCGTTGTAGCATGTCTTGGCATCTATGACGTGGAACATAATGTCCGTGACAAGTAATCCGAAGCGTAGCGTCAATATCACAGATCCAAGAGTCTTTGACGATTGGGAGTCGAACCCGGATATGGTGATCTTGTCCCGAGCAAGGTGCTGGACGCTCATGCAGATTTCCTTCAACACCCGCACGTTGAGTAGATTAACAGACGACCCGTTATCGATCAGAATTTTGCCTATCTTTATATCATGGCAGTATCCCGAAACATAGAGAGGGCGATTGTGTTCGCAAGTCCCAAGTAAAAGGTCCTCATCGCCAAAAGTAACATCAGCCGTGTGTACTTCCTCCAACTCATCCTTCATCTTTTCCTCGGCCAGGCATGCTTGGAATTGTTCCGGGTCTTGGAGTGCCTTAATCAATGAATCTCTCGCCTCTTTTGATAGCAAAAGGGCGTCAAGAATGCTGAGCTGCGAGGGCAGTTTCCTTAGATGTGCTAAAACGTTGTAATCCACCTTATTCTTCTTTAGTGGGTTCTTAGCGGTTAACTCTTCCGTAACTTGGTCATCGAGAGTAATATCCTCAGGGACCTTTTCTTTCCCTTTATCTTTTCTGTTCAAGGGTCCGAGGTTCTTTTCAGGCAGCGTCCGATTTCGCAGCCGGATATTTTCGCAGACCTTCGGTTCTTCTTCTTTCCCTGAAGCGGACTCTTTAAAGAGAGGGGCAAGTTCTAGCTCTTCATCAGAATCACTCCCGAATGTAGGCACTTGTGATCCACCGGCGTCAATCATGCAACAACCACTGCTAGTTTTATCAAGCACTTTGATCATTCCGTTCTGCTCTCGGCGGGCTTTGCGCTTTTCCCGCTTAAACTGTTGCCGGTGAGTAACATATCCTTGCCACCACTTACCGAAGGCTTTACACTCTTCGGTGGGATGCGACACCTTCCGATGGTACAAGCAATAGGAGGGATGGTTTTCCATTTCACCCTTAATGTTTTTCTCGGAGGGTGGTAGCTTTATACCCATCGACACAGCCTTAGCGAATCTTTTCTTTATCTTGAACTTGATTTTATCTGTGGTGGGTGTATTTTGTTCTAGCGGGAGTACCGCAATTCTTTCGTCAAGACGCTGGCGTTTGGCCCTTTCGAATATAACCGCTTCGTTATCCCGATCAGCTTTTCCCTTTAAGAACGCCTGATTTAGGAATGCATCAATCACTTCATCTGACGGCTCCAGAATTTTTAGTGCAGGCTCTGCCCCCAGCTTTTCAGCGCGAGGAGTCTCCTCATCAGTTGTGGACAAATGGGAAATCACATGGCAACTTGCCACATGTTCTTCAGATTCATTTGACGAACTACCTCCCTCATCTTCTGCTTGGAAGACGTGGTTGAGGAACTCTTGCAATGTAATGGGAGTCCGCGCCTTCTGGTTGTACTCTTCCAGCGCGTCAATTTGCTTTTGCAAGTCCGTGCGCCTATCGCTAGGCTTCACCGGTTTTTTGGCCTTCTTCTTTTTCTTCGAAGACTTTGACGACTGGCTACTAGTGCTTGAACCCCCATTATTGGTCTTTGGAGTTGGACGTGGCTTTAACATCCCCTCAACGACCTGCGGTTCCAATGGGCTTTTCCACTTGATCGCCGGACATGTCCGAAGATCATTTAGCATTCTCTTCGTTTTTGATGATAATACAACCTCCCACGGAGTTTCTTCAATGACAGAGCATGTTGCCCCCGGCGTATTCGTCCCTTTAGAGGTGTGGGGCTGCGGGGGATTCACCTTCCATTTGTCAGATAACGCAAATTTTCCCTGTCTGTACTGGTTTTCAAGCCAATTTTTGAAAACGTAGCAGTCCTCAATCGGATGGCCTAGCACTCGATGATAGGGGCAGTAATTAGGTTCGTTGACGTCACTTGGTTGCAACGGACGTTTTGGATCTGGCAGATTTATGAGTCTGTTGCGTAATGCCAGCTCGAATAACCTCTTCGTTTTATCGCGGGGAAAGGAATAAGGACGTCCCATCCTATCCTCAAGGGGTACGTAAGGGCGCGTATTGTTTGGACGAGCAACCGGCTTCAAGTCGTTCGGTTGTTGTTGAGCATTAGCGACAATGATCGCTTTTCCCTTTCCTTTGTCATTTCGAGAATCTGGCTTTGGGAGAGGGGGTTTATGACCCATCTGGTCCATTTGCGCTAGTTTGTCAATCAAAGCCTGGAAGGAAGTCGGCTTGAAAAACATCATAAACTGTGAGATGGTTGCTTGTGGATCAAGAGTTCCAACAAACATTCCCACCGCAGGGGCTTCTTCTATGCGCTGCTCGCACTTCGACCATAGATTACGCCACCGTATAGCGTACTGAACCCATGTCTCGCCGGGTTTTACCCTGGCGTTAATCAGTGCCGTCATCGGGGTACGTTCACTGGCACTTGCAAAATGCTGGGTAAACAGCAGCTCCATTTCCGCAAAGGTTTTGATAGAATCATTAGGGAGTTCAGAGTACCACTCGAACGCCGTATCTGATAGACTTCCAACAAACTGGCAGAGCAAAAGCTTGTCATCGCCGCCGGTGTTACCGCAAAGCGCCCTGAACTGGGCGACATGCTGATGGGGATTGCCAGTCCCTTTGTAGACATGAAACTTGGGAATTGTGTAACCCGGCGGGTACTTGATTTGGTCATACCAGCCTGGATATGGCCGCCCCGTTTTCACGACGTGGCCGGCTGCTTCGGCCGCATGATGAACCTTTATTTGCTGGGCTATGTATTCGTCCAGATCAGTCTTAGAGATTGTATCCTCTTTAGCTGTCAATAGAGCGGGCTGCGGATTTAATGTATCTCCTTTATCATCTCCAAGGACGGTTAGGGGTTCTTCAGCGGGAGGATCTTGTTGTATCATCATCCCTATCATGTCCTGGAAGAGGAGGCCCATCCGCTGTATGTTGGCCGCTTGTTCAGCAGCCTCTTTGGCCCTCTTTTCCAGTACTCGGCGAAGGAACTCGGCGTCGGTCTCTTCCTCCTGGCGCTCATCTAAGGACGCCTCAGGGTTCTCTTTTGGCCCAGTGAGTGCAGCCATTGTGGTCATCATCTCCTGGAGCTTTTGTTGCTGCTCTTGAGCCTTGGTCACTGATCGAGTGAGCGGTCGGTGACCTGTAGAAGTACGGCTTTCTTCCTTTCCAGAAGCCATATAAACCGTATGAACAATTATGTCCCCTGACTTGGGGCGTTTAGGTTCACCGCTTTTAAACTTTGCCGCTGACGCGGGAGCTTTCTCTGGCCTCCTTCTTTTGTGGGCCATCGAGGTTAAAGGAGCCGTTGGAGTGGGCATCCTAGCAACTGTCACCCTCTGCTGTTTAATGGGGCAGTTTTTGTTATTTTCCACCTTCGCCTTTTTCTGGTGACGCAAGTGTTCTGGATCGATCACGGAGTCTTGAACCCTCCGCCATACTTTATAAACTTTTGAGGATAGCCGTTGAGGGGGCTGTTCTTGTTTTGTTTCTGGAACTCTCCCCGCAGGTGGAGGAGATCTTTTCAAGGTAGCGGTTGGAGAGTTCTTACACACTCTCCTCAGTGGTTCAAAGCTGTTCCCAGTTGGAACAGCAGCGTTGACTTCCACCATTGGAGCGGGTGGAGTTATCCCTGAGGGGGAGTTGCCCCCTGCTTTCCTCACTCGTCGCCAATGGCGACGTCGCGCGCGACGAGCCGTTGGGACTGGCTCGGAAATCGAGATGGTTTCTTGTTGCCCCCTGTTTGAGTGTGGGGTAACTGCCGATGTCAGCCTGTCGAAGACTGATGCCTTTTGACCAGCTGGGGGAAGAGTGGGAACCGTCAATCTTGTGAAGACCGACTCTCTGATGGGAGAGGCCGCTTTAACAACTTCCGAAGCAGCGGCCGTTGCCCTCTTTGGGACGGCCACTTTATAGTTCTGACCTAGCCTGGTGAAAACGGAGGCTGTCGGTTTAGTAGCGGGCGACCCGTTGACAGGGGCCGTCGAAACAGTGAGCCGGTTGAAGACCGACTTTTTACCCACTTCCGGTGCAGGTATTGGTGCAGAAAAGCTTGCAGGTGGGATCATAGTCCCGAAGAACAAGCCAGTGGTGGCTTGGGTCACCTGGTCTACCGGCAGAGTAAGGAAGGAAGCCGCTTGGGGCCCATATGCTACACCTCCTGGTGAGGTGGAGCGTCCGTTGCAGCGGCATTTCGAGCAGTTGGTACAGCTAGAGGCCATTGAATCTTGAATTCTGCGCCAGGTAAAAGACCAAATCTTAGTAACTTGAAATCCGAAGACAACCATTTAATGAACCGCGATTGGTTCGCGAAGACGACACACGAAGTGTGGAGTGGAAAGAGGAAGAGGTCCCACCGGGCGTGCCAGAATCTATTCCGTAGGACGTGGATTAGTCCAAATCCGTATCTACTTAGATTTGGGTTTGGTGTTTTCAGTTTAAGGATGCATTAGTCGCGTTGCGTCTAATGATCAACTTAAACGTTTGTCAAGGATACGTTAGTCCTGTTTTGGACGAAGATCAACTTAACGTAGTGATTAGTTTAATGTATGGCCATCGGGACTCGTCACCTCTCTGACGTCGTTGAAGGATTACAACGATGTGTACCAGAGGAGCTCGGAGATGTACCCTCGAACCAGAGTTGATTGGGATTTTTATAATCCATTTGAATGTTTAAGGATACGTTAGCCGTGTTTGGGGCTAAGATCAACTTAAACGGGACCGTTTAGATCCGGCAAAAGAGCATTTGAAGTCTCTATTGTTCCAGTTTAGGGACGTGGTGGTCCATTATTAGTTTAGGTACGTTTCGGTCCGATATTAGTTTAGGGACGTTTCGGTCCGATGTTAGTTTAGGGACGTTCCGGTCCGATGTTAGTTTAAGGACGTCTCGGTCCGATGTTAGTTTAAGGACGTCTCGATCCACGAGTTTAAGGACCCCGCAGTCCATATGGGTGTGTGGTCGTTGGGACCCGTCACCTCTTTGACGTCGTTGAGGAATTACAACGATGGATGTCAAAGGAGTTCGGAGATGTACCCTCGAACCGGATGTAGATTGATTTAGGAGAGCCATTTTGCTCAGCCAATTTAATTTAAGGACTTACGGCCACGATTGGGCTAAGTCCAGTTGAGAATATTCAACATTGCTTTTGCTTTTCTCTTTATTTTTATTTGGGCTTTGCCCATGCAGAACATAAATTTGTTTTGGGGCTCTGTTCCTTATAAATGATGCAGAGCATCAATTTTATTTGGGCTTAGCCCTTTTATTGCTTAGCAATTTATTTTGGCCTACTAGGTCTTTTTGATTTGGGCCTGGCCCTTCAAGTAATGTATTGCATTTGTGCAAAGCACCAAGAATCTTTTAGATTCAAGAAAAGAAGTGCAGAGCACTTTTTAATTTCTTGATCTAAGTTTAGATCAAAGAAAAGAAATCTTTTCTTTCTTCTTGTCTCAGAGAACCAGAGGTTCATAGCAAGTGCAAGGCACTATTTTTATTATTTTTATTTATTTATTTATTTATTTATTTATTTATTGAAGATCACTGATCTTGTTTTTTAGATCCATGATCTATTTTCTCTTATCTCAAAGGTTTTTACCTTCTTTTTTTTTGTATTCTCCAGGAGTTCTCAAGAGTTCTCTTCTTTCTTCTTCTTTTTTTTTTTTTTTAAAAACCAGATGATCCCTTTGAAATGAGGTTTGGGGTCCTTTTTATAGTGCTCAAGAATTAGTTAAATTCGTTCAATAAATCTTTTCCTGAGTGATTTGGGGAATTTTCCCCACCGTTGGATCTTTGATCCAAAGGCCCCTGTTTTACAGAAGAAATCTTCTTGTTTAAACAAGAACAGAAAAAAAAAATATCCTTAAATCTTCATTCTGTTGTTGCGCAACTCACCAGCGCGTGACACGTGTCGCGCAGTGAGGCGCTTGCGCAGCTGTGCTTGCGCTGCGCTTGCACAGCAGCGCTTGCGCAACTGCGCAGACACGTGTCGCGCAGTGAAGCGCTTGCGCAACAGCGCTTGCGCAACTGCGCAGACACGTGTCGCGCAGCGGTGCGCTTGCGCAACAGTTGTGCTTGCGCAACTGCGCAGACACGTGTCGCGCAGCCGTGCGCTTGCGCAGTTGTGCTTGCGCAACTGCGCAGACACGTGTCGCGCTGCCGTGCGCTTGCGCAGTTGAGTATTGCTTATGTTTTTTAAAGAGCCTTGCTCTGATTGGACGTACTGCCTTGGGCGTTGTGCTGCCGTGTCAACATCTGACACGTGGCGCATTGCGCGCAGCGCACGGGAACCGAAGCGTTGCTTCAAAATTTGAATTTTCAAAATTCAAACAGAGCCTTGCTCTGATTGGGGGAACACTTCAGACTTGTGTTTCAATAGGAACACATGCCCGTATCTAGAGAGATCGTCAGTGAATGTAATGAAGTAGGAAGAACCGTTCCTGGCATGGGTAGACATGAGACCGCATACATCACTATGTACCAGTCCTAAGAGTTCAGTAACTCTTTCTCCGTGTCCACTAAACGGAGCTTTGGTCATTTTTCCTTTGAGACATGAATGGTAAGTATCATAAGATAATAATTCGAACGGATTCAAATAACCATCCTTATGTAACTTAGCCAGTCGTGTTGCATTGATATGACCAAGTCTACAATGCCACAAGAAGGATTCGTTCATTTCTGAACTTTTCCTCTTGTGTGTGTTTTGTATATTGAGGACTGTATTTTGATTTAGAATGAATATGCCATTATGTAACGAGCCCGATGCAATCAACTTTTGATCTAGGAATATGTTCATAACATTATCCTGTACTACAAAATTATATCCTTCTTTACCCAATAAAGAAACTGATATAATGTTGCACATCATGTTCGGTATATAATAGCACTCATTCAGGATCATTGTATCACCACTTGGTAATACTAGGTGATATTCGCCAACTGCTTTGGCTGCAACATTTGCACCGTTCCCTACTTGAACGGAATGATCACCTTTACCCAGTTCTCTACCTTTCCGTAGCCCATGTAACTGCTTACATATGTGGGATCCTGATCCGGTATCTAATACCCAGGACGTAGGGTGAACTGAAAAAAGTTCTCAATAACTAACACACCCGAAGAAGATGCATCAACATGCATGTTCTTTTGGGCGGCTTGAGAGTCTAGATATTCTCCTATTCCCTGTTCAGTCTTATAACTCTTATAAGAAGGAACGGATCCAACGTTCCCCAGCACAGTATAACATGCGGGTTCGGTCAATACATCCATATTATTATCTTTATTAGGGCATGACATGGTCGCTACCTGGAGAGAGAGAGAAGAAAACACTTTAGCGTATGCTCGTGCAAGATCAGATTGGTTATTATCTTATCTAATCAGGATGGCTCCCACTGGTTTTTATCAAATCTTCCTTCAAACCCTAAAAGGAAAGACTAGCTAGGATTAATTACACACTACAAGTTCGCCAATCTTTCAGCCAGGCCAGTGTCGGTACTTTGAGGGAGGTCCCCCGTGCTATCGCACGAACCTAATTAATGTAAACCTCGTTTTCCCAGAGGCGTAACCCCGTTGACACCTTTCTAGACACCTACTTGATCAGCTAATTGCAATGTGTAAAACTCTCCCAGGAGTAACTCTTACTCGCAGTGGGTATCGGGATCCAACTATCTCATAGAAGGTATGCAATCTCATTGCAAATTTCAACACTTGAAATTCCCAATAATATTTTACCCCTAGTGTTCTGTGACCTTGACGAATGCCAAACA
Source organism: Agapanthus africanus (assembly GCA_030015575.1). Classification (NCBI taxonomy): domain Eukaryota; kingdom Viridiplantae; phylum Streptophyta; class Magnoliopsida; order Asparagales; family Amaryllidaceae; genus Agapanthus; species Agapanthus africanus. The sequence goes on along the minus strand of CM057349.1, from coordinate 369,254,279 downwards.
ACCCATAGTCCGCTAGTCAAGTTCAACCCGTATATTTCTTGATTGAATTAAACCCACCCGCACGACCCTTGACGAATGCCAAACAACGCCGTACGAATACCCTAATCCAATCTGCATCATATGCATAAGCAGATAAATACTAGTTAGCTACCGTACACTACGCCTTGACGAATGCCAAACTACCGTAGCACGAATACTAAGTAGTACTTATCTGAAATGACGGAGGGTTACGACAGGTTTTTCTGAAAACCTATTGCGTAATGAACTTGATATCGTTGTAGAATCAAATGAAGTTTTGAAATGGAATGATTTTGAGGCTTTTCTAGTTTTGCTAAAAGGGTCACTCCCGGTGAAGGGATCGTCGGCCCTTTCCTCGTCGAATGAGGTGCGGGATATATCATATATATCTCTGTGCAAAGCAGAAACTATAGAAGCAATCAAAAAAAAAAAACCGAGTGTGTAGCATCTGCCAGTTATTGCTAAAGGAGTCACTCCCGGTGAGGGGATCTCGGTCCTTTCCTCATCGAATAAGGTGCAGGGTATATCATATATACCGCTATGCAAAGCAAGAACTGTAGCTACCTGTTTTATTTTAAAATCTGATTCTACAACATCATTTGGTTTCTTTTATTTCATTAATCACATTAATGAAGTCCCATCATTTAAATACCTAAACATCACAGATAAATACGACGTACACTTATGCCATCCGCATTCGCCTCGATGTCCCCTCGTGCACCGTTAGGTTAGGTAACTAACGACAGGGCAGGGCAGGGCTAGCGCGGGTGTAAAACATAAGTAACGTCTATATAATATATCATATATACTATATACTGTATCTATCACAGAACATCACATGATCACATCACAGATATCGCAGCAGAAGAAACATATGAAACATTGGATATACTAGGACGTCCGTGTTTTCAATACGAGCCAGTATAAAACACGGATTCCACGGTCGTGATGAATAGCCAATCCCACACCCCTAGACCCCTACGAGAGCGGCAAGCAACCCTGCCAATTCTAGGGTTAGGAGACCCGGACTCGACTCCTCGAGATGGTCTCCCACTGGACCCTAGAACCCGGTTACTTGTGCTCCCCTCCTTGGGTCTATCCTAATGCGGAAAAGTAAATAATATACAAAGGGTGACAACTTCCGCAACCTGGAAGTGCCCCAATAAAAGAATATTACATACAAGTTTTTACATGAATGAAAAAGAAACACACTCATCTCACACAAAAACCCCCGGCTATTCAAACACGACAATCCAATATAACATATCCAGCAACACATAACATCACATGTCATCAACGTAAGTAAATATGCGCATCCCAATTGTCGTTGACATATAGCAACGAACCGGCGATATCACATATTACACTTACGGTCACAGAAAAGAAAGTGTAAAACTACAACAGTTGGAATCCGCAACCTCTTTAGACATCGCATGCCTAATGGTTATAAACCCCGCATTTTAGTCCCATTAACGAAAACTCTTTTCAATATGAAATGAGACTAAACCGCTAGATTTTTAACATTCATTCAGTTATCTCATAACTGTTTGTGAATTCCAATTATTGTATCCCATTCCGGATAAATAGAGAATATTAAACTTTCCGATCGAACATTCGAACACCCAAGTTTTCCCGAAACCGATCAACACATGAAATAAGTTCAAAGACATTCACTTCATGCCTCAGTACCAACGGTCCAGCCGTAGAAGGGTCAAGCCAACGCCTCACATGTGGCACGCCGTACTGCCCCAAACCCGAAGGTTCAAAGGGCAGTTCAAGACGGTCACATAATCGAGTTAAGGTTTGTTGTCTTCTAGAGGGACCATCGCGTTACTTGCACTACTTAGAACGTCATTAAACTACGGAAAAGTCCAACAATTGGAAATTTCCCGGCAGGGGAAAGATTGGGTATTTACATCCGGTCGAACTTTTTAACATATTCTAAAATATCCAGAAAAACACATAGACGAAGTCTGATAATCCGATCGAATCTACGAACTCCCAATACACCCCAGAAAATTCAACTCTTGAATAATTATTAAAAATTCCCAGGAAAACCAGCACTGCATAATGAGAATTACTGTACAAAATTAAATGCATGAGGAGACCACATGGCCGCGGAACCGCCGCATTAGCCATGCTAATGCTGCGGTTCCGCCGCACTTTGGTGGATTCAGGGGTACGGGCTTCACAGTAATTCTTAAAATTCCCTGCTGATTTTTCTGCATATTTTTAATATCGAAAAATCCCCGAAATTGAAAAATGTACAGAGAGCATTTTTTGGGTTAGGGTTTCGGTTCGTTCGGATTTCAAACGTCGTCTAGACTTCGCCTAAGGCTCTAGCTAGGCTCTGATACCACTGTAGGGTTTCTAGGCACACTATAGAGGTCTCACAAGGCATCAACCATGCCAATTTCTAATTTTATGGGTGCCGAGAAACCCTAATACGGATCGTCGACTAGAAATTTAGGCGAAAACGAATCTAGTTAACAACTTAACTAAAGATAAGAAGCTACAACCTTTGTAGATCCGGATATTCACTTCCTTAGCTCCACATAGACGTCCTCTCGCTGTCCGTCTCGAATCCCGAACTCAATCGTCGGCTTCATCGGAGAAAAGGGCGGACTAGGTCGTCGGCTTCGTGCCGAAGATGATCTACGTCGAGGCATCACAAGTTCAAGCTACAACTTCACCAAGTTGTGAAACTTGTGAAGAAAACACCCAAAACAACTTGGCAAGAAGTAGAGGATGAAGAAATAGGAGGTGGGTTCACTTTAGAATTGGATTTCTCACACTTTTGCTCAAGTTGCCATTGATGGCATCAAGCTTTTTCTTTTGAAGATCAAGAAGAAGATGAAGCTAGAATATGATAAGTGTTAATCCAAATAGAAAAGAAAAATGAATACTTATCATATACTAACTAGGGTAGAGTGTAGAGAATAGACCATGGTTACTTGGATGGGTTAGGGTTAAGCATGAAGACAAGAATGGTTAAGAAGTCAAAGCTTCATGAAGCTTCAACTAGAAACAAATAAAGCCACCATTCTCATCTTAATCTTATCCAAATAAATGAATAAACAAATAAATGAATAAAAGAATAAGCAAAACCCTAATCTCAACTTAACCATGGTTTAATTCTATACACTTAACCAAATGAGCAAGTATCATCAAACATGATACAAACATGTGCACAAAAGCATATCACATATACAACTTGCACATCAAGTGAGAAAATCCATTTAAAGTGAACCAATACTAGTTAATGCAAAGTAATATAACAAATATATAATTATACATTAAATCATTAAATCAACACTTGATTTAACGATCCGGTCATATCGCATATAACCGACTAGTATCCTATGTATCGGCTTATCGAATCAATCCTTGATTCGATATCTAGGTTATATCGAATATAACCAATCGATACATTCATCGCGAGAATGAAATACGGTATCACATACACGCATTATTCTCGGTCCTGCACATATCTCATATGCGCTCCTATTTCGTTTCGCTTGAGCCAGGAAACCTCTGTGTAGGACTCTAAAGACTCGTCAATACGCCGGTAGCAGATGATGATCATATCAAGCACCCACAAGTCGCAAGCGGTCTGCTAAACGTAACGGCCATCCGGGTATTGAGCGATCAGAAGATCGACGAGCTAGCCCGCTCACACTCCTGTGAATCCAACCAGAAACACTTACCGTACAGTCCGGTCTGTTCGTCTGATATGTCGCATATCAAGTCTAGGGGTGGTATACGTCAGACCCCAATAACCGATAAGTCGTGCCGATGTGAGGCTCATAACGGGTCGAGAAACTACTGGTAACACTTACCAGCAAATCTCTGATCAGCCCTGGCCAGGGACTTCCCTGTTACGGCCAATCGAGCACAGCGCAACATCAACCCCCAATACCGGGAGAGACGAAACCCCTCCTATCGCTCATTGCCTCCATGTGACTCGGGACTGTGCCCAAAGACCACCGTTTTGCACGCCCTCATGGACGTGGTAAGGTGGAGATCAAAGCACAGTGGGAATCACACAAGACTCTATGACGATCTCGGGTCTACAGACTAACCTGCACAAGTGTCACCTGAGAACTGCCATCTGACGTGAGGTATAATACCATCTGGGAGTTCTCGGCGAGTCCGTCCAGTGTACCCAGTCTCCACTGAGCACCCGTATACCATCTCTGATGTCAAACACCAATGGATATGGGATCATCCATCGCCCATCTCATGGGTCGAGAAGCGTATACGCTAGTCTACACTGGTATATCGATGCCCCGTCTCGATACACCCACGACTAGGGACCTTGAAGGATGTACCTTTGGACTACCATGTCCCCACTAGTATGATCTGCATCACAGTCCAGGTAGTCAAGTACACATCCTAAGGGCTTTATCAACATGTAACTATAAGACAGTTTAAAGAGACAAGTGTACATGTTAAGATAAAGAGTAACCAGATAGCATACTATCATATCGAGCAAGAAAGTCATCTTTATATATGTCCAAGCATCCAATATAATATACATCATCTGTACAATACTGGCCTCTAGGGCATACATACAACTAACAGTTTTTAATTCCCATGTCAATGGCGATCTCAAGGCCCGCTATCAAAGCTTCGTATTCGGCTTCATTGTTTGTCCTAGGCTCTGTTAAGGAGAAAGCGAAGCGCATTATCCCTCCTTATGGAGTTACAAAGATGAGTCCTACCCCCGATTTGATTATAGGGGTACTTTGTTTGCGCTTCTTTACGGAAGATGCTCCATCGAAATAGAGCTCCCATCGGGTATCACCACCGTCGATCGCATCAAACGCATGTTCGTCTGGAAGATCGCAATTTAGAGGAGAATCGGCGGGTATGGGATGCTCAGCGAGGAAGTCGGCGATGGCCTGGCCTTTCACTGCCTTGAGAGGTTGATACGTGATCGAAAACTCCATCCAGAGTAGGGCCCATTTAGCGAGTCGTCCCGTCAATATGGCCTTTGACATCAAGTATTTAAGAGGGTCCACCTTTGAAATGAGACGGACCTCATGCGCCAACGCGTAGTGCCTGAGCTTTGTTATCGCGAAGATCAACGCCAGGCAGTGTTTTTCGATGGGGGAGTAGTTTCTTTCTGCCCCCAGTAGAACTCGACTTAAGTAGTAGAGTGCTCTTTCTTTCCCTTGATCGTTCTCTTGTGCCCATAATGCGCCTAAAGAACCTTCGAGGGCGGCTGTATAAAGAATGAGAGGCTTTCCCTTAACCGGAGCAGCCAACACTGGAGGGTTTTGCAGGTACTGTTTGATCTCGTCTAGTGCGCTTTGGCACTTTTGATCCCAGACGAACGGGGTTCCCTTCTTCATCAGGTGGCTGTAAGGACGGCACTTGCCTGAAAGATTGGCTATAAATCGCCGTATGTATGCGAGTTTCCCTTGGAGAAATCGCAACTGTTTAAGGGTTCTTGGCGGAGGCATTTCCATGATCGCTTTGATCTTTGACGGATCTATTTCAATACCTCGATGTCGAACAATGAATCCCAGGAATTTGCCTGAGGAAACTCCGAATGCACACTTAAGCGGGTTCATCTTCAAGTTGTATTGCCGAAGGCGTTGAAATACGGTCTTCAGATGCTCGAGATGTTCCTCATATGATTTGCTTTTAACAACGAGGTCGTCGATATAGCATTCAACGATTTCGTGTATAAGGTCATCGAAGATCTTCGTCATGGCCCTTTGGTAGGTGGCCCCGGCGTTCTTTAACCCGAATGGCATCACCTTGTAACAAAATATTCCCAGAGGAGTCCTGAAGGCGGTGTGCTTCTGGTCTTCAGGATGTATCTTTATTTGATTATACCCTGATGAGCCGTCCATGAAGGAGAAAACCTTATGAGTGGACGTATTGTCTATCATCAGTTCGGTGACTGGCACTGGAAAATCGTCCTTCGGACAAGCTTTATTAAGATCCCGGAAGTCTACGCATATACGCACTGTCCCGTTTTTCTTCATCACCGGGACGATGTTGGCAATCCATTCAGGGTATTGAACCTCCTGGATGAAGCCAGAGTCGATCAGCTTCTTGACCTCGGCATTGATGCTCATCTCAAGCTCGAGTCGCATTCTTCTCGGCGCCTGTTTGACTGGCTTGATGTTCGGGGATATCGCCAATTTGTGTACAGCAATTTCTGGATCTAGTCCCGGCATTTCGGAATAGTTCCACGCGAAGCAATCTCTATGCTGCAGAAGCACATCCTTTAACGCAGCTACCCTTTTTTCAGATAGTAATTCGCTGATGAATGTCGGTTGTGGATCGTTTGCCGTCCCCAACTCAATCTTCTTGAGGTTATCTGCAGTGGTATGGATTCCATCTTCCAGCTCTTTTGGCACTGGTAGGAATTCTGAGATTATCTCGTCGCTGCTGTTTTCGAAGCACCAAGGGAGCTCCTCTATGTCCTCGGGCTCTTCTTTTAATATTGCAATCATGTGACAGGTGCGAATTCGCTTCCAATCCCAATGTGGAACCGGTTCTCTTTTCGTGGCCTTGGGCTCGTGCTTCTGTGGCGGTGCTACCCTCCAGTTGTCGGATAGAGCGAACTTGCCAAGCTGATACTGATCTTCGACCCAATTCTTAAAGGTGAAGCAATCTTCAAGAGGATGCCCTATTACTCGATGGTAAGAGCAATAGTCCGGGTGTGAGACTTCGCCCGCTTGTTCAGGGTTTTTAGACTCCGGCAATGTAAGCATCTGGTATTTTATAGCTCGGTCAAGTATCTTCTTCGTCTTGTCCCGAGGAAAAGAGTATGCTCGACCCATCTTCTTTACAAGGGACAGATCCGGACCGTTCGATTCCCGACTGCGTGGCTTCTTAGTCCCGCTTTGTTGCCGTCGAGCGCCCTTTTCGCTTTTCGACTTGTTTCCGCTTCTGCGCCGAGCCTTGTTTATAACAGGTTGACAGGGAGCAGCCTTTTCATCTTTCACGGCCTGTTGGAGATGGCGTTGCGTCCTAGCTTTCTCGTAGATGACCATTTCGCGGTTATGATCGTCTTGGACTTTTTGACCAGCTTTCTTTATAAGTTTGTCCATTTGCTCCTCGAACGACGGACTGGGCTCCTTTGCATCTGGAACTTTCACTGGCTTAGGATTAGCGTCCTCCCATTGAACATCCGTCGCTTCATCAATGTCATACACGACGTAGCAGCCGGGTAGTAACTCTCGTTTCTTTGACCTGATGTATCTAAGCCCAATTGTTTCCATTTTCCCATTAGGCAGTTTGCGTTGAGTCCCGGGAACGTTCCAGACTTTGTCATAGAACTTGGCTTTCCGAACGGTCTGCTTGAAGGATATCCCCTGACGTTTCAGCAGCTTCTTCAAACCCTTTGTATAATATCTGGGAAGACGGATAGGCTGAAGCCTGTCGAGCGTGGGATCCGCGCCATGCCAGGTTTCTTTTTCCACCTTGGTTTCTTCAGAGCGGTAGAACAAAATTGCTTTCTCACTTTCTCGCCTGGGAGGGATGTAGAATGTTTGTAGCTCTTCTACATTGTAAATATTAAGTGCATCCAGTTCTTTATGGTGTTTAAGCGGCACCATGGCGACTTGTAGACTTTGTTCTTTGTCAGCGGACGTTCGTATGGAAGGTCGAGCAGAGAATACAGCATGGACTTCATCTTCCGAGTCGCTGCCAAAGATCAACGTAGGAGCTGATGTTCCCGGCTTGTTGTGTTGGGGCGGACCCGAATAAACCATCTCCTCTTCCTCCTCAGTATCACTGCCGAAGACAGGGATGGTGGCGTTAGTTTTATTCTCCGGCTTGTGACACTTATCCGTATCTTCGAAATCCGGTAAGAAGTATTTGGCATCTTCGTATTTGTGGACCTCGTTCACAGAGAACGGGTTCAGTTCTCCCGTCACGGTATACTCGAAACCATCCTTAAAATACTTCATACACTGATGTTGTGTAGAAGGGATGATGTTGTACTCATGTAACCATGGTCGGCCGAGCAAAGCGTTGTAGCATGTCTTGGCGTCTATGACGTGGAACTTAATGTCCGTGACGAGTAGCCCGAAGCGTAGCGTCAGTATCACAGATCCAAGAGTCTTTGACGATTGGGAGTCGAACCCGGAGATGGTGATCTTGTCCCGAGCAAGGTGCTGAACGCTCATGCAGATTTCTTTTAACACCCGCATGTTGAGGAGATTAACAGAAGATCCATTGTCGATCAGTATTTTGCCTATCTTAATATCGTGGCAGTATCCTGAGACATAGAGAGGGCGATTGGGTTCGCACGTCCCAAGGAGAAGGTCTTCATCGCCGAAAGTGACATCGGCCGTATGCACTTCCTCCAACTCATCCTTCATCTTTTCCTCAGCCAGGCATGCTTGGAATTGTTCCGGATCCTGGAGTGCCTTAATCAACGAGTCTTTCGCCTCCTTTGATAACAAAAGGGCGTCAAGAATGCTGAGCTGTGAGGGTAGCTTCCTCAGATGCGCTAAGACGTTGTAATCCACCTTATTCTTCTTTGGTGGGTCTTTGGCAGCTAGCTCTTCCACCACTTGGTCATCTAAGACGATATCTTCAGTGGCCTTTTCTTTCCCTTTATCTTTTTTGTTCAAGGATCCGAGGTTCTTTTCAGGCAGCGTCCGATTCCGCAGCCGAATATTCTCGCAGACCTTCGGTTCTTCTTCTTTTTCCGAAGTGGACTCTTTAAAGAGAGGGGCAAGTTCCAGCTCTTCATCAGAATCTCTCCCGAATGTAGGCACTTGTGGCCCACCAGTATTAACCATGCGACAATCGCCAGTAGCTCTTTCAAGCCCTTCGGTCGTATTTCTTTGTTCCCGACGAGTTTTGCGCTTTTCTCGCTTAAAGCGTTATCGATGAGCAACGTATCCTTGCCACCATCTATCGAAAGCTTTGCACTCTTGAGTGGGGTGCGAGATCTTTTAATGATATAAGCAATAGGAGGGGTGCGTTTCTATTTCACCAGTAATTTTTTCTTCAGAGGATTCTAGCTTCATGCCCATTGATATGGCCTTAGCAAACCTTTTCTTTATCTTGAATTGACTTTTGTCGGTAGCGAAGGTGTTTTGCTCCAGCGGGATCGTCTCAGCTCTTTCATTGAGTCGCTGGCGCTTGACCCTTTCAAATATAGCCATCTCGCGTTCTCGATCAGCTTTACTTTTTAGTCGAGCTTCGTTAAGGAACGCGTCAATCATTTCAACTGATAGCTCCAGAATTTTTGATTCGGTATCTGCCCCCAGCGTTTTAGTGCCAGGAGTCTCCTCATCGTTCGCGATCGAATGGGAGATCATATGACAGATCGCCACATATTCCTCGGGTTCATCCGATGAACTTTCTCCCTCATCTTCTTCTTGAAAGACGTGATTGAGGAACTCTTGGAGCGTAATGGGAGTCCGTGCCTTTTGGTTGTATTCATCCAGCGCGTCAATTTGCTTTTGTAGGTCCGTGCGCTTGTCGCCAGGCTTCACGGGCTTCTTAGATTTCTTCTTCTTTTTTTTTGAAGATTTTGACGACTGGCTGCAAGCGCTTGAACCACCACCATCGGTCTTTGGGGTTGGACGTGGCTTCAACATCCCTTCAACGACCTGCGGTTCCAACGGATTCTTCCACTTGACTGCTGGACATGTCTGAAGATCGTTTAGCATCCTCTTTGTCTTGGCTGATAATACAACCTCCCAAGGAGCTTCTTCAATGACGGAGCATGTTGCCCCCGGCGTATTCGTCCCTTTAGAGGTGTGGGGCTGCGGGGGATTCACCTTCCATTTGTCCGATAACGCGAACTTCCCCTGTCGGTACTGGTTTTCAAGCCAATTCTTGAAAACGTAGCAATCTTCGATCGGATGGCCTAGTACTCGATGATAAGGACAGTAGTTGGGCTCGTTGACGTCACTTGGTTGCAACGGACGTTTTGGATCCGGCAGATTTATGAGTCTGTTGCGCAACGCCAGCTCGAATAACCTCCTCGTTTTATCGCGGGGAAAGGAATAAGGACGTCCTATCCTATCCTCAAGGGGTACGTACGGGCGCATATTATTTTGACGAGCAACCGGTTTCGGGTCGCTCGGTTGTTGTTGAGCATTAGCGACGACGATCGCTTTTCCCTTCCCTTTGTCATTTCGGGAGTCCGGCCTTGGAAGAGGAGGTTTATGGCCCATCTGATCCATCTGTGCTAGTTTGTCAATCAAGGCTTGGAAGGTAGTCGGCTTGAAAAACATCATAAACTGCGAGATGGTTGCTTGCGGATCAAGGGTTCCCACAAACATACCCACCGCGGGAGCTTCTTCAATGCGTTGCTCACACTTCGACCATAAGTTCCGCCATCGTATAGCATACTGAACCCACATCTCGCCGGGTTTTACCCTGGCGTTAATCAGTGCTGTCATCGGGGTACGTTCACTGGCGCTTGCAAAACGCTGAGTAAACAACAGCTCTATCTCCGTGAAGGTTTTAATAGAGTCGTTCGGGATCTCAGAGTACCATTCGAACGCCGTATCTGATAAGCTTCCAACAAACTGGCGAAGCAACAGCTTGTCGTCACCGCCGGTGTTGCCGCAGAGTGCCCTGAACTGGGCAACATGCTGATGAGGATTGCCCGTCCCCTTGTAGACATGGAACTTGGGAATCGTATAACCTGGCGGGTACTTGATTTGATCGTACCAACTCGGATATGGTCTCCCCGTTTTCACGACCTGGCCGGCTGTTTCGGTTGCATGATGAACCCGTATTTGCTGGGCAATGTATTCATCCAAATCAGCTTTGGAGATTGTATCCTCTTTAGCTGTGGACAAAACTGGTGGAGGATTCGACGTCTCTCTCCTATCATCTTCAAGAATGATGGGGGGATCTTCAGCAGGTGGATCTTGTTGAATCATCATACCCACCATATCCTGGAACAGGAGGGCCATTTTCTTTATGTTGGCTGCCTGCTCCGCAGCTTCTTTATCTTTCTTCTCTAGTACGCGCCGAAGGAATTCGGCGTCCGTTTCTTGTTCTTGACGCTCGTCCGAGGATGTTTCAGGGGTTTCTTTTGGCCCTGTAAGCGCGGCCATAGCGTTCATCATTTCTTGGAGCTTCTGCTGCTGCTCCTGAGCCTTGGTCACTGACCTCGTGTGCGGTCTATGACCTGTTGATATGCGGCTATCTTCTTTTCCCGATGCCATGTAAACCGTATGAACTGTTATGCCCCCTGACTTGGGGCGTTTAGGTTCACTATTTTTAACTTTTGCCGCTGACGCGGGAGTTTTCTCTGGCCTCCTTCTTTTGTGGGCCGTTGAGGTTGAAGGAACCGTTGAAGGGGGCAGCCTTACAGCTGCTGTCCCCTGCTGTTTAATAGGGCAGTCCTTGTCTTTTTCCACCTTCGCCTTTTTCTGGTGATGAGAGTGACCTGGGTCAATCACGGAGTCTTGAACCCTCCGCCAAACTTTATAAATTCTTGAGGACAGCCGTTGAGGGGGCTGTTCTCGTTTTGTTTCTGAAACTCTCTCCGCAGGTGGAAGAGATCTCTTCAGTGTAGCGGTTGAAGAGTTCTTCCGTACCCTCCTCAGCAGTTCAAAGCTGTTCCCGGTTAGGACAGCAGCGTTGACTTCCACCACTGGAGCCGGTGGAGTCAGCCCTGAGGGAGAGTTGCCCCCTGCCTTCCTCACTCGTTGCCAATGGCGACGTCGGGCATGACGAGCCGTTGGGACTGGCTCGGAGATTGACACATCTTCTTTTTGCCCCCTGTCTGAATGGGGAACCGCCGGTGTTAACCTCTTAAAGACTGAGGTTGTCTTTTGAGGGGTGATATTCAACCTGTCGAAGACAGATCCTCGAGTAGGGGGAGGAGCAGGAATCGTCAGCCTTGAAAAGACTGACTCTTTGACAGGGGAAGCCGCCTTAACGACTTCTGGAGCAACAGTTATTGCCTTCCTCGGGACAGCCAATTTAGAGTTCTGATTTAGCCTGGTGAAAACAGAGGCTGTCGGTTTGGTAGTGGGCGACCCATTGACAGGGGTCGTAGTAGCAGTAAGCCGGTCGAAGACCGACTTCTTGTTCACTTCCAGTGCAGGTATTGGCTCAGGGAAGCTTGTAGATGGGATCATGGTCCCGAAGAACAGGCCAGTGGTGGCTTGAGTCACCTGGTCTACCGGCAGAGCGAGGAAGGAAGCCGCTTGGGGCCCATATGCTACACCTCCTGGTGAGGTGGGGCGTCTGTTGCATTGGCACTTCGAGCAGTTGATGCAATTAGAGGCCATTGAACCTTGAGTTCTGCGCCAGACAAAAGACCAAATCTTAGTAACTTGAAATCCGAAGGCAGCCATTTAACAAACAGCGATTGGTTCACGAAGACGACACATGAAGTGTGGAGTGGAAAGAGGAAGAGGTCCCACCGGGCGTGCCAGAATCTGTTCCCCTCCGAAGGACGGCGCACAGGACCGCGATGTCCTGACGCTGAGATTCGGGGCAGATGCTATTTGGTTTTATCCGTCCACCTCTCCGAAGATGCCAAGTTGATTTATGGCACCGTGTATCGGAGGTTTAGACGGATGCGGCCGATGTAGCAGACTTTGTCAGATTCCCCCTCGCTTGAAGGGTTTTTGATTGTGGGGACGCTCTTCCCTGCAGGCGCAAGCCCCTGCAGTTAATTACGCTACCGCATCGTGGTAACAACTTTCTCCTTCTCCAGAATTTCACTTCGTGTCGTGTATGTTTGTTTTGTTTGCGGTTGCCCGTGGATTGTATACGGAGACTGAATAATACCGTCGCCCGTAGGACGTGGACTAGTCCAAATCCGTATTTACTTAGATTTGGGTTTGGTGTTTTTAGTTTAAGGATGCATTAGTCACGTTGCGGCTAAGATCAACTTAAACGTTCGTTAAGGATACAATAGTCCTGTTTGAGACTAAGATCAACTTAACGTGATAATCCATTTAATATCTGGCCATCGGGACTCGTCACCTCTCTAACGTCGTTGAAGGATTACAACGGCAGATGTCAGAGGAGTTCAGAGATGTACCCTTGAACCAAGGTTGATTTGGAGTTTTATAGTCCGTTTGAATGTTTAAGGATACGTTAGCCGTGTTTGGGGGCTAAGATCAACTTAAACGGGATCGTTTAGATCCGGCAAAAGAGCATTTGGAGGCTCTATTGCTCCAGTTTAGGGACGTAGTGGTCCGTGTTCCAGTTTAGGGACATGGGGGTCCATTGCCAGTTTAGGGACGTAGTGGTCCATCATTAGTTTAAGGACGTTTCGGTCCGTCGCCAGTTTAAGGACGTAGTGGTCCATCATTAGTTTAAGGACGTTTCGGTCCGATATTCCCATTTAGGGACGAATATTAGTTTAAGGACGTTTCGGTCCAATATTAGTTTAAGGACGTTTCGGTCCACGAGTTTAAGGACCCCGCAGTCCGTATTCATGTATGGTCGTTGGGACCCGTCGCTTCTCTGACGTCGTTGAAGGATTACAACGATAGATGTCAAAGGAGTTCGGAGATGTACCCTCGAACCGGAGATAAATTGATTTGAGAGAGCATTTATGCTCAGTTCAATTTAATTTAAAGACTTACGGCCAGAATTGGGCTAAGTCCAGTTGAAAATGTTCAACATTTTATTTATTTTTGGCATGTTAGACCTGTGCTAGGGCTTTGCCCACACTTAAATAATGCATTGCATTACTTCAGGCCATTTATGCCCATTTTGACTGGGCTCTGCCCTTTTTATTATGATGCAGATCATTTGTTTTGGTCCACTGGACCCTTCAATTGGGCTCTGCATAGCATTTTATTTATTAGGCATGTTAAGCCTTTTAATTGGGCCTGGCCCTTCAGGAAATGAAATGCATTGCATTTGTCAGGCGCTTTGCGCCAATCACTGAGCGCAAGCGCTTGTGGTGAGGACACGTGTTATGCTCTGGCGAGCACAAACGCAACAGCGCAGTGCGCTGCGCTGTTGCGCTGCTGACACGTGGCGCGCTCTAGTGAGTTGCGCCAACAAAGGAGCACAACAGCGCAATTTTTCAAGTGCAAAGCATTGTTTTATATTCTGGTTGATTTTAAATCAAAGAAAACAAGTTTTCTTTTGTTTTCAAAGAACCAATGGTTCATAAGAAAGTGCAAAGCACTACTATTACTTATTTTTTTCTTTTTATTTAAGATTATTGATCTTGTTCTTAGATCAATAGTCTGTCCATAAGAGAATTTTCTCTTTTTCCTAAAGGTTTTACCTTCTGTTGTTCTTGAGGAGTTCTCAAGAGTTCTCTTCTCTTTTTTTTTTAGAAAGATGTTGATGCCTTTGAATTGAGGCCTAGGGTCCTTTTTATAGTGCCCATAAATTAGTTAAATTTGTTAAAAAGATCTTTCTCTGAGTGATTTGGGGAGTTTTCCCCACCGTTGGATCTTTGATCCAAAGGCCTCTGTTTTACAGAAGAAAATCTTCTTGTTTTAAGAAGAACAGAAAAGATTTATTCTGTTTTGCGCAACTTCCTTAGCGCGTGACACGTGTTGCGCAGCGCAGCTGCGCGGACACGTGTCGCGCAGTGCAGCGCTTGCGCAGCTGCGCTTGCGCACCTGCGCGGACACGTGTCGCGCAGCACAGCGCTTGCGCAACTGAACGTTGTTTCTTTTACTTTTAGTTTTTAAAAGAGCCCTGCTCTGATTGGACGCACCGCCTTGGGCGTTGCGCTGTCGTATCAAATTCTGACACGTGGCGCGTTGCGCGCAGAGCACGGGATTTGAAGCGTTGCTTCAAAATTTGAATTTTTGAAATTTAAACAGAGCCTTGCTCTGATTGGGGAAACAGTTAAAACTCCATTTCTAAATGGTGATTTAGAAAAATGTGTTTTTATGGATCAGCCAGAAGGCTTCATTGACAGTGGGAGCAGTGGAAAAGCATGCAGGTTGCTTGAATCCATCTATAGATTGAAGCAGGCATCACGGAGTTGGAACATCTGCTTTGATGATACAATCAAAGAGTTTGGTTTTATCAAAAATGTAGATGAACCTTGTATTTATAAAAAGATTGTAGAGAGAACTGTCATATTCCTCGTATTGTACGTAGACGACATTCTCTTGATAGGAAATGATGTTCCTATGCTACAATCGGTCAAACTATTCTTATCGCAGAGGTTCTCCATGAAAGACCTGGGTGATGCCTCCTACATTCTAGGAATTAAGATCTATAGAGATAGATCTAAGAGATTATTGGGATTGTCCCAATCGAGATACATAGACACCATACTAAAGAGGTTTAGTATGGAAGATTCCAAACGAGGTAATTTACCCGCTTGTCACGGGATCACCCTCTCCAAAGAGATGTCTCCAAAGACTGATGAGGAGAGGGCTCACATGAGCATTATACCCTACGCTTCGGCAATAGGATCTATAATATATGCGATGTTGTGTACTCGCCCAGATGTAGCTTATGCACTGAGTGCAGTAAGCAGGTATCAATCCAATCCAGGGGAGAAACACTGGACTGCTGGGAAGAACGTTCTGAAGTACTTGCGAAGGACTAAAGAAATGTTCTTGGTGTATGGTAATGGAGACCTCCAAATGGAGGCCTTTACCGATTCCAGCTTCTAGAGCGATAAGGATGATAGTAAGTCCATCTCGGGGTTTGTATTTACCCTAAATGGAGGGGCGGTATGTTGGAAGAGTTCCAAGCAAGATACTGTCGCTGACTCCACGATGGAAGCTGAGTATATTGCTGCTAATGATCCCGCAAAAGAGTCAGTCTGGATGAGGAAGTTTGTTTCTGAACTTCAGGTGGTTACATCCATTGCTAATCCAATATCTTTATATTGTGATAACAAAGAAGCCATGGCTTTGTCAAAAGAACCGCGGTCCCATCAGAAATCCAGACATATCTTGAGGCGGTATCACCTCATCAGGGAGATAGTGGATCGCCAGGACATCGAGGTACGGAAAGTAGAAACGAAAGACAACAAGGCAGATCCATTCACCAAGGCCATCCCTCAAGTCCAGTTTGAGAGACTGATCGAGATGTTGGGCATGCGGTACGCCGGCAACTGGTTCTAGTGTAGACAGTGGGTACTTATTGCACCAACTACAGGCCTTAGTGCAAGTGGGAGATTGTTAGATATGTATGCCCTAGAGGCCTGTATTGTATAGGATGCTAGGCATGTATATGTACAGAAACAATTTTTGCTCGAAATGATAGTATGCTATCTGGTTTATATTCATCTTAACGTGTGATGTGTTGTATTTCATATCTTATATACATGTTGATGAAGCCCCTAGGATTATGCTTGACTACCAGGATTATGATATAGATCATACTAGTGGGGCATGGGCAGTCTAAAAGCATGTCCTTTAATAGTTCCTAGTAGAGGGTATATCGAGACAGGGCATCGATATTACCAGAGTAGACTAGTGTGTACGTTTCTTGACCCTGAGAGCGATGGTTGATCCCACAACCATTGGTGTTTGACATCAAAGATTGTACACAGGTGCTCATTGGAGAATGGGTACACCGAACAGGACTCGCCGAGAACTCCTAGATGGTATATATACCTATTGTCAGATAGCAGTTCTCTGGTGACACTTGTACAGGTTAGGCTGTAGACCCGAGATTGTCATAGTGTCTTGTCTGATTCCCACTGTGCTTTGATTTCCTCCCTGCCACAGCTCTACTAAGTCATGCAAATAGGTGGATTTTGGGTACAGTCCCTAATCGCATGGAGGCGGTGAGTGATAGGAGGAGTTTCATCTCTCCCGGTATAGGTAGTTGATGTCGCGCTATGCTTGATCGGCCATAACAGCAAATCCCTGGCCAGGATTGTCGAGATTTACTGATAAGAGTTATCAGTAGTTTCTCAAACCGTTATGAGCCAAACATCAGCATGACTTATAAAGTTACTGGGGTCTGACATTAACCACCCCTAGACTTCATATACGACGTATCAGACGAAGAGACCGGACTGTACGGTAAGTATTGCTTACAGGCTCGTTAAGGTTGGGATGAGTTCGCTCGTCGGCCACCTTTTCGTCATGTACCTGGGTAGCCGTTATGCACAGCTAGTGCCGCTGACGTACTTGTAGTTAAACCCACTACCAGCGTACTGTCGAGTCTTTAGAGTCCCACACAGAGGGTTCCCTGGTTCAGGCAAAAGATGTAGAGGCCGTAAGTTGTTACGGCAGGGTTTCGATCATATTCGTGTACTGGCTACACGAATGATGATCGGAAGGATAATACTGATAGGCTTTGGTTTAAGCCAGATACCGGTATTATATTATTGGATTATTTGTATTCGTATTTTTTGGAATACGAATACGGGTATACTTATACGGTATACGGTGAGGGGTATTCTTGTAATTGTACAAGAACACCTTCCAGAAGGAGACACCTCATAATAGGATTTTTATTTTATGAAAATAAATATATGAGGTGGAATTAGGAGAATTGTCAAAGCATGGGTCAAGAAATGGCTCTTTGAATATTTTATTCATTTGGGATTACTATTCAAGTATGGTGCATTATTTTAGAGATAAAATAATACACAACTCAATTATTTCCATGAGCCATATCTCTTGATGCATGCTTGATATTTCCTCATTCTATTTTTCACATTCTCTCTCCTAACTATCTCCTTCTTCCTCCTCTTAGCTTTATCATTCACATGAGTTTTGAATCAAAAGCTTAGGGCTAAAAGCAATCCATCAGTTCATCACTACATCATTTAAGTAATCATTTCTAGCACACTTGATTTCTTAGTTAACTCTTGTGAAGAGTTTGAAGCTTGTTCTATAGCTTTCGGGTGGATCATCTACGACCTAGAGGTGACCGGAGACCGAGTTCCTTTCAACCATCTAAGGAGCCTAGGAGTCGCATCCAAACGAAGACTCGAAGGACCGATTCTCAAGGTATAACCCCCTATCATAGTAGATAAGATCTCTAGATAGGGTTTCTAGTTATGGTTTAGCACAAGATCTAGGTTTAAAGTGGGTGTTGCATGCAAGAAAATTATCGTTTGCCACTTCCGCCTCCTCACAAGAGTTGTGAGGGTGTGCAATATACACTAACACAGACCATATCCCCTGCTGGGATGAGAAGCGTATACACTAGTCTATTCCGGAGTATCGATACCCCGTCTCGATAATCCTACGACTAAGGACCTGTATAAGGATGTGCTTATAGACTACCCAGACCCCACTAGTGTGACTGCCATCACAATGTTGGTAGTCAAGTAAAAATCATAAGGGCTCTACCAATATATATAAGCGATATGCTAAAAGAAACACATGCACATATTGAGGTAGAATCAAACCAGATAGCATACTACCATTTTGAGCAAGAATGTTATTATAACTGTGAATATCCCAAGCTTCCAATATGTAATATACGATCCAGTATGATACAATAATGGCCTCTAGGGCATATATCACTAACAGACAACTCGCTATAAAAATCAACGAGTAAAAATTAAAAGAAATAGCCGAAATGATTGGACAACTCGTAATAAAAGCAGTGAGTAAAACAAAAAAAATAACCGAAATGATTGGGCACCACGAATAAATAGCCGAAATGATTGGGCAATCGCGACTTTCACGATAAGAAAAGCTGAAATGATAGAGCATCGCAGAAAATAAAAATAAAAAAAAGTGAAAAATGATAAAATAAAATTTTTTCCGCCCTGCAGATAGTTCGAATCTCGACTTCTGTAGGCAATTCATAGATGTAAAGGAGCGATGTGTTTCCCCACGCTCTGTCAAATGAATAACTGAGTCTTGATGGCACTTATATAGCACAAAGACTACACCGGCGTCCGACTTACTTCGGTAAAGTACGATTATGGCAGCGTCAAGGACCCAAGGGTCGAAATAAAGCGAAGCAATGGCATATTCCCAGCTTCGAGTCTTGATGGAAATACATGCAAAGTCTAGAGACCATTGGATGTTAACCCACCTCAGACGGATGCGGCTCTGATTTCCCTGGGGCTCCTCAAAGAAGGGAGTCTGATCTCAAGGTAAAGCGCTACGGTATCGCCTAACGCTGAACCATTTGACTGCAATACGGACATACCGACCTAGGAAGGTTACTTGAGACATATCCTACAGCGATAGGATTGGGTGATACAGCAAGTATGCGGCTACTCGAAACCAACGACCCGAGTGGACGTGGATCAAGAAGAAATCTGCTGACGTAACGGTGCGATGGACTAAACTCAGCACCACAAACCTAACGGACGCCTATATCGATAGGGGTTATACATGTTTGACGTTAGGATATGTTTATCCATATGCCTAAGTGAAAGATAAACTGAACGCTCCAGAACGAGTAAATAAACTAATATAAGCCATTTCAACACAAAAAGAAAAGAGAAGTGCGGATATAAAAGGAAAAGATGCTTTTCATTTATACTTCGGAAAAAGGAACTGCATACTGTTAGCTGAGGATGATTACAAAGGAAACAAAAGACAAAATTAAAAGCAAGCGCTACTACATCATTCAGGATCTATAGTGGCAAAACGCTAAAATCGGGACAAGGGTTCTCCAACTTAAAAGCAAGTTTGAACAAAGTATCTTCAGCTTCAGCGACCATCTTTGTATGCATCTTTATTCAGATGCAAGCTTCGGAATCACCGCTGATATCCTCCATCCTATGATACGAGGATATTATTTCCTTCTGCTGGAAAACGCGATGCAAGATAGTGACGAGATCATCTCTTCGTTTCTTCAAGATCAGGCCCATTAGATATACTGAATGCATCTTGTCTTCAACGTCATCGAGTGCCTGAAACGGCATAGCCTCAAAAAGCCCAGGTAAAGCTTCCCAGATCGATCCAACGACAATCTTCAAAAGAGCAGAGCAGCGAGAGAGTAATCGACCATTATGATCATGGAAGCGACGTATCATATCAGTGCATTGAGCGGCAGTATACTCTTAGCCTTGAAGATGACCCGGAATGTGAATCTCTTCGTAGGAGACAATTTCCTCAATGTCATACAAACGACCAGCCTTGGTACCTGAAAAGAAATCAGATAGAAAGTTAGCAAAAAGTACTGGAGTCACTAACTCCAAAGCTAATGGACCCCACAAAAAATAAAAAAAGGATTCTCATTAAATGAACATTTGGAGTTAAACTCCTAAGGTCCCCAAAAGTGGGTCCTTTAATAACAAAAATTTCAAATCTGTGAAATAGGGATTAAAACCCTAAAAACCCCGAAAAGGAAAAATATATTTAAGAACAGCAAAAGAAAATTAAATGGAATAAAATTTCTAAAAATTCCTAAAAGAAGAAACTGTTCAAAAATCAAATCAAAGCTAAGCTCTGTAAACGAGAAGATGATAATGGGATTAAATCTCAGAATTCCCACTTGGGAAGCTTATGGGTTAAGAAATGGAATTAAATTCCAGAAATCCCCAAAACAAGAAACGTCAAGATTGACAGCTGGGTAAAATCCCTAAAAAGAAAATCGGAGTTAAACTCCAAAAATGTCCATCGATTAAGATCTTGGATCAAAACATCAAGATCTATAATCTACATAAAAAAAGGTTTTTTAAGATCTCCAAAAGGGAGATGATTCAATCCAGCATCAAGAGCTAAGCTCTGTTAAATATGTTAATGGGTTTAAAATCCGAAATCCCAAAAAGGGGATAATGTCCAAAATATGCTTAGAGCTAAACTCTGTCAATGATCCTTACCAAAAATTTGGCAGAGTCGACTTTGTTCGTAAGGATTTTGAAGGGCAGAGAACTAAGTTCTGAATGAGAATTAAATTCTCAAAAGAAAAAGGAAAATGAACGAAGAAGATGAAGAAAAAAAGGTCACTTCAGAGTTAAAGACTCTATTTATAAAAGGGTGATAGGATCGGTTCGACTCCCGCATTTCCCTAGGTGATCTGACGGCTGTAAGATTGGCTCAGTTGCACTAACGTGCAAGTCACATGAGAGAAACGGTGGGTGCATTTGTTCCCTTATAAAAAAGAAAGAAAGAAAAACAGAAGGAAGCCCCTCACGTGATAACACGTGAGCACTCACATGCAAAGCATGTGAATACTGGCTTCAAATATGATTAAATCCTATGACAGCCCCCACGTGTTAAACACGTGAGCGCTCGCATGCAAAGCATGTGAGTACTGGTTTCAGATCGGATTAAATCCTATAAAAGCCTCCACGTGTTAAACACGTGAGCGCTCATGTGCAAGGCACGTGAGCACCCTGGCCATAATTATATGGCAACGTCCACGTGAAAGGCACGTGAGCACCGCTGCCATATATGTATATGGCGGCACTCACGTGACAAGCACGTAAGTGCACCATCTTGAAGCGCTGGCTTCTAATAGAATTAAATTCTAAATAATAGAATTAAATTTTATATGGGAAATATCTCCCTCGATCTTTCTAATATAGAAAGATTTTCTTTATTAAATAGAGAGCTTTTGGATTTAAAATCCAATGGTGATTATAATATCACCGATCAAATCAGAAGATAAAATTAAATTCTATGTTAAGAAAATATTTTCCTAATTTTTTTAAAACTAACAAATATTTTCTGTTAAACAGAAAATCACTCGATCAAAGATCCAAAGGTGGATAAAATTACCCAGGTGATTTTTAAGATCAATTAAATCAATTGGTATCTCTTAATGAAAGGTCTTTGCAAACTAATTGATAGTTTTTCCTCCCCTATATAAAGGACATGAGACTTCAAGTCACACACATGTAATATACAGAGAATACACCCCCTAAGCTTTTGAGATACAATATCCCCTTCATAAGCTTCCACAAAAACAACCAAGAATTTAATTCTCTTTTTGAAAAAGATCATCCCCTTGTTCAAACCCTAGATAAAAACAGAGATAAAATATCTCCCTTCTGCCTATCTTATGCATGATAAAAGGTTTAACCTTTTAAAAAGAACTTAGTTCTTCCTCTGGATCTGAGATCCATAAGACAAATCTCCCACAAGAAGGGAATTTAATTCTCATCGGGAAGATCTTGCTCTTCAGACTCAAGATCCTAAGAAAAACTATGATATTTCACCACCCTACATGAATAGAAAAGAAAAGAACATAGAAGAAAGGAAAGAAAATGATGGAATTTATATTCCAGGAACTTAGTTCCCTTCAAAATACGATTGGATTCTTATCCCAATTAGAACTTAGTTCTCACAAAAAAGAAAGAACTTAGTTCTAGCATAAACAAGGCCTGTAAGGAGATTTTAGATTTTAACTCTATTAATCTATGCATGAATATAGAAGAGTCTCAAGTGAAAGACACGTGAACACCCAAGAAAATATGCCTAACATGAAAGACACGTGAAAACCCAAGAAAACAATATCTCACATGAAAGACACATGACAATCCAAGAGAACGGTGGCCCACGTGAAAGACATGTGAATACCCAAGGAAATAAAATCTCACATGAAAGACACGTTAGCGTTTAGAAGAAAGCAAGAAAAAGCGTCTCACGTGAAGGGCATGTGAGCGCTCGAAAGAAACCCTGAAAATAGCATCTCACGTGATATCTACATGAGCGTTCAAAAAGAAGTCATCTGAGAATTAAAGCTCATGTAAGCGCTGAGACTTAAAGTCTCACGTGATATCTACATGAGCATCTGAGACTTAAAGTCTCACATGAAATGCACATGAGTGCCCGAGACATAAAGCGCCGCGTGATATCAACATGAGCGTTGGACGGCGGCTCACGTGACATCCACGTGAGCGCTATATGAATGAGTGTTTAGCACTACTCATGTGAAAGACACGTGAGCGACCATGAAGACAGTGCTTCATGTGACATCCATGTGAGCGCTATATGAATGAGTGCTTAGTACTACTCATGTAAAAGGCACATGGACATCAAGAGACAAGCTACTTACATGATATCCACGTGAACACTGAAGCGGGAAAGATATTATATCCTATGATGAAACTTAAGCTTATGGGCCCAGTGCTTAGCATGGTTGGGTTATGTAAAGCCTAAAACAAAATGTATGGCATAGTGCTTAGCACTGTTGGGTAACATAAAGCCTAATATTTAGTCTAAGAATAGACTAAATCCTTGAAATTTTAAACTTCTTTGATTTTAAAAAGAAAATCAATCAAGCTCATATATTTTAAGTCGGTCTTAATCTAAAACAAGATTAACGATCTTTAAACCTTGAACTAATGGCAGAAAAATACCTAAGTTCATCCTAAATCTGAGATTTATGGATTTGGACTAATCCGCGCCCTACGGGCGACACGACAAAATTAGTCTCCGTATACAATCCAAGGGCAACCCCAAAATAAACAAATTATAACATAACATGAAGTGATGCACATGGAGATGGAGAAAGTTATTATCATGTTATGATAACGTAATTAACTGCAAGGGCTTGCGCCTGCAGGGAAAAGCGTCCCCACAATTAAAAACCCCTCACAAATGAGGGAGAATCTGAAAAGTTTGTTACAGCGGTCGCATCTATCCAAACCTCTGATAGACTGTGCCATAAATTAACTTGGTATATTCGGAGAGGTGGATGAATATGTTCCATATAGCATCTACCCCTAAATTCAGGCTAGACGTTCTTCCAACGTCTCAGTCCGGTTTTCAGCAGTAAACACGCATGCTTCTTGAAAGTTTTTCTTGAATCAAATCTATATAAGTAAGCATGTGAATGAACATGAGATTTAGCTAAATGAGAAGCATGTTTGACATGTCTAGAGAAAGAGGGTTTTTGAAACTTCAAATTTTTAAAACCATCACCTCTTCGGTTTAAACTACTTTCTTACAGGTAAAGTATCAACCTTTGAAAGTTTAGCAACGGAAACATTTAAAAACTCTTTTTCTTGCTTGAGAGAAGTGTTTTTGAAAACAAGAGATTCTTGAGAAAAAATAAACGATTTCGAAAGATCAATCTCACTTTTAAAACTTAAAATCGAATCAACGTTTTCTTTCCTAAAAATCTCACTAGTTAAAAGCAAGTTCTCATTTTCTTTTTTAAGAGACGAAAGATCACAAGTCAATGCAACTTGAAAATTAATGGAAGAATTCAAAATATCGATAACGTATTTAAAACTAGAAATCAAACAATTTTTTCTTTTCTCAAATCATTGCAAGTGGAAACCAAATTTTCATTCTCTACTTTCAAAGCATCAAACAAAATACAATGAGAATCAAGTTTTGAAAGTAGCACATTCTTCTTAATAACTAATTTATCACATAAAGCAAGTTGATAATTATGAGCACAAGTTAAAGCGCTAAATTTGGAAATTAAACTTTTGTTTTACGTCTCAAAAGAATCACAACATGAAACTAAATAACTTCTTTCATTTTCAAAAACGAAAATTCATTTTTCAAGAATACCATTTTTAGATGCTAACCAAATAAAAACATCATGTAAAATATTGAAAGTATATAGTAATTGATAATATGTTAGTTTGCGGAAATCATAAGAAAGGTTACTTACAACGCTATGATCAAAACACCCCTTAACCGATTCTATCGAGTTGTATTGTCCCTTGAAATGTAAGCTTTGTTGAGGCATATCTAATGTGGCGATAGAAGTCTTTCTCTCAGCTTTCTCTTCTTTATTGTACACGGCATGCTCTCTATATGTTTGCTCCAATGAGCACCACATATTATGAACCGTCTTGCAAGAAGACATTGTTAAGAATATCAACATTTAAAGCACAATGCAATTTTTTTAAAGCTTTAATGTTCAAAAAAATTCTTATCATGAGTACTCCATATAGATTTAGCAATAGTAGGAATCAAATACTCATTATCAACTATTCTCTAAATATCCCTACCTGAGATTCAAGAAAGCATTGCATCATAATTTTCCAAAAATCAACTTTTGAACTATCAGAATATGGAGAGTTATGAATAGATAGTTCATCACGATAAGAACATGAAGGTAAAGATGATGCCATGGGATCACTCTAGGATATTAAGCCTACACAAAAAGAGCACCAAAATTTGATCCCATTTGAAAGTATTCCTAAGGGAGTGAATAAGAATACACTACCGATATACCCAAATTAAAAAATCTTCAGCGCTTGCAAATACAAATCACAATTGCTAAGCTTAATAAGAGATATATTAATATAGATAAGTGGCTTAGCTAATCACAATTATGAACATAAACCACAATCAAGCAACAATATCAAGTAATAGGCATATAGAGCAAGTAGGGAACAAGCATGCAATTTCTAATCTATGCATACTTGCAAGCAGTTAGATACAAATGTAAATGGCAAGAAATAAAAGAGAGATATAGAGAAATTGCAAACTCAAGGCACAATAGATTTTTTAAGTGATTCGGGAGATCTCCTAATCCACTTTCTTTATGTTGGGGTCGAAAATTGCACCCCGGTTAACCAAGTCAAAGTCAAGGTCAACCCCAAGCCAAATGGGCCCAAGCCCAGATCAAGTGGGCTCATGCCCGAGTCGAGCCTGAACATGAAGCGGTCGGCCTCCCCCATGCCGAAATAAAAAATCATGTAATAAATAATTTTGATATAATTTTTTATACATGAATAGGCATAAAGCCAAATTTTTGTAAAGCCCATGGCTTATGTGCAAAAAGAAATGGCACATAAGCCATGGGATAGGCAAAATGCCATTTTGTAAAGCCCAAGGGGCTATATGTAAATATGTAAGCCTATATAAGGCAACATGATGATGAATAAAAAAAAGACAACTTTTCATTCCCCAAAAATTAGGGCATGTGCCTCTTTCTCCTTTCTCAAGGTTCTAAAACCTTCTTCTTTCTTTTGAATTAAATCAAGAGTTTTACTCTTCCTTTTCCAAAACTAAATAGTTTTTCACCACAAAACCCACAAAGGGGAACTTGGATCTTCCATTAGATCTCAAAAAGGGGAGATTTTTAAGTCTCGCCCCCTTTTTCCAAGATCTGGTCAAACGACAGAAAGAAGAAGGAGACCCATCTCCAGAAATCCCCACTTTAGGGAAGATCCACGGCTTAAGGGGAGAAGCCCCTTCATCAGCCTCAAAATATCCTAGGAGTTTAACTCCTCACACACACACACACACACACACACACACACAAACAAAATAATAAGTGTTCCTTTCTGGGAGTACAACTCCTATTGCAGGGGCTAAGTCCCTTTGGCCTCCCAAAGCGCTAGCGCCCACGTGCCTGGCACGTGGGGCGCTAGCGCTCTTGCACTCAAAGCGCTAGCGCCCTAAGCGCTAGCGCCAGAGCGCCCACGTTCCTGGTACGTGAGGCGCTAGCGCCCAAAGCGCTCAAAGCACTAGCGCCCGAGCGCTTTCTCCCACGCATCCTTTGGATGCCTTTTTCCCTTATATATATATATATATATATATATATATATATATATATATACCCGTTTGGATGCCTTGTTTCTAACGGGGCGCTGTCCCGCACTCCGCAAGGGGGCCGCTAGCCCCCTTGACCCCCAGCCCGCTATCCGGGTAGCGGGACCTCCGTAAAAAACTCTGCGGGGCCCCCGATATATCCAGAACCTCTTTAAAACACAAAACTGCACATTGAGTTCGCATGACTAGTTTAACCCGTTAATCGGAGGTTCTCTCGCTCTAAAGGCGAGGAGTAATTAACGGAAGCTTAGTCCGCGGCTGCCGGAGATTCGGATCCCCACAATCAATAAACCCCAGCCTACCCTAGGCAGGGGGAATCTGTAATGCGCCTGACAAGCGCGTGCGTATTCCCATCTCAATGGGGTGACGAAAAACACCCTACAGATTCTGGCACGCCCGATGGGACCAATCTCTCCTCCCATATTTTGGTTAAACGTTCATGCGAACTCAATCAATATACATACCTATATTTATACTAAAATAATGCTCTTTCATGTAGGTTTTCAAGCAATCACTTCTCAATGATGTCTCCAAAGATGAACTCAGCTCCCATCTCATACACGATGAAGATGGACTCCAGGACGGTCCTCCCGGCATGTTTCGGACGACAATGGGAAGAACCGCTGCTACAATTTGGGTCTATTTTGTTAATCTCGGCTAATGCCATCCCTGCACCTCAAGCTCCGGTAACCGACAAACCGGCCTCGAAAGGCAAGAGGCTAAATGTGGTGGTCTCGAAGGCGCCCCAACCCAAACGCAAATCGGTGTCTGAACGGCTTTCCATGGCCCCAGCTGGGGGCAAAGCCGTCAGAACAAAAGAGGTTGCCAGACGTCACGGGCAAGCCCAGGCGATGCCTTCGACGGACACGCGGGCGGATGTCTTCTCAAGCCTCTCCATCACTCGGCCTATGGCGGCTTCCTGAAGAGCCGAAGTCTGCCAAGCGCTCAAGGCAGAGAAGCTGAGGCAGAAGTGGCTCAGATACAGAGCCAACAAAAGGGCTAGAGCTCCGGCCATGTTAAAATTTATGAATTTCCAAAGCCCAGACCGCTCCGTGAAACCAGCTGCTAGTGATGAAAGGATGGATGAATGTGTTATCCACACCATCTACATGGTGGGCACGCGTCCCAGCGACAACCTTCGCAGCAAAAGCAACGATGGGGCCACCACATCTCAATTCCAACCTGGTGTGAATATAGCTGTCACTTCTCAAAACCAGCATCCTTCGGAGGGTGATGAAAATCCTCCCAGTGAGGCTGATAGGCAGAGAGAGCCCTCAGTTCATGAGGAGTCAAGCTCGGAAAGCGAAGATGAGCCAACTTTCCATCCTAAGACCGCAGAGCTGCAACTTCTTCAAGAGCTCCGAAAACAGCTCAGAAGCAAAGACAAGGAGATGGCCAAGCTCTACTCAAATATCGACGACTTAACAAATATCATCTTACGGCTTACAGCCCAACTTGCCTCTCAGCCGCCCAATCAGGCGCAGGGCTCTGCTCATGAACCGGGAAACGGTGTCCCAAGACAGCCGATTCCTATTCCCTCAAATCCAAAAGTGGGCGGACCGCGTGAAAATCAGTCGCATCCTATCCCAGGGAATGTCTTGGCTACCGATGACAGTAACCCGCTAACTCAAGATCAAATCATGGATTTGGTTGCCAACAAAGTCAAAACATTGGTAGCTGAAGCCGAAGCGCAAAAAGATGTTAGCAGTAACGGGAGAGCATATCCTGCTCAGTATGATCTGGTAGAATTTCCCAGCGGCTATGTCATCCCTAAATTCGGAAGATTTGACGGGACAGGAAATGCGAATCAGCACATCGCCCACTTCAAAGCTTCATGCGGGAATACTGGGGGCAATGACGCGCTTCTCCTCCGCCAGTTCGTTAATAACCTGACCAATGTCGCTTTCGACTGGTACGCGAGCATACCGGATGGCTCCGTTACTACTTTCGTCCAAATGGAATCTTTGTTTCGACAAGGGTTCATGAGCGTCAGCGATAAGATCACCATTGCCGAGCTCGTAAGGACCAAGCCAAAGAACAACGAAAGCAGCATGGATTTTATAACCCGATGGTACAATCTCTCCGTCAAATGTGAACTGCCGATAGAGCAGGACCAATCTGTCGGTCTCCTTGTCGGAAATCTCAACAATTGGATGGCCCCGTTTCTATACACAACGGGTCTCAAAACATTCCAAGAGCTGACCAGGAAAGTTCAGATGCTGGAGCGCTCAAAGTAGGAGTCCTCCTCGGATTCCCAAAATAACAATAGATCCTGGAGAAACCGAAAGGACGATAATCGCAAAGGCGGAAATCCCGACGATTCTGAATCTTTCAACACTTCAGCTAACCGAAATAAGCGAGGGATGAGCGGGCCTAATGCCAACCAGCCTCGAAAGCCAGTGTTCGGAGAGGGAGGAGAATCTCCACTGAAAGAGAAGCTGGATAAGGTCTATTCCTTCAGAAGGGACAAAATCCGTAGAATATTCAAAGACGCCGTGAAAAACGGTCTACAACTGCCAGAGTCAAAAAGACCGCAAGAAGCGAATATAACCGACGACCCCAAATACTTCCCCTATCACAGAGTGATAGGTCATGCCATTGAGGACTGCTTCGTCTTCAAAGATTGGGTCGAAAAGCAATACAAGGCAGGAGAGATAGAACTGTCTAAAGGCGTGTTAACAAACAGTCCAGCTGCGACCGCCAATTTCATACAAACGGAGACCGAAGTTCTTCGTGAAACTGATTCTCTCAGACATCTGCCTTTCTCTGAAAACAGTCGACCACCATGTCATTAAACTGGGAACAGACGACCACCACGTCATTAAACTGGGAACAGTTGACCACCATGTCATTAAACTGGGAATAATCGACCTCTAAGTCGTAAATTGGGGATGTAAAAATGTGTAAATAAATAAATAAAAAGAAAAGCCGAAATGATGGGACAACCGCGAATAAATAACCGAAATGATAGAGCAATTACGACCTTCGCGATAAGAAAAGCTGAAATGATAGAGCAATCGCGGTAAAAAAAACCGCAAATGATGGGTCGCTCCTGGTACCATATTCCAGTGCAGCGATGCAGACGCCGACAATTTCCCAAAATTCTTCCAACCCTACGGTTGGTCTCCAAGTTGACTACCGTATACAATCCAAGGGCTCAAATAATCCTCATCATACCCATGCCCCACCGCAACCACCAGTTATGCGGCTGGTTTCCGCCTTTAGAATTATGCTCCATTGGGAAGACCCACTCATGTGTCCTCACGATGCATAAGGAGAACAAACCTTCGTGGGATCCTTACGACTCACAAAGGAAAAACACACTTGGGGGTCCTCACGACTCCTAAGAAGAAAATACACCTACGGGATCCTCACGACCGTTAGGGAGAAAATGCTTTTATGGGACCCTTACAGCCCATAAAATTGAAAAGCCTTAGGTGATAGGGATCTAAACCTGTCTCCTAAGCTATCGCTTCCCAAATCCCAAACGGCGAATGATGAGTCGCTCCTGGTGCCATATTCCAGTGCAGCGATGCAGACGCCAACCAAATTCCAAACTTAAATCCCAAACGGCGAATGATGAGTCGCTCCTGGTACCATATTCCAGTGCAGCGATGCAGACGCCAACCAAATCTCAAATCTCATACACCAACGGCGAATAATGAGTCGCTCCTGGTACCATATTCCAGTGCAGCGATGCAGACGCCAATCAAATTCCAAATCTCATATCCCAACGGTGAATGATGAGTCGCTCCTGGTGCCATATTCCAGTGCAGCGATGCAGACGCCAACAAAGTCCCCAAAAAAAATTTCCAGCCCTACGGTCTGGATCATATATCCTGCAAAACCATATATAATCCACGAGCGTAAAACGATCCTAATCTCTCCCAAGTCCTACCGGTGATACCACATTCAAAGTCCCACCAAAAATAAAAATAAAATAAAATAAAAAAGATGGTATGTCCACAAGCAAAATGGGCACGGATGAAAACCCGAAAGGGCTTCGTGAGTAAAAACAGCAGGACTGCCGGCGAGTTTGTGAAAACCCGAAAGGACGCAAACTCGTAAAAAAAAGAGATGAAATGCACTCGCAAGGTCCTCTCGACTTTGTGAGGAGAAAATTCCCGCGTGAAATCCTTACGACTCACAAAGGAGCAACACACTTAGGAGCCCCCCCGACTCCTAAGGAGAAAATACACCTACGGGATCCTTTCGACTCGTAGGGAGAAAATGCTTTTATGGGATCCTTACGGCCCATAAAATTGAAAAGCCTTAGGTGATAGGGATTTAAACTTGTCTCCTAAGCCACCAATATCCAAATCCTCCTGGGGCAAATGATGAGTTGCTCCTGGCATTATTCCAGTGCAGCAATGCAGATGCCAAACCAAAACCAATTCCCAAATCCTCTCATGACAAATGATGATTCGCTTCTGGTACTATATTCCAGTATAGCGATGCTGATGTCAACCCAAATCAAATCAAACCAACAACCTCTGCGGAGGAATCATGCTCCGGCCCAGAATTTACCCCGTGTCGAAATCATGCTTCGCCTCGGGATATCTACCCTCCTCGTCGGAATTATGCTCTGCCTCGGAATCAAGTCAACCAGCAAGCTCTGCGTCGGAATCATGCTTCGTCTCAGAATGTGCACCCCGTGTCGAAATCATGCTTCGCCTCGATGTATCTTCCTTCCCTGTCGGAATTATACTTCGGCTCGGAATCAACCAATGACATCCTCGTCGGAATTATGCTCCGCATCGGAATCAAGTCAACCAGCAAGCTCTGCGTCGGAATCATGCTTCGTCTCAGAATGTGCACCCTGTGCCGAAATCATGCTTCGCCTCGGTGTACCTGCCTTCCCTGTCGAAATTATGCTTCATCTCGGAATCAAGTCGGCCAACAAGCTCTGCGCCGGAATCATGCTCCGTCTCAGAATATACCCCGTGTCGAAATCATGCTTCGCCTCGGAGTATTTGCCTTCCCTGCGGAATTATGCTTCGCCTGGGAATTAACCTCTGCATCGAAATTATGCTTCGGTCAGAATGTCTGCCTCTCGTCGGAATTATGCTTCGACCCCATTGGAATCATACTCCGCTCTTCGGAATGATGCTCCGATCCCTGGAATCATGCTCCGCTCTTCGGAATGATGCTCTGATCCCCGGAATTATGCTCCGACTCTTCGGAATGATGCTCTGATCCTTGGAATCATGATCCGCTCTTCGGAATGATACTCCGATCCCCGGAATTATGCTTCGACTCTTCGGAATGATACTCCAACTTTGGAATTATGCTCCGCAAATCGGAATGATGCTCCAATCCCCGGGAATCATGCTCCCCGAGGGATGCTCCGCCCCCGGAATGATGTTCCACCTCGAAGTTCAGTTTCAAGGTCCATCAATTTCATGCACACAACTCAAATGTGCGGTGTGCATTTATTGATGGGGGGCACTTTGTTGGGGTCGAAAATTGCACTCCGATTGGCCAAGTCAAAGTCAAGGTCAACCCCAAGCCAAGTGGACCCAAGCCCAGATCAAGTAGGCTCATGCCCGAGTCGAGCCCGAACATGAAGCAGTCGGTCTCCCCCATGCCGAACTAAAAAATCATGTAATAAATAATTTTGATGTAATTTTTTATACATGAATGGGCATAAAACCAAATTTTGTAAAGCCTGTGGCTTATGTGCAAAAAGAAATGGCACATAAGCCATGAGATGGGCAAAATGCCATTTTGTAAAACCCAAGGGGCTATATGTAAATATGTAAGCCTATATAAAGCAACATAATGATGAATAAAAAAAGACAACTTTTCATTCCCCAAAAATTAGGGCATGTGCCTCTTTCTCCTTTCTCAAGGTTCTAAAACCATTTTCTTTCTTTTGAATTAAATCAAGAGTTTTATTCTTCCTTTTCCAAAACTAAATAGTTTTTCACCACAAAACCCACAATGGGGAACTTGGATCTTCCATTAGATCTCAAAAAGAGGAGATTTTTAAGTCTCACCCCCTTTTTCCAAGATCCGGCCAAACGACAGGAATAAGAAGGAGACCCATCTCCAGAAACCCCACTTTGGGGAAGATCCAGGGCTTAAGGGGAGAGGCCCCTTCATCAGCCTTAAAATATCCTAAGAGTTTAACTACTCATATATATATATATATATACACACGCGCGCGCGCGCGCGCACACACACACACAAAATAATAAGTGTTCCTTTCTGGGAGTACAACTCCCATTGCAAAGACTAAGTCCCTTTTGCCTTCCAAAGCGCTAGCGCTAGTGCCCACGCATCCTTTAGATGCCTTTTTCCCTTATACACATACACACACATACTCCACACTAAAAATACCTCCCTCGTTAGAAAAAATTTCTAACGGGACGCTGCCCCGCACCCCGCAAGGGGGCTGCTAGCCCCCTTGACCCCCAGCCCGCTATCCGGGTAGCGGGACCCCCATAAAAAACTCTGTGAGGTCCCCGATATATCCAAAACCCCTTTAAAACACAACACTGCACATTGAGTTCACATGACCAGTTTAACCCGTTAATCGGAGGTTCCCTCGCTCCAAAGGCGAGGAGTAATTAACGGCAGGTTAGTCCGCGGCTGCCGGAGATTCGGATCCCCACAATCAATAAACCACAGCCTACCCTAGACAGGGGGAATCTGTAATGCACCTGACAAGCGCGCGCGTATTCCCATCTTAATCGGGTGACGAAAAACACCCTACACTTTAGACGTATGAGCCCGTTCCACTAAACACGTCTTTTTTGGAGACATCACGTTACCCTCAAGCAACCCATGGCCATGCTTCCTCAAAAGACTACACGTTGTTCGTCACTATGAACAACACTTCTTACAAGCTCTTCCCGCCTCTCTCTCAATACAACCACACGTGCTCATACTTGAGCACTTTTTCTCTCAACAAGCTCTTCTCTCTTACAAGGCACTCTTGCACTCAAAAACCCTTTCAATGAAGAAAGAAGACAAAATACAAGCTTAAGATTACTCTCAAAGGAGTTTTAAGCACTATATACTCAAGAAGATGGCAAATCAAATTACAAGCTCTTGAGTGATTTTGTGTATGAGGGTGATTTTAGATAAGCAAATGAATATTTGATCAAACTCTCATAACATATGAAATTTTTCTTTTGAAAATCACTTTAGAATATAGGTAACTGAAATCTCTAAGTGATTGGGGCTAAAAATACCAACACAGAACCCTTTTATAGCCCCACTCAAAAAACTAGCCATTATAAGTGAATCGGCATTTTTCAGTAAGAACAAACGTCTGAAGAACAATAGGACAGACGTCTAAAACTTTAACAAAATAAATCCCGACGATTATATTTTCAAAAACTTTCATCTTCATACGTCTACCTCGTATGACTGCAGACGTCTGTCGATCATTTTAAAGAAGACGATATAAAGCACAGATCGAAGACAGACGTTTGAAGCGTAATTGGCCAGACGTCTAAAGAACAAAAAATCAGTTTTGAAAACCTTCATCAGACGTCTTTCCATATGAACTGCAGACGTCTGTCTCTCATAAAAAAATAGGCCATATAAAAACACAGAGAATGGACAGACGTCTGAATAAGTAAGGGACAGGCGTCTGTATCTCATAAAAATAGGTCATATGAAAACACAGAGAATAGACAACGTCTGAACAAGTAAGGGACAGACGTATGAAGTACAAAATGTATGAAAATTGATATTTCTAATATTTGGGGATTTTATAAACACACAGTAAGACAACAGACGTCTGAATCACATGGGGACAGACGTTTAAAGTGTAAAAACTCAGAAACATGTGTTTTGTGACGAAAATCAATTTTAAATTGAAAACCCCAAAGTTCATGCATTGTAAAACATTTTTGCAAGCGTGTGTGAGTGTTTCAATAGCTCTAATTGATATAAACTATATCTTATAGAGTACTTACAAAGATTCCTATGTCGGTTTCGCAAATTTTCGAATTCTTGAATCCTTGTCTGTAGGGTTACTAAGCACTCTAATAAGGTTCTACAATGCATCAACCATGCCCGTTTAAAATTTTAGCCGTGCCGAACAACCCTAAACAAGATCTTTACTAGATAATTAGGGTTTCACATGCAAGTAAATTACATTTACCGCTAAGTGAATACGAAATACAACCTTTGTAGATCGGTCCTTCACTTCTAAAGCTCCTTGTCGTAGTCCCTTCGCTGTGATCATGGTTCTCCCAGGCTCTTGCATGACTTCACGAGGCGAAAGAGGCGTCCTTGCTTGAAGTCTTCGAGGCCGAAGATGATCTACGTCGATGGAATACCAACTCAAGCTACTACTTCACTAACTAGAGAATTAGTGAAGCAAACACCCTATACTAAAGTGCTAGTCTAGTAGAGGATGGAGAAATAGGAAGTGGGTTCTCTTTAGAATTTATTTTCTCACAATGTTTCTCACTTTGGATCAAACCCTAGAGAGCTTTTTAGCTCAAGAAAGAAGATGAAGAAATAAGAGAGAAAGATAATGATCAAGTGAGTGAGCTAACCATGGTGAGTGAGTATCATATACTAACTCATGTAGAGACATTACCATGGCTAATCCTAAATGGTTAGGTTAATAAAAATATAAAGTAAAACAAAGTTAGTGGACTTTGTCAAAGCAGCCATAAGCTTCTACAAGCTTCATGCTTGTGACAAAAGCTCCACTAATTTGTAATTACCTTATATAATTATTAACCACCATTTAAAATAGAATGGTGTATGTCTTGCACACCCATGTATGATGTATCATCAACCATGATACAAAAAGAAAACACATTTTAATATATATCACATATATGTTAAAATTGTGCACATGTGAGAAAAATCCTTAAGTGAACAAATGTTAGTTAATGTAAATTAGTATATCATATATACAACTATACACTAAATTATTAAATCAACACTTGACTTAATAATCCGATTATATCTCATATAACCAACTAACATCCAATGTATCGACTTATCAAATCAACACTTGATTCGATAACCCGGCTATATCATATATAACCGACTGATACAAAAAGTCGCGAGAATAGAATACGGTATCACATACACGCATTATTCTCGGTCCCGCACATATCACATATGCGCTCCTATTTCGTTTTGTCTGAGCCAGTAAAACCTCTATATAAGACTCTAAAGACTCGTCAATACGCCGGCAGTAGGTGATGATCACATCAAGCACCCACAAGCCGTCAGCGGTACTAGCTGGACGTAACGGCTACCCGGGTATTGAGCGATCAGAAGATCAGCAAGCAAGCCCGCTCCAACTCCTGTAAAATCCTAACGGTAACACTTTCCGTACAGTCCGGTCTTCTCGTCTGATATGTCGCATATCAAGTCTAGGGGTGGTAAATGTCAGACCCCAATAACCGATAAGTCGTGCCGATGTGAGGCTCATAACGGGTCGAGAAACTACTGGTAACACTTACCAGTAAATCTCTAAATCAGCCCTGGCCAGAGACTTCCCTGTTATGGCCAATCGAGCACAGCGCAACATCAACCCCCAATACCGGGAGAGACGAAACCCCTCCTATCACTCATTGCCTCCATGTGACTCGGGACTGTACCCAAAAACCACCGTTATGCACGCCCTCTTGGACGTGGTAAGGTGGAAATCAAAGCACAGTGGGAATCACACAAGACTCTATGACAATCTCGGGTCTACAGACTAACCTGCACAAGTGTCACCAGAGAACTGCCATCTGACGTGAGGTATAATACCAACTGGGAGTTCTCGGCGAATCCGTCCAGTGTACCCAGTCTCCACTGAGCACCCGTATACCATCTCTGATGTCAAACACCAATGGATATGGGATCATCCATCGCCCATCTCATGGGTCGAGAAGCGTATACGCTAGTCTACTCTGGTATATCGATGCCCTGTCTCGATACACCTACGACTAGGAACATTAAAGGATGTACTTATGGACTACCATGGCCCCATTAGTATGATCTGCATCATAGTCCTGGTAGTCAAGTACACATCCTAAGGGCTTTACCAACATGTAACTATAAGACAATATCAAGAGACAAGTATACATGTTAAGATAAAGAGCAACCAGATAGCATACTATCATATCGAGCAAGAAAGTCCTCTCTATATATGTCCAAGCATCCAATATAATATACATCATCTGTACAAAACTGGCCTCTAGGGCATACATACAACTAACATCCTTGTCGTCTCGGGCTCTCGAATCTTTGACGTGCGCTTGAATTTTGATTCATGGTTTCATAGCTTCAAACTTGGACATGTCATTCACAAGCTTCAATTTTAGTTTGACTCATAACGCTTTAAACTAGGACTTGATTTTTTGGTGCAACTCTCATTTGAGATACGCGATTTCGGAGCCCTAAACGATGGAATTTCGCGATTCCGAGAGACGTCGATGTAATGCATGCGGCATATCCATTGACCCAGAGGATTTTGTGAAATCTTCGATTTGGCTGGTGGAATGCGCAAATTAGACAAGATTTTGACAATTCGGGCTACATCACTTCTTAGCTATTTGTAGCTTGATCTTGACAAATTGAGAAGTACTGGTCCGTATTTTCCAATCTCCATTAGATAAAACCGTTTAAGCTCAATAATCTCCATCCTTCTTTATACGCTTGTGTCATGAGATATCCTGAATATCCTGAAAACCAATCTCAAACACGACCAAATATATCATATGCAGTGTTATGAGATATAAGCAAGATAGTAAACATAAATATAAACATTCATTATTTTTTATATCACAATCATGAATAGTATATCAATATCAAGATATAACTCAAATTCAAAACATGAGATATTGATATACTAAATATATATATATATGGTATAAGAGAAATAAGATATAAATCACATGTATATACAAATTCATATTGTGAATTACCAAAACAATAAATGAGACTAATATATCGATATCAAGAATATAATACAAGTATAATATGAGATATTGATAAATTATTCGGTATACACAAGATATAGGATAAGCAAGCTAAACAACAAGTGTATACGAGTTTAGTGTCGATATGATAGTCAAGATAAGTAAGTGGCACTAAACGAACTATTCAAATTTAAGTTATCATCAAAACTAAATAAATGTATTATCGAAATCCATAAGTTATCACCCTCCAAATTTGAAAAAACTGCCCTTTACCCCCATTAACCCTAACAATGTTAATTTTTCCATCATAAGTCTTTTTTAAAACAAAAATGCCCATCCAATAAGTTTAATTGACTAACATAATTATTCTCTTTTTCGGTTTCTTTTTCTTTCCTAAATCCGTACTCGCTTTTTAGAGGAGAAAAAAGAAGTTAGGTGGTATTTTGAATTTGAGATTTTGGGAAAGAAAAAAGGAAAAGAAATTTGAAGGGAAAAATATTATGGAGAATAGGGGAAAAAATGGAATTTGGGGAAAAAAAGACTTGAAGAACATTTTGGAAAACATGTATCGAAAAAACTAACCGTGTTAAATTTGCAGATTAAAGAGCTTGTTTATGAAGTTAAGGACGGTTTGCTATATTTTTCAGACAAAAATGATGAGGGTTTCTTGCATTAAAGTCTCAATTAAATTATACTAGTATTTTTGCACATATGATGCACGTGTTTACGTTTTGAACAACATATATAAAAAAGTTATCCTTGATATTACATGAAAATGTCTAAAGATACCTATGGTTTTTCTAAATCTAAATTAAA
The DNA here is from genome assembly GCA_030015575.1 of Agapanthus africanus. NCBI lineage: Eukaryota > Viridiplantae > Streptophyta > Magnoliopsida > Asparagales > Amaryllidaceae > Agapanthus > Agapanthus africanus. Next base: position 369,216,256 of record CM057349.1, on the reverse strand, counting down.
TGAATATGGATAGTGGTAATATTATAATTGAAAAATTTATGAATTATTCAAAATAATAAAGATATTAGGGCTTATATATAAATTTGTAAGGTATGTTGCTTTGAGTAATAACTTTATCCTTTTGGGTTTTTGAGCATGAGAGAAAATGTATAATGAATGAGAGATAAAGAAGACGGATTATTGGCCTTTCAATTTCTTATTTTCTTTTGTGATGGATGAGATGGATATCTTCAATTCTCAATTTTGGTTATAGGAATTTTGTCATTCTTTTGTATTGCTTATTTTGTTGATTAATGATATAACCTGAGGACTTCTAGTTATAATTGCTGTAATAACGATTTCTCATAAAAACGGCTTTTGTATCATTAGTACATTACACATGCCAGCCCACAATCATTCACAAAATCACTCATTAGTCCAAATCACTTGGGGCTCGCCCCATTGGGTCATTGTTCTTGCTACTATTTACTCTGTAATAAAGTATGAAAACTTGAATGAAAAATATATAGGCCGTTCAAGAGATTCTTGCCATGTATATATGTGTTGGACTTATTAGGCATTTTCTTTTTTGGAGGACGTCGAAGAAGGAAACAAATTGGGTGTGGGGACCTGGAAACAGAATCATTAATTGGCACGACGGGGATGAAGTGTTTGTCGGAAGCGAACAAGGACAAGAAATGGATCCTTGGCATGCGAGGGCGGACCCCTCAACCCTTGTCCATGCTTTACGGTAGATTACTAAAATGCCCTTCTCCCCGTCAATTTTCTGCTACCGGAAAAGTTCATGTTCATTAGGTCTGAAAAGTTTGGGCAGGGCCAAACTTGCAAACTAATTTTCGGGCGGTCATATCGATAATCTCATTTTGTAAGAGAAAAGTTGTAACGTAAAATCTATTTCTTTTTAGTTTGATTAACATAAATGTTGTTATTTATATGAGAAATAATGTAGTATATAAAAAGAAAAATACTGTATATAGCGGAAAATTGTCAACCCGTTTGGTGTTGAATTAAATGAGCAGATCTGTTTAATTTGATCATTGTCTGAAATATAAAACAACACCAGATTCATAATTCATATGCTTTTCTTACCAATGGCATGTTGATCTAGGGACAAAAAATATTTATTACCTATTAGTGAAGGAGTAATAGCCCTTACTCCATAATATGTTTTGCAAGAAGAATAAAAAATACCCTTTGAAATCGTTTAAAATATGTGTATGGAATGTTGTTGTATGGGAAGATTCAGAGCCTCAAGACTTTTGTTGTCATATTTTCAAGGTTGAAGGCAAGAATCGAACCAAATATAGTACTACTTTGCAGTTTTGTTACAAAATATTTAAATATGAAATTGTATTGGCAGTCCCAGTATGTATAAGTATGACTAAGAAATCCTCAATCCACATACCTTCCATTCATCTTGGATCGGTAGTTGTTTTATACTGTGTATATGCAGGATAAACAATATCGTTTTTGAACAAGAAAAGTGTAAAAGTGAGATTTTGGATCATGATAGGATGATGTTTTTCTTCTATGACAAATTATATCCAGCAATCGCTATTCATATAGCTATTAATCATGCATCTAAAAATTTATTATTTGATTTATAAAGCTAATGAGGGACAACTTTACTCTTTCATAGAACATATTCCTTGATTAAATTAAGTTATTCTATCTTTTCTTTTTAATGAAAGGCTGTTCTATCTTTTTTGAATGGATAAATTTACACAAAACTTGAAAACCAAAAAATAGATTGCATATTTGAGAAATATAGGATATTTTTTTAAACATAATTGTAATATACATTCACAAGATTTCATCAGTATAACAAGTCTTTGGTAAGATGTTATGTAGACCGTTTTCAGGACAAAATATTGCACTAAAAATACACGGTGGATATCAAGATTTTAGTTAAAATGATTATATTCAAAATGTGCTTGGTAGGTAGGCTAATTGTATTTATTTGGGTTAAATAATGTGTCAGGAACACAAATCTCAACTGCTACGGGGCAAAAGGAAAATGATCATTTAAGTTTCAATTGATTGATGATGTAATTTCTTATTTATTAAAAAAAAATCAAACGAAAAAACACCATTGATTTATGTATACACGTAATCAAATGTCATCATTATTTTAGAAGCGTGATACACATAACTAAATTACCACTTCATTATTATTCTACAGGTATGATGCTTTAAATCAGTAAAGAAATTTATCATAAAAATCCTATAATTACGGGCAACGCACGTATACCAGAATCGGTGGTATCCATAGTCCATCATCAATGAAAAGAAATGATTTTTCTTAAACAAGTTGTTTAGATTTGAACCCCATCTTTAGCCCGGCTGTAAAATGCCTTTACCGCTAGGCTTGCAGATCGCGCTTGAGATTCAAATCCTTTTAACTATTCAAGATATAAGCTTTAAATTCGGTAAAAAATTGTATATTATTTGCACCACTTCATTCCCGTCTCAACCCTTTCTAGAAGGATATTTTCGTCCCAGTACAAACCCCCAAAAAAGCATGAGCATTCTTGTTAGAAAAATACTTAACCTACCGGGTTTGAAATCCACAACAATCTATCCAAGAGACAAAGAATATGGGCCCACTTGTTTGGCACTAGTATTTAGGTGTTGTGGATCCCGCCGTCTTTATCTCTTGGATGTATTGTCTGACACCTGTATGCAGCTGTATCTAGGTGCGTGGGTCCTGACATTTTGTCCTCCGGACGGATTGCGTTAGGGCCTGTTTGGTTGCAGGATTATGAGTTTGGATTTGGATTTTGGATTGTGGAATCCTAGGATTCCATAATTTTGTGTTTGGTGGCAGGATTAGGATTTCTAGGATTCCTTTGTTTTTTATGGAGGGCCCACCACAAAACAAGGATTATGGAATCCTAAAAATTTTCAAGGATTTTCAAGGATTTCACACTATTCATTATACTTTTAGATGGGGCCCATGCACTTTATTTATTTAACAATCCTCTCTCTCTAAAATCCTCAAATCCAAATCCCACTTTTTTTCACCAACCAAACAAAGATTACAAGAATCTACAAATCCAATACTAGGAATCCAAAACCAACCAAACAACAAATTACCAAATCCAGAAATTTCAACCTTATTTTGGAATTCAAATTCCATAATCCTGCAACCAAACAGCCCCTTACGATTTCAAGCCGTAAAATATTGCTCAGTTCAAAGATCCCTCTTTCACTAGATCGAGGAGGCCATGACAAAAAAATGACTGGAAACCCTAACTCTAAATTGGCCGGCACCGACGAAACGAAACCCTCATCCAAATCCTTCACCGGAGCAGGCGGCGACGCCGTCGCCGGCGGAGGCGGCACAGCGATGCGCGTGATAGTGCCGCTGCAGGGCGTGGTCCAAGGCCGCAGCGGCCTCGTCCTCGGCTCTCTCATCCCCTGCGCTCTCTTCTACTTCTTCCAGCTCTATTTCAAGGCTCGCAACCGCCCCTCCTCCTCCTCTCCTTCGTCGTCGTCCTCTTCCGAGGACAACCTCGCGGAGCTCGCTCCTGCGATCCCTCGATCCCAGTCAAGATCGCATCTCTCGCCGCGTGGCTCTCTCTCCGCCGCCCCCATCTCCTCACGCGCCGCCTCGATCGCGAAAGCCTCTTCCGATTCGCCTTACTATGTTGGGATGAAGAGGTTTGATGAGGATCCGTACGATTCTGTTTCGAATCCCGAAGGGATTATTCAGCTTGGAATCGCAGAGAATCAGGTAGATTATCTCTTATCAGTCTTTTAGGCCTTTGATTTGATTTGTGCTTTGTAGGAAATTGTGGGTTTTAAGGGTTTGTTGTTTGTTTTAGAGCAGTTGTCGCTGGATTTGATAAGCGATTGGCTGAGTCGGAATTTGGGGGAGTTGTTGATGGATAAGAAGAGCGGGGGATTGAATATTAGTGGATTGGCGACCTATCAGCCATTTGATGGTCTCATGTATTTGAAGATTGTAAGTATACAAATTTCTTATGAAATGAATGCAATTATTCTATTTTCATTTGGTTTTACTAGTTTTTGATGCCTTAATTAGAGATAAAAATGACCTGCTATCATCATTGTTTCATCATTTATTGCTTTAAGAACCAGTATTTGATGCCCTTGGGCAACTTAGACTTTGGATCCTGTGTTATCCTGTGTTATCCTGTGTTCTGTGGGATTTTTGATATAAGTATATTGTGTTTGCTTGGTGTTTGAGAATTCGATTTGCACTGAAATCTTTTACTTAATATGTCCTGTGTTGCATAGGCAGGATTAAAGTTTGCTTATTTGGGCTAATCTTTGTATGCTGTTTCATCATTCATTCTAATGTGTGTGGGTCTCATCCTCCATTACTTTTCCCAACTGTCTAACTGTTTATTGCATCTTCTATAAATGTAAGCTTTAGCTTGAGACCACATATTTCATATTGTACCGCAGTACTGTATATCATTCTTTATTAAGCACTCACATGAAAGTTTTAATCGTTGCTATTTCAGTATTTTTGTAGTTGTTTTACCGAGAAATTTTACCAAAATATATGGTATTAGTTAGATTTTCAATATCTGACCTTTTTTAGGGACAATTAGATTGCTATCAAAACAATTTTAGAAAAACCAATCAACTACTACCTGTTGCTATATGTGCGGATGGTATCGTCTTAAGATATCTGAGAATGGTTACTTAGTGGATTAAGCCATTAAGGTGCTGGTTATCGAGGTCCTACGGTGCTTTGACCGGTGTAGAGATTTTTAAGGCGGCCTTGAGATCTTGAGATTCTCTTTGTTCTCTTGCTTGAAATTACATACTCAAAAGGATTTTTTTCCAAAGCGTTTTTGGTTTTTTTAAAAAATATATTGTCCTACAAGTAAGTAAATAGTAGTTACTATTTGAGTTGTGCAATAAACTTGTAGTTACTATTGATCATTGACAAAAAATTTGGTATCCATAATAATTCAATTATCTTGTTGATTTATTCTCTCTCAAATGTTTATAACAAAAATTATGCATAAGCATTTCGTCGAAATATTCATTGAAGATGCACATCACTGCTTCTTGATATGATATAGTGAAGAAGTATACATGTTTATTCAAGACTAATTGGTGTGGAGCAAATTTCTGGTTGAGAGTTTATTGATATTTTGATATTTAGTGAGATATTTTGGTTTAGGGACTTCTCCTTAGTTAAATTAACAATTAACATACCATTCGTAATTGATGTATCCATGATCGTTTAAGTTTATCCTTATCCCTTGCTACGCCTTTAACTATAATTTTATCACTTCTAGTTGGGGCATAGATTGGTCTTCATTGTGCATTACCAAAACATCTTAATCGGTTCTCTTATCTTATCCTTTATGGGGCCGATCCCAACTTGTTACAAATATAATCATTCCCTTATCTTTTAATGCATTAACATTCATCCATCTTAACATTCTTATTCAACCATACTTATATTTTAGACATGTTTTTTAATAGCTCAACATTCTGATCCATAGATAAGTGATGGCCTCATCGCTGTCTTATTATCTTATAAAATGCTCCTTTCACTTTTGAAGGTATTCTGTGATCATACGACACTTTTGAATCATTTCTTCACTTCAAATTGATCGCTTTGATTTTATGAGCTATATATCCTTAATCTTTCTATCTTGATTAATTGGAGATCCTAAATTACACAAATGGTTACTTTAAGATATTTCTTGGCCATCCGTATGCCCAGTTATTCGCTCTGTTTTGTTGGAATTATATGCCATATATTTTGTTTTTATTATGCTAATTTTAAATATTTTAGATTCTTAAGCATCTTCTCATTTTTCTACTTTAGAAATCATTCATTCTTTAAATTCATCTGCTAAAACAATCTCATTAGCAAACAAGTGAACAACATACACTATGAAAAATCATCCTGAATGTCTCCTAGTTCATATATAAACTAATGTAACGAGATAAAGATTTATTGCCGATTTTTGATGTAAACTTATTGTGATACGAAATGAATTTCTTCTCTAATTGTTCTCGTTCTAGCAATTGCTCTATCATACATATATTTAATCATATCAATATACCTATGACACACAAGCTTCTTTATAAAGCCCGCCACATTATCTTCTTAAGTATCCTATCATAAGCCTTTTTAAATCATTGCAAAACTATATGTAGATATTCTCTTAATATTTTCCATCAAATTCCTTAATAATTAAATCGATTTTATAGCATACCTTCCTGGTATAAAATTAAATTGATTTCCAAACATAGACGCTTCTTTTCTTAACTATGTTTGATTACTCTCTCCTAGTTTCATATATGACTCATAAGTTTAATCCCACAATTATATGAACAAATTTGTATATCTCCTTTATTCCTTAAATAGATATCAAGATGTTTGTCCTTAATTCATCAAGCTTGTATAGATGATTTTATTAAATAACTTAGTTAACCACACTTATCTAGTATCTCCGAGATACTTCCGAACTCCGATAGGAGTATCATTAGGTCGTAACTGCTTTTCCCATTTTCATCATTTTTGAAGCATACTTCACTTCATTAAGCCTGAGCTTGCAACAATACTAAGGTTCCTATTAGTACCTAAATTGTTTGTTTCTTTTCTCTCATCATAACAAGTTTATATATATGCTTTTCTCCTTCTTTTGTAGCATATTATATGAATTATCATAAGTTTTAGATTTAACTTCACTAAATTTCTTTGTAGCTTTTTTGTTTTCTAATTTATATTTCTAAAATTATCATCATTTTTGCATTTTTGCAAATTTTTATATGATCCTCTTTTTACTTTAATTACCTTCTGAATCTCTTCATTCCATCACCCTCTTTATCTACCTCAAAGAGCACCCAGGAGGGCAAAAAAACGTTTCTTAATAGTTTGGGAAGACTTCATTACCTCTACTAGATATTTGTATTCATCTTCTTTTATGCTTTTTGATTTTTGTTTGTGGGTAAATGTCCTCACTTCACTAAATCATATACCTTGAATACTATGGTACGTATACACATCACATTTTTCTTGAACCTGCACTGCCTCACAAAGCTTTTAGCTGCAGTTCAATCTTTGTGGTTGATAAAAGGCAGAAGTTTGAAAAATATCTTTTGAGGGAAACAATTCTTGATAACAACCATTCAGCTGGCTTTCAAGTTTGAAATCAAACGGATATGAGTCAGCTTCAGTTATTGAATGCAGAAAAGATTTTTTTTTTTTGTATTTCAGACAATTTGGATGGTTGTGGTTTAGTTCTGTCTATTATGCCAGTGTTTCCCTCGTCTAGATTACTCTTTGGTGCTTATGATAGACTAGGTCATTAAATGGGCCAGCTCTGTACAATCCAGTCCGCCATGGAAGGTTTCTGATCCCCACTTTTCGTACATAAACCTCACTTTTGGGCTTTGGTGTCAGGAACCTATGCTTCTTTTTATTATGCAGCTTATGTTATGAGACAAATCTAGTTCACTAATTAATAAATGAACAGAGGTCAAGGCCTGCTGCTCAACCCCTCCAAAACACGCGCGCGCACACACACACACACACCCCAACCAAAAAATGGGATTGAACGGAGCTCTGCCAATCTTTCTCGCTTATGCATCTCTCGGAACTGGTATTTCCACCTTTCTTGATATGCATTTATATATATGTGGTTTTTAGCAGATCTTTTTTAAGTGTGTGTGTGTGTGTGTTATATATATATTTATCCTTAAGAGCTGGTATTTCCACCTTTCTTTCTTTATATATGTATGTATGTATGTATGTAGGGAGATAATCCTATGAGGCCGGTTCTCATTTCTTATTTGAGGCCAAACTTTTAAACACAAACCGCCGTGTTTTTCACCGATCCGTACCATTCACTTTGATCTATTTGTATTGGATAGGTTTTATATAAAGTTTCATTAGATTTAGAGACCTCTAACACGTCCATCAAGAGGCCTTGTTTTTCATGCATGGTAAAGCCGACGATTTTTTAGTCTATTTAATGGATTAGTTAGAGGTCTCCAAATCTCGTAAAATTTGATACATAACCTAACTTATGTAGATCACGATAATCGGTGTGGATCGGTGAAAAACACGACGGTTTGTGTGTTTGAAAAGTGTACCTCAAAATAAGAAATGAGGTCGGACCTTGTAGGATTAGCGCTCTCTCTATATATATATAAAATAATGGAGGAAAGGTGCCATAGGAGGGAATTTTCTCCTATGGCATCGTTAAAATACACCCTCCAAGATTTTTCCGATGATCGGCACCCATCGTCATCTTTATCATCTAAGATGTGGATACACCAGATTTCATTTGATTCTACCACTTTTTCCCCGTTGATTTAATAGGTGCAAAATTAACGGTTCGTCGATAATAAAACTTTATTATCGACGAACCGTTAATTTTGCACCTATTAAATCAACGGTGAAAAGGTGGTAGAATCAAATGAAATCTGGTGTATCCACATCTTAGATCATAAGGATGATGATGGGTGCTGATCGGCGAAAAAAATCATGAAGAGTGTAATTTTTCGACTCCATAGGAGGAAATTCCCTTCTATGGCCTCTTTCCTATATTGTTCTTATATATAGAGAGAATAATGAAGAAAAGAGGCTCTATGAGGCTTTTTCGTTAGGTGGCGTTGAAAATCTATACCCTCCATGATGCTTTGTGACGATTGGCACCCATCATCTCCATCTTTATCATCTAAGATGTGTATACACCAAATTTCATATGATTCTACTACTTTTTCACCGTTGAATTAGCAATGTAAGAAGTTCTATTATCGGCAAACCGTTAATTTTGCACCCATTAAATCAACGGTGATGAAAAAGTGGTAGAATTATATGAAATTTGGTGTATCCACATCTTAGATGATAAAGATGGAGGTCATGGAGAGTGTATTTTTTCGACGCCATAGAAGGAAATCTCCTCCTCTGGCACCTTCCCTATATATATATATAAAGAGAGAGAGTGGCCACACCCTAGAGTGGAGCATACGTGACATAATTCTATTGGATCTTGCATAGTGTTTTTGCATTCAAGTGCAAAACCTAATGAGAAGGACTCAAATGCAATAACACTATGCAAATGTCCAATGGATTCATAGTACATATGCTCCTCTGTAAGGTGCACCCTACAGAGACAATGTAGGCCCTATATATATATATATATATATATATATATATATATATGAGGTTAATGGAGGAAAGGTGCCATAGGAGGGAATTTCCTCCTATGGTGTCGGAAAAATGCACCCTCCATGATTTTTTTCGATGATTGGCATACATCATCTCCATCTTTATCATCTAAGATGTGGATACACCAAATTTCATGTGATTATACCATTTTTTTACCGTTGATTTAGTTGGTGCAAAATTAATGGTTTACCGACAATAGAACTTTTTACATTGCTAATTCAACGGTGAAAACGTTGTGGAATCACATGAAATTTGGTGTATGCACATCTTAGATGATGATGATGGATGCTGATCGTCGGAAAAAATGGAGGTTGTATTTTTCGACGCCATAGGAGGAAATCCCCTCCTATGGCCTCTTTCCTCCATTACTCTCTCTCTCTCTCGCTCTCTCTCTCTCTCTCTCTCTATATATATATATATATATATATATATATATATATATATATTTCAAGCTCTCTCTCTCTCTCTCTGTGTGTGTGTGTGTGAGGGAGGGAACGGGGGAGAGAGATTTTCATTTTTGGAATTGTATGTGTTGGGGTGAATCTATATTAATTTCTTTAATCATTTAAAGTTAATTATCAAATAAGAGAGATTTTCATTTTTGGAATTGTATGTGTTGGGGTGAATCTATATTAATTTCTTTAATCATTTAAAGTTAATTATCAAATAAAAGATAAAACATGTTAACGGAATTGTCATGCTAGTATTCATAGCTAATTGGGCACACCTAGCTTCGGCTTCTCAACAGCATGTGCTAGTTGGTCCAACACTGACCAATCTGTTGAATTTTAGCTGTATCAAGTTAGTAAGATTATTGATAGGAAGCAGTAACTGCCCCATATATAGTTCGTCTTCACTCATTTAACCTGGAATAGCCAAGACAAACTATAAAAAGGTTCACATCCTGTTCTTTTCTTTTCATTCATTTAGCATGTGCTAATCTTTTGATCTATGATAAATCAGTTCATTAGATGGTTCGGCTACATGAAATCTGTTTATGCATGATTTGCTAATTCATGACAGCCATAGCCTCATCAGATATTGTATCCCATGTTGCTATTTCTCACACACACACATCGGAAGCTCAACAGTGCAGCACTTAGCATCTTCTTGAACCCAATCTTATTCTTCCTTATCTAGCTTATGTACAAGTTTAGTGTGCACAAATTTATGAATTGAAGGCAATGCCTTGCTCCCACAACTCATCCGGGCTCCAAAACACAATACACGTATCAGAAGAGAGGAAGAGGAGGTTACCTGTATACCTTTTGCCTAGTATTCCATTTCGAGGTAATCATCAAATAAAAATTAGTATATAATGGAATTGGCATACAAGGGTTCAGGAGTTCATTATTGAATAAAAGACAACTACATTAATGTGATCACACTAGCTTTAATGCTTATTTTGGGCAGATACAATTTCCACTCCTTAACAGCTTGTCTAGATGGGTCCAAAACTGCTGAATCTCCTGCTGGATTGCAGCTGTCTCAAGAAATAAATCATTAAAACTAATAAATAGAAACTAACCCTTGAGGATCAAATACGGGAAATATCCTCTCTTTTCCATCTTTGGCATCCAAGACAGAAACTTGAAAACATGGTATATTAGATCATGTTCTCTTCAATGGACCATAATGCTTGGTGGCTGAGTATGTAAAAGCTATGCATAATAATCGAACGTATGATCACTAGACAGGTATATATATGTGAGCTTAATTTACATATACGAAGGATTAGTGAGCTGAAATGCTACACACTGATTAACAGTTAGCAACTTAGCATTCCATTACCGTAACTCAGTTAAGCAATATAGTGTCTTCTATGCAATTTAAAGCTCAGAAAAACAGAGCATGCAAACCAAATGAAAATAAGTTGCCTGAAGGTAAAATATTTCCTTTTTTTGAGCACGCTGATATAAAGATGGTTCTATAAAGCTTGGCTATTGTCTTGTAGAATGTAGCTATTTATTATTGCTTTGGCTGAGTGAATTCGTCAGCATGATTTTAAAAGAATTTGATCCTAGATTTAGAATGCTTATGAGCATCTTATAATTTCATTTGGTGTTTCCGGCAGGCTATGGCTGATTTCATGGGTAGAGTTATGGGTGGTCCAGTTACATTTAATCCATCACAGATCATATTAACAGCTGGTGCAACTCCTGCAATTGAAACACTTGGTTTTTGTCTTGCGGACCCCGGGAATGCCTTCCTTGTTCCTTCACCATATTACCCAGGGTAATTTCTCAAGTAAAAAAAATGTTCATACATCTCTTGGACATCCATTTAATATTTTGATATGCAGGTTTGACAGAGACATGAAGTTGAGAACCGGCATTGAGCTAATACCAGTCCCATGCCGCAGCACAGACAACTTCAGCTTAAGTACCGATGTGCTTGAACGAGCATACAAGCAAGCAAGGAAACGAGGGGTAGGAGTTCGTGCGATTCTAATCTCAAACCCTTCAAACCCTGTGGGTAACCTACTGAAAGAGGAGACGCTCTATGATCTCCTAGATTTTGCAATGGAGAAGAACATTCACCTCATATCTGATGAAATATATGCTGGTTCAACCTATGGGAGCGAGGAGTTTGTTAGCATAGCTAAAATTCTTGAAACACAAGATTACGATAAGAGCAGGGTTCACATTATTTACGGGTTGTCAAAAGATCTCTCTATTCCAGGCTTTAGAGTGGGAGCTATCTATTCTTTCAATGATAATGTTATAGCAGCAGCGTCAAAGCTCGCAAGGTTCTCTTCAGTTTCAGTTCCAACCCAACGCTTGGTTGTTTCTATGCTTACAGATACAAAATTTATCTCAGAATATCTGGAGGTTAACAGAACGAGACTTCGGAAGATGTATAGATTATTTGTGGATGGGCTGAAGCAGTTGGGGGTTGGGTGTGTTAAAAGTAGCGGGGGCTTTTATTGCTGGGCAGATATGAGCAAGTTCATTAGGCCATACAGCGAGAAAGGGGAGCTTGAGCTGTGGGATAAGTTGCTTAATGTGGCTAAGGTCAATGTGACCCCTGGATCATCATGCCATTGCATTGAACCTGGATGGTTTAGGTGTTGTTTTGCGATGTTGGCTGAGAGTGAGATCCCATTGGTCATGGAACGCATCAAGAGAGTCATTGTTCAAGGAAATAGTCGACAGTAGTAACCGGTGATGAATGTAAATTTTGCTTTCAAAATGGTAGAACGAGTTCTGAATTCATTTTGGTAGAGCTTTACAATGCAGTTTTGTACATTGCCAGTTCTGATTCAAATATTTTTCGGCATAAAGCATGAATTTGCCAAATCAAGGCTGCACATTAAAAGGAAAAAATAAAACGAAATATACAAATTTTAGACAATTTTGAAGACCGTGGGGTGTGCTCCGGCTGTGTGCTCACTGCCTCAGGTGCTGGCGACGATAACATTGTTCGGTTGGTCTGTGGTTCTGAAGGAAAAGCATGGCAATACACACTCTCTAATGAATTCCTGCAAGAGATCCAATAATTAGAGCTTTGAAGTTACATGCAGAAATCAGCTTTCATAGATATAGGGAATTCAAGCCTAAAGTTACTAATTTAGATGTGAATAACATAAGCATTGGTGCATTCATTTGTTCAATCAGGTTTTTTTTTATCACCAATATGATGCGGTTTATTGAATTAATCAATCAACCATTCCTTTTTCAAAGATGCAGTACATTAACTACCTATATGCCTAATAATTTTTATCAGCAATGCAGGAGAAGATCCAGAATAAATCTGGGCTGAAAGAAATTACCATCGAGAACTTTTTCATCTTTACGGTAACAGTCTTCCTTCTATAACTCAATTTTCGGCTTAACGGTATAAGTTCGCCAAGTGTTAGTGTCCTCTTGACCACGAGTCCACCGCCTTGTCTCCAACTCGACTTTGATGAAGATTCCTGGTAAGCAACAGGAGTTGCTCTCTCTCGACGACAAACTTCATTTAGAAATCCTGCATTAGGGGGAGACAACGGGACAAGAACCTCGAGACCTGCATTAAGAGGCGGTGGCAGAGGGCAAAGAAACTCCATAGGGGAGGAAGCATCGATGCTAGCATTTCGTGTTACCGAGCCACTTGAATTTCCGAAACCATCTGTTTCTGAAAGGGAGTACCAATCCTCATGATAATTCGAGCTATCATTGCTCGAACTTTCATGAAACAATTGGTTCTCGACTTCGTTTATGTGAGGGCTGGGACGAGGATCCAAGGGTTTCCCGGGTTTCTCTTCCCATAGGAAAGGGACAGACACGATGAACCTTGCTGGGGATGGGGCTATAATCCAAGGAGTCGGCTTAGTCATTGCCCACTCTCTCGTCGGCGTGCCTGGCTTCTCTTCCCATATGAAAGGAACCGAAATTGATTGTTTTACTCGTCGGCGAGGAGAGCTTAAAATTTCATTTTCCTCGTCCATTCTTGGTGATGCAAGGGGAAAAACTGTTTTGAGATGCCATTGCTGTGAGTGTTTATCATGATATATAAGCTGAAATGGGTGGGTTAGGATCAGCTACTTCTTGATAAAACTTTTTTGGTTCAACTACTCGTTAGTGGAGCGGTAATGCTATTAAACTTTCACAAACAGGGATTACAGTAAATTGAAGAATAGCAATCAAAATTTATTATTGAAAATTAAACATTTCACATAAACAAATGTTAATGACATTGCTGAAGCAAAGAATTGGGAAATGAACAAAAGAAAAAAAAAAGGTTTCTATCTTCAAATCTTCTATCTTTTTTTAACTTGAAAAAAAATAAAAATCAACTCTATCCACTGCTGCTGCATTTCATCAACCCTAAAACCCCAACCAAACCTCATAACTAACCCATAGCTTCCCCCCTCCCCCTCCCCCTCCCCCTCCTAGCTTGGTCTGATGGATTCCAGGAACTGAACCACTTCTCCCATGTTTGGCCTCTTCGACGGCACGTCCGAAGTACAAACCAACCCTAATTTGAGAACCTGAACCAATTCAGCCTCAACAAATCCTCGCAAGTTTCTATCAAAACAAACAGCTGCAGTTCCATCCTCCAACACTCTTCTCACATAATCTCGCAAAACCACCACCTCCGAAGCCCCCGGGCTCTCCACGGGTTTTCTCCCTGTGACGATCTCCAAAAGAATGACCCCGAAACTATACACATCACATTTATCGCTATACCTCAGGCTCTGAGAAGCCAACTCCGGCGCCACGTAACCAATTGCAGTGTGGAACTTGGTCATGGCTTGGCTACCCAAAATGGGCAGCAATTTCCTTAGTCCGTAGTCAGATAACTTGGCCTCAAACCCTTCATCCAATAGTATGTTAGTGGATTTGATGTTGAGATGCAAGACTTGGGGCTTGCAATCATGGTGGAGGTAAGCAAGAGCTCTTGCAGTCCCAAGCGCTATCGTTAACCTCCTCGACCAAAAAAGCTCATCCCTTGCTCCGATTCTTCTGCTGCTTGTATGGCGATGGCTATGGAGATGGTGATAGAGGCTTTTATTGGGTATAAACTCGAATAACAGCAGTTGTGTTGATGATGACCAATAGTAACCTTCAAAAGCTACTAAATTTGGGTGCCTTAGGCTTCCAAGCCTACCCATTTCCTGCTCAAACTCCTCTTGGTTCCTGATTCTTCCTAGGGTTTCTAGCTTTTTCACTGCAATAGAAACCCCTTCTCTAAAGGACGCTTTGTACACCGTTCCGATTGAGCCGCCGCCGATGAGGCAGTCCTTATCAAGAAGGGCCTTGGTTCCGGCTTCCCAATCTTCGTATTTCGAGGGCAAGCTCTTGCTAAAAAGCACCAGCTTTCCGACGATGGAGCCTGGGCCGTTTGAACTGCTCTCAGAGACCAAGATCTCTGCCTCGTCTTCCGTCTTCTTCCTATATGCCCAAATGTTGACAATGCAAATAATGCAGACCCCAGCGACAATCAAAGCTAAGGCAATAATCGAAACTATAGCAGTCACAGTAAGCATTCTGCTTCTCTTAGACCCATTACTCGAACCCCCCGGGCAAATGTTGTTTAAAGGAGAACCGCATAAGAACGGATTGTGAGAGAATGCAGAGGGGCCGAAGCTTTGGATCATAGGCGAAGATGGAATAGCTCCTGTGAGGTTGTTGAAGGAGAGGTTTAAATATGTCAACGAGATCAGGTTTTCGATCGATTTAGGGATTTCTCCGGTGAGAGAATTCTCAGAGAGGTCAAGATATTCAATGTGTGTTAGGTTGCCAAGGGAACTATTAATGGTTCCATTGAGTTGGTTTCTATGAAGGTCCAGGAGTTTGAGAGAAGTCATGCTGTAGATGCTCTCCGGAATTTCGCCATCCAATGCATTGGCAGATAAATCCCTGCACAAGCCAAAATTCTGTAAATTTTCAATTAGAATTTCTTGATAATATTTCCAATCTTCTAGGAATTTCAGTTTTTCGACACTCACAGTTCGAGAAGAAACCGGCATTGGCTCAACGAGGACGGAATCTCGCCTGAGAGCTGAAGATTGCTGAGGTCGAGAATCTGCATCGTGTCAATCTCTCCAATCTCCGCCGGAATCCTACCATTAATCTCATTATTCCCCAATTTCAACACCGAAAGCGACTTCAAGCTCGATATCTCAGGCGGAATCTCTCCACCCAACTGATTAAACCCTAAATCCAAAAACCTCAAACCTCCGCAGCTCGCAATGCCGGAATCGATCTTGCCACTCAAGCCATTCCTAGAAACATCAATGTACTCTACCTTTTGGCCACAGGTACCGAAATCTTCGATCTTTCCGTCGAAATCGTTTGAAGACGCATTGAAGTAGCTGAGATTGCTCGACCTAAGCAGACCAAATGGAATCGCCCCAGAAAACAAGTTCCCACTAAGATCAAGAAACTCCAAGCTGCGGCATGCGCCGATCTTATCGATCACGGTTCCAGACAGCACATTGCTCCTCAAAGACACGAAGCTGATAGCCGTCGGATCGCAGATCTGCGGTGGGAGCTCGCCGCTGAGGTTGTTGTAGGAGAAATCGAACCCGGCGAGGTTCAAACAGTTGGAGATCGAGGCCGGGATGGGGCCGGAGAGGTCGTTCCGAGAGAAGGAGACGAACCTCGTCTTGAAGCAGTTCCGGAACAGGGTCGCCGGGATCACGCCGGAGAAGCGGTTGCCGCCGAGATCGAGGAGCCTGAGGCTGGGGAAATCGCCGAGGAAGTCGGGGACGGGGCCGGAGAGGTGGTTGCGGCTGAGGTTGAGCTTGAAGAGGGTGCCGATGGCGGCGAACTCGGCGGGGATCTCGCCGGAGAAGGCGTTGTCGAAGAGGGAGAGGATCTGGAGGGCGGGGAGGCGGGAGAGGGAGGGGGTTAGGGTTCCGGCGAGGCTGGCGCCGTGGATGAGGATCTTGTAGACGGCGCCGGCGGGGTTGCAGGAGACGCCGGCGAAGTCGAGGCAGGGGAATAGGGATGGAGACCAGGTGGCGAGGGCGCCGGTGGGGTCGGAAGTGACGTTGGCCTTGAACTGGAGGAGGATGGACTTCTCGACGGCGGCGCTGTCGTCCTCCGCCTCCGCCGCCGCCGCCGCAGAGAAGCAGAGGAGGAGGAGGAGGAGGAAAAAGGTGAGACTTTCCATTACATCTCACATTTGCATTGCTTCTGCTGCTCCTCTTTGTTTAATTAGAGTGGCCACAGTTGAGAGAGAGAGAGCATTGAATGCCAAGCGAGGGCAGCTTATTGAATGAATAGAGTAATTTTTGCAACCACCATTTTTCCATTTTTAGAGAGAGAAAGAGAAAGAGCGAGGGGGGAGAGAGAGAGTTGGGAAGAGAGGAGAGGGGGCAGTGGGGATCACGTGGCTGAGC
This sequence comes from Agapanthus africanus, assembly GCA_030015575.1. NCBI lineage: Eukaryota > Viridiplantae > Streptophyta > Magnoliopsida > Asparagales > Amaryllidaceae > Agapanthus > Agapanthus africanus. The sequence continues at coordinate 369,199,247 of CM057349.1, read as the reverse complement.
TGGTGGGGGGGCGGTCATCAAAAAGGTTATGAAAGAGATGAAGAAGGGAAATCATGGGGATTTACAATTGTTTTAATGGGAGTGATGATATCTATCGATTACTGTGAAAATATTTGAGTTTTATGTGTGTGTGAGAGAGAGAGAGAGGCGCAGTAGGCGAGGTGGGAGGGGATTCGTGGGCCTTTCCCCAACAAATTGCAAGGTCCAGTTTGGTCAACAAAAGTTTTCTTGCAATTTTTATTTATTTATTATTGCCACATGGATCTTAGTGGGTTCAGGATTCGACACTTTATTCTTGAGTTTGAGTTTGAGTTTGAGTTTGGAGTCATCAATTCTTTGTTTGGTTGTATGTTTGTGATGGAGCTCCTTTTCGGGCTTCCGTCAGTTGTTTTCCGTTGATCTCTCGATGGATTTAGTTGATTATCCTCTGTTGGCGTGTGGGTCTCAATGGGTTTTTGGAGGAGGAGGTGAAGTGAGAGAGCTGGTGCCGAGTACCTGCAAAGAAGTCCCGGGATGGTTTGGTACCACCAAGGACCTTCCGACGCTCAAGTTAGTGATGAGATCCGAGCAGAGTAACGGCTTAAAAAGGTGAAAATTGCTTACTTGACCCCTCTGTGATGGGGGTTTATATAACGGTGGTGGCACGCAGCAGCAGACGTGAGAATCTCGCCGGCAGTTGCGCTCCCGACGTCACGTCTGCGTGGAGAGCGGATCGCCCATTAATGGGGATCGTGATGGCGTGGAACGTGGGATGTTGCTGGCGTAGAATCCGCGCACGGCGAGATTCGCGGAGCGGCGGTTACGCCTGTGAGCGGTGGAGCTGGTCGGAGGGCCAAGGAAGACGGCCTCGGCGGGAGCTCGGGGACGAGCGAGGGGGCCGAGGAGTTTCGGTCCTGTGGCAGCTCGGGACGAACTGAGGGACCGAGGAGGCTAACTTGCCGGAAGCCCCGAGGAGGGCCAGCTTGTGCTTGCAGGTCGGGTGTAGGGTGGCCTGGTCGGCCCCGTGGGCCCTTTCTTTTGAGTCTTGGGACACATCATCTGCCACGTGTCATGATCTTGGGGATCACCAATATCGAGCACTATCAGTTTGGTTGTGGTATTTTGGTTATTATGGATTTGCTTGTTTTATGTGAGGGGCCGACAATTTTTTTGGATTTTTGAATCCTAAAATAACTATGGATTCGGCAGTGTTGATGTTGGTCTCATGTACTTTATGTTATTAAAAATTCCTGCTCTCTCTATATCTCTTTATAATCCTCAAATCCAAATCCCATTTATTTTTTCAAACCAAACAAGAATTATAAGGATCTACAAATCCAACTCTATGAATTCAAATACCAACCAAACACAAAATTAGTTAATCCATATTTTTTCAATTGTACTGTTTGGGAATTCAAATTTCAAACTCCTGCAACCAAACAGTCCCTTATTTGAGTCAACTGTTTAGTCACTGTTATAACGAGGATAAAATAGAGGATGGGTCTATTAGTGGAGTATATTGGAGACGAGGTCGGACCTATCCTCGGCACTGGACCTTGCGTCCGCATCGATGGGGTTGCGGTCGACCACAAACCGTTTAGAAGCTTAGATGATATCGTCCATTTTAAAACTGAAACTAAACATCAAAATTGCAAGTATACTTGCATGGACTTTTAGTTCTTTCCGACTTAATGCCTGTTTTTGTTTGATGTTTATAAAGTTCATGATATTTATTTGCTATTAAAAATTTATATGGATTAGTTCATAGGATTTTCTTTTCCTCACAACAGAATTTCCTTCAGAGACTTGCCTATTAATTGAACTCGACCAAATCAATTGATTTTTGTTCCGAAGTGCTGCTGTTTCTTTTTCCTTTTTCTTTAGATGCGATCACTTCATGAATCCAACCTGCAACCTATCATGGTGGAATGAAAAAATTTCAACTTGCATGTCTTAAAACAGCTACTCACATATTTCAGTTCCGGTGCCACAAAAAAAAACATATTTCAGTTGATTATTGTTGGTTATGATGATACCCTACTTAGCTAGCACGCTACACCTATGCTGTCTGGGTTTCATACTTCCCATCTTCTCGCAAGATGACGTGGCAGCCTTGTCCTGATTTGTTTAAACAAAATAATCAGATCATTGATTAAACAAGCAAAAATCTTTAACAAAAGAAGATGCTTGGGGATGGGAGTTTATATGCTACTTAATGCTCAAGGTGTGACCTTATTGATGATGACAGACTCCACCCACAAGCAGTTAATCATGCATTAAATTAACTATTTAAAACCTAATTGATGTCTTTGTTAAAATAAAAAATAAAAATAAAAAATAAAAAATAAAAATAAAAAATAAAAATAAAAAATAAAAATAAAAGGAAAGGAGCAAACTAAAGCCTAAAGCGAGAAAAGGACGTGGTTTTATGGGTGGAATGATTTTACAAGTCCAACTAAGGGTTTTTTAGCTGTAGTCCTCCAAAACATAACAAATTCGTTTCTAACCCTCCAAAACATGGTATTTACTTTTATCCCCAAAACTAATAAGATATATCGTTTTACTCTCTTTATGATTTCTGTCAGGAAAAAACCCGGTTAACTTTAATTTTAATTTTTCTCCGTAGATTTTAGATTTACCATTTACCCGAAGACAACAAGTAAGACAGCAGAAGTTTTCAATTTCTTCATAAATAAAAAATGATGTTAAAGATGCTGGCTGATTTTGAGAAAGTCGCAACAGAAACCTAAATCTTAATTTCAATTAGGGGAAGAAATTGTGTATTTCCAAGTAAGAAGAGAGGTTAGGATATTTAAAAGAAAAACCTGATGTTATGCCATTAAAAATTGATGGAAGTCGTAGTGGGGTAAAATGATGTATCTTATTAGTTTTTGTGTGGGAGGAGGGTTAAAAAGTAAATACCAAGTTTTTTGGGGATAGAAAGGAATTTGCTATGTTTTAGAGGGCTTACAAAGTAAAACACCCTTCAACTAATGATCAGCTTGGTCCATTCTCTCTTTTTCTTGTGCAAATTAACAAGTCATCCAGAGTTGAAAACTAACATTTGATTCGTTTTATATAAAATAGTCGAATTATAAATAAAAACGGAGTAGAGCATAACCATGTTTAAATTAGTTTTAATGGAGCCACCAACCATTGATTTCAATTTGATTTTTGATGATTCTAATATAATAATTAAATAAAAATATTATTGATTTATTCTAATACCAATTTCAATTTGTTTTGGACGATTCCATATAAAAAGTCCTAAGATTCTCACATTACAAAAAATGCAATAAGAATATTTTTTCTCAGCATCCATGGCATTGTCTATGCATGAGAATCTGTACTCTTTTTGAAAAAAGGTTCTATTAATTACAATAAAAATCTAAATTATTGCTTATTAATTAATTGTTTTAATTAATTAGGAAGGCAGAGAACAGGTGGCTTTACTTGTGACTGGATAGCAGCCAGACATTTAAATGAAACCATACAAGGGCAATAAGTGTGTCGGTGATGGGTTGTTGAGGACTGATAACTATTTTAGTAACATTAGACTTTATATTTTTCAGATTTGCATGCTCAGTAATAACTTCATACAAATAATGATTGAACCCAATGACAATAGCTGAGCTGCCGGTACATCACTTCACCTTCTGAAGTGAGCACAATTTAAAGCTTTCATGAATACCTTTGATGTTTGTGTGTACTGTGTAGTGTAGGTGAATTTGTTGTGGGAAGAAGTTAGGCTCACGGGGCCAGTCACAAAGAAAGGGAAAAAAAAAACAGTGAATGGATATGCAAATGGATGAAAAATATGTGCTCTCTTAACAATTTAACAATTTGAGGGTAAATTTAAAGAAATCACATGCGTACAGCAGCGGAAACGATACATATGATCTTCAAGAATTCATCAATATGAATGATAAAAGCCATATCTTTGCAGATCTAAATATCTATCAGCAAAATAATAATATTTTGAAGCTACCATAGATGCAGAAGCCTCTAAACAAGTCCATCACCTTGCGTAGGAGGCAAACCAAAACTAGACCGATAGTGTAACATTTCAGAAATATAAATATTATTTTTGGGAATTTAATATTAAAATAATATATTTCACGAAAACTATTCGATTTGCGAATAGGGGTTTTTCGTAAAATGGTATAAGTATATACCAATATTTGGAAAATAATCGGAGATTAAAATGACTAATTTTTTATAATGATATTTATCAGATTTTTGGTCAAATCCGTATTTTTACATCTTTTTTCCATCACTAGTGCACCATGTCATGTGCATGTTGGGATTGTGTTTGTGACTTGTGTATTTGTGAGTGGTGTGAATGAGAAAAAAAAAGGAAAAAGAAAAGGAAAGAAAAGCAAAAGAGTTTGAGTGTGAAAAGAATATATTAGATGCTTAAAGTGAGAGAGTGAGCATAAGAGAGAGGGGGTTAGACTTGGCTGCCCCATTCTTCTTTCCCTATTGTTTTCTTCAACTAAATTGCTTCATGCTTCTTTACCTCACTACCTCCATGCATCATCTTAATTTCCTTCTCAAAACCTCATGCCCCCTTCACAATAAACATGCACAAACTCATTCTAAACCCTTTGAATCATCCAAGTTTGGATTTTGAAGACTTTGGGAAACTCAAGAATTTTCCTAAGTTGCCAAATGAGATAATCTCTTCACATTAGATTAATGTTTATATTAAATATCCTAATTTAGTTTAGAATTTGATATAGTTAGGATATGTGATCTTAGAAAATTCCAAGTTATTGTTAAGTGGTAAATAGAGCTTTAGTGGGTGTTTTCAAGACCTTAGAAATTGCTTTGCTGGAACAGAACAGAGTTTAGAACCCGAAACACGAAGTTAGAATTTTCCCGTGTCGGTTTTTGTGAAACCTAAAGGCCCACAGGGTATCTGGAGCTATCTGGGGTATTTCTAAGAAAATCAAACAAGTCCATTGACCTAAATAGACCACCATCGAAGTACAAACCAAATTGCTCCAACTTGGACCGGCGGCGCCGGATTTTAGGATGTTCTCGCCGGACCCCCTATCTCCTATGGTGATGTGGTTTTGTCTGTAGCTCACTTACCATATAACCTATCCTATGTGCTTGGTTGTTTAATCCCAATTGACCTGAGCCAAAATCTGGGAGCTACTTGAGAATGTTTTGGCTATGTTTTAAAGATATTTGAATTCGTGATTTTGGTATTTGGATTTGAATTGGTCGTTGGATATTTGTACGTCAACGACGAGAACTGTTTGGTTGTTTTTGCATGCGTAGGCTATAGGTTCTAACTTATAAGCAATTCGTGTGCCGTATCGGTTTTCGGACTTGATTTTAATAGTATTGCGATTGTGTATTGATTGTAGGTACTTTCGCGTGGACTTCCGAGACGACGAAGCACATCGACTTCGGTTAAGCAAGGAGTTTAGCAGGTGAGTAGATTTATATCTACGGGGGGAAGTCGGGTGGATGGCGTATAGCACCCCCGCAACCATTGATATGGAAGATCGTTTTATAAGTTATAATTTTGATAAAGAATATACTACGAACTTAAGATAACATGATTATAGCATTTGGTAAAATATGATATGATAAAAGTTGGCACTAATGAATACATATTGGCTTGAGAGTATGATATAGGTATATAAGATAACATGATGTGGGATATTGAGATGATAGATATAGATGACTCGGATTGATATATGAAAATATGAAATGAGAAGTGAATCATGATAAATATGAATTGAAAGAAGACAAGTATGGGTTGATAATGGTATGATATGAGATCGAGATCGATAAACATGACACGAGATTGAGATAGACGTGTTGTGAAATTAATAAGATATGACGTTTATACAAATGTGATTTGAGATATATGCGTATTTATATATATTTATGAGTATAATGAGTAAGATGCCGTACGAGACTTTAGATCCGTACCCTCATTATTGTATAGGTCGATAGATTCCCTATTCTGTTTGATGACCCCGTACGATAGATTACCGTATGCGATGAGATGTACCGGATGATTGATCCACACTAGTAATTTGAGGATGATGATCGAGAATTATTGTCATATTGGATGTTATGAGGCAGGATCGCCGATATAAAGATTGCCACATGAACTATACCTATTTTCAAAATGGCGATGTGTATCGTTTAAGAAGTGACCGTATGATTCTTGTGTAGGTACATATACCCATTTATTGTTCATGTTGTGTAGGATATTACCCCTCGTGATATACATAGCACGTGCCGGTATTTAATGTTATATGATATCATTGCTAGTACACCTGCACAATTACCGTTAATACGCATGTTACACTTATACAGATTTGCCGGCTCACACACATTCATCATCGGTAATTACCATGCTACTTACACAGTAGAACTGCCATATCATGATATTACTCTTAACCGTAAAAGTACATTCATTGTTCAGTATTATCACTTGACATGCTTGCATGATATACTCGATATGCTCATATTACTACTCTATGTTGCATATATCGTACTTTATGGTTATATGCATTGAGATACTGTTTTTATGAGATCTTTGGATTTGAGAACCGAAGTTTAATTTCAAAGGAAATTGTGTATTGTTTTAAAAATGCAGTTTCTCTTGATATGATATTTCAAAGTGTCCACCATGAGTTTTCTCGGTTCTATGCAGTGAGTATACCCGATTCGAGGAGCGATAGGCACCGTCTGCGGATACATGGTGAACCCGATGAGGTACCCCGAGGCAAGAAAACTCGTATTGTTAGGCGGTGAGCCTGGCAGGGAGCACTACCTACCAGTGATTGTATAGAACTCGGCGAATATCCGGAAGATACCGTTTTGGAGTTATAATATGAGATGGATATGATGACCGATCTGAGAATGCGGCGCCTGAGATGAGATAGATATGAGGGCCGATCTGAGTATGCGGCACCTGAGATATAAGGATTTATGTGTCGATGATGGACACGGGTTTTCATGATGTTTCGAGTGTCGGTGTTGGACACTCAGGTTCCATGATATTATTTGTGTCGTTGATGGACACACGTGGTTGATATCCTCATATATATATACAGACATATGTTTTCATGATGTTTCGAGTGTCGGTGTGGGACACTCAGGTTCCATGATATTGTTTGTGTCGTTGATGGACACGTGGATGATATCCACATGCATATAGGCATATGATGTCGGATGTTTATTTATATATGCCATTGCATTGATCAATTGTTGACATACATGCATATGTGGTGACCCTAGATATCATAGTATTACCTTCAGGATATAGTAACCTAGGAAATCGTTGTTTTATTCGATTTCTACTTGCTGATGTTTTCTGCTCACGATTTGACAACTCACCCCTGTTGTGCCACAGTTCTTGCAGGTTTGACCACTTGGGATCAGTTGCGGTATTGCTGGCACACAGCTTCATCCAGAGTGTTTGCTTTGGTAGGTGGGACATATGTTGGATCGTGCTCACTCTCGTACTGTTATATTCCGTTGTATCTAGATAAACTCCATCACTTCACATCACATCAGATCAAATCAGAGACTAAAATTGTATATTGGTAGAACTAATCAGACTTGGGTATTGTGCGAGACTTAAAGCGATGGGTTTATGACCGCTTTCTTGAGTTTTGATGTCTTGCTTCTTTATTTGTTCTTTCTGGATTGATTCTTCGCCGTTGGGCGTTGTATATATATTATTGCGTGCTTGTGATTCCGTCAATTGGCAAAAAGCTAGCTCCCGCTTGGGGATGCCTATATATTGTTGTGTATATGGTTTTGGACCAAAATATATAAGGGAAGTGCTACCCGAAATTTTTAAATACGAAATATGTTTTCAACTCTAGTATAATCTATTTGCATTTTCATGTTTCATTAGCTATGCATTTAAAGAAAAATATGATTCTTTATACCTCTATTTCAAAACTGCACTCCCACTATTTTCCGCGAAAAGGTTTAGATTTTATGGGCTTCGGCTTACTTGATTTACGTCACGCCTTTAGACGTACGTAATTTAAGTGCCGGTCATGTGCTAAATTACAGATCGTGACGGATAGGAAGCCTTTTATTTTAAGAGGAGAAGTTTTAAATAATTCTTTATTGTTTCTTTCTTTCTTTCTTATCTTTTATGGTCTACTATATCCATCATTTTATATGGTTTTGGTACAATCTTTTTCCTAATTTTCCAATGTGGGACTAAACTCCCTGACATAAAATATTGTGTTATATTATTTTTTCTCTTCATTGTTTTTGTTTGCTCTTCTACCTTAAGGTTTTATGGTGGGACCAATTGGGTCTTACATCGAGAACCAACTATCAATCTCAATTAATTCGCAATTAATAAATTAATAATTTTAATTTAACAATCAAACTCCTATTATACCAATTGTTCATAAAAGTTCTTTCTAATTGAGAGAATAATTAACATTAATTTACATGCAACCCCTTCTAATATCAAGTTACTATTCTTTAGGTATTTTAATTGAGCAGGATAAAATCACCTAATCGCTCAAATCCAAATCTTCAATAACCCGCACACAATAAATTTATTTCGAAAATAAATATAATAATATAATATTGAAATAATAATTTCCAAAATACCTGTATAAGATTTGACGTTTTCACGGGATTAAATAGTAAATTAATTCTTATCAATATGAGAATATCGAATCTTATCTAAACATCTCCATAGTTTTCCTACATGTATTCAAGAATCCCAATATTTCAAGTTTGTTGTTTTTATCCATTCGACAAGACTAGCCATCATCTCAAACCTTACTTGTTAGCAAATCGAAAACTATAATATCAAGTCAAAGGGACAATATAACAGCTTGAATTCTCCATCTCTATCGGTGATATCCTTGAGAATTTAAACGAGATCCTGCACTATATATATATCAATATATACGCTCATGACATAGATATGGAGAATTTCCATTCTCAGTGATTGAAACACACCATTATATTTTATATGTCAGTGTCATGTATGATAATCTGTCAGAACTCAAGCAATCCTATGCTAGTTGCAGCTTAAGTACTCAATTTAATAAATTACTAAATCAGATCAAATCTCAATGTAAGTGACACATCCCAGTATATAATCTAAAAATATAATTTCCGAGGATATTATGACAATTATAAATAAATAAGAATACACACATAATAAATTATTAAGTGCAACTATAAAATTTTATTAATAGTTAGCTAATATTACATGAATTGCAAATGTAAAATTAGCAAACATGATCAAGTTATAAAGCTGTGCCGAATTTCATTTTAAATTTTTTTTTCCAAAGGCAGTGTGCCAGTTTTTCAAAGTGTAATTGCATCAAGTAGCATATTAAATCTTGGAAATGTTCTGCTTTGGATAACCTTTTTGATGAATCTGAAATGATCAAATGTTATTGCTAAAGAAGAAGACATGAAAACGCAAAACAATCGAATACTTGAATTTATAAACAATGCATGTGTTAAAATGTCGAGCTCCTGACATTGTTTGCAAACAAAACCGGAGCCTCATATACATCTGTAACATTTCCACCCAGCTCCTTGTAAAGCCAATGCTCATGATTTTTTACATTTCAATAATGCAGAGATTGAGGGTTAACTTAGCTTCGTCGGGTCACCATGGTTGCGCATCTGCAAAGGCTCGGATCAGTCTCCGGCTGTAATGATCCAATTTCAAGATGGCAATCGAGCCGGGCTGGCCGGCCCTTAGCCCATCAGGCTTGGCCGAACATCGGGCCGGGCCTCAGACTGGCCCGACTGATACAAACCCGAGACCAGCCCAAATCTGGGCCCAGCTTGGGTCAGGCCGGGCCTATCGGGCTGGCCAAACCGGACCGACTGGAATTTTAGCAGATATTTTTAAAAATTGAAAATTATTGCATTGAATTAATAAATAAAATAATATTAGCAATTATAATGTAAGTTGAGAGGGTTGAGTTTGTCAAAAGCATCAATTTTCAGGTACCGGTTCCAATGGGCCTTGGCTATTTTTCCGAATCCCATTCTTGCCAAATTATTTCCCCCTTTATTCTCGGGCCCTAAATAAAAAAAATTCAGTCGGGATCGGGCTGGGTTGACGGACCGAAATATCTAAGCACGATCCGGCCCAACCCGGGCTGGCCCATGGCCCGCCAAGTGGCGGTCAGGCCGGGCCTCGGGCTGCCTGATCCATTTGCCACCTTGAGTCAAGGTGGCAAAAGGGTTGGGCCAAGCCCAATTGACCGGGCCTCGGCCCGGCTCGGATGCCCCAAATCCCAACCCGGCCTAGCCCTTGGCCCGGTTTGGGTCGGGTCGGCCGAACCGCGTCGGCCCAAACACAATTAAAATATTATTTTTTAAAAATTAAGGTTTTTTGAGGGGGTTTTTTGGAATTTTTTTAAGCTCGAATTTCGCGTAGTTCCCGAATGAGCTAGATATTTTATTGATTAATTTTTTTTTGAAGAAATATAAGTTGGCAAAACTTACCCCCCATATAATTACCAAAAAATAAAAATAAAAAGTACAATTCATAAATAAAAAATATAGTCAGTGAATTTATTGAAAGTCTTTACTCTTAAGTACTGTCGGGGCCTTCTATACATTTTTAATGTGTTGTTCTCTAGTTTCTGCATCGAACCAATATTTTGGCATACTGCGACCTTCACTGCTTCATCCGACAATATCGCTCTCTAGTTGCTCAAAACTTTGTTATTTGCACTAAAAGCAGACTCCGAAACTACTGTCGACACCGGAGTTGTTAGCAAATCACGAGCTATGGCAGAAAGCACATGATACATTTGTTCATGTGTTTTTCACTAATCTAAAATATCAAAATTATCTATCTGTTCAACTGTAACGCCCCGCGCCACAGTATAGATGATATTATCCGCTCTGGCCGAAACCGCACGGTTTTTTGAGAAGAAATATAAGTTGGCAAAACTTACCCCTCATATAATTACCAAAAAAAAATACAATTCATAAATAAAAAATATAATTAGTGAATTTCTCGAAAGTCTTTACTCTTAAGTAGTGTCGGAGTCTTCTATATATTTTTAATGTGTTGTTCTCTAACTTTTGCATCGAACCAATATTTTGGCATACTGCGAGCTTCACTGCTACATCCGACAATATCACTCTCTAGTTGCTCAAAACTTTGTTATTTGCACTAAAAGCAGACTCCGAAACTACTGTGCACATCGGAGTTGTTAGCAAATCACGACCCATGGCAGAAAGCATATGATACATTTGTTCATGTGTTTTTCACTAATCTAAAACATCAAAATTATCTGTTTGTTCAACTGTAACGCCCCGCGCCACAGTACAAATGATATTATCCGCTCTGGCCGAAACCGCACGGTTTTGCCCTTTAAAACTTACCCCTCATATAATTACCAAAAAATTAAAAAAAAATACAATTCATAAATAAAAAATATAATCAGTGAATTTCTTGAAAGCCTTTACTCTTAAGTAGTGTCGGGGTCTTCTATATTTTTTTAATGTATTGTTCTCTAGTTTCTGCATCGAACCAATATTTTGGCATACTGCGACCTTCACTGCTTCATCCGATAATATCGCTCTCTAGTTGCTCAAAACTTTGTTCTTTGCACTAAAAGCAGACTCCGAAACTATTGTGGGCACCGGAGTTGTTAGCAAATCACGAGCTATGGCAGAAAGCACATGATACATTTGTTCATGTGTTTTTCACTAATCTAAAATATCAAAATTATCTATCTGTTCAACTGTAACGCCCTGCACCACAGTACAGATGATATTATCCGTTCTGGCCGAAATCACACGGTTTTTTGAGAAGGAATATAAGTCGGCAAAAACCTACCCCTCATATAATTACCAAAAAAAAAAAAAAATACAATTCATAAATAAAAAATATAATTAGTAAATTTCTTGAAAGTTTTTACTCTTAAGTAGTGTCGGAGTCTTCTATATATTTTTAATGTGTTGTTCTCTAGCTTCTGCATCGAACCAATATTTTGGCATACTGCGACCTTCACTGCTTCATCCGATAATATCACTCTCTAGTTGCTCAAAACTTTGTTATTTGCACTAAAAGCAGACTCCGAAACTACTGTGGACACCGGAGTTGTTAGCAAATCACGACCCATGGCAGAAAGCACATGATGCATTTGTTCATGTGTTTTTCACTAATCTAAAAACATCAAAATTATCTATTTGTTCAACTGTAACGCCCCGCGCCACAGTACAGATGATATTATCCGCTCTGGTCGAAACCGCACGGTTTTGCCCTTTAAATAAAGCGACCCATGGCAGAAAGCACATGATGCATTTGTTCATGTGTTTTTCACTAATCTAAAAACATCAAAATTATCTATTTGTTCAACTGTAACGCCCCGCGCCACAGTACAAATGATATTATCCGCTCTGGCCGAAATCGCACGGTTTTGCCCTTTAAAACTTACCTCTCATATAATTACCAAAAAATTTAAAAAAAATACAATTCATAAATAAAAAATATAATCAGTGAATTTCTTGAAAGTCTTTACTCTTAAGTAGTGTCGGGGTCTTCTATATTTTTTTAATGTGTTGTTCTCTAGTTTCTGCATCGAACCAATATTTTGGCATACTGCGACCTTCACTGCTTCATCCGACAATATCGCTCTCTAGTTGCTCAAAACTTTGTTCTTTGCATTAAAAGCAGACTCCGAAACTATTGTGGGCACCGGAGTTGTTAGCAAATCACGAGCCATGGCAGAAAGCACATGATACATTTGTTCATGTGTTTTTCACTAATCTAAAATATCAAAATTATCTATCTGTTCAACTGTAACGCCCTGCGCCACAGTACAGATGATATTATCCGCTCTGGCCGAAATCGCACAGTTTTTTGAGAAGGAATATAAGTCGGCAAAAACTTACCCCTCATATAATTACCAAAAAATAAAAATAAAAAATACAATTCATAAATAAAAAATATAATTAGTGAATTTCTTGAAAGTCTTTACTCTTAAATAGTGTCGGAGTCTTCTATATATTTTTAATGTGTTGTTCTTTAGCTTCTGCATCGAACCAATATTTTGGCATACTGCGACCTTCACTGCTTCATCCGATAATATCACTCTCTAGTTGCTCAAAACTTTGTTATTTGTACTAAAAGCAGACTCTGAAACTACTGTGGACACCGGAGTTGTTAGCTAATCACGACCCATGACAGAAAGCACATGATGCATTTGTTCATGTGTTTTTCACTAATCTAAAAACATCAAAATTATCTATTTGTTCAACTGTAACGCCCCGCGCCACAGTACAGATGATATTATCCGCTCTGGCCGAAACCGCACGGTTTTGCCCTTTAAAGAGAGCGACCCATGGCAGAAAGCACATGATGCATTTGTTCATGTGTTTTTCACTAATCTAAAAACATCAAAATTGTCTATTTGTTCAACTGTAACGCCTCGCGCCACAGTACAGATGATATTATCCGCTCTGGCTGAAACCGCACGGTTTTGCCCTTTTAAATAAAGCGAACCAGACTCAAACCAGGGGGCCACACTTCCCAGAAGGTACCCATCCCCAAGACTTCCTTGGCCCGAGCACGCTTAACTACGGAGTTCTCAAGCTTCTGTAGTGCCGATTCACTTAAAAGGCGCTTCTGTAATTGAGGATGATATTATTGCATTTATAATGTAGTTCGGTCCTCTTTCAAAATATGTTTCGAAAATTCCCCATTGTTCTACAGTGGATCCCACGGACTCAAGAGGTGACCCCGCCCACTTGGCATGACAATTGACGTGGCACTTTGTTCCGTGAATAAGTACCGGATCCCGACATTTTCTCCACTTTTGAACAATGATTCGTCCTCGAACCACAGACCTACTACTGAGGGACCTGCATGGGCCACCACCAAAACCTGCCACGTCACCGTTTTCATCTATTGGGAAGCGTTGTGTGACATGTTGACGTAGCAGGTTTTGTTGGTGGCCCATGCAGGTCTCTCAGTAGTAGCTCTGTGGTTCGAGAACGAACCATCGTTTAAAGGTGGGGAGAATGTTGGATCCGGCCCGGACAATCAACCGGGCCGGCCCGGCCTATTTTCCACCTTCACAAGCGGTCAACAATATAGCAAAAAAAAAAAAACGGTTTTTCACAATCCTAGCCAAACCCCAAATGATACAGGAATTTCAAGGGTGTAATTTAAGATCTTAAGATACTAGTAGGCATAGGAGAGGCAGCGAAAACCCTAGCCGCCTCTTACGAGGAGGAGGAATCTATTTCTCTCATCATTTACACCATTCAATTTAAGTTCCAATAGCAAGGTACTGGGGTTTGATTGAATCAAACTACAGAAATTTTAAAATGTAATTAATAGCAAAAGCTGATACCAATTTTGCATTTAGTGTGCCAAACTAATTAAATCCAGCCTCTGGGTTTTACTTTGAGGCCGCGAGTATTGTAGCACCCCTCTATGTAGCCTCATAAATATGAGGAACGTACCCTCCTTTGTTTCTCAATCTTTGTCGTGATAAAGAAAACGAAAAATCACAGTTTCTTTCTAACATGCATGCATGCTCTTTTCACCTGTGTGGTTACTATCTCTATTATGACACAGGCAGGCGACAGGAATATGACACGGCAAATTTCCTAATAGATAAAGGATGCAAGGACACTGTAAAACTGCCATTTAAATCTGGGTAGCTCAAACCACGTAGACCAGAAATAACAGATCGTCTTGTGATGCTTCAAAACTTGTTATTTATATTTAGGCCTCGTCATTATATATCAGAAAGAAATTAAAGCTTAGATCCACAGGCGGGGAAAAGCGTCAAAACCGACATAGCAAACGTTTATAATTAAAACTGAAAAGACCCACCCCATATATATACATTCTTGTTTTTGTTTTTATTTCAATATCCTTCACATTTTTTACACACCGGCTTTCACGTTTTGCCTTATTTTACTATATTACCCAATGCCTTACTATATTTGACTAGAAAAATACTACATTTGGCTCAAGCTCGGTACATTTGACTCAAGATTAGTATATTTGAATAAAACAATACCGACTTAACTCAAGCTCATAGCTAGTTGGGCATTTCCAATCGATCATTGATGCTGGATCCATGAAAAGGAAATTGCTCTGCCCTTGGCTCTTGACTTGATAAGGCTCATGAACGGGAATTTTCCGGATTACGACACGTAGCAGATGACGTGTCGTCCACGTAATCCCGCTAGGCTCCTGGAGGGCTGCGGAAGTAGAATCAGTATGGCGCCTTAGGGACTTTTCTCGGGGCCTCGTCTCCGAACTTACACCCCCTTTTCTCGTTTCCGAGCTATTGCAGGGCTGAACTTCCTCGACCTCCCGGCTTGTCTCCGAGCCGTCCCCCGAGAGGAGTTTCCTCGGTTTCCCTGACCAATCGAGAGCGCGGGGCCCGAGCGCCCCCGCTACGGCTCCGTGTATCTCTCCAAAGCGAGATATCCGCCGTCCCACGTTCCGCATCCCACGCTGGCACGTCCCTGCATTAATAAGCGTATCCCGTCATTAATGGACGGATCCCTCCATCGACGCGGGCATAACAGACGGCGAGAATATTGCGCCAGCTCTCTCCACGCGACCACTATATAAACCTCTCTTTCAGACGATGCAGGTAACGCAAACTCATTCTGATACGCCGCTATCCTGCTCTTATTCCACGGTACTAATTTGATCGTCGGAGGGTCCTACGGTGGTTTCCTACCCCGGGACTTCTCTTGCAGGTAGCTCAGCGTCAACAACATCTAACAACCCACTGAGATCCACACAACAATTCCTGTACCCAATCTCAACCGCTAGTTACCGCTCGAAGCCAGATCAACGGAGAACAACATCTTAGAGAGACTCCGACCCCATCAGTTGGCGCCGTCTGTGGAAAACTAAAAGTTCCTCCACCCATAAAGTTGATCTTCCGCCTTCAATCCGATGGCGATCGACAACCGCGACGATCCCAATACGAGCCACCCCACCCTTCATAACTGAGGCGGAAGCGGTTCTACTCTCCCTCCTAACGTCATCAACATCTTATCCGCTTAGATCGACAAACTCACAGCAATGGTGGATGCGCTCATCCGCGTTCAAGAGGCGGGCCCTGCCCACCAGACCGCAATTCGCCCTCTCCGGGATGACGATGTCTGTAGGATGGCGGATGGGTGCGTTCAAGCCCTCGATCTCACTCACGCTCACCTCAACGTCACCGAGAACCAGCATGCCAACTCCGGCAACCATGACCCTCATGCGGTGAATGATTCCATGACCTGCTGGGAGCCGGACAGCTCCACACCCCGATCTCAGGGAAGACTAAGCCATCGCTCTGATGCCCGCCGTGCGCCCTCACCCCCTGAGGAGGTGTCAGTCAGTTCACCTGCTTCCAGGAACGACTGGCGCTCCCATTCTTGTCGAAGCCGCGCAAACGACGAACGTTGGGACTACTTAAGAATGGTCTCGCCCGAGAATTTAAGAAATGCGATAGAGCGGAATCAAAGCCGCACCATCGCGCAGGCCCGGAGCGGGGATAGCTGCCGCTCCGACCGTGCTGAATCCTCGGGGTACCACCAATGGATCGAAGCCCTCGAAAAGAAAATTGAAGGCATACGACGATATGGCCATATGTCCGGCGAAGGAGCAAAATACTCCGCCGATTCTCTCATAAGGCCCTTTACAGAACAGCTACTGGCCAAGCGCATCTCATCCAGGAATAAGCCGCTTAAAGTGGCCCTCTTCGATGGGAAGTCCGACCCGAAGGATCACTTGGACGCGTTTACAGCGGGCATGAGCTTCCAGGACAACTTGGACGTAGCTCAATGCCGAGCTTTTCCCACCACCCTAATCCGAGCTGGCCGGGACTGGTTCCGAGGGCTTGTGTCACACTCTATCTCGACCTTTGACAAGATGGCTACCTAATTCCTCGGTCATTTCGTCGGTAACCGACGACAGAAGAAGACGGTCGACTATCTGCTCACCGTCAAGAGCGGAGACAAGGAATCCTTCAAAGGGTATGTCACACACTTCTACAATGCCCTCCTAGAGGTTCCCGAGCACCGCGACGAAACAGTTATCACCGCGCTGAGGTCGGGTCTTAGGCTTAAAAAGTGGCTCCGCTCTTTTGCATTGGCGCAACCTAAGACCATGGCCGAAGTGAAAGTATGGACCGAGCGAGAAATCCAACTCGAGTTAGAGGTGAACTCCAACCTGCCCAGAGGCGACCAAATAGACCAGGAGAAGAGGGACAGAGAAGAGAAAAAGAAAGTCGATCGTCTGAAACCCTATTCCCCGAGATTCCAGGAGTACACCTCTCTGAACATTTCCCAGACTGAACTGTTGGAGGAGGCTAAGGGCGAGAGGTTCTTTAAGCTCCCGCTAACCACCCAAAGGGCGGGCAAGCGTCTCCGCGGCCCGTACCGTGCCTATCACATGTCGCAGGGTCACCCGACTGAAAGCTGCAAACAGCTCTGCGACTATATCGAGGAACCGATCCGCTCCAGTCACCTGGTGAAATACCTACGGGACAAGTGGCAGATGGAACGGGAGCAAAAAGACCAAACCCCTCCCGGGGAGTTAACGATTGGGCAAATCATGGTCGTTTCGGTGGATCCAGTTCTGCAAAGTAGGCGGAACCACCACCTCCTGCCAGTCGAGGGCATAAACAATCTACCCCACAAGAAGTACAGGAAGGGTAACCCGATCATCTTCACCGATGAAGACCTTCACGGCATATCACTTTCTCACAATGTCCATCTTAAGATAACGGCCCGAGTTCACCATTACGGGGTCCAGAGAATATTGGTCGATTCAGGGAGCTTGGCGAATATTCTGTTCTATGACTGTTTCCAGCGTATGGGGTTAGGTTCACCCGACCTTCATCCGACCTCCTACGTCCTCTTTGGTTTCACCAACCCTCCTCCTCAATATTGGGGAAGCGGGCAAAACGCGAACCATACTGGTGAACTTTCTCGTTGCTAAGGTCCCGTCATCCTATAACATTATCCTGTGGCGCACTACCTTAAACGCCCTCCAGGCTCAGATCTCGACTTATCACCTAGCACTCAAATTCTTTTTGGATAATGGGGGGGATAGGCCGGGCCTATGGAGACAAGCAAACCGCCAGGATTTGCCTCGCCTCGGCGTTTCCCGCCGAAGAGAAGGGCGACGATTTTGAAGCACGCATGATCTCCAGAGGTCTTTAGATACACGCGACGACAAAAAGGAAGTTCGAGGTGCCCGGTGGAAGCGTTGATAGAAGTCCCCCTCACAGAAGGAGTCGACAGCCGGATAGTCCAGATCGGCTCTCTCCTGACAGGGGACACCCGGGAAGGCCTAATCCGGTTCCTCCAAGATAACTCGGATGTATTCGCTTGGACGCCAGCGGACATGCCTGGGATCAGCCCTGAAGTGATCTCCCACAAGCTCGGGTCGACCCGAAGGCCCGGCCTATCCGACAAAAGAAGAGAAGTTTTGCGCCGGTTAAACAAAAGACGATAGAAGACGAGGTAGACCGATTGCTCGCCTCCAACTTCATCAGAAACCTGGACTGCTCAGATTGGCAGGCAAACGTGGTCATGGTCAAGAAGGCAAACGGGAAATGGCGCATGTGCGTCGACTTCACGGAGTTGAACAAGGCTTGCCCCAAAGACAACTATCCACTTCCTCGGATAGACCGGCTAGCGGACAGCTCGGCCGGCCATGAATTACAGATCTTTATGGACGCTTTCTCCGGTTACAATCAGATCCGGATGAACCCAGCCGATGAAGAACTTACTGCCTTCACCACTGACCGAGGAGTCTACTGCTACAAAGTGATTCCCTTCGGACTCAAGAACGCCAGGGCCACATATTAGCGGCTGGCCAACTGTCACGACCCGAAATTGGCACATGACGGCCCTTAAACTACGCAACGTCTACAGGCGTAACGCAATTTAAGTAACCCGAAAACACAGCAATCTAAACCATCAAAAGTAGTAAGAAAGTGATAATAGTATTTTCAAAACCTTTGAAATCTCAACCCAAATTCTTTAAAGTCCAACTTTTCTTCTTTTAAAATTTTGGCAGCACCTCCTTTGTAAAAACCAACCCCCCAAAATTGGTGCAGCATAAATATAAGTAAATCATTCCCAACGGGAGAAAATCCACGCCCAACGGCGGAAAACAACCACCACAACAGATATACGACACCATAGAGAAGAAATAAAAGACGATATAAGTAAAACAGCATAAAAGACATCCAAGTCACCAAAATATACAATATCGTCCTCACATCAAGTCTCTAAGTCAATACATGAGAATGGTAGATGGAGAGTATAAGGTACAAGATAACAATAACAACAATAGATAGCCGCAAAAACCCACCTATAGCAAAACCATGCACAGTCAGCCGAAGCGGTATCTGCAGCAAAAGATGATACGAAAGATGGAAAGCCTGCCGCGACTGCCCTGGGGAAACACCTGCAAACACTGTGGTACAACGGGGGTGAGTTTCCAACTCATGAACAGTAAATAACATATGCAGGTAATCGCAAGTATGCACGTACAACGCGAATCTAAAATATGCAAGCTGATAGCAATAAATGGTCATATGAATGCAATAGTCATGAAAGATACTCTAGCAAGTACATCTAATACATGAAGCAATAATATGACAATCAGTATGCAACAATCATGTAAGGTACTCTATCAGGTACAACTATTACATGAAACGATGATATGACAATGTATATATGCAACAGTCATGAAAGGTACTCAATCAGGTACAACTAATACATGAAGCAATGCATATAAAATAAAGTATGTAAATGCAACAGTCATGAAAGGTACTCTGTCAGGTACAACTAATACATGAAGCAGTGCATAAACAATAAATGTGGAGTATAGAATAAAACATGTCATTTCCAAGGAATCCTGACATCGTGGTAAGACCAAAGTCCATGTAGACAAACCAAATCCCAACCCCTCAAATCAGCCCCCAAATTGGCTTTCATATCATGTAAGTCTCACAAATCCTGAATGTACAATATCAGCAAATTTCATATGTCCCGAATGTACAAAATCAAGTAAATCTCATATATCATGTATCCAATATCAGGTGAATCTCATATAAATTCTGTATCCAATTATCAAGTAAATCTCGTATATCCTAAGTGTCCAATATCAAGTAACTTTCATATATACTGTAAGTCTCAGCGAATCCTAAGTGCCAAACACCGACACTCATGATCCAAAACAGCGAATCCTAAGTGCCCAATATCGACACTTATGATAAAAATCAGATTTATACGTCCTTCGAATCTTAAGTGCCAAACACCGACACTCTCGATCCCGTATCGGTACTAAAAGAAATCTCTGAGCGGATGCATACAAATATCGAGTAAAGAATAAGAATACTTGCACAATTTCATGAAACCACCACGGTCCTCAAATCCAGAAAACATCAAGTAATTAATAAGTATAAATGCATGAATCAATACACATATATTAGCGTCCCATTCCACTAATATATATGTGTATATGCATATATAACAGCGTCCCATTCCACTGTTATATATACTTAGAAGTAAAAATATCAGAGAATATCATATGAAATCCATGGATGTAATATATGCAAATATGAAACAGTAATATGAGCTTATAAAGGAAAACCGCTATTTAACCGCAACAAGTTATTAAATATATCACGCGGTTCCTGATTTCTCCGAAATCAGATGCAACATCATATACAGGTGAACATTTAGCTATAACAAGGTATGCGTAACCATGTCGGTGTAGCAAGATATGTGTGTCCATATGTAAGTATGTATGATGTAAAAGTATCTGTAGCAAGGTATGTCTCTATGCTCATCCATAATACCCTCCAGGTATATGTATGTATGCCAGATGTACATGTAGCTATGTCTCATATGTGTATATAATTATCACTAATGGTACACCACCCTATAGGTATATGGGTAACTAGCATGTAAGCATGTCAGGGCATATGTGTAAGCATGTAGGTATACAGGTATGCTATATGTCATATGCACAATGAAATAAGGATCATGTCTCAATGTCCCTAAGCAATCCAATATCACATATGTATAGGTGTTGTGCGTGTCATGGCAAGTATTGACGGTGTGAGTGGCATACAATCAGTACTCGTGCAACATGAACCGTCAATAAAAGTATTGTGTCTCATTAATACTATGTCCAAATACAATAGGTAAATGAGATATGCAACGAAATTCACATGCACAAACGAGTTCATATACTAAACACTGAAGGTCATATCATTAAATCTAGCCCAGACGCATAACGCCATGCGGGCGATCCCCCTGTAGATGTTAAATCTACTCACCAACACTCTGGGCTAAGTAAAGCCTACCACTCTCTTTCCCCTCTTCGCAGCGTCCGAAGTCCCCGCCTGTGATCTTGAACACATATAACAATAAAGCAAGTGTATATAAGCAATCGACCAAAAATACGTATAACTACGTTTGACCGACGCACCAACTCCAAACATACTCCCAAGTGTTTGTTTTAGTGGCTAACGCGTATAGCGACACTACGAAACGAACTCAAGAGCAAAAGCTACATAAAGACACGAACGACATCGGCACGACCTTAGCTAGAAACGCAACGCGACACAACTACCAAGTCAAGACCCTGATTGTACCGATCGCACATTCACAACACAAGATATAGCGTGGAATCAATATACATAACGTCGCAACGTCAAAAAAAACCCACGCCTAAAATATCCGTAAATCTAGTAAGCAGTATTTATCATTTTAGCACAAAACTACAAGTTTTACCAAAACTAGAACTTACAAATATCTTCAAATAGCAAGGTTAAACCACTTATATCTTTACTAAAATTTTAGATTTCACTAATTAGGATTAGCAAAAGTTTAGTTTGTTAATTAGCTTAATTAGCCGATTAGGAAAATATCGTTTAATAAATTAGCAACTTGATTAAGTTTTCATTTGTCTTAACTTATCACTTAACCATTCCACTAATCAAAACCCTAATTTGATTATGAAAATGATATCTTGAATTTCTAAATATGAATTTAAAAGCTTAATTTAAACATCTAATTAAGCTAATTAAAGGTATTAAGCAACAAAAAGAGATTAGGATTAAGGTTTTATACCTTCCAAGAACACAACTTGAAACAAGAACAATTCACATTTTTGCCTCCAAAATCCTCACTAGAATGAAAATCTAAGCAAGATTTGTGAAGAAGAATGAAGGTTTTGGATTATATTTGATTTTCTATGAATTAATTTGGATTTTTCATGATTATTTTGAAGCAAAATGAGAAGAAATGAGTGCAGAAAAAAGAAGGGCAGCAAGAAGAAGATGTGGCCGGACAAAGAGAAGGGCTAGGGTTTGTGTGGAGTTGTGTGGAATTTTCTAGAAGGAAATTGAAATAATTGTATAATAAAATAAAAAGCATTATGTCATTTTATTTTCTGTTCTTTAAATATTCACTTAATTTCCACAAATATCATGATATTTTGGATGGATGCTTCTAAACATAATTCTAGTGATTAACATAGCATAAAACCACATTAGTAGTAATTTACCCGCATAAAAAAGTAATTATCACTAATAAAGTGCACAAATAAAGCATTAAAATAATATTTTATTAGGGAAAAATTCTATGTGAACCAAAACTTCCCATTGACCCCCAAAATTCGCGCACTAGTTTTACTTTAGCTAAACTAGGTGCCGGCAAGTCTATATTGAAGTTTGATCACAATCGGGTTAAAAAGGAAAACACCGACAATTTTACCCTAAAAAACGGAAAATTCGAAAAACGATTTCTAAAACGTTACAATTTTCCCCCCTTAAAGAAATTCGGTCCCCGAATTTAAAATTCTCACTAAGCGTACCTTCAAAGAGATGAGTACAAAACTCCCAAATCTCGCTGGCAGCCTCCTAAGTGATCACCTCACCATACGGCTACGCCAAATAACCCTCACAGATGGCAAGACCCTTGACCGAAATTCCTTCACCTGCCGATCCACTATAACCATCAGCTGCTGGTGAACGAAAGATCGCGTCTAAGCTAAATGGTCTGATGCTAAATCATGTGAAAAAGGTCATGAAGGTAATTGCGAAGTATCGACACACGGAATACGGGGTGAATACTCAAAAATTTGGGCGGAAGTGTCATATTATAGGCAACGGTACTAACTCACTTCAAGGATCTCAAAAGAACCTACAATTTTTTTGGGACTAAGCTTCCCAAAACTCAACATGCCATTTCATCGGAAAAATCTATAGGAATACATAATCTCCCACTGTGAACTCAAGTCCCACCACGGTCGACATAAGACTTCTGTCTGCACTGGGCTACTCTCATCCTGACCTGGACCAACTGGATATTCTCCGACATCTCTGGACTAGCTGGGGTCCAAAAATCCTAAACTCCCAGAGTTAGTAAAATAGACTAGCGATCGACACAACCTACCACACAAGGCCAGAAAGGTTGCCAATTGGAATGTCTCCTGATAACCGCTATCGAAGGAGAACCCCATCAATGACAAGTGACGATCCTACAGCCAACAAATACACAAATGGAGTCACACCCTGTCTAATCCTGGGTAGACACCACAACGAAATTCATGGAGATCTGTTCCCATTCCCTCTCTGGAACGGTTAAAGGTTGCAACTCTCCAGCCGGTCTCAACTGCTCAACCAAGCACGCAACAAGTCAGACACCTCGAAACGAAATTTGAAACTTCACTCTTCATCTCTGCCCACCGTAACTAACTCTCAAGTCACGTTACATCTTGGTGGCACTTGGATGAACACAGAAAGCTGACCGATGTGCCTGCTCTGGGACCTCGCGTCTCTACCTATCAGTAACAGGTACACACAAACGTGTCCCTAAACGTAGCACACCCTAGTCACAAATCAAGGACTCCGAATCATTGCCCAGCCGAGTATGCTCAAGAATCTCTGACGAACGAGCATCGACGAGCTGTGCCTCGCGAAAGCGATTAAGGAAAAGTGGTCGGGCGCGGACATGAGCAAGCTGTCCCCTCAGTAGAGGCGAACATAAGCTATACTCAACGATCGCACAAGAACTGTAAATTTGCAGAAGACTGCCTCAACAATCAAAACCCGCTGCAGGAAGATGTACATTAAGCTTTGGTGGCCCGTGAAAATCTGACACGACTCTCCGCACAAGTAGTGTCCCCAATTTTCAACGCAAAACCACCCCGGTCATCTCCAGATCATGAGTGGGATATCCTGCTCGTACTTCCTCCAACTGTCGGGAAGCATGAGCGGTAACTCAATAGTGCCACATCAGTACATAATTGAGCCCCACTCGCGAAAAATCACAGTGAACAACAAAGTCGCCCGATCTAGAAGCAAAGATAGATCTGGTGCAGTCGTCATCCGAGTCTTCAATTGCTGAAAACTCCGCCGCATGCCTCGGTCTAAGAAAAGGAACTCCCTTCCTGGTCAATCCAGTCAACGGTGCAGCGCTACACAAGCAATCTTGCACGAAACGGCGGTAAAAACCGGCTAAACCCAAAAAGCTGCGGACCACTGTCCTTGCTACAAGTCTGGGCCAAAACTGTACGGCCTCGATCTCCCCCGGGTCCGTACGAAACCGTCTCCCGTAACCATATGACCTTAGGAAGTCAACACAATCAAGCCTGAAGGAACACTCCGAGAATTTAGCAAATCGGTGGGGCTCTCCCAATGTCTGCAAGGAAAATCCTCAAGTGCTGCTCCTGTTCCTCACGACACATTGGAATAGACCAGAATGTCATCAATAACACAACAATAAACTGGTCGAGGAACGGCCTAAAGAAATCTGGTTCATCACATCCACGAATGCTGCTAGGCATTGGTGAGTCCAACGACACCACCAAAACACATACTGCCCGTAGCACGCACAAAAGCAGTCTTCGGAATGTCATCACTCCGAACCCGCAACCAATGATGACCTGATCCCGAACAAACTTAGAAAATGTCTCGCACCCTGGAGCAATTCGAACAAATCGTTAATGCGAGGTAAAGGATACCTATCCGCACCGTAACTCGGTTCAATTGACGATCAATCAACACACAACCTCAAACTGCCGTCTTCCTTTCTGACGAACAGAATAGGAGCTCCCCAAAGCGAAACACTTGGATGAACAAGTCCCTCAACAAACAACTCTGCAGCAGATCCTTAAGCTCCCTAAGCTTCGCCGGCTCATCTGAAACAACGTCGGAAAACCCTCGCACGATAGGAACTCGGTCCAACAATCCCACTGTGGCTCCGGTATCACGAATGGAAGCCAAGAATCCACGACATCCTCTCCTCAAAAGCGACTAGCGAAAAAGGCTGAATTCAAGCTGTGATGGGCGGCACCACTGTCCCCCTGCACAACAAGAACCGACTCGCCGGGAAAACAAAACCTGAACGTTTCCTCACGGCAGTCCACAGACGCATAGCACGTAGCTAACCAGTTCATGCCCAGGAGAACGTCAAATCCAACATCTCTAAAAGGATCAAAACGACGGACGAATCTCTATCTCCTATACAATTGGCACACGACCGGAACACGTGTCATGCAACAAAAGAATCGCTGACAGAAATAACACAACCAACGGCTGATCTAGCTAACATGTCACTCCTCGTCCCAAGCCTCTGCTACTCCCGCGACGGTCACGAAATCTGTCTCGATGACTACGCCTCTGTCTATAGGCTGGCACACCTGCATGAGCCCTCTGATCTAAAAATCCCAAAGTCTCCGGAAGACATGCCTCATCAACTAAGGCTGTATCCACAGGTACTGTGTACGTAACACAAAGCTGTGTGCTGATCGTAAGGAATAACTGGGTAACAGGGGTGGCAACCTTCTGTCGCTGCGCTCGACTGGTCTCCACCAATGACCTCATCCTCTGGCGCATATCCTGCATCTCAGCCTCAAGTCCAGTGATATGATCTAACAAAAGCGGATCAAACTGCTCCTGTGCAACGGGCGTGCCATCCTGGTCAGTCCTCGTCCCACACGAGTCAACTCTGACCTTGGCACTCGCTGCACCTCTCTGAGTCCCCACAGTCATCGGCGGCATAAGGCTATAAATGGAAATAGGATTCGATAGGAACGCGGAAATCGAATCATAAGGATATGTATCATCAAGGAAGGAATTTCAAGCAATTAGTACTTAGGTCGCTTTAGGCGGAGTACCGTGTCATAAGTATGCCGTGGAACATACACACGCTATGTTACTCTGCTTAAGCTACCTACTCTATCATACCAAGGTCATCCTACACTCCGAAAGGTAAAACCTAGCGCTCTGATACCAACTTTGTTACGACCTGAAATTGGCACGCGACGGCTCTTAAACTACACAATGTCTACAGGCGTAACGCAATTTAAGTAAGCCGAAAACCCAGCAATCTAAACCATCAAAAGTAGTAAGAAAGTGATAATAGCATTTTCAAAACCTTTGAAATCTCAATCCAAATTCTTTAAAGTCCAACTTTTCTTCCTTTAAAATTTTGGCAGCACCTCCTTTGTAAAAACCAACCCCCAAAAATGGGTACAATATAAATATAAGTAAAGCATCCCCAACGGGAGCAAATCCATGCCCAACGGCGGAAAACAACCACCATAACAGATATACGACACCATAACGAAGAAATAAAAGACGATATAAGTAAAACTGCATAAAAGACATCCAAGTCACCAAAATATAAAATATCGTCCTCACATCAAGTCTCTAAGTCAATATATGATAATGGTAAATGGAGAGAACAAGGTACAAGATAACAATAATAACAATAGATAGCCGCAAAAACCCACCTATAGCAAAACCGTGCACAGTCAGCCGAAGCGGCATCTGCAGCAAAAGATGATACGAAAGATGGAAAGCCTGCCGCGACTGCCTTGGGGAAACACCTGCAAACACTGTGGCACAACGGGGGTGAGTTTCCAACTCGTGAATAGTAAATAACATATGCAGATAATCGCAAGTATGCACGTATAGCGCGAATCTAAAATATGCAAGCTGATAGAAATAAATGGTCATATGAATGTAATAGTCATGAAAGATACTCTAGCAGGTACATCTAATATATGAAGAAATAATATGACAATCAGTATGCAACAATCATGTAAGGTACTCTATCAGGTACAACTAATACATGAAATGATGATATGACAATGTATATATGCAACAGTCATGAAAGATACTCTATCAGGTACAACTAATACATGAGGCAATGCATATAAAATAAAGTATGTAAATGCAACAGTCATGGAAGGTACTCTGTCAGGTACAACTAATACATGAAGCAGCACATAAACAATAAATGTGAAGTATGGAATGAAACATGTCATTTCCACGGAATCCTGATATTGTGGTAGGACCAAAGTCCATCTAGACAAACCAAATCCCAATTCGTTAAATCAGCCCCTAAATAGGCCCTCATATCATGTAAGTCTCACAAATCCTGAATGTACAATATCAGCAAATCTCATATGTCCCGAATGTACAAAATCAAGTAAATCTCATATATTCTGTATCTAATATCAGGTGAATCTCATATAAATTCTGTATCCAATTATCAAGTAAATCTCGTATATCCTAAGTGTCCAATATCAAGTAACTTTCATATATCCTGTAAGTCTCAGCGACTCCTAAGTGCCAAATACCGACACTCATTATCCAAAACAGCGAATCCTAAGTGCCCAACATCGACACTTATGATCCAAAACAGATTTATACGTCTTTCGAATCTTAAGTGCCAAACACCGACACTCTCGATCCCGTATCGGTATTATACGTCCTTCGAATTTTAAGTGCCAAACACCGACACTCTCGATCCCATATCGGTATTATACGTCCTTCAAATCCTAAGTGCCCAACATCGACACTTATGATCCAAAACAGATTTATACGTCCTTCTAATCTTAAGTGCCAAACACCGACACTCTCGATCCCGTATCGGTATTAAAAGAAATCTCTGAGCGGATGCATACAAATATCGAGTAAAGAATAAAAATACTTGCATAATTTCATGAAACCACCACGATCCTCAAATCCAGAAAACATAAAGTAATGAATAAGTATAAATGCATGAATCAATATACATATATTAGCGTCCCATTCCACTAATATATATGTGTATAGGCATATATAACAGCGTCCCATTCCACTGTTATATATACTTAGGAGTAAAAATATCAGAGAACATCATATGAAATCCATGGATGTAATATATGCAAACATGAAACAGTAATATGAGCATATAAAGGGAAACCGCTATTTAACTGCAATAAGTTATTAAATATATCACGCGGTTCTTGATTTATCCGAAATCAGACGTAACATCATATACAGGTGAACATGTAGCTATAACAAGGTATGCGTAACCATATCGGTATAGCAAGATATGTGTGTCCATATGTAAGTATGTATGATGTAAAAGTATCTGTAGCAAGGTATGTCTCTATGCTCATCCATAATACCCTCCAGGTATATGTATGTATGTATACCAGATGTACATGTAGCTATGTCTCATATGTGTATATAACTATCACTAATGGTACACCACCCTATAGGTATATGGGTAACTAGCATGTAAGCATGTCAGGGCATATGTGTAAGCATGTAGGTATACAGGTATGCTATATGTCATATGCACAATGAAAATAAGGATCATGTCTCAATGTCCCTAAGCAATCCAATAGCACATATGTATAGCTGTTGTGCGTGTCATGGCAAGTATTGACGGTGTGAGTGGTATACAATCAGTGCTCGTGTAACATGAACCGTCAATAAAAGTGTTGTGTCTCATTAATACTATGTCCAAATACAATAGGTAAATGAGATATGCAACGAAATACACATGCACAAACGAGTCCATATACTAAACACTAAAGGTCATATCATTTGATCTAGCCCAGACGCATAATGCCATGCGGGCGATCGCACTGTAGATGTTAAATCTACTCACCAACGCTCCTGGCTAAGTAAAGCCTACCACTCGCTTTCCCCTCTTCGTAGCGTCCGAAGTCCCCGCCTGCGATCTTGAACACATATAACAATAAAGCAAGTGTATATAGGCAATCGACCAAAAATACGTATAACTATGTTTGACCGACGCACCAACTCCAAACATACTCCCAAGTGTTCGTTTTAGTGGCTAACGCGTGTAGCGACACTACGAAACGAACTCAAGAGCAAAAGCTACATAAAAACACGAACGACATCGGCACGACCCTAGCTAGGAACGCAATGCGACGCAACTACCAAGTCTAGGCCCTGATCGTACCGATCGCACATTCACAATACAAGATATAGCGTCGAATCAATATACATAACGTCGCAACGTCAAAAGAAACCCACGCCTAAAATATCCGTAAATCTAGTAAGCAGTATTTATCATTTAAGCATAAAACTACAAGTTTTACCAAAACTAGAATTTACAAACATCTTCAAATCGCAAGGTTAAACCACTTATACCTTTACTAAAATTTTAGATTTCACTAATTAGGATTAGCAAAAGTTTAGTTTGTTAATTAGCTTAATTAGACGATTTGGAAAATATCGTTTAACAAATTAGCAACTTGATTAAGTTTTCATTTGTCTTAACTTATCACTTAACCATTCCACTAATCAAAACCCTAATTTGATTATGAAAATGATATCTTGAATTTCTAAATATGAATTTAAAAGCTTAATTTAAACATCTAATTAAGCTAATTAAAGGTATTAAGCAACAAAAAGAGATTAGGATTAAGGTTTTATACCTTCCAAGAACACAACTTGAAACAAGAACAATCCACACTTTTGCCTCCAAAATCCTCACTAGAATGAAGATCTAAGCAAGATTAAGAATGAAGGTTTTGGATTATATTTGATTTTCTATGAATTATTTGGATTTTTCATGATTATTTTGAAGCAAAATGGGAAGAAATGAGTGAAGAAAAAAGAAGGGCAGCAAGAAGAAGATGTGGCCGGACAAAGAGAAGGGCTAGGGTTTGTGTGGAGTTGTGTGGAATTTTCTAGAAGGAAATTGAAATAATTGTATAATAAAACAAAAAGCTTTATGTCATTTTCTTTTCTTTTCTTTGAATATTCACTTAATTTCCACAAATATCATGATATTTTGGATGGATGGTTCTAAATATAATTCTAGTGATTAACATAGCATAAAACCACATTAGTAGTAATTTACCCGCATAAAAAAGTAATTATCACTAATAAAGTGCACAAATAAAGCATTAAAATAATATTTTATTAGGGAAAAATTCTTTGTGAACCAAAACTTCCCATTGACCCCCAAAGTTCGCGCACTAGCTTTATTTTAGCTAAACTAGGTGCCGGCAAGTCTATATTGAAGTTTGATCACAATCGGGTTAAAAAGGAAAACACCGACAATTTTACCCTAAAAAACGGAAAATTCGCAAAACGATTTCTAAAACGTTTCAATTTTCCCCTTTAAAGAAATTCGGTCCCCGAATTTAAAATTCTCACTAAACGTATCTTCAAAGAGACGAGTACAAAACTCCCAAATCACGCTGGCAGCCTCCCAAGTGATTACCTCACCATACGGCTACGCCAAAGAACCCTCACATATGGCAAGACCCTTGACCGAAATTCCTCCACCTGCCGATCCACTATAAGCATCGGCTGCTGGTGAATGAAGGATCGCGTCCAAGCTAAATGGTCTGGTGCTAAATCATGTGAAAAAGATCATGAAGGTAATTGCGAAGTATCGACACACTGAATACGGGGTGAATACTCAAAAATCTGGGCGGAAGTGCCATATTATAGGCAATGGTACTAACTCACTTCAAGGATCTCAAAAGAACCTACCATTTTTTTGGGACTAAGCTTCCCAAAACTGAACACGCCATTTCATCGGAAAAATCTATAGGAATACATGATCTCCCACTGCGAACTCAAGTCTGCGACCACCACGGTCGACATAAGATTTCTGTCTGCACTGGGCTACTCTCATCCTGACCTGGACCAACTGGATATTCTCCGACATCTTTGGACTAGCTGGAATCCAAAAATCCTAAACTCGCAGGTTAGTAAAACAGACTGGCGATCGACACAACCTACCACACAAGGCCAGAAAGGTTGCTAATTGGAATGTCTCCTGATAACCGCTATCGAAGGAGAACCCCATCAATGACAAGTGACGATCCCACAGCCAACAAACACCCAAATGGAGTCATACCCTGTCTAATCCTGGGTAGACACCACAACGAAATTCATGGAGATCTGCTCCCATTCCCTCTCTGGAATGGTTAAAGGTTGCAACTCTCCAGCCGGTCTCAACTGCTCAACCAAGCACGCAACAAGTCAGACACCTCGAAACGAAATCTGAAACTTCACTCTTCATCCCTGCCCACCATAACTAACTCTCAAGTCACGTTACATCTTGGTGGCACTTGGATGAACACAGAATGCTGACCGATGTTCCTGCTCTGGGACCTCACGTCTCTACCTATCAGTAACAGGTACACACAAACGCGTCCCTAAACGTAGCACACCCTAGTCACAAATCAAGGACTCCGAATCATTGCCCAGCCGAGTATGCTCAAGAATCTCTGACGAACGAGCATCGGCGGGCTGTGCCTCGCGAAAGCGATTAAGGAAAAGTGGTCGGGCACGGACATGAGCAAGCTGTCCCCTCAGTAGAGGCGAACATAAGCTGTTCTCAAAGATCGCATAAGAACTGTAAATCTGTAGAAGACTGCCCCAACAATCAAAACCCGCTGCAGGAAGATGAACATTAAGCTCTGGTGGCCCGTGAAAATCTGACACGACTCTCCGCACAAGTAGTGTCCCCAATTTTCAACGCAAAACCATCCCGGTCATCTCCAGATCATGAGTGGGGTATCCTGCTCGTACTTCCTCCAACTATCAGGAAGCATGAGCGATAACTCAATAGTGCCACATCAGTACACAATTGAGCCCCACTCGCGAAACATTACAGTGAACAACAAAGTCGCCCGATCTAGAAGCAAAGATAGATCTGGTGCAGTCGTCACCCGAGTCTTCAGCTGCTGAAAACTCCGCACGCATGCCTCAGTCTAAGAAAAGGAACTCCCTTCCTGGTCAATCCAGTCAACGGTGCAGCGCTACACAAGCAATCCTGCATGAAACGGCCGTAAAAACCGGCTAAACCCAAAAAGCTGCGGACCACTGTCCCTGCTACAAGTCCGGGCCAAAACTGTACGGCCTCGATCTCCCTCGGGTCCGTACGAAACCGTCTCTCGTAACCACATGACCTTAAGAAGTCAACACAATCAAGCCTGAAGGAACACTTCGAGAATTTAGCAAACCGCTGGGGCTCTCCCAATGTCTGCAAGGCAAATCCTCAAGTGCTGCTCCTGTTCCTCACGATACATTGGAATAGACTAGAATGTCATCAATAACACAACAATAAACTGGTCGAGGAACGGTCTGAAGAAATTTGGTTCATCACATCCACGAATGCTGCTAGGCATTGGTGAGTCCAACGACACCACCAAAACACATACTGCCCGTAGCACGCACAAAAGCAGTCTTCGGAATGTCATCACTCCGAACCCGCAACCAATGATGACCTGATCCCGAACAAATTTAGAAAATTTCTCGCACCCTAGAGCAAGTCGAACAATTCGTCAATGCGAGGTAAAATATACTTATCCGCACCGTAACTCGGTTCAATTGACGATCAATCAACACACAACCTCAAACTGCCGTTTTCCTCTCTGACGAATAGAATAGGAGCTCCCCAAAGCGAAACACTTGGACGAACAAGTCTCTTAACAAACAACTCTGCAGCAGATCCTTAAGCTCCCTAAGCTTCGCCGGCTCCTCTGGAACTGTAACGTTTTAAAAATAAATAAATAAATAAAATCCTTTAGATGAATTTTCTGATAATCAGAAAAATAAACCGTATTTTCCGTAAAACTCAACTACAATTATTTTTCATTATAGACTTAAATATATCTATTTAGGTTATGTAATTGCTAGTATTTGGTATTTATTTAGTCGCCTGTAAATTATTAGTTTACCTAAATATTTTTTCTTAATTAATTATTTCAAATATTAATATAAGCTTTTAATTATACATTAAATTGGTGCAAATTACAAATTGAAATGGGTTAATTTGACAAATGTGAACCATGACATATTAGAATTAAGATTGTAGCATGCTCTTCTCTTCTTGAATTGTCTTCAAAATTCTAGAGGAATCTAGGGTGAAATTAAATAAGAAAATGATATAAAATCAAATAATTAAAGAAAAGACTAAAAAGAAGCATTAATTGAAGACTCTTCTACACATCTCCATACTATTCTCTCTCTCCCCTTTCCCCCATCATTTCTGGCCGAAATATTGCCTCCCCCATTTCTCCAAATTCCCACTTCATTTGCATCCCAAAAATCTTCAAAAATTCATGAAAAATCCAAAATAAAACCTTAAATTCCAAATCCAATCCCTACCCATTATTTGTTGGCCTATCTAGCATGGATCTTAGAGCAAAGTTATCACTTTGGAGGCTATGATTTTTATGTTGGATCTCATGTTTAGTGAGATATAATTCTAACCTTAGTGTTAATTGTAAGTTAATTACGTAAATTGAATGGATTTCGGTGTTTAATTATGGTTTTAGTTACTAAATAAAAAAAAAATCAAGAAAGGGTTTTAAAATCAAATTAGGGTTTTTATTATTGGGTATTGATCTTAATGTGTAGTTTAACATGTTAGGTAATGCTAAACCTAATCTAGAAGCTAAATTGTAAATTGTTACAATTAATTTGTCCAAATTGCTTAATTGTTGCAAACTAGGTTTTTGTAAAATATATATATATGTGAGGTAAAATTCTTGTGAGGGTTTTTATCATTAGATTATGATTTTAGTGAGTAGATTAACATGTTAATGAAATACAAAACCTAATCTAGTTACTAGTTTGCTAATTTTTACCTTAAAATTTTGATAATTATGCTATTTTGCTAACTAGGTTTTTAGAAATTGATTAAATAATTGGGATTAAAATTTAATTAGGGTATTCATGACATTATTAATATTATAAGTTATAGTTTAATACTTTATATCATGCAAAACCAAGCTTAATTGTTGTTTGTGCATTCTTACTTTGAAATTGTTAAAATTTGATATTTTTGCAAACTAGAATTTTGGATTTTATACAAATTGATGAGATTAAATTATGGTGATGGGTTGTATGACTTAGTTATGATATTTAGTGAATATTATGGCCATTAGTTTTGTTAAAACATCAAGTTTCGAATTAAAACGAAAATTAAGTGCTTTCTAGGTTTTCGGAAATAAATCAAATTGATTTATTTTGAGGTTTTGATGAGTTGCAATCTATTTTATATTATAATTAGCGATTTGTGAAACCACGATTGGTGTGTTTGGGTTTTTCTCGATCAATCGGCGTTTGTACGCCGATATCGAGGGTTATTTAGTTTTTTTGTATGTGCGGGTCATAGGTTTTAACCTATGCGCGTTTCGTGCGCTGTTTTGGTTTTGTCCGCGAATTTTGGTTTACGATATTATATATGTTTGCGTATAGGTACCCCTCACGTGGACTTCGGACGATGAAGAAGAGGATGGCGTCATCGACTTCGGCAGACCAGGACCAGGTGAGTAGATGTATATCTATAGGGGAAGTCGGGTGGATGGTGTATAGCACCCCCGCAAATGTAGAATAAAGATATTATATATTATTATTAGGAAGCCGGACGTGATCTTAGATTCTTGGCGAGTAGGGCACTATTGAAGACTTTAGGTTGGATTAGACTGATTTAGAAGGACTTAACCAGAGGATGATTGCCTAGGAGGGAATTCGTAGGTTTCATGTAGACACACACACGCACACACATAAACTTGACTTGGTGTATATGTGTGTGTGTATATATATATATATAGGAATGTGTGTAGGTGTATACACACACACACACACAACATATACATGTGATATGAGGATGTTACATGATACCTGGGGATGAGTTGATGTGACTAGGCTTGATGCTGTGATCTATTGGATATATGATCGAGTTATGACATGAGACGTGTTATGATATTAGCGGATCATTGGGCAATGAGATTATATAAAATATATTTATATAAATGATAATATATGTTGATGACATTGAAATGTACGAGACTCTAGAATAGAACCCGGATTGTAATATATGACTTAATCACGATATGACATCTGACATGATATTTTAGTGAATCATTTGACGATGTATATCTACACAGACAATGATATATGTTGATGATATTGGGATGTATGCGATTATAGTACAGTACCCTTGATCATGATATTGTTTGATGATGATACTATATGAACGAAGATGTATATATGTGATAGTTGACCCGTACCCCAAATTTGGGAAGCCGTACGATGGATTTTACCGTACGAGGCATAGATGTGGTGATTGATCCGCACTCTTGACTCGAGAAAGTCGTACTACGTACGTGACGCTATTGAGGCTGGATCGCCGACTGCTTGAGATATCGACTCAGACTTTAGGAGGATTCTTCTTACCTTCCGACTAGTGTCTTTAGTTAGTTCCTTAGTTGGTTAGGTAGATCTTAGTTTAGGCTCGAGTCATACTTATTTTCAAAACTAATGAATTGTGCCTTTTCAAACAACAAAATGTATGACTCATAATTAGTATGTATTTTCTAGTTGTGCGTTTACTACACATTCACCGTTATATTTATGTTGTATTCATCGCATTGCATATTCATACATATGTTTCTTTAGCTAATATGAAACTTTGCCTGATAGGACACCAGCACCATTACCGATGATGCGCATGTTCCACGTACACTTATTTGCCGGCTCACACATATCATCATCGATAATTGCCATGTCACGTACACTTTAGAACATATAATCTTTTTATTGATATAATCAGCTAAATGCTAGTCTAATATAATATTGTGTGATTACTCTCCTGTGCTAGTTTAGACATTGCATTTATCACTTAGACACTTCATGCATTCACATATTCATATTATCATGCAGTATTGTGGGGCTTATGCCGATACTCATTATTTACTTACTCATGATTTTGGGATTTTGGATTTCTATGAGATTTCTTGATTTTGGGGGAAAACCGCAAGAATTTAATAAAATCTTAGTATCATCATTTTTAAAAATGCAAGTTGCGGTTTTCTCGTGATGTATGTGTCGTCCACCATGAGATTTCATGTTTTTTGTTGGATTTCGAGACCCGATTCAAGGAGTGGATGAGCCGTCTCGGGTACATGGTGGGCCCGGTATGGTACCCCGGGGCAAGAAGCTCGAGTTGTAGACGATGAGCCTGGCAGGGGAAGACTACCTATCGGTGATGTCTGGCGCGGCGGATATCCAGAGGATACCGACCATTGTCGTGAGATTTGATGATATGGGCCGATCCGGACTGACGGAGCCCGAGATATTGAGACTATGAGATATTGAGACTATGAGGTATTGAGACCTTGAGATTTACATGTTTTGTGTCGATACTTGATACGGATTTCCATGGATTTCATTGATGATGTTTCAGCTTACCACACAAATTTTACTATGATTAAAGTTAAAGATTTCTTACAGATATATCCAGATTTCATGGTTGATTGTTTTACATTCACGGTGCATGCATACTCATACACATGACATGTTACTACTTGAGGCACTGACACGAGCACTGAGCATTTCACTTACGCATAGATTATTACCTTGCCACTACTAGATGACTAGTGTTATATTAAGTATATTATTATGACCTAGGAGATCGTCGTGCATGCGATTTCTACTCGCAGATGTCTTCTACTCACGAGTTGGCAACTCACCCCCGTTGTGCCAAATTTTCTTACAGGTTTCGACGTACAGGTTTCCTTGGCAGCTTGCTGGCACATCATTTCATTCAGGGTGATTTGCTTGGTAGGTTGGTTCATTGTATCGGGACTGCCGTTGTACTTTAATTATTTCAGTTGTATCTAGTAAGCTCCATCAACCAGACTTGTATTACTTGATAGATTTAGAAGACCGGTTGTTTATTCTTTCGACCTTAGAGTCGCGCTTGTACTATTATGGTTTTCTGGTGGTTTTGATGGTCTTCTTTAAGTTTTGTTCCTCGCCCTTCGGCGTTGTATATTATATTGCTTGCGTGGTTGTTTCCGCCTTTTGGCGTAGAGCTAGCTTCCGCTTGGGGATGCCTTTTTATTGTTTGTATATATATTATTCTTGCTTGTACCCGTTTGGGGCCAGTTTTTACAAAGGAGACTCTGCCGAAATTTTTGAGAAAATTTGATGTTGCTTTTAAACATGATTTCCTTCACTTCTTCTTTTAAATGGTTTAGATTTCTGGGCTTCGGCTTACTTAGATTACATTGCGCCTCTAGACCCTTCGTAATTTAAGTGCCGGTCACGTTTCGTACCTTCGGGTCGTGACATGAACAATGTCGGAAAACCCTCACACGATAGGAACCCGGTCCAACAATCCCACTGTGGCTCCGGTATTACGAATGGAAGCCAAGGTTCCACGACATCCTCTCCTCAAAAGCCGACTAGCGAAAAAGGCTGAATTCAAGATGTGATGGGTAGCACCACTGCCCCCCTGCATAACAAGAACTGACTCGCCGAGAAAACAAAACCTAACTGTTTCCTCACGGTTGTCCACAGACGCATAGCACGTAGCTAACCAGTCCGTGCCCAGGAGAACGTCAAATCCAATATCTCCAGAAGGATCAAAATGACGGATGA
Organism: Agapanthus africanus; assembly: GCA_030015575.1. Classification (NCBI taxonomy): domain Eukaryota; kingdom Viridiplantae; phylum Streptophyta; class Magnoliopsida; order Asparagales; family Amaryllidaceae; genus Agapanthus; species Agapanthus africanus. The sequence goes on along the minus strand of CM057349.1, from coordinate 369,161,538 downwards.
ATCTCTATCTCCTATACGATTGGCACACGACCGGAACACGTGTCGCGCAACAAAAGAATCGCTGACAGAAATTAACACAACCAACGGCTGATCTAGATAACATGTCACTCCTCGTCCCAAGCCTCTGCTACTCCCGCGACGGTCACGAAATCTATCTCGATGACTACGCCTCTGTCTATGGGCTGGCACACCTGCATGAGCCCTCCTCGGATCCGAAACTCCTAAAGTCTCCGGAAGACGTGCCTCGTCAACTAAGGCTGTATCCTCAGGTACTGTGTACGTAACACAAAGCTGTGTGCTGATCGCAAGGAATAACTGGGTAACAGGGGTGGCAACCTCCTGTCGCTGCGCTCGACTGGTCTCCACCAATGACCTCATCCTCTGGCGCATATCCTGCATCTCAGCCTCAAGTCCAGCGATATGATTTAACAAAAGCAGATCAAACTGCTCATGTGCAATGGGCGTGCTATCTTGGTCAGTCCTCATCCCACACGAGTCAACTCTGACATCGGCAATCGCTGCACCTCTCTGAGTCCCCACAGTCATCGGCAGCATAAGGCTATAAATGGAAATATGATTTGATAGGAACACGGAAATCGAATCACAAGGATATGTATCATCAAGGAAGGAATTTCAAGCAATTAGTACTTAGGTCAGTTTAGGCGGAGTACCGTGTCGTTAGTATGCCGCGGAATATACACACGCTATGTTACTCTGCTTAAGCTACCTACTCTATCATACCAAGGTCATCCTACACTCCGAAAGGTAAAACCTAGCGCTCTGATACCAACTTTGTCACGACCCGAAATTGGCACGCGACGGCCCTTAAACTACGCAACGTCTATAGGCGTAACGCAATTTAAGTAAGCCGAAAACCCAGCAATCTAAACCATCAAAAGTAGTAAGAAAGTGATAATAGCATTTTCAAAACCTTTGAAATCTCAACCCAAATTCTTTAAAGTCCAACTTTTCTTCCTTTAAAATTTTGGCAGCACCTCATTTGTAAAAACCAACCCCCCAAAATGGGTACAACATAAATATAAGTAAAGCATCCCCAACGGGAGCAAATCCACGCCCAACGGCGGAAAACAACCACAACAACAGATATACGACACCATAGCGAAGAAATAAAAGACGATATAAGTAAAACTGCATAAAAAACATCCAAGTCACCAAAATATACAATATCGTCCTCACATTAAGTCTCTAAGTCAATATATGATAATGGTAGATGGAGAGTACAAGATGCAAGATAACAATAATAACAATAGATAGCCGCAAAAACCCACCTATAGTAAAACCGTGCACAGTCAGCCGAAGCGGTATCTGCAGCAAAAGATGATACAAAAGATGGAAAGCCTGCCGCGACTGCCCTGGGGAAACACCTGCAAACACTGTGGCACAACGGGGGTGAGTTGCCAACTCGTGAATAGTAAATAACATATGCGGGTAATCTCAAGTATGCACGTACAGCACGAATCTAAAACATGCAAGCTGATAGCAATAAATGGTCATATGAATGCAATAGTCATGAAAGATACTCTAGCAGGTACATCTAATACATGAAGCAATAATATGACAATCAGTATGCAACAATCATGTAAGGTACTCTATCAGGTACAACTAATACATGAAACGATGATATGACAATGTATATATGTAACAGTCATGAAAAGTACTCTATCAGGTACAACTAATACATGAAGCAATGCATATAAAATAAAGTATGTAAATGCAACAGTCATGGAAGGTACTCTGTCAGGTACAACTAATACATGAAGCAGTGCATAAATAATAAATATGGAGTATGGAATGAAACATGTCATTTCCAAGGAATCTTGACATCGTGGTAGGACCAAAGTCCATCTAGACAAACCAAATCCCAATTCCTCAAATCAGCCCCCAAATTAGCTCTCATATCATGTTAGTCTCACAAATCCTGAATGTACAATATCAGCAAATCTCATATGTCCCGAATGTACAAAATCAAGTAAATCTCATATATCCTGTATCCAATATCAGGTGAATCTCATATAAATTCTGTATCCCATTATCAAGTAAATCTCGTATATCCTAAGTGTCTAATATCAAGTAACTTTCATATATCCTGTAAGTCTCAGCGAATCCTAAGTGCCAAACACCGACACTCATGATCCAAAACAGTGAATCCTAAGTGCCCAACATCGACACTTATGATCCAAAACAGATTTATACGTCCTTCGAATCTTAAGTGCCAAACACCGACACTCTCGATCCCGTATCGCTATTATACGTCCTTCGAATTTTAAGTGCCAAACACCGACACCCTCGATCCCATATTGGTATTATACGTCCTTCGAATCTTAAGTGCCAAACACCGACACCCTCGATCCCGTATCGGTATTATACGTCCTTCGAATCTTAAGTGCCAAACACCGACACTCTCGATCCCGTATCGGCATTAAAAGAAATCTCTGAGCGGATGCATACAAATATCGAGTAAAGAATAAGAATACTTGCACAATTTCATGAAACCACCACGGTCCTCAAATCCAGAAAACATCAAGTAATGAATAAGTATAAATGCATGAATTAATACACATATATTAGCGTCCCATTCCACCAATATATGCGTATATGCATATATAACAGCGTCCCATTCCACTATTATATATACATAGGAGTAAAAATATCAGAGAACATCATATGAAATCCATGGATATAATATATGCAAACATGAAACAGTAATATGAGCATATAAAGGAAAACCGCTATTTAACTGCAACAAGTTATTAAATATATCACGCGGTTCCTGATTTCACCGAAATCAGATGCAACATCATATACAGGTGAACATGTAGCTATAACAAGGTATGCATAACCATGTCGGTATAGCAAGATATGTGTGTCCATATGTAAGTATGTATGATGTAAATGTATCTGTAGCAAGGTATGTCTCTATACTTATCCATAATACCCTCCAGGTATATGTACGTATGTATGCCAGATGTACATGTAGTTATGTCTTATATGTGTATATAACTATCATTAATGGTACACCACCCTATAGGTATATGGGTAATTAGCATGTAAGCTTGTCAGGGCATATGTGTAAGCATGTAGGTATACATGTATGCTATATATCATATGCACAATTAAAATAAGGATCATGTCTCAATGTCCCTAAGCAATCCAATATCACATATGTATAGGTGTTGTACATGTCATGGCAAGTATTGACGATGTGAGTGGCATACAATCAGTGCTCGTGCAACATGAACCATCAATAAAAGTGTTGTGTCTCATTAATAGTATGTCCAAATACAATTGGTAAATGAGATATGCAACGAAATACACATGCACAAACGAGTCCATATACTAAACATTAAAGGTTATATCATTTGATCTAGCCCAGACGCATAACGCCATGCGGGCGATCCCCCTGTAGATGTTAAATCTACTCACCAACGCTCCTGGCTAAGTAAAGCCTACCACTCGCTTTTCCCTCTTCGCAGCGTCCGAAGTCTTCGCCTGCGATCCTGAACACATATAACAATAAAGCAAGTATATATAAGCAATCGACCAAAAATACGTATAACTACGTTTGACTGACGCACCAACTCCAAACATACTCCCAAGTGTTCGTTTTAGTGGCTAACGCGCGTAGCGACACTACGAAACGAACTCAAGAGCAAAAGCTACACAAAGACACGAACGACATCGGCACGACCCTAGCTTGGAACGCAACGCGAAGCAACTACCAAGTCTAGATCCTGATCGTACCGATCGCACATTCACAACACAAGATATAGCGTGGAATCAATATACATAACGTCGCAACGTCAAAAGAAACCCACGCCTAAAATATCCGTAAATATAATAAGCAGTATTTATCATTTTAGCACAAAACCATAAGTTTTACCAAAACTAGAATTTACAAACATGTTCAAATAGCAAGGTTAAACCACTAATACCTTTACTAAAATTTTAGATTTCACTAATTAGGATTAGCAAAAGTTTAGTTTGTTAATTAGATTAATTAGCCGATTAGGAAAATATCGTTTAACAAATTAGCAACTTGATTAAGTTTTCATTTGTCTTAACTTATCACTTAACCATTCCACTAATCAAAACCCTAATTTGATTATGAAAATGATATCTTGAATTTCTAAATATGAATTTAAAAGCTTAATTTAAACATCTAATTAAGCTAATTAAATGTATTAAGCAACAAAAATAGATTAGGATTAAGGTTTTATACCTTCCAAGAACACAACTTGAAAAAAGAACAATCCACATTTTTGCCTCCAAAATCCTCACTAGAATGAAGATCTAAGCAAGATTTGTGAAGAAGAATGAAGGTTTTGGATTATATTTGATTTTCTATGAATTAATTTGGATTTTTCATGATTATTTTGAAGCAAAATGAGAAGAAATGAGTGAAGAAAAAAGAAGGGTAGCAAGAAGAAGATGTGGCCGGCCAAAGAGAAGGGCTAGGGTTTGTGTGGAGTTGTGTGGAATTTTGTAGAAGGAAATTGAAATAATTGTATAATAAAACAAAAAGCTTTATGTCATTTTATTTTATTTTCTTTAAAAATTCACTTAATTTCCACAAATATCATGATATTTTGGATGGATGGTTCTAAACATAATTATAGTGATTAACATAGTATAAAAACCACATTAGTAGTAATTTACCCGCATAAAAAAGTAATTACCACTAATAAAGTGCACAAATAAAGCATTAAAATAATATTTTATTAGGGAAAAATTCTATGTGAACCAAAATTTCTCATTTACCCCCAAAGTTCATGCACTAGCTTTATTTTAGCTAAATTAGGTGCCGGCAAGTCTATATTGAAGTTTGATCACAATCGGGTTAAAAAGGAAAACACCGACAATTTTACCCTAAAAACATAAAATTCGAAAAACGATTTCTCAAACGTTACATCAACAAGCTGTTCAAGCCGCAGATTGGGAGAAACAAGCCGCAGATTGGGAGAAACATGGAATTCTACGTCAACGACATGGTCGTAAAATCTGCCTCGACAAACGGGCACATTAAAGACCTCGGCGAGACATTCGACGTCCTGCGCAAGTACAAGATGAAGCTGAATCCAGCTAAATGCGCATTCGGAGTCACCAGTGGGAAGTTCCTCGGGTTCATGGTTACCCACCGAGGAATCGAAGCGAACAAAGAAAAAATCGGCGCTATCCTCAACATGACGACGCCCAAGAGCAATGTCGATATCATGCGACTCACGGGGAGGGTGGCTGCCCTAAGTCGCTTTATGTCCAGATCCGGAGAGAAGTGTCTCCCTTTCTTCAGGGCCCTGAGGAAAATTCCTAAGTTCGAATGGTCTGAGGAGTGCCAGAATGCTTTCGAACAACTCAAAGCGCACCTAGCGACCCTGCCGCTTCTCACCCGACCGGTCGAAGGTGAAGAGCTATTACTATATCTAGTCATTTCCGACCAAGCTACAGGCTCAGTGCTAGTTAGAGAATTCGAAGGCACACAGAGACCAGTCTACTACATGAGCCATGTTTTTAAGGGCGCGGAAGCTAGATACCCGGCTGTAGAAAAAATAGTCCTAGCACTTGTCGTTGCCTCCAGAAAACTTCGACACTATTTTCAGGCACACACAATCCTCGTCCTCACTGAGCGACCTTTAGGGTCTATCCTCGCCTCCCTCGAATCATCAGGTCGTCTGGTGAAATGGAGATGGGAGTTGTCTCAATTCGACATCAAATACCAGACAAGCTATCAAAGCACAGGTCTTAGCCGATTTTGTTGTCGAATGCACCATCCCCACTAAAGGAAGAATGACAGCAAGGGGCCCCGAACCATGACCCTTAGTCGAGGAAGTGCCCGATCCTATCCTGGACTGGGTACTCTATATGGACGGATCCTCTATGTGGACGGATCCTCCATAGAGGAAGGGAGCGGCGCCGGCCTGATCATCCACGGTCCGGATGAGACAGAAATGGAGTACTCCCTAAAGCTCGGTTGTAGGACGTCGAACAACACCGCAGAATATGAAGCCTTGTTGGTAGGGCTATGAATCGCCTCCGGGGTAGGGCTGAAGACCATCAGGGTGCGTAGCGACTCCGCACTAGTCGTTAGCCAAGTAACCGGGCGTTTTGAGGCCCAAGAGCCACTTATGATAAAATACCTGGCCGAGGTAAAAAAGCTTCGGACAAATTTCGATGAAGTCCAAGTGGAGCAGATTCCCAGAAACTTGAACACCCAAGTTGATGTCTTGAGCAAGCTCGCTTCTTTCTATTCGGCCAATCATAAAAGAAATGTCCTCTTAGAAGTCTTACCACGACCCAGCGTGGAAGATGGAGAGGTAACGCTCCAAATTTACACAACCCAGGATGAAGGCTAAGATTGAAGAAAGCCCCTCATAGAATTCCTGAAGGGCAGTGTACTTCACGAAGACCCGGGAGAAGCCTTCCCGCTTTGAGCAAAAGCACGCCATTTCGTCTGGAGCAACGGAAACCTGTACAAGAAGTCATACACTCAGCTTCTGCTCCGGTGTGTCGACCCTCATGAGGCAGACTACGTTCTACGAGAGATACATGAAAGGGTCGAGGGAGCACATCAAGGAGCCCATACCCTGGTCCAGAAGACACTGCTCCAGGGATATTATTGGCCGAGAATACACCAGGATGCCGAGAATCTGTTCAGAAGATGCAAGAACTGCCAACTCTTCAGCAGCATACCTCGTCTCTTCGCCACCGAATTAACGCCACTCAGTTCCTCTTGGTCGTTTGAGCAATGGGAGGTGGATATGGTGGGCCAACTCCCTACCGGCATAGGCGGACACAGATACATCCTTGTCGTTGTGGACTACTTCACGATGTGGATAAAGGCCGGACCCATCAGGAAACCGGACGCCACCTCTACGATAAAATTCCTGCAGAACAACATAATCTCCCGGTTTAGAATCCCGAGGTGCATAATTACCGACCAAGGGACCAACTTCAAAAACGATAAAGTCAAAAAGTTTTGCAGCGACTACCATATATTGATAAAGTTTGCCGCGGTCGCACATCCACAATGCAACGGGCAGGCCAAAGTAGCAAACCGAGGCGGCATCTGCGGTCTCAGATCCCGCCTGGATGGTAGGCAAGGCATCTGGGTTGAGGAACTGCCGTGGATGCTATGGGCGTTGCGGACATCGAAAAATACACCTATGAGAGAAACCCCATTCAGCCTCTGCTACGGTATCGAGGAAACGGTCCCCGCGGAAATTAGACTGCCGAGTTATCGGGTTTAACACTTTGATGATGAAGCTAACACCTTGGCACTTCGAAGCAACTTGGATATCTTGTTAGAAAAACGAGATCGAGCGCAAGTCAGAGTAACCGCTTATTAGCAGCAAACCGCTCGTTACTATAATACCCAATTTAAATATCGGGCCTTCAAGATGGGAGATCTGGTCTTACGAAGAAACGAGTTCATAGACCAAGAGAGACTCCATAAGTTCTCCCCGAAGTAGGACAAACCATTTCTCGTAACATAAGCGTTGCCCGGTGGAGCATACCGCCTTCCTCGGTCATATAACGCCAAAATGCTTAAGTTGTATAAATAAATATGAATAATGTAATTCCTTTCAATATTAACTAAGTTTTCCAAACTAAGTCCTCTCACAGAGGAGACTTCTGTACCACCCCAGGGCACCAGCCTTTTGTTAATTTTCTCAGCCCTGAGACTCCAGGGTTTAAAAAGAAAATTAAATAAATAAATAATACGAAAAGGAGGAAAGTGACAATACACCATAACCAAAGACAAATTCATTTATTCGGAGGTATTGTTGGCTCTCCAGCCTTACAACGATTACAGCAGAGGAGGACGAGGATTAAGAAAACATTGTCGGTGATACTCAGAAGAAAGTTCCTCCAGCCGAGCCTAACCAGCCTCCGCCCACTCCCTTTGACGGTATCCGTGGACCCTAGAAGCTACGGACTCGTCGGGGTCCCCATCCACCGAGCAAGATGCAATGACCAACCTTTGCTGGAATCTCTCAAGAAGAAGGTCCACCGAGCGGTCCCGCCTGCTCTTCGAGATCAGACCAAGCTCATGGACCGTATGCATTTTATCAAATACCTTGTCCATCAACTACGGAGAAAGGGTGTTGTACAGACCCGAGGAAGTCCTCCATATCGTGTAGATTAGCACTTGAAGGAGAGGAGATCGCCGGGGAAGTAACCGCCCACAGTGGCCCTCCAAACGGCCTGTCACCGCCTCGTACGTCTCTTCTTATCGATCGAGATTATAAAAATACACGTCGCCTCGAGAAACGATCTCCTTGATGGTATATGCGCGGCCAGTCATCTTCGGGAAACACAAGACTAGGAAAAAACTGATATGAGAATTCGAAGGTGAGACCATACCTTCGGTACTTACAGCCTCAACAAATATCTTCCAACGGCCAAGATCTACTCATGCAACAACGCGAATCACGGAGTATCGCACTTTCTCAATAGATTACTGCCACGTGTCATCCGTGACGGTCACTATTCCCGTCTTTACGGGTCACGAAAGGTTGAACGGCGTCCCAAGGAGAAACTATGGAATGCAGAAAGCCCTCATTGTGAGGCCGCCAAGCAGATTCCTGCTCGGTCCATCCACGACGGGTAGCTTCTTGCCCTACGAAAAAGTGGATCCAAAGCCCTCATCATGAGGCCACCGAGCAGATTTCTGCTCGGTCCGTCCACGACGGGTAGTTTCTTACCCTACGAAGAAGTGGATCCAAAGCCTTCATCGTGAGGCCGCCGAGCAGTCTCCTGCTCGGTCAATCGACGGCGGGTAGCTTCCTGCCCTATGGAGAAGTTGATCCAAAGCCCTTATTGTTCTCCGCCGAATGACGCGACTGGGACGTTGGGACGTCGGGGCCTGAATTCCGAGGGCAGATGCTAATTGGTGCTATTCATCCACCTCTCTGAAGATGCCAAGTTGATTTATGACACCGTGTATCGAAGGTTTAAACGGATGCGGCCGATATAGCAGACTTCGTCAGATTCCCTCTCATTTGAGGGGTTTTTGATTGTGGGGATGCTCTTCCCTGCAGGCGCAAGCCCCTGCAGTTAATTATGCTACCGCATCGCGGTAACCACTTTCTCCTTCTCCAGATGGTCACTTTGTATCATGGGTGTTTGTTTTGTTTTTGGTTGCCCATGGATTATATACGGAGACTAATTTATGTTGTCGCCCGTAGGGCGTGGATTAGTCCAAATCCGTATTTTCTTAGATTTGGGTTTAGGGGTTGGGTTTAAGGATACTTTAGTCTCATTTGAGACTATGATCAACTTAAACGTTTGTTAAGGATACGTTAGTCCAATTTTAGACTAAGATCAACTTAACGGGATCATTTAGATCCAACAAAAGAGCAATTGGGCTTTATTATTTAGTTTAGGGACATTGCGGTCGATTAGTTTAGGGACATTACGATCCAAGGTTAAGGACATCATAGTCCGTGAGTTTAAAGACATCACAGTCAAGGTTAAGGACATCATAGTCCGCGAGTTTAAAGACCTCACAGTCAAAGTTAAGGACATCATAGTCCATGAGTTTAAAAACCTCACAGTCAAGGTTAAGGACATCATAGTCCGTGAGTTTAAAGACCTCATAATCAAGGTTAAGGATATTATAGTCCATGGGTTTTAAAGGACCCCACAGTTCGTAGAATGTTTGGTTGTCGGGACCCGTCACCTCTCTGAAGACGTTGAAGGATTACAACGACAAATATCAGAGGAGTTCAGAGATGTACCCTCGAACCGATGTGAGCTGGTTGAAAGATCTGTAGTCCAATTTGGGGCTAAGATCTGTTAACATATTTATGAGCATATGAGCTCAACTAATATAAGTTGAGGATGTTCCCGCCAAAAATTTCTGCGCAAAGGAGCCCAAGGTATCAAATGGCAGCGATACGCTTAAGGAAATGTGAACCAGTATCTTCCGGCTTGTATTTTGATAAACTCCCGAAGGAGAAACTATTAAATTCTGATAGTATTGGAAGCATCTCGAAAAACCCTTCGATTTGATATATTATGGGCCCCATAATTCATCCGGGAGCAAAAGTTATGAGGTATCACGTGTCCACACGTGATGGACCTTTAAGAACCCGCTGGAGGAGCTAAAAGATATAATAAAAACTCGGAAAAGACCCCAATGGGGCATCACGTGCTCACACGTGACCATGGGTCACGTGCAGACACGTGATGGGCTTTTAAAGCCTCTAAAATAATGAACAGAATTTAATTCTAAAAGTCAGAAATTATCTCAACGAGGTATCACGTGCTTACACGTGACCAATGGTCACGTGTTGACACGTGATGGTTAAAACAGCAACATAAACAAGCGGCTGTTAAGGGAACCAATTTGGGGGTCACGTGCTCACACGTGACCAAGGGTCACGTGTCAGCACGTGACTGGCTTCGAAAGCCTTACAGTTAATAGAATTAAATTCTAAAAGCTTCCAAATCTTTCCAAATGGAAAAGGATTATGGGGACCGTTGGATTAAAGATCCAAGGGTGATTAAAAATCATCAATTAATGAAAAAATCTTAAATAAGGAAAGATTCCCCTTAAATCTATCCGAGATAACAAATAGAATATCTTTTGGATTTAAAATCCACGGTGAATAAAATTCACTGAATGATCTAAAGGCCCAGAATTAATGATAAATATAAATCAAATCTCTCAACAATCAAATCAAATCTTTCAATGAGAGATTTGGTAAACAAATTGATTCTTTTCCTTCTCCTATAAATAGGAGCCAAGAAGAGAAGAGAAGGGATCTACTTTTTTGGAGAGAAAAACAGAGAGAGGAGAATTTAATTCTCTGCAAAAGAAAAACCCTAGGTAAGAAAAAAGAGGCTTCAAAAGAGAATTTAATTCTCAAAAGAGTTTAACTCTTACATAAAGAAAAGAACTTAGTTCTTTCTCTGGTTGAGGATCTGCAAAGTGCACATCTCCCCATGAATTGAGAATTTAATTCTCATTGGGTTGAGATCCTGCCATGCAGATCTAAAACACAGAGGAGGAATTGAGTTTTGAGAATTTAATTCTCCCAAACTTTCAGGAATTTAATTCCTCCTAAAACAAAACTAGGGTTTAACCCTAATCAAGAATTTAATTCTTTTACATATCTGGGAATTTAATTCCTTTAAAAAGAAATTAGGGTTTTACCCTAAATAAGAATTTAATTCTTAAAGATAAGGAGAATTCAATTCTTAAAAGATCTCTGTTCATGAAAAGAACTAGGGTCACGTGCCCCACGTGACCCCTGAACAGATCCCCCAAAATGAGAAGAGGAAAGCATTGAGGCAATGCCTCACGTGCTCTCACGTGACCCTCATTATACATGGAACAAAAGCAAAGGCAGAAACAATTCTGGGCGCTCTCACGTGACGCCACGTGACCCCTAATAAATGTTCTAATAAATCAGGGCATGAGTATACATCACGTGCCCACACGTGATGGTTATGAAAATTAAAAGTGTTTAACACTTGTTTGCAGAACAAAATAAATGGGATCTGGCCCCACTTTTTGATGTCATCACGTGCTCCACGTGACTTCCAAAACGCAGAAAGAAAAAGCAAAGGAAATGAAAGCTTTGGGCGTTCTCACGTGTTATCACGTGACCTTTCAGCAAATGCTTTAACAATTGGCACGCAGATCCCCATCACGTGCCAACGCGTGATGCTCTAAAATAAAAATAAAAGTGTTTAACACTTGTTCGCAGATTTGAGGATAAACCAAAAGGAGATCTGGCTCCACATTTAGGGCGCCCTCACGTGTCACCACGTGACCCCTAATGAGCATTCTAACAGACCAGAGCGGGGGCCTTCATCATGTGCTCACACGTGATGGCCGCCAGAATTAAAAGAGTTAAACACTGATCTGCAGAATAAAATAAAGGGAATCAGGACGCTCTCACGTGTCCACACGTGACCCTTCTCTCCTTAGTGTTTAACACTAATCTGAAGACTTTGTCCTCAGTGTTTAACACTGATTACCTTAGCGTTTAACACTAATTTGAGATCTCTGCTGCCAGTGTTCTGATCTGTTTTAGTGTTTAACACTAATTTGAAAGCCTTGTTGCTGGTGTTTAACACCGACTATCTTTTAGTGTTAAACACTAACTTATCAATCTCATTCCCAGTGTTCAACACTGATTGGTCTTTAGTGTTTAACACTAGGCATTGGCCCAATTGGCTAAATGACCAGAGGCAAAGCCTCTCCTTCAATAAACCAACAGAGAGCCAATATTTTGGACTTAGCCCAAACTGGCCATAAGTCCTCAAATCATCTTGAACTGAGCACATCTGCTCTTTCAAACCACTCATTGGTTTAGGGTACATTTCTGAACTCCTCTGATATTTGTCGTTGTAATCCTTCAACGTCTTCAGAGAGGTGACGGGTCCCGACAACCACACATCAACACGGACTGTGGGGTCCTTAAACTCATGGACTTATGCGTCCCTAAACCAAGATACGGACTGTGGGGTCCTTAAACCCGCGGACTTATGCGTCCTTAAACTAACGGACTAATGCGTCCTTAAACATACCCATATGGACTGTGGGGTCATTAAACCCATGGACTTATGCGTCCTTAAACTACCATTGGACCACTATGTCCTTAAACTGGCATTGGACCACCATGTCCCTAAACTGGTATTGGACCACCACGTCCCTAAACTGGCAATGGACCACTATGTCCCTAAACTGGAACAATAGAGCCCAAATGCTCTTTTGTCGGATCTAAACGATCCCGTTTAAGTTGATCTTAGCCTCAAATATGGCTAACGTGTCCTTAAACCTTCAAACAGACTTTAGTCCCAAATTAGACTCTAGATCCCCCAATCAACTTTGGCTCAAGGGTACATCTCTGAACTCCTCTGACATCTGTCGTTGTAATCCTTCAACGTCGTCAGAGAGGTGATGGGTCCCGACGGCCATAAATTTAATGGACCACTATGTCCCTAAACTGGAACATTAGAGCCAATTGCTCTTTTGTCGGATCTAAACGATCCCGTTAAGTTGATCTTAGTCTCAAACTGGACTAACGTATCCTTAACAAACGTTTGAGTTGATCTTAGCCTCAAATATGGCTAACGTATCCTCAAACCAAAACCCCAAACCCAAATCTAAGAAAACACGGATTTGGACTAATCCACGTCCTACGGGTGACGACATAAATTGGTCTCCGTATACAATCCACGGGCAACCATAAATAAAACAAACACACACGACACGAAGTGACCATCTGGAGAAGGAGAAAGTTGTTACCGCAATGCGGTAGCGTAATTAACTGCAGGGGCTTGCGTCTGCAGGGAAGAGCGTCCCCACAATCAAAAACCCCTCAAGCGAGGAGGAATCTGACGAAGTCTGCTACATCGGACGCATCCGTTTAAACCTTCGATACATGGTGCCATAAATCAACTTGGCATCTTCGGAGAGGTAGACGGATAGCACCAATTAGCATCTGCCCCGAACCTCAGGCGAGACGACCATGTCTCGGCCGCCGTTCGGAGGGGAACAGATTCTGGCACGCCCGGTGGGACCTCTTCTTCTTTCCACTCCACACTTCGTGTGTTGTGTTCGCGAACGAATCGCGGTTTGCTGTGGTTGCCTGTGGATTCGAGGTACTAAGATTTGGTGTCTTGCTCCGTGCAGAAAACAGAAGATCAATGGCTTCAAACTGCACTACCTGCAACTGCAACTCTCGCTCCGTCCTTGCTGGAGGAGTGACTTATGGGCCCCAAGCGGCCTCTCTTTTCAAGATGCCAGTGGAGCAGGTAACCCAGGCCACCGCTGGATTATTCTTCGGGACCATGCTCCCACCGTTGAGCTTCAATGCCACAATGACGTTGCAAGAAACCCCGGAGAAGTTGGTCTTTAATCGGCTTACCACTACCGCGACCCCTCTCAACGGGTCGCCCAGTTTCAATACCTCAGTTTTCAACGGACTGGGTCAGAACGTCTGCAAACCTGCGATACCCGAAGCTACCATCCCAAAGCGGATAGCTATCCCGGCTCAAGCAGACGAAATCATTGGAAGGGTTTCTCCTTCCGAGAAGTCAGTTTTTACAAGGCTGGCTATTCCAGTTGCTGCTCCAGGCGAGGTCCTCAAAGCTGCTTCCCCTACCCAGGGCAGGGGGCAGGAAGAAGCTTATCCAACAATAGAGGTGACTCCATCTGCAAGACACGCCCGACGTCGCCACTGGCGTCGAGTAAGAGAGGCTGGGGGCAACTCCCCCTCTGGATTTACGCCACCAGCTCCGATGGTGGGGATCGATGCTGCTGTTCCAACCGGGAACAGCTTTGAATTGCTGAATAAGGTGCGCAGAAATTCTCCTACTGCGATGTTGAAACGAACTCCTTCACCTGTGGAAAACACTCCAGAGAAGAAGCTAGAGCAGCCCCCTCAACGGCTGTCCTCTAAAATTTACGAAGTCTGGCGACAGGTCCAAGAGTCAGTGATTGATAAAAACTATCTCCACCGACAGGAAAAGATGAAGGTGCGGCAGGAGAATGATCACTCTGTCAAGCCACAAAAAGCAACAACCACTTGGGTGCCCACTACAACGGCCCCTTTAACTTTGACCACTTAAAAGAAAAGGAGGCCGCAAAAAGCCCCTGTGAACATGGCGAACCGTAAACGCGCTGAGCACAAATACCCCAAGTCTGGGGGCATGGTGGTGCACACTGTTTATATGGCTTCTGGAAAGGAGGAAAGCCGTGCTTCGACGGATCACCGACCGCTCACCCGATCCGTAACGAAAGCCTAGGAGCAGCAACAGAAGCTTCAGGAGATGATGACTGCAGTGGCCGCACTTACCGGGCCAAAAGAAAGCTCAGAGGCATCATCAGAGCAGCGTCATGAACAAGAAACTGATGCTGACTACCTACGCAGAGTCCTCGAAAAGAAGGACAGAGAAGCCGCAGAGCAAGCGGCTAACATAAAACAAATGGCGCTTCTTTTCCAAGATATGGTAGGTATGATGTTGCAGCTGGACCCTCCAACTGATGACCCTCCAATCATTGTTGAAAACAATAGAAGGGAGACATCTAATCCTCCTCCGGCTCTTTCAGCAGCCAAGGAAGAAACCATTTCCAAGGCCGCACTGGATGACCATATAGCTCAGCATATACGAGCTCACCAGGCAAATGAAGCGGCTGGGCAAATTGCTAGAACCGGACGACCCTACCCGGGCTGGTATGACCAAATTAGTTACCCGCCGGGATATACGATCCCTAAGTTCCACGTATATAAAGGGACAGGGAATCTGCATCAGCACGTTGCTCAATTTAGAGCCATGTGCGGCAACACTGGAGGTGATGATAAATTGCTGCTCCGCCAGTTTGTTGGCAGCCTGTCGGAAACGGCATTTGAGTGGTACTCTGAACTCCCAAATGACTCTATCAAGACATTTACGGATATGGAGCTGCTGTTTACACAGAGATTCGCGAGTGCTAGTGGACGCATCCCGATAACAGCACTGATTAATGCCAGGATAAGGCCAGGCGAAACGTGGGTCCAATACGCAACACGATGGCGGAACCTATGGTCGAAATGTGAACAACGCATAGAAGATGCTCCTGCAGTAGGCATGTTTATGGGTACCCTTAATCTGCAAGCGACCATCTCACAGTTCATGATGTTCTTCAAGCCGACCACCTTCCAGGCCTTGATTGATAAGCTGGCCCAAATGGACCAGATGGGCCATAGGCCTTCCTCTTTAAAGACGGAGCCTTGGAATGAAAAGGGCAAAGGGAAAGCAACCTTCGTCGCCAACGCTCAACAACAACCGAGCAACTTAAAGCCGGTTGTTCGCCAAAACAACGTGAGTCCACGCCCGTCACTCGAGGAGAGACTGGAACGTCCTTACTCGTTTCCCCGGGACGAAACAAGGAGGCTGTTCGAACTAGCAGTGCGCGACGGACTTATCACTCTACAGGAGCCGAAATGCCAGCTACAGCTGAATGAGGTCAACAATCCTAATTACTGCCCTTACCACCAAGTATTGGGCCATCCGGTCGAAAATTGCTACATCTTCAAAAACTGGGTTGAAGACCAATACCAACAGGGCAAGTTCGCGCTGTCCGTGTTAGTTATATGTATGCCCTAGAGGCCATTACTGTACATAGGATGTATATTGTAGTGGATGCTGGGACATATATAGGGAGGACTTTCTTGCTCGACATGATAGTATGCTATCTGGTTACCCTTTACCTTAACGTGTACACTGATTGTCTCTCTGTTACATGTTGGTAAAGCCCTTAGGATGTGTACTTGACTACCTGGACTATGATGCGGATCATACTAGTGGGGACATGGTAGTCCATAAGTACATCCTTCAAAGTCCCTAGTCGTGGGTGTATCGAGACGGGGCATCGATATACCAGTGTAGACTAGTGTATACCTTCTCGACCCATACAGATGGGCGATGGATGATCCCATATCCATTGGTGTTTGACATCGGAGATGATATACGGGTGCTCAGTGGAGACTGGGTACACTGGACGGACTCGCCGAGAACTCCCAGATGGTATTATACCTTACGTCAGATGGCAGTTCTCTGGTGACACTGGTACAGAGTAGTCTGTTGACCCGAGATCGTCATAGAGTCTTGTGTGGTTCCCACTGTGCTTTGATTTCCATCTTACCACGTCCAAGAGGGTGTGCAAAATGGTGGTTTTTGGGTACAGTCCCGAATCACATGGAGGCAATGAGCGATAGGAGGGGATTCGTCTCTCCCGGTATAGGGAGTTGATGTTGCGCTGTGTTCGATTGGCTATAACCGGAAATCCCTAGCCAGGGTTGCTGAGATTTACTGGTAAGTGTTACCAGTAGTTTCTCGAACTGTTATAGACCTCATATCGACACGACTTATCGAGCTATTGGGGTCTGACGTTTACCACCCCTAGGCGAGATATGCGACATATCAGACGACGAGACCGGACTGTACGGTAAGTGTTACTTGTTGGATTCACAGGAGTGTGAGCGGGCTGGCTCGTCGATCTTCTGATCGCTCAATACCCGGGTGGCCGTTACGTTTAGTAGACCGCTTGCGGCTTGTGGGTGTTTGATATGATCATCACCTGCTGCCGGCGTATTGACGAGTCTTTAGAGTCCTACACAGAGGTTTCCTGCTCAAGCGAAACGAAATAGGAGCGCATATGAGATATGTGCGGGACCGAGAATAATGCGTGTATGTGATACCGTATTCCATTCTCGCGATGAATGTATCGAATGGTTGTATGCGATATAACCTAGTTATCGAATCAAGGATTGATTCGGTAAGCCGATACATAGGATACTAGTCGGTTATATGCGATATGACCGGATCGTTAAATCAAGTGTTGATTTAATGATTTGATGTATAATTATATATTTGATATATTACTTTGCATTAACTAGTATTGGTTCACTTTAAATGGTTTTTCTCACTCGCTTGTGCACATTGTATATTCGATATAATTTTGTGCACTTGTTTGTATCATGTTTGATGATGCATGCTAACTTGGGTTTGTGTAAAGACTAAACCATAGTTATATGAATGGTTAGGGTTTTGTTTTCTTTTTCATTTATCTTATTTAGTTATTCTTTTTGAAAATGATAAGCATAAAGAGAAAGAATGGTGGCTTTATTTGTAGTTTAGTGGAAGCTTCATGAAACTTTGACCTAGTCCACCATTCTTGTCTCTTGCTTAACCCTAACCATCATATCTAACCATGGTCTATTCTCTACACTAAACTAAGGTTAGTATTATGATAAGTATTCATTTTCTTTTTCATTTTAATAACTTATCATAAGATTATCATCATCTTCTTCTTCTTCTTCAAGAAGAAAACCTAGACTTCATCAATGGTGACTTGATGAAATGAGTGAGAAATCCAATTCTAAAGTGAACCCACTTCCTATTTCTTCATCCTCTACCTCTTGCCAAGTAGTATAGGGTGTTTCCTTCACAAGTTTTCATGGCTTGGTGAAGGTGGAGCTTGATCTTGCGATGCCTCGACGTAGATCATCTTCGGCATCGTAGTCGATGACCTAGCCCGCCCTTTTCTTCGATGATGCCGACGCTAGAGCCCGGGATTTGTTTTGGACAGCAAGGGGACTTCATCGCGGAGCTTAGGAAATGGTGGACCGGATCTACAAAGGTTGTATTTCCGTTTACACTTTAGTTAAGTTGTTAACAAGCTCGTAGTTTCGCCTAAATATCTAGTTAACGATCCGTATTAGGGTTTCTCGGCACCCGTAAAATTTGAAATTGGCATGGTTGATGCCTTGTGAGAACTTTTGAGAGTGCCTAGGAACCCTACAGTGGTATCAGAGCCTAGGCGATGCGTAGACGGAGTTTGAAGTCCGATTAAACCGAAACCCTAACACAAATTTGCTCTCTGGACTTTTTCCAAAAATTGGGTTTTTTCCAGATTAAAAATATGCAGAAAATTCTAAGAATTACGGTGCAAAAATTGCCTAATGATATTTCTAAAGTGCGGCGGAACCGCGGCATTAGCGTGCTAATGCGGCTGTTCCGCGGCCATTTTGTCTCTTCTCCCATTGAATTTTGCACAGTAATTCCTATTTTGCAGTGCTGGTTTTCTTGGGATATTTTTTTTCTAAACTCAAGAGTTGAGTTTTCTGGGTTGTATTGGGGACTCGGTGTTTCGATCGGATTGTCTAATTTTGTCTATGTGGCTTTCCGGATATTTTAGAATATGTTAAAAAGTTCGACCGGATATAAATACCCAACTTTTCCCCTGTCGGGAAATTTCCAAGTGTTGGATCTTTCCGTGGTTTAATAACGTTCTAAGTAGTGCAAGTAACGCGATGGTCCCTCTAGAAGACAACAAACCTTAACTCGATTATGTGACCGTCTTGAACTGCCCTTTGAACCTTAGGGTTTGGGGCAGTACGGCGTGCCACATGTGAGGCGTTGGCTTGACCCTTCTACGGCTGGAACGTTGGTACTGAGGCATGAACTGGATGTTTTTAAACTTGTTTCATGTGTTGATCTGTTTCGGGAAAACTTGGGTGTTTGACTGTTCGATCGAAAAGTTTAACATTTTCTATTTATCCAGAATGTGATACAATACTTGGAATTCACAAGCAATTATGAGATAACTGAATGAATATTATAAACATAGCAGTTTAGTCTCACTTGATCGGTTGCCACGGAATTTTGATGTGATCAAAAGTCCGTCGCAATCACGTAGCGTACGCGGATACTCGCCGGGTAAACTTAATAGACAGCCTTGCTCCATAGCCCCGACCAAGAGACTGTAGGAGAACCCCGTCTCCGAAAGCATCCGTTCGGGTGCTCGCGGCAGCGGTGTTCCGCCTTGGTGCACTTCGTCGACGGCGTCGGGGGTGCGGCCGCCTACTAAAGTTTGCGACGAGCATTCGATCAGGATGTCGGGAATCTTGTTGAATTGCCCGACTTGATATTGAAAAGTGTTTTCGATTTTGAGACTAAAATGCGGGGTTTATAATTGTTAGGCATGCGATGTCTAAGGAATTCATTTGATTAGGCATGCGATGTCTATGTAGGTTGCGGATTCCAACTATTGTAGTTTTATACTTTCTTTTCTGTGACCGTAAGTGTAATATGTGACATCGCCTGTTTCGTTGCTATATGTCAACGACAATTGGGATGCGCGTATTTACTTACGTTGATGACATGTGATGTTATGTGTTGCTGGATATGTTATATTGGATCGTCGTGTTTGAATAGCCGGGGGTTTTATGTGAGATGAGTGTTTTCATTTTCATTCATGTATAAACTTGTATGTAATATTCTTTTATTGGGGCACTTCCAGGTTGCGGAAGATGTCACCTTTTGTATATTATTTTCTTTTTCGCACTAGGATAGACCCAAGGAGGAGGGCACAAGTAACCGGGTTCTGGAGTCCAGTGGGAGACCAACTCGAGGAGTCGAGTCCGGGTCTCTTAACTCTAGAATTGGTAGGGTTGCTTGCCGCTCTCGTAGGGGTCTAGGGGTGTGGGATTGGCTATTCATCGCGACCGTGGAATCCGTGTTTTATACTGGCTCGTATTGAAAACACGGACGTCCTAGTATATCCAATATTTCATATGTTTCTTCTGCTGCGATATCTGTGATGTGATCATATGATATGTTCTGTGATAGATACAGTATATAGTATATATGATATATTATATAGACGTTACTTATGTTTTACACCCGCGCTAGCCCTGCCCCGCTCTGCCGTTAGTTACCTAACCTAACGGTGCACGAGGGGACATCGAGGCGAATGCGGATGGCATAAGTGTACGTCGTATTTATCTGTGATGTTTAGGTGATTTAAATGATGGGACTTCATTAATGAGATTAATGAAATAAAAGAAACCTAAGATGTTGTAGAATCAAATTTCAAAATAAAACAGGTAGCTGCAGTTCTTGCTTTGCACAGCGGTATATATGATATATCCTGCACCATATTCGATGAGGAAAGGACCGAGATCCCTTCACAGGGAGTGACTCCTTTAGCAATAACTGGCAGATGCTACACACTTGGTTTGTCTTTTGATTGCTTTTAAGAGTTTTTACTTTGCACAGTGATATATATGATATATCCCGCACCTTATTCGATAAGGAAAGGACCGACGATCCCTTCACCGGGAGTGACTCCTTTAGCAAAACTAGAAAAGCTTCAAAAACACTACATTTTAAAAAAATCATTTGATTCTACAGCGATATCAAGTTCATTACGCAATAGGTTTTCAGAAAATCCTGTCGTAGCCCTCCGTCATTTCAGATAAGTCCTGTTTAGTATTCGTGCTGCGTTTGTTGACCTTGTCAAGGCGCAGTGTGCGGTAGCTAACCAGTATTTATCTGCTTATGCATATGATGCAGATTGGGTTAGGGTAGTCGTACGAACTTGTTGACCTTGTCAAGGGTCGTGCGGGTGGGTTTGATTCAATCAAGAAATGACGGGTTGAACTTGACTTACGGTCTATGGTTTGTTGACCTTGTCAAGGTCATAGATCGTTTGGGGCGAAATATTATCGGGAATTTCAAGTGTTGAAATTTGCAATGAGATTGCATACCTTCTATGAGATAGTTGGATCCCGATACCCGCTGCGAGTAAGAGTTACTCCTGGGAGAGTTTTACACATTACAATTAGCCGATCAAGTAGGTGTCTAGAAAGGTGTCAACGAGGTTACGCCTCTGGGAAAATGAGATTTACATTAATTAGGTTCGTGCGAAAGCACGGGGGACCTCCCTCAAAGTACCGACACTGGCCTGGCTGAAAGATTGGCGAACTTGTAGTGTGTAATTAATCTCGGCTAGTCTTTCCTTTTAGGGTTTGAAGGAAGATTTGATTAAAACAGTGGGAGCCATCCTGATTAGATAAAATAATAACCAATCTATTCTTGCAAGAGCGCACGCTGAGTGTTTTCTTCTCTCTCTCTCCTGGTAGCGACCATATCACGCCTTAATCAAGATAATAATACGGATATTTGACCGAACCCGCTTGTTATACTGAGCTGGGGAACGTTGGTCCCGCTCCAACTTATAACTGTTATAAGACAGAGCAGGAAATAGGGGAATACCAGATTTCCCATGCCGCCCAAACGAGGAAAGTGCATATGATGCATCATCTTCGGGTATGTTCGTTGCACAGAACTGTTTCTCAATATCCTCTACGTCCTGGGTATTTGATACCGGATCAGGATCCCAGATATGTAATCTGTGACATAGGGCTACAAAAAGGTAGAGAACTGAAAACGGGTGATAAGTTTCATGAGACAGAAAACGGGGCAAGTGTTGCAGCCAAGTCTGTTGGTCACTGTCACCCTGTATTCCAAATACATTGATTTTGAACAAATGCTATTAGATACCAACCTGATATACAAAATCATATCAGTCTCTTTATTAGTAAAGAAATGATAAAATTCTGTATTGATGGATAATGTTTTGAACATTTCCTATATCAAAAGTTGATCGGTTCAGGCACGTTATCTAAAAGCATTGACGTTCTAAATCAAACTACAGTTCTTAGTATACGGAACACACACAAGAGGAAGAGTTCAGAAATGAACGGATCCGTCTTGAGATATTGTAGACTAGGTCATATCAATGCGACCCGACTAGCTAAGTTGCACATAGATGCATATTTAAATCTGTTTGAATTTACATCTTGTGAAACTTGCCAGTCATGTCACAAAGATAAGATGACCATAGCTCAGTTTATTGGAAACAGAGAAAGAGTTAATGAACTCTTGGGACTGATACATGATGATGTATGTAAGGTCTCCTGTCTACACATGCCAGGACTGGTTCTTTGTACTTCGTTACATTCTCTGATAATCTCTCAAGATTCAGACATATGTTCCTGTTGAAACACAAGTCCGAACCTTTTGAGATATTCACAGAATATAAGTTAGAAGCTGAGAGACAAATACGGGTATAAGTATTATGTCCTTTGATGTGATCGAGGAGGAGAATACTTGAGCACGGAAATCCTGGATTATTCTAAAGGAGAATAAGATTCTCTCTCAGCATTACTCCTCCGTATACA
The DNA here is from genome assembly GCA_030015575.1 of Agapanthus africanus. Classification (NCBI taxonomy): domain Eukaryota; kingdom Viridiplantae; phylum Streptophyta; class Magnoliopsida; order Asparagales; family Amaryllidaceae; genus Agapanthus; species Agapanthus africanus. The sequence continues at coordinate 369,138,994 of CM057349.1, read as the reverse complement.
CCATAGCACGATGGTGTATCGGAGCGGAGCAATCACACCCTATATGATAAGGTGTGCTCTATGATGAGTACTACTGAGTTACCTATTTCCTTTTTGGGAGTTATGCACTTGAGAAGTTGCATACCTATTGAATAGGGTTCAAATCAAATCACGTTGCCAACCGCTTCATATGTGATATGGAAAGGGAAGAGCCCACATCTTAAGTTGGTTAAGATTTGGGGTTGTCCGGGCTATGTCTAAAAGCATAATCCGAACAAGCTCGAGGCAAGGTCTGTTATGTACAACTGGAAAGGTTCCAGCTATACAAACTGCAGCTGATGATTTGAGAGAACCAAAGGATTCAGTAAATTCCAACGAACCTCAGCCTCTCCGCAGATCTAGTAGGGTTCCTCACCCACCTGAGAGATACTTCGGTTTCTCTATGACAGTGGGAGCGAGGATTGCATCATGAGATGATGCCCAACTAGTTTCGAGCAGGCCATCGAGAGTAGGGACTCTGTAAGAATGGCTGGATGCTTAGCGATCTGAGATGGAATCCATGTACACCAACAAAGTATGGACTTTGGTTGCTATATCTGAAGGGTTAAATACCCATCAGGAGCAAGTAAATCTTGAGAAGATTACTTGGTGTAGATGGAAAAGTTGAGACTTTCAAAGCTAGAGTTGTTAAAGGTTCTCGTCATCGACCAGGCGTGGATAATGATGAAACCTTTTCCAGTACCTATGCTTAAGTCCATCCAGATACTACTTGCCACGGCTACATACCATGACTACGATATCTGGCGGTTGGGTGTCATGACTGCTTTTCTAAATGATGTTTTAGAAGAGTGCGTCTATAAGTACATAGCCATAGGGCCTCGTAGACAGTGGGAGCAGCGGAAACGTGTACAAGATGCTTTATAAGATAAAGCAGGCATCGCGGAGTTGGAACATCTGTTTTGATGAGATAGTCAAAGAGTTTGACATCATCAAAATGGTAGATGAACCTTGTATATACAAAAAGGTAGTAGGGAGTATGGTGGCGATCCTCGTAGAGTACGTCGATGACATACTCTTGATAAGAAAGGAGTTTCCTATGCTACGCTCGGTCAATCTCCGCTTATCACAATGATTCTCCACATAGGATCAAATTGATACCTCCTAAATCCTGGGTTTTGGATCTATGAGATAGATCTAATTGGATATTAGGATACCCACTAGTTGTAGTGAGAAGGTATCAGTTGATCCTGGGGAGAATCACTGGAAGTATTCCAGGGTGATAAAGACGACTGAATGTCAGTCACAGGCATTGTCTTTACCCTCAGTAAAGGGACGGTATGTTGGAAGAGTTCCAAGCTAGATACCATGGCATACTAGATGATAAAGGCTGGATACATCGCTACTTAAGATGTTACCAAAGAGGCAGTCTGGATGTATATTTGTTCATGAGATGAACTTAGTTCCTCCCATTGTGTGACAATGGAGTTGTGGCTTATACCAAGGAACTTCCGTCCCGTCAGTGATCCAGACATATTCTAAGGCAGTATCACCTGATCATGGAGATGGATGATCTCCAGGGGATCGAGGTCAGGAGAGTAGACTCAGAGGACAACACGGCGGATCCACTCGCGAAGGCCTATTCCCAGAGAGAGACTTTTATGGGATGGTTGAGTATGAGATACTACAACCACTGCTATCAGATGGCCCTAGTGCAAGTGGGAGATTGTTAGTTATATGTATGCCCTAGAGGCCATTACTGTACATAGGATGTATATTGTAGTGGATGCTGGGACATATATAGGGAGGACTTTCTTGCTCGACATGATAGTATGCTATCTGGTTACCCTTTACCTTAACGCGTACACTGATTGTCTCTCTGTTACATGTTGGTAAAGCCCTTAGGATGTGTACTTGACTACCTGGACTATGATGCGGATCATACTAGTGGGGACATGGTAGTCCATAAGTACATCCTTCAAAGTCCCTAGTCGTGGGTGTATCGAGACGGGGCATCGATATACCAGTGTAGACTAGCGTATACCTTCTCGACCCATACAGATGGGCGATGGATGATCCCATATCCATTGGTGTTTGACATCGGAGATGATATACGGGTGCTCAGTGGAGACTGGGTACACTGGACGGACTCGCCGAGAACTCCCAGATGGTATTATACCTTACGTCAGATGGCAGTTCTCTGGTGACACTGGTACAGAGTAGTCTGTTGACCCGAGATCGTCATAGAGTCTTGTGTGGTTCCCACTGTGCTTTGATTTCCATCTTACCACATCCAAGAGGGTGTGCAAAACGGTGGTTTTTGGGTACAGTCCCGAATCACATGGAGGCAATGAGCGATAGGAGGGGATTCGTCTCTCCCGGTATAGGGGGTTGATGTTGCGCTGTGTTCGATTGGCTATAACCGGAAATCCCTGGCCAGGGTTGCTGAGATTTACTGGTAAGTGTTACCAGTAGTTTCTCGAACTGTTATAGACCTCATATCGACACGACTTATCGAGCTATTGGGGTCTGACGTTTACCACCCCTAGGCGAGATATGCGACATATCAGATGACGAGACCGGACTGTACGGTAAGTGTTACTGGTTGGATTCACAGGAGTGTGAGCGGGCTTGCTCGTCGATCTTCTGATCGCTCAATACCCGGGTGGCCGTTACGTTTAGCAGACCGCTTGCGGCTTGTGGGTGTTTGATATGATCATCACCTGCTGCCGGCGTATTGACGAGTCTTTAGAGTCCTACACAGAGGTTTCCTGGCTCAAGCGAAACGAAATAGGAGCGCATATGAGATATGTGCGGGACCGAGAATAATGCGTGTATGTGATACCGTATTCCATTCTCGCGATGAATGTATCGAATGGTTGTATGCGATATAACCTAGTTATCGAATCAAGGATTGATTCGGTAAGCCGATACATAGGATACTAGTCGGTTATATGCGATATGACCGGATCGTTAAATCAAGTGTTGATTTAATGATTTGATGTATAATTATATATTTGATATATTGCTTTGCATTAACTAGTATTGGTTCACTTTAAATGGTTTTTCTTACTCGCTTGTGCACATTGTATATTCGATATAATTTTGTGCACTTGTTTGTATCATGTTTGATGATGCATGCTAACTTGGGTTTGTGTAAAGACTAAACCATGGTTATATGAATGGTTAGGGTTTTGTTTTCTTTTTCATTTATCTTATTTAGTTATTCTTTTTGAAAATGATAAGCATAAAGAGAAAGAATGGTGGCTTTATTTGTAGTTTAGTTGAAGCTTCATGAAACTTTGACCTAGTCCACCATTCTTGTCTCTTGCTTAACCCTAACCATCATATCTAACCATGGTCTATTCTCTACACTAAACTAAGGTTAGTATTATGATAAGTATTCATTTTCTTTTTCATTTTAATAACTTATCATAAGATTATCATCTTCTTCTTCTTCTTCTTCAAGAAGAAAACCTAGACTTCATCAATGGTGACTTGATGAAATGAGTGAGAAATCCAATTCTAAAGTGAACCCACTTCCTATTTCTTCATCCTCTACCTCTTGCCAAGTAGTATAGGGTGTTTCCTTCACAAGTTTTCATGGCTTGGTGAAGGTGGAGCTTGATCTTGCGATGCCTCGACGTAGATCATCTTCGGCATCGTAGTCGATGACCTAGCCCGCCCTTTTCTTCGATGAAGCCGACGCTAGAGCCCGGGATTTGTTTTGGACAGCAAGGGGACTTCATCGCGGAGCTTAGGAAGTGGTGGACCGGATCTACAAAGGTTGTATTTCCGTTTACACTTTAGTTAAGTTGTTAACAAGCTCGTAGTTTCGCCTAAATATCTAGTTAACGATCCGTATTAGGGTTTCTCGGCACCCGTAAAATTTGAAATTGGCATGGTTGATGCCTTGTGAGAACTCTTGAGAGTGCCTAGGAACCCTACAGTCCGAAAACTGGAAGGTGAGCCCGCCACAACCACATGCTCCGAAAAAGATGGATATGCCGGGAGCATCATGCTCATTCATAGAGAAAGCCCAACGGACCACTACGTCCTAAAACTGGATAATAGACCGTAACGTCGTTAAACTAACAATGGACCACTATGTCCTAAAACTGGATAATGAACCGAAACGTTCTTAAACTAACGGTGGACCGCAATGTCCTAAAACTTGCAAATGACCGAAACGTCGTTAAACTACTCCCAACCCGCAGCATCTTCAGGCTGACGTGGTAAAAAAAAAGGGGTACGTCCACAAGCAAAATGGGCACGGATGAAAATCCGAAAGGGCTCCGTGAGTAAAAACAGCAGGGTTACCGGCGAGTGTTCGTGAAAACCCGAAAGGGCGCGACCTCGTTAAAAAAAATTAAAAAAATAAAAAAATAAAAAATAAAAAAATTTAAAAAGAACGGTATGTCCATAAGCAAAGGGGGCACGGATGAAAACCCGAAAGGGCTCCATGAGTAAAAACAGCAGGGCTACCGGCGAGTGTTCGTGAAAACCCGAAAGGACGCGACCTCGTTAAAAAAAAATAAAAAATAAAAAAATAAAAAATAAAAAAAATTTAAAAAGAACGGTATGTCCATAAGCAAAGGGGGCACGGATGAAAACCCGAAAGGGCTCCGTGAGTAAAAACAGCAGGGCTACCGGCGAGTGTTTGTGAAAACCCGAAAGGGTGCAACCTCGTTAAAAGACACTTATAGGGTCCTCTCGACCTTGTAAGGAGAAACCACCCGGATGAGATCCTTACGACTCACAAGGGAGCAACACACATAGGGATCCTCACGATTCCTAAGGAGAAATTACACTTGCGAGATCCTCACGACTCGTAAGGATAACTCTCTTATGGGACCCTCATGGCTCATAAGATTTGAAAGTCTTAACTTACAGAGACCTGAACCTGTTCTTAAGCAACCCCCACAACCTTCGATATGGCCCTACAAGCGGCTCAATACTGACCCTTGTATACAATCCACGGGCGCGAATAAACATTTCCCTAACCAAATCCCACCCGTGACTGGGGATATGTCCATACGGTGAACAACCCTTGTAAGTCCTCTCGACTTATAAGGAGAAAACCCTTTTGTAAGATCCTTACGACTTACAAGGGAACATACACTTAGGAATCCTCACGATCCCTAAGGAGAAAACACACCTACGAGATCCTTACGACTTGTAGGGAGAAATATCTTTGTGAGACCCTTACGGCTCATGAAGTCAAAAGCCTTAGTCGACGGGATCCTAACCCTGTTCGTTAAGCCACCTTTGTTCAATATTGACAGAGGCAAATGATGATTCGCTCCTGGCAATATCCTAGTTGTAGCGATGCTGATTCCTAAACCGGTATCAAATTCCAAGTTCTTTTACGGTAAATGATGATTCGCTCCTGGCAATATTCCAGTCGCAGCGATGCTGATGCCAAGATTGGTATCAGATCCCAAATCCCCTACTCGCGAGAAAAAAATCAGCGAGCCAAAAAAAAATGCATATGAAATAGCCGAAATGATGGGGCAACTTGCAACAAAATCAGCAAGTAAAAATGTATGCATACAAAAACAGCCGAAATGATTGGGCAACTCGCAATAAAAAGCAACGAGTAAAAATAAAAAAATATAGCCGAAATGATTGGGCACCGCGAAAAATAACCGAAATGATAGGGCAATCGCGACCTTCGCGATATAAAAGCTGAAATGATAGAGCATCGCGGAAAAAGAAATAAAATAAAAATGAAATTTCTGTCGTATAGGTGATGCTACATCAATCCCTGTATACAATCCAGGGGCGCAAACAAAGAAAGAGTCAGTCTCCTCCTCCCCAGGTTTTATCAGAAGAAGAAGCCGAATCTCGACGGGCCACAAATAACCTAGAGATCATCTCAACACTCGTCTCGTCACAGCGGACACACCATCAAGCAAAGCTGAACAGCAGCAACTCCCAGTTCCATGACTCGACGATGTACTCCCATAGAGAGTCAAATCCCAACTCCGTGAAATGCGGATACAATCAACGAAATTCCTGGTTACGTGGAACGCGGATAACGTCACACTTTGACCCGTGGAAACGTACAGAGCAGATCCTGGTCCTCGCAGAGCACGGCAGTGAACCCGTGTGAAGCATCCAGAGCGGAGCCTAGTCCTCGCCTAACGCGGCAGTGAACCCGTGTGAAGCATCTAGTTCAAAATTCCTGATCACGTGGAACGCGGATAACGTCACTCTTTGACCCCGTGGAAAACGTCCAGAGCGGATCTTGGTCCTCGCAGAACACGGCAGTGAACCCGTGCGAAGCATCCAGAGCGGAGCCTAGTCCTCGCCTAACGTGGCAGTGAACCCGTGTGAAACATCTAGTGCAAAATTCCTGGTCACGTGGAACGCGGATAACGTCACTCTTTGACACCGTGGAAAACGTCCAGAGGGGATCCTGGTCCTCGCAGAAAACGGCAGTGAACCCGTGTGAAGCATCCAGAGCGGAGCCTAGTCCTCGCAGAGCACGGCAGTGAACCCGTGTGAAGCATCCAGAGCGGAGCCTGGTCCTCGCAGAGCACGGCAGTGAACCCGTGCGAAGCATCCAGAGCGGAGCCTAGTCCTCGCCTAACACGGCAGTGAACCCGTGTGAAGCATCTAGAGCAAAATTCCTGGTCACGTGGAACGCGGATAACGTCACTCTTCGACCCCGTGGGAAACGTCCAGAGCAGATTCTGGTCCTGACACCAACATGGAGTGATCACCACCGCGACATTCGTCTCGATACAGCAGACGCGATACAAGCAAACGAAGCGAATGCCAAATTCCTAGCTTCAACGTCTTGATGATGAAATGTCACCCCAGCGTTCTTCCCCCAGCAGGATTCGGAAGCGACAAAGCAAACGAAGCGAAGGCCAAATTCCTAGCTTCAACATCTTAACGGCCAGTCATATAAAGCCTGAAAGACCATCAGAGATCATCCCACACCAGCGTGGAGTGGTCACCACCTCGACGTTCGTCTCGATACAGCAGACAAGATGTCACGACAGCGTTCTTCCTCCAACAGGATTCGCACATGACAAAGCAAACGAAGCGAAGGCCAAATTCCTAGCTTCAACGTCTTAATGGCAAGTCATATAAAGCCTGAAAGACAATCAGAGATCATCTCGAACCAATGCGGAGTAGTCACCACCTCGACGTTCGTCTCGATACAGCAGACGCAACATCACCAAAAGGAGCTACGGCAAAATCCCTAGTTTCAAATCTCGACGGTTCACCAGCAACCTAAAGACAACCGCGACATTCGTCTCGATACAGAGGACGAAATGCCGCCAAACGAAGCAAAGGCCAAATTCCTAGCTTCAGGGTCTTAACGGCAAGTCATATAAAGCCTTAAAGACTATCGGAGATCATCCCACACCAGCGCGGAGTGGTTATGACTCATCGGGGCTCTCCAAAATGAGCCTAACCTCAAGTAAAAAGCGGCATGGCAAATTCCTAATGCTTGCTCTTCCGACGGTCAAACTGCCTAGGAGGATTGCTTGAAGACGTCTTGTCCAGCCCCCGAAGGGATCAGAGACACGGCAGTCGCAGGGCTACTCGAACAGCACGATTGCCTATCGAGGGATACATCAGCCAATACGACGGTACGACGGCCAAAACCCTAAGTACCACAGACCCTAACGGACTTCTGTCGTAAAGAGCAGAGGTTAACTGTGACGTTAGGATATTCTTGTGAGATCTGCTCGAGCTGTTTCGACTCGTGAGGAAATTGATGTCTTTGCGAGAACTTCTCGATTCGTCTCGACTCGTAAGATAAAGCCTTAGGCAGTAGGGATTAAAAAACCTGTTTCCTAAGCACTGGGACCCTGCAAATCGGCCCAAAACGGTCTCTTGCATACTATCCACGGGTCACACTCTCCAAAGTCGAATCTCGACTAGGAGGGAAACAACCACTTACGAGTCCTATCGACTTATAAGCGGGAAAATTCTCTTGTGAGATCCTTACGACTTTCAAGAGAAAACACACTTAGGAGTCCTCACGACCCCTAAGGAGAAAATACACCTACAAGATCCTCAAGACTCGTAGGGAGAAAAGTCTTTATGAGATCCTCACGGCTCATAAAGTTGAAAAGTCTTAGGTGGCAGATCCTAACCCTGTCTCCTAAGCCATCACCGCCCTACAAAGAGGTCAAGAGGGACCATCTATGATCCACACTTGTCAAAACTACATGTCACTGAAATGGAGAAGTTACTCATGAGCGTATAAACTATTCCACGCCAGAGTAAGACATAAAGAAATGGGAAGGTGCGGCTCATTGAGTTAAGGGTTTGGAACTATATCCCTTAAGAGTTGAGATTTGAGTCAATGATAAATGACGACGCTTGTGTCCGCTCGTTATCTTCTCATATCAAGATTCTGAAAGTGATACACCAACCCGAAACTGGTCATACGCCATGCATAACTCTGCACTACTTCACCCACGTACATACTTACATGGGCAAAGTAGTGGGGGGCATTTGTTCCCGCCAAAAATTTCTGCGCAAAGGAGCCCAAGGTATCAAATGGCAGCGATACGCTTAAGGAAATGTGAACCAGTATCTTCCGGCTTGTATTTTGATAAACTCCCGAAGGAGAAACTATTAAATTCTGATAGTATTGGAAGCATCTCGAAAAACCTTTCGATTTGATATATTATGGGCCCCATAATTCATCCGGGAGCAAAAGTTATGAGGTATCACGTGTCCACACGTGATGGACCTTTAAGAACCCGCTGGAGGAGCTAAAAGATATAATAAAAACTTGGAAAAGACCCCAATGGGGCATCACGTGCTCACACGTGACCATGGGTCTGAAGGATTCCTAGGCACACTAATGAGGTCTCACAAGGCATCAACCATGCCAATTTCAAATTTTACATGTGCCGAGAAACCCTAATACGGATCGTTAACTAGAATTTTAGGCGAAAAAGGAAACTAGCTAACAACTTAACTATAAGAACGGAAATACAACCTTTGTAGATCCGGTCCTCCACCTCCATAGCTCCGTGTAGACGTCCTTCCGCTGTACAAATCCGATCTTGGACTCTAGTGTCGGCTTCATCGGCGAAATAGGCGGGCTAGTTCATCGACTACGATGCCGAAGATGATCTACGTCGAGGCATCACAAGATCAAGCTCCCACTTCACCAAGTCATGAAACTTGTGAAGAAAACACCCTATACTACTTGGCAAGAGGTAGAGGATGAAGAAATAGGAAGTGGGTTCACTTTAGAATTGGATTTCTCACTCTTTTTCACTAGTTGCCATTGATGGAGGCAAGCTTCTTCATCTTGAAGAAGAAGAAGAAGAAGATAATGAATCATAAGTTATTCTTCAAAAGAATAATAAAATGAATACTTATCATCTTCTAACCTTGGTTAAGTGTAGAGAATAGACCATGGTTAGTAGGAATGGTTAGGGTTAAGGATGAAGACAAAATGGTCACTTTAGTTAAAGCTTCATGAAGCTTCAACAAGCTTCATGAAAGAAAGAAACCATTTTGTTTTTCTTTTATCTATTTCTCATAAAAGAATGGATAAATAAATAAGTGAATAACTCAAAACCCTAACCATTATCATAACCATGATTTAATTCTTTGCACAAAGCCAAGTAAGTATGTATCATCAAACATGATACAATCAAGTGCACACAAAATATATCACATATACAATGTGCACTTCAAGTGAGAAAATCCTTTTAAAATGAACCAATACTAGTTAATGCAAAGTAATATATCAAATATATAATTATACATTAAATCATTAAATCAACACTTGATTCAATGATCCGGTCATGTCGCACATAACCGACTAGTATCAAATGAATCGACTTATCGAATCAATCTTTGATTCGATAACTAGGTTATATCGCATACAACCAATCGAAACATTCATCGCGAGAATGAAATACGGTATCACATACACGCATTACTTTCGGTCCCGCACATATCTCATATGCGCTCCTATTTCGTTTCGCTTGAGCCAGGAAACCTCTGTGTAGGACTCTAAAGACTTGTCAATACGCCTGTAGCAGGTGATGATCATATCAAGCACCCACAAGCCGCAAGCGGTCTGCCAAACGTAACGGCCACCCGGGTATTGAGCGATCAGAAGATCGACGAGCAAGCCCGCTCACACTCCTGTGAATCCAACCAGTAACACTTACCGTACAGTCCGGTCTCGTCGTCTGATATGTCGCATATCTCGCCTAGGGGTGGTAAACGTCAGACCCCAACAGCTCGATAAGTCATATCGATATGAGGTCTATAACAGTTCGAGAAACTACTGGTAACACTTACCAGTAAATCTCAGCAACCCTGGCCAGGGATTTCCGGTTATAACCAATCGAACACAGCGCAACATCAACCCCCTATACCGGGAGAGACGAATCCCCTCCTATCGCTCATTGCCTCCATGTGATTCGGGACTGTACCCAAAAACCACCGTTTTGCACGCCCTCTTGGACGTGGTAAGGTGGAAATCAAAGCACAGTGGGAACCACACAAGACTCTATGACGATCTCGGGTCAACAGACTACTCTGTACCAGTGTCACCAGAGAACTGCCATCTGACGTAAGGTATAATACCATCTGGGAGTTCTCGGCGAGTCCGTCCAGTGTACCCAGTCTATACTGAGCACCCGTATATCATCTCTGATGTCAGACACCAATGGATATGGGATCATCCATCGCCCATCTGTATGGGTCGAGAAGGTACACGCTAGTCTACTCTGGTATATCGATGCCCCGTCTCAATACCCACGATTAGGGACCTTGAAGGATGTACTTATGGACTACCATGTCCCCACTAGTATGATCTGCATCATAGTCCAGGTAGTCAAGTACACATCCTAAGGGCTTTACCAACATGTAACAGAGAGACAATCAATGTACACGTTAAGGTAAAGAGTAACCAGATAGCATACTATCATGTCGAGCAAGAAAGTCCTCCCTATATATGTCCCAGCATCCACTACAATATACATCCAATGTACAGTAATGGCCTCTAGGGCATACATATAACTAACAATCTCCCACTTGCACTAGGGCCATCTGATAGCAGTGGTTGCAGTATCTCATACTCAACCATCCCATAAAATTCTCTCTCTGGGAAAAGGCCTTTGCGAGTGGATCCGCCGTGTTGTCCTCTGAGTCTACTCTCCTAACCTCGATCACCCTGGAGATCAACCATCTCCATGATCAGGTGATACTGCCTTAAAATATGTCTGGATCACTGATGGGACCGGCGTTCCTTGGCATAAGCCACAACTCCATTGTCACACAATGGGAGGAACAAAGTTCATCTCATGAACTAATATACACCCAGACTGCCTCTTTGGTAGCATCTTAAGTAGCGATGTATCCAGCCTTTATCGTCTAGTATGCCACGGTATCTAGCTTGGAACTCTTCCAACATATCGTCCCTTTACTGAGGGTAAAGACAATGCCTGTGACTGACTTTCAGTCGTCCTTATCACTCTGGAACCTTTCCAGTGATTCTCCCCAGAATCAATTGATACCATCTCACTACAACTAGTGAGAATCCTAACATCCATTTAGATCTATCTCATAGATCCAAAACCCAGGATTTAGGAGGTATCACTTTGATCCTATATGGAGAATCATTGTGATAAGCGGAGATTGACCGAGCGTAGCATAGGAAACTCCTTTCTTATCAAGAGTATGTCATCCACGTGCTCTACGAGGATCATCACCATACTCCCTACTACCTTATTGTATATACAAGGTTCATCTACCATTTTGATGATGTCAAACTGTTTGACTCCTACATCAAAACAGATGTTCCAACTCCGCGATACCTGCTTTATCCTATAAAGCATCTTGTACACGTTTCCGCTGCTCCCACTGTCTACGAAGCCCTCTGGTTGTGTACTTATAGACGTCCTCTTCTAAAACATCATTTAGAAAAGCAGTCATGGCACCCAACCTCCAGATATCGTAGTCATGGTATGTAGCCATGGCAAGTAGGATCTGGATGGACTTAAGCATAGCCACTTGAAAAGGTTTCATCATAATCCACGCCTGGTCGATGACGAAAAGCTTTAACAAGTCTAGCTTTGAAAGTCTCAACTTTTCCATCTACACCAAGTAATCTTCTCAAGATATACTTGCTCCTGATGGGGATTTAACCCTTCAGATATAGCAACCAAAGTCCATACTTTGTTGGTGTACATGGATTCCATCTCAGATCGCTAAGCATCCTGCCATTCTTACAGAGTCCTACTCCTGATGGCCAGCTCGAAACTAGTTGGGTCATCATCTCATGATGCAATCCTCGCTCCCACTGTCATAGAGAAACCGAAGTATCTCTCAGGTGGGTGAGGAAACCTACTAGATCGGCGGAGAGGCTGAGGTTCGTTGGAATCTACTGAATCCTTTGGTTCTATCAAATCATCAGCTGCAATTTGTATAGCTGGAACATTTCCAGTTCTACATAACAGACCTTGCCTCGAGCTTGTCCGGATTTTGCTTTTAGACATAGGCCGGTCAACCCCAAATCTTAACTAGCTTAAGACACGGGCTCTTCCCTTTCCATATCACATATGAAGTGGTAGGCAACTGATTTGATTTGAACCCTATTCAATAGGTATGCAGCTTCTCAAGTGCATAACTCCCAAAAGGAAATAGGTAACTCAGTAGTACTCATCATAGAGCACAGCTTATTACATAGGGTGTTTTTGCTCCGCCCCGATATACCATCGTGCTTTGGTGTATACAGAGGAGTAATGCTGAGAGAGAATCTCATTCTCCTTTAGAAAAGTCCAAAATTCCGTGCTCAGGTATTCTCCTCCTTGATCAGATCAAAGGACATAATACTTATACCCTCATTTTGGTTCTCTAATTCAAACTTATATTCTGTGAATATCTCAAAAGGTTCGGACTTGTGTTTCAACAGGAACATATGTCTGAATCTTGAGAGATCATCAGAGAATTTAATGAAGTACAAAGAACCGGTCTTGGCATGTGTAGACAGGAGACCTACATACATCAATATGTATCATTCCAAGAGTTCACTAACTCTTTCTCTGTTTCCAGTAAACAGAGCTATGGTCATCATATCTTTGTGACATGACTGGCAAGTTCCACAAGATGTAAATTCAAACTGATTTAAATATGCATCTACATGTAACTTCAGCTAGTCGGGTCGCATTGATATGACCTAGTCTACAATGCCTCAAGAAGAATTCGTTTATTTCTGAACTCTTCCTCTTTTGTGTGTTCGGTATACTAAAGAACTGTAGTTTGATTTAGAACATCAATGCTTTTAGATAACGTGCCTGAACCGATCAACTTTTGATATAGGAAATGTTCAAAACATAATCTAACAATACAAAATTTTATCATTTCTTTACTTATAAAGAGACTGATATGATTTTGTATATCAGGTTCGGTATCTAATAACATTCGTTCAGAATCAATGTACTGGTCATACAGGGTGACAGTGACCAACAGACTTGGCTGCAACACTTGCCCCGTTCTCTGTCTCATGAAACTTATCACCCGTTCTCAGTTTTTCTACCTTTTTGTAGCCCTATGTAACAGATTACATATCTGGGATCCTGATCCGGTATCATATACCCAGGATGCGGAGGATACTTAGAAACAGTTCATTGTAATGAACACACCCGAAGAAGATGCATCATATGCACTTCCTTCGTTTGGGCGGCAAAGGAATTCTGGTATTCCCCTATTTCCTGCTCTGTCTTATAACAATTATAAGTTGGAGCGGGACCAACGTTCCCCAGCTCAGTATAACAAGCGGGTTCGGTCAATATTCCGTATTATTATCTTGATTAAGGCGTGATATGGCCGCTACCTGGAGAGAGAGAGAAGAAAACACTCAGCGTATGCTCTTGCAAGATCAGATTGGTTTTTATTTTATCTAATCAGGATGGCTCCCACTGCTTTTTATCAAATCTTCCTTCAAACCCTAAAAGGAAAGACTAGCCGGGATTAATTACACACTACAAGTTCGCCAATCTTTCAGCCAGGCCAGTGTCGGTACTTTGAGGGAGGTCCCTCGTGCTTTCGCACGAACCTAATTAATGTAAACCTCATTTTCCCAGAGGCGTAACCCCGTTAACACCTTTCTAGACACCTACTTGATCGGCTAATTGTAATGTATAAAACTCTCCCAGGAGTAATTCTTACTCGCAGCGGGTATCGGGATCCAACTATCTCATAGAAGGTATGCAATCTCATTGCAAATTTCAACACTTGAAATTCCCGATAATATTTTGCCCCTAGCAGCTATATGACCTTAACATAGTCAACAAATCATAAGTGCTAGTCAAGTTCAACCCGTCATTTCCCGATTGAATTAAACCTACCCGCACGACCCTTAACATAGTCAACAAAGTCGCACGACTACCCTAATCCAATCGCATCATATGCTTATGCAGATAAGCATTAATTAGCTACCGCACACTACGCCTTAACATAGTCAACAAACGTAGCACGAATACTAACTAGTACTTATCTGAAATGACGGAGGGCTACGACAGATTTTTCTGAAAACCTATTGCGTAATGAACTTGATATCGTTGTAGAATCAAATGATTTTAAAATGGAGTGTTTTTGAGGCTTTTCTAGTTTTGCTAAAAGAGTCACTCTCGGTGAAGGGATCGTCGGTCCTTTCCTCGTCGAATGAGGTGCGGGATATGTCATATATATCACTGTGCAAAGCAAAAACTCTTAAAAGCAATCAAAAGACAAACCGAGTGTGTAGCATCTGCCAGTTATTGCTAAAGGAGTCACTCCCGGTGAAGGGATCTCGGTCCTTTCCTTATCGAATAAGGTGCAGGATATATCATATATACCGCTGTGCAAAGCAAGAACTGTAGGTACCTGTTTTAATTTTGAAATTCAATTCTACAACATCTTTAGGTTTCTTTTATTTCATTAATCTCATTAATGAAGTCCCATCATTTAAGTACCTAAACATCACAGATAAATACGACGTACACTTATGCCATCCGCATTCGCCTCGATGTCCCCTCATGCACCGTTAGGTTAGGTAACTAACGGCAGAGCGGGGCAGGGCTAGCGTGGGTGTAAAACATAAGTAACGTCTATATAATATATCATATATACTATATACAGTATCCGTCACAGAATATATCACATGATCACATCACAGATATCGCAGCAGAAGAATCATATGAAATATTGGATATACTAGGACGTCCGTGTTTTCAATACGAGCCAGTATAAAACACGGATTCCACGGTCGCGATGAATAGCCAAACCCACACCCCTAGACCCCTACGAGAGCGGCAAGCAACCCTACCAATTCTAGGGTTAGGAGACCCGAACTCGACTCCTCGAGTTGGTCTCCCACTGGACCCCAGAACCCGGTTACTTGTGCTCCCCTCCTTGGGTCTATCCTAGTGCGGAAAAGTAAATAATATACAAAGGGTGACATCTTCCGCAACCTGGAAGTGCCCCAATGAAAGAATATTACATACAAGTTTTTACATGAATGAAAATGAAAAACACTCATCTCACATAAAAACCCCCGGCTATTCAAACACGACGATCCAATATAACATATCCAGCAACACATAACATCACATGTCATCAACGTAAGTAAATATGCGCATCCCAATTATCGTTGACATATAGCAACGAAACCGGCGATATCACATATTACACTTATGGTCACAGAAAAGAGAGCGTAAAACTACAACAGTTGGAATCCGCAACCTGCATAGACATCGCATGCCTAATCAAATGAATTCCTTAGACATCGCATGCCTAACAATTATAAACCCCGCATTTTAGTCTCATTATCGAAAACACTTTTCAATATCAAGTCGGGCAATTCAACAAGATTCCCGAAAAACTGATCGAATGCTCGTCGCAAACTTTAGTAGGCGGCCGCACCCCCGACGCCGTCGACGAAGTGCACCAAGGCAGAACACCGCTGCCGCGAGCACCTGAACGGATGCTTTCGGCGACGGGGTTCTCCTACAGTCAATTGGTCGGGGCTATGGGGTGAGGCTGTCTATTAAGTTTACCGGCGAGTATCCGCGTACGCTACGTGATTGCGACGGACTTTTGATCACATCAAAATTCCGTGGCAACCGATCAAGTGAGACTAAATTGCTAGATTTATAACATTCATTCAGTTATCTCATAACTTCTTGTGAATTCCAATTATTGTATCCCACTCCAGATAAATAGAAAATGTTAAACTTTCCGATCGAACAATCGAACACCCAAGTTTTCCCGATACAGCTCAACACATGAAATAAGTCTAAAAACATTCAGTTCATGCCTCAGTACCAACGGTCCAGCCGTAGAAGGGTCAAGCCAACGCCTCACATGTGGCACGCCGTACTGCCCCAAACCCGAAGGTTCAAAGGGCAGTTCAAGACGGTCACATAATCGAGTTAAGGTTTGTTGTCTTCTAGAGGGACCATCGCGTTACTTGCACTACTTAGAACGTCGTTAAACTATGGAAAGATCCAACACTTGGAAATTTCCCGACAGGGGAAAAGGTGGGTATTTATATCCGGTCGAACTTTTTAACATATTCTAAAATTTACCTGGAAAACATATAGAAAAAGTCTGATAATCCGATCGAATCTACGAACCCCCAATACAACCCAGAAAACTCAACTCTTGAGTTAAGATTAAAAATTCCCAGGAAACCCAGCACTGCAAAATAAGAATTACTGTGTAAAATTCATTGAACAATGAGACATTACGGCCGCGGAACCGCCGCACAAGCCATGCTTGTGCCGCGGAACCGCGGCGGTTTGATGGATTTATGCTATCGAATTTCACAGTAACTCTTATAATCTCCTGCTGAATTTTCTGAATATTTTTAATCCTTAAAAATCCCAGTTTTCAAAAATTGTACAGAGAGCATTTTTTGGGTTAGGGTTTCGGTTCGATCGGACTTCTAACTCCGTCTACGCATCGCCTAAGGCTCTAGCTAGGCTCTGATACCACTGAAGGGTTCCTAGGCATACTAATGAGGTCTCACAAGGCATCAACCATGCCAATTTCAAATTTTACATGTGCCGAGAAACCCTAATACGGATCGTTAACTAGAATTTTAGACGAAAAAGGAAACTAGCTAACAACTTAACTATAAGAACGGAAATACAACCTTTGTAGATCCGGTCCTCCACCTCAATAGCTCCGTGTAGACGTCCCTCCGCTGTACAAATCGGGTCTTGGACTCTAGTGTCGGCTTCATCGGAGAAATAGGCGGGCTAGGTCATCGACTACGATGCCGAAGATGATCTACGTCGAGGCATCACAAGATCAAGCTCCCACTTCACCAAGTCATGAAACTTGTGAAAAAACACCCTATACTACTTGGCAAGAGGTAGAGGATGAAGAAATAGGAATTGGGTTCACTTTAGAATTGGATTTCTCACTCTTTTTCACTAGTTGCCATTGATGGAGGCAAGCTTTTTCATCTTGAAGAAGAAGAAGAAGATAATGAATCATAAGTTATTCTTCAAAAGAATAATAAAATGAATACTTATCATCTTCTAACCTTGGTTAGGTGTAGAGAATAGACCATGGTTAGTAGGAATGGTTAGGGTTAAGGATGAAGACAAAATGGTCACTTTAGTCAAAGCTTCATGAAGCTTCAACAAGCTTCATGAAAGAAAGAAACCATTTTGTTTTTCTTTTATCTATTTCTCATAAAAGAATGGATAAATAAATAAGTGAATAACTCAAAACCCTAACCATTATCATAACCATGGTTTAATTCTTTGCACAAAGCCAAGTAAGTATGTATCATCAAACATGATACAATCAAGTGCACACAAAATATATCACATATACAATGTGCACTTCAAGTGAGAAAATCCTTTTAAAATGAACCAATACTAGTTAATGCAAAGTAATATATCAAATATATAATTATACATTAAATCATTAAATCAACACTTGATTCAATGATCCGGTCATGTCGCACATAACCGACTAGTATCAAATGAATCGACTTATCGAATCAATCTTTGATTCGATAACTAGGTTATATCGCATAAAACCAATCGAAACATTCATCGCGAGAATGAAATACGGTATCACATACACGCATTATTCTCGGTCCCGCACATATCTCATATGCGCTCCTATTTCGTTTCGCTTGAGCCAGGAAACCTCTGTGTAGGACTCTAAAGACTCGTCAATACGCCGGTAGCAGGTGATGATCATATCAAGAACCCACAAGCCGCAAGCGGTCTGCCAAACGTAACGGCCACCCGGGTATTGAGCGATCAGAAGATCGACGAGCAAGCCCGCTCACACTTCTGTGAATCCAACCAGTAACACTTACCGTACAGTCCGGTCTCGTCGTCTGATATGTCGCATATCTCGCCTATGGGTGGTAAACGTCAGACCCCAACAGCTCGATAAGTCGTGTCGATATGAGGTCTATAACAGTTCGAGAAACTACTGGTAACACTTACCAGTAAATCTCAGCAACCCTGGCCAGGGATTTCCGGTTATAGCCAATCGAACACAGCGCAACATCAACCCCCTATACCGGGAGAGACGAATCCCCTCCTATCGCTCATTGCCTCCATGTGATTCGGGACTGTACCTAAAAGCCACCA
The DNA here is from genome assembly GCA_030015575.1 of Agapanthus africanus. NCBI lineage: Eukaryota > Viridiplantae > Streptophyta > Magnoliopsida > Asparagales > Amaryllidaceae > Agapanthus > Agapanthus africanus. The sequence goes on along the minus strand of CM057349.1, from coordinate 369,120,407 downwards.
TTTTGCACGCCCTCTTGGACGTGGTAAGGTGGAAATCAAAGCACAGTGGGAACCACACAAGACTCTATAACGATCTCGGGTCAACAGACTACTCTGTACCAGTGTCACCAGAGAACTGCCATCTGACGTAAGGTATAATACCATCTGGGAGTTCTCGGCGAGTCCGTCCAGTGTACCCAGTCTATACTGAGCACCCGTATATCATCTCTGATGTCAGACACCAATGGATATGGGATCATCCATCGTCCATCTGTATGGGTCGAGAAGGTATACGCTAGTCTACTCTGGTATATCGATGCCCCGTCTCAATACACCTACGACTAGGGACCTTGAAGGATGTACTTATGGACTACCATGTCCCCACTAGTATGATCTGCATCATAGTCCAGGTAGTCAAGTACACATCCTAAGGGCTTTACCAACATGTAACAGAGAGACAATCAATGTACACGTTAAGGTAAAGAGTAACCAGATAGCATACTATCATGTCGAGCAAGAAAGTCCTCCCTATATATATCCTAGCATCCACTACAATATACATCCAATGTACAGTAATGGCCTCTAGGGCATACATATAACTAACAGGGTCACGTGCAGAAACGTGATGGGCTTTTAAAGCCTCTAAAATAATGAACAGAATTTAATTCTAAAAGTCAGAAATTATCTTAACGAGGTATCACGTGCTTACACGTGACCAATGGTCACGTGTTGACACGTGATGGTTAAAACAGCAACATAAACAAGCGGCTGTTAAGGGAACCAATTTGGGGGTCACGTGCTCACACGTGACCAAGGGTCACGTGTCAGCACGTGACTGGCTTCGAAAGCCTTACAGTTAATAGAATTAAATTCTAAAAGCTTCCAAATCTTTCCAAATGGAAAAGGATTATGGGGACCGTTGGATTAAAGATCCAAGGGTGATTAAAAATCACCAATTAATGGAAAAATCTTAAATAAGGAAAGATTCCCCCTAAATCTGACCGAGATAACAAATAGAATATCTTTTGGATTTAAAATCCACGGTGAATAAAATTCACTGAATGATCTAAAGGCCCAGAATTAATGATAAATATAAATCAAATCTCTCAACAATCAAATCAAATCTTTCAATGAGAGATTTGCTAAACAAATTGATTCTTTTCCTTCTCCTATAAATATGAGCCAAGAAGAGAAGAGAAGGGATCTACTTTTTTGGAGAGAAAAACAGAGAGAGAAGAATTTAATTCTCTGCAAAAGAAAAACCCTAGGTAAGAAAAAAGAGGCTTCAAAAGAGAATTTAATTCTCAAAAGAGTTTAACTCTTACATAAAGAAAAGAACTTAGTTCTTTCTCTGGTTGAGGATCTGCAAAGTGCACATTTCCCCATGAATTGAGAATTTAATTCTCATTTGGTTGAGATCCTGCCATGCAGATCTAAAACACAGAGGAGGAATTGAGTTTTGAGAATTTAATTCTCCCAAACTTTCAGGAATTTAATTCCTCCTAAAAAAAAACTACGGTTTAACCCTAATCAAGAATTTAATTCTTTTACATATCTGGGAATTTAATTCCTTTAAAAAGAAATTAGGGTTTTACCCTAAATAAGAATTTAATTCTTAAAGATAAGGAGAATTCAATTCTTAAAAGATCTCTGTTCATGAAAAGAACTAGGGTCACGTGCCCCACGTGACCCCTGAACAGATCCCCCAAAATGAGAAGAGGAAAGCTTTGAGGCAATGCCTCACGTGCTCTCACGTGACCCTCATTATATATGGAACAAAAGCAAAGGCAGAAACAATTCTGGGCGCTCTCACGTGACGCCACGTGACCCCTAATAAATGTTCTAGTAAATCAGGGCATGAGTATACATCACGTGCCCACACGTGATGGTTATGAAAATTAAAAGTGTTTAACACTTGTTTGCAGAACAAAATAAAGGGGATCTGGCCCCACTTTTTGATGTCATCACGTGTTCCACGTGACTTCCAAAACACAGAAAGAAAAAGCAAAGGAAATGAAAGCTTTGGGCGTTCTCATGTGTTATCACGTGACCCCTCAGCAAATGCTTTAACAATTGGCGCGCAGATCCCCATCACGTGCCAACGCGTGATGCTCTAAAATAAAAATAAAAGTGTTTAACACTTGTTCGCAGATTTGAGGATAAACCAAAAGGAGATCTGGCTCCACATTTAGGGCGCCCTCACGTGTCACCACGTGACCCCTAATGAGCATTCTAACAGACCAGAGCGGGGGCCTTCATCATGTGCTCACACGTGATGGCCGCCAGAATTAAAAGAGTTAAACACTGATCTGCAGAATAAAATAAAGGGAATCAGGGCGCTCTCACGTGTCCACACGTGACCCCTCTCTCCTTAGTGTTTAACACTAATCTGAAGACTTTGTCCTCAGTGTTTAACACTGATTACCTTAGTGTTTAACACTAATTTGAGATCTCTGCTGCCAGTGTTCTGATCTGTTTTAGTGTTTAACACTAATTTGAAAGCCTTGTTGATGGTGTTTAACACCGACTATCTTTTAGTGTTAAACACTAACTTATCAATCTCATTCCCAGTGTTCAACACTGATTGGTCTTTAGTGTTTAACACTAGGCATTGGCCCAATTGGCTAAATGACCAGAGGCAAAGCCTCTCCTTCAATGGACCAACAGAGGGCCAATATTTTGGACTTAGCCCAAACTGGCCATAAGTCCTCAAATCATCTTGAACTGAGCACATCTGCTCTTTTAAACCACTCATTGGTTTAGGGTACATCTCTGAACTCCTCTGATATTTATCGTTGTAATCCTTCAACGTCTTCAGAGAGGTGACCGGTCCCGACAACCACACATCAACACGGACTGTGGGGTCCTTAAACTCATGGACTTATGCGTCCCTAAACCAAGATACGGACTGTGGGGTCCTTAAACCCGCGGACTTATGCGTCCTTAAACTAACGGACTAATGCGTCCTCAAACTAACGGACTAATGCGTCCTCAAACACACCCATATGGACTGTGGGGTCATTAAACCCATGGACTTATGCGTCCTTAAACTACCATTGGACCACTATGTCCTTAAACTGGCATTGGACCACCATGTCCCTAAACTGGTATTGGACCACCACGTCCTTAAACTGGCAATGGACCACCATGTCCTTAAACTGGAACAATAGAGCCCAAATGCTCTTTTGTCGGATCTAAACGATCCCGTTTAAGTTGATCTTAGCCTCAAATATGGCTAACGTGTCCTTAAACCTTCAAACAGACTTTAGTCCCAAATTGGACTCTAGATCCCCCAATCAACTTTGGCTCAAGGATACATCTCCGAACTCCTCTGACATCTGTCGTTGTAATCCTTCAACGTCGTCAGAGAGGTGATGGGTCCCGACGGCCATAAATTTAATGGACCACTATGTCCCTAAACTGGAACATTAGAGCCAATTGCTCTTTTGTCGGATCTAAACGATCCCGTTAAGTTGATCTTAGTCTCAAACTGGACTAACGTATCCTTAACAAACGTTTGAGTTGATCTTAGCCTTAAATATGGCTAACGTATCCTCAAACCAAAACCCCAAATCCAAATCTAAGAAAACACGGATTTGGACTAATCCACGTCCTACGGGCGACGACATAAATTGGTCTCCGTATACAATCCACGGGCAACCACAAATAAAACAAACACACACGCCACGAAGTGACCATCTGGAGAAGGAGAAAGTTGTTACCGCAATGCGGTAGCGTAATTAACTGCAGGGGCTTGCGCCTGCAGGGAAGAGCGTCCCCACAATCAAAAACCCCTCAAGCGAGGGGGAATCTGACGAAGTCTGCTACATCGGACGCATCCGTTTAAACCTTCGATACATGGTGCCATAAATCAACTTGGCATCTTCGGAGAGGTAGACGGATAGCACCAATTAGCATCTGCCCCGAACCTCAGGCGAGACGACCATGTCTCGGCCGCCGTTCAGAGGGGAACAGAGGACTTATGGCCAATCTTGGGCTAAGTCCAATAAATGTTTAACATTTTTATTCTGGGCTGTTGAGCCTTTATTTGGGCTTGGCCCTTTTAACAATGCTGAGCATTATATCTTGACAATGTTTTTTGTCTTACATTGAATGCTGAGCATTCATCAGAGCTCTGGCTTATTAAAGAACAATTTATGTTTTGTCAGCGCAACACGTGGCGTGCTAGACGCTTTGCGCCAGTCAAAGAGTACAGTGCGCTTCTGCCACGTGGCGCACATGTAAGGGAGACGTGTCACGCTCAGCGCTAGGCGCCAGATGATGAGCGCACGATGCCAATTTATGAGCACTGAGCGCTAATTCATGAGCGCATTGCGCTTTCAGTTTAGTGGCGCACACGTGAGTGACACGTGGTGCGATTGGCGCTGAGCGCCAGCCCATGAGCGCAGTGCGCTATTTCAGAAGCGCAAAGCACAAGTTGTTAATTGGTGCATACGTGGTTGACACGTGGCGCATTTGGCGCTGAGCGCCAGTCCAGAGAGCGCAGAAGCGCAGTTCAAGAGCGCAAAGCGCAGTTGATCAATTTTATGATCTGGGAAACAAATTTATGTTCTTTTAAAAGAGACTTTATCCCAAGATCTAAGAACAATAGTTCTTATTTTGCAGGAGATATTTCCAATCTCTTATTTTGATGAAAGGCTTTGCCTTTATAGATCCATGATCTGTGAGATGAATTATGTTCTTCTTCTTTTATTTTATGTTGAGATCTTTTGATCTCTTTGTGAAAGACTTTTGGTCTTTGTAAATCTATGATCTTTTTAAATAAATGAATTCTTCTTTCTTAATCATGAGATGATTTCATCTCTGTGTTCATCATCCTTCATCCTTACCTTGAAGAAATATCTTCTTGCAAGAGCTTGCTCTTTATCTTTGAGTTTCTCAAAGTTTATGGGGAGGGGGTTTCTTTATATAAGACTTGAAGTCTTGGGGCCTTTATATAGGGCAAGCTGATTTGTTGAATCAGTTAAAGAGATCTTTCTCTAATTGATTTGGGGATGTTTCCCACCATTGAATCTTTGATTCTAGGGCTTCTGTTTTACAGAAGACAATCTTCTTGTTTTTAACAAGATTGGAAAATCTTTCCATAACAGAATTTAATTCTGATTAATTAATGATTTATCATTATTATTAGATCTTTTGATCTAACGGTGGGGAGTTTTTTAATTCCAGCGCTAACGCACCCGTGCTTTGCACGTGGTGCGCTGCTCGGAGCGCAACGCACTTTGCGCTAGCGCACCCGTATTTGACACGTGGTGCGCTGCTCGGAGCGCAGCGTACCTTGTGCTAGCGCACCTATGTTTGACACATGGTGCGCTGCTTAGAGCGCAGTGCACCTAGTGCTAGCACACACATGGTGCGCTGCCTAGGGCGCAGCGCACTTGGCGCTGCATCTGAAGCGTTGCTTCAATTTTGAAATTTAAATTTCAAACAGAGCTTTGCTCTGATTGGGGGAAACAAATGGCCCCCCACCGTTGCAATCACGTGGCCCATATGTGAGTGCAACGGTGGCAGCATCTGTGCCCTTGGATCGACTCAGAAGTTGAAAAGGCATTTCAATGCTTATAAATAGGACCTTTGGTCCTTTAGATGATTCTGTTCATCTTCTTCTTTTGAGAATTTTTATTCAGAGCATAGCTTTTCTGCTTAAGAACTTTTCAAGAGTCAAAACTCTGTTAAAATCTTGATAAAGATTAAATCTTTTTAAAGATCATTTTAAGAATCTAGGGTTTCACCCATTAATAAAGCCTTGCTCTCCATAGATATTTGATCTAAAGAAAAGCCTTTTTAGGGTTTCATTAACAGAGCTTTTCTCTCTTCAAATCATGAAGAACTCTTGAGAGTTTGTTCATGGATCTTGAAGATCTTAGAATTTTAATTCATATGTATAAAAAACCCATTTCAATTTTTCTGATGGGTTTTTCCATCATCTTTACAGAGCCAGGCTCTTAGCATTCTCGGGGAATTTCTTTAAATTCCCCTCATAATTGACTTTGACAGGTGTCACTCCTGTCTGTAGAGCATTGCTCTCGAGGAGTTTAACTCCTTGACCCGAGGTGTCGCTCATTAAATGAGATTCCCTTTTTTTTAGGATTTCTCCCAAATTCAAATTTGTTAGGTGTCATAATTAGAATTTGTTTTCTCCATGGGGATATCAAGAGCTGTTTAAATTCCTGTGCCTGTTTTTAATAAGAATTTGCTTAATCAGTCTGTCCGCTAACTCTTGCTGATTTTCTTTTCCAGGAGTTATGGACGCTCATATGTATGACCTTGATGAGATTATCTCTTATGGCGATATTCGCGTACTCGGTCGTTCTCAAAACCGAGAATTCACAAACTTCCAGTGTGCCAAAATCATGGGTCGTTTTGACGCATACAATGGTCGACTGCTTCCTCGACGTTCTTCTCTCTTGAAGTTTATTGTGGGAGCGATCTGGGGAGCGCTTCCTCTATTCTGTGCCGGCATGCCACTTAAGGCATTGGATGATGCCGAAGACAAGGTGCACTCGGTGTATCTGATGGGCCTAATCTCAAAGAAAAGGTGAGACAATCTTGTTGATCTTCTGCATTAGGCTTTTCAACAGGCGGCAATACTCGCTGCCTATCGGAGGGTGGAGGACATCAGTGAGGATCCCAACGCTTGTGATCGCGAGAGGAAGCATACTAGGATGGTTCGAAAGGCCTGAAACATTTTAGATGGCCTTACTTTTGAGTTTCTCAATCCATGCCCTGGATTTGATGTCGTGCCTTTATAAACATTCCAGTTATGTTTTTATTTGCTGTTTTTCTCAATGTAGGCATTTTCTGAAGTATGAATAGCAAGACTTTTCATTTTCATGTGTTTATTTTATACATCAAACTTTTTCGCACATGCATGAATGGGTATGCCTTGAACGTTTAAATGAATGTGAATAAAATGTTCTCCTCACTGTCACTTTCTTCTCTTTTCTTTGTTGCCGTCATGTCACTTTAGTAAGCGTAGCCTGCAGATGACAGAGTGAGTATTCCGTTTCGAATTCTTCAAGAGGTAGTGATGGCTTAGGAAGCAGGTTCAGATCTGCTGCCTAAGAATTTTCAACTTCATGAGCCGTGAGGGTCTCATGAAGATTCTTCTCCCTACGAGTCGAGAGGATCTCGTAGGTGTATTTTCTCCTTAGGAATCGTGAGGATTCCTAAGCGCGTTTTCTCTTGTAAGTCGTAAGGATCTTACAAGAGGGTTTTCTTCCCTACGGGTCGAGAGGACCTGTAAGTGATTGATGGTGTTGCCATTATCCGCACTTCGTGGAGTCAGGAGTTGCTCTGAGCGTTTCCCACGGGGTCAAGATTGAATTTAACCGTGTTCCACTGGACCAGGAATTTGCTTTGGATGCTTCCCACGGGGTCATAGCCATGTTCTGCGAGGACCAGGCTCTGCTCTGGACGTTTCTCATGGGGTCAGGATTGACATAAGCCGCGTTCCACGTGACCAGGAATTTGCTCTGGATGCTTCCCACGGGGTCATAGCCGTATTCTGCGAGGACCAGGCTCCGCTCTGGATGCTTCCCACGGGGTCATAGCCGTGTTTTGCGAGGACCAGGATCCGCTCTGGACGTTTCCCACGGGTCAGGATTGACATAAGCCGCGTTCCACGTAACCAGGGATTTTGCTCTGGATGCTTCCCACGGGGCCATAGCCGTGTTCTGTGAGGACCAGGCTCCACTCTGGATGCTTCCCACGGGGTCATAGCCGTGTTCTGCGAGGACCAGGATCCGCTCTGGACGTTTCCCACGGGGTCAGGATTGACATAAGCCGCGTTCCACGTGACCAGGAATTTTGCTCTGGATGCTTCCCACGGGGTCATATCCGTGTTCTGCGAGGACCAGGCTCCGCTCTGGACGTTTCCCACGGGGTCATATCCGTGTTCTGCGAGGACCAGGCTCCGCTCTGGATGTTTCCCACGGGGTCAGGATTGACATAAGCCATGTTCCATATGACCAGGAATTTGCTCTGGATGCTTCCCACGGGGTCATAGCCGTGTTCTGCGAGGACCAGGCTCTGCTCTGGACGTTTCCCACGGGGTTAGGATTGACATAAGCCGCGTTCCACGTGACCAGGAATTTGCTATGGATGCTTCCCATGGGGTCATAGCCGTGTTCTGCGAGGACCAGGCTCCGCTCTGGACGTTTCCCACGGGGTCAGGATTGACCTAGGCCGTGTTCCACGTGACCGAGAATTTGCTCTGGATGCTTCCCACGGGTCATAGCCGTGTTCTGCGAGGACCAGGCTCCGCTCCGGATGCTTCCTACGGGGTCATAGCCGTGTTCTGCGAGGACCAGGATCCGCTCTGGACGTTTCCCACGGGGTCAGGATTGACATAAGCCGCGTTCCATGTGACCATGAATTTGCTCTGGATGCTTCCCACGGGGTCATAGCCGTGTTCTGCGAGGACCAGGCTCCGCTCTGGATACTTCCCACAGGGTCATAGCCATGTTCTGCGAGGACCAGGATCCGCTCTGGACGTTTCCCACAGGGTCAGGATTGACATAAGCCGCGTTCCACGTGACTAGGAATTTGCTCTGGATGCTTCCCACGGGGTCATAGCCGTATTCTGCAAGGACCAGGCTCTGCTCTGGATGCTTCCTACGGGGTCATAGCCGTGTTCTGTAAGGACCAGGATCCGCTCTGGATGTTTCCCACGGGGTCAGGATTGACATAAGCCGCGTTCCACGTGACCAGGAATTTACTCTAAATGCTTTCCACGGGGTCATAACCGTGTTCTGCGAGGACTAGGCTCCGCTTTGGATGCTTCCCACGGGGTCATAGCCGTGTTTTGCAAGGACCATGATCCGCTCTGGACGTTTCCCACGGGTCAGGATTGACATAAGCCGCGTTCCACATGACCAGGAAGGGTTGACTTTATCCGCATTTCACAGAGTCAGGGTTTGACTCTCGGTCATCTGTGCACCGCCGAGTCATGGAACTGGGAATTGCCGTGGTTCCGCTTTATTTGATGTTGCGTCTGCTGTAATGAGACGAATGTTGAGATGATCTCCAGGCTGTCTGTGAACCGTTGAGATTTGGCTTTTTCTTCTGATGGAGCCTGGGGAGGAAAGGTGTGATTCCTTCTTCGTTTGCGCTCCTGGATTATATACAGGGATTGATGTGATATCACCTGTAAGGTATAGATTTTATTTTTTTATTTCTTTCCGTGATGCTCTATCATTTCAGCTTTTATATCGCGAAAGTCGCGATTGCCCAATCATTTCGACTATTTTTCGCGGCGCCCAATCATTTCGGCTATTTGTTTTATTTTTTACTCGCTGCTTTTTATTGCGAGTTGCCTAATCATTTCGTCTATTTTGAATGCATACATTTTTACTTGCTGATCTTGTTTGCAAGTTGCCCCATCATTTCGGCTATTTCGTATGCATGTGTGGCTCGCTGGCTTTTCGCTGCAAACTTTGAATTAGACAACGATTTCGGCATCAGCACCGCTACAACTGGGATATTGCCAGGAGCGAATCATCATTTGCCTCTGTCGATGTCGAATAAAGGTGGCTTAGCAAACAGGGTTAAGATCCTGTCGACTAAGGCTTTTGACTTCATGATCCGTAAGGGTCTCATAAAGGTATTTCTCCCTGCGAGTCATGAGGATTTCGTAGGTGCGTTTTCTCCTTAGGAATCGTGAGGACTCCTAAGTGTATGGCTTATCATAAGTCGTAAGGATCTTTCAAGAGTATTTTCTCTTTCTAAGTTGAGAGGACTTACAAGGGCTGTTTACCGTGTAGACATATCCCTAGTCACGGATGGGACTTTGTTAGGGAAATGTTTATTCGCGCCCGTAGATTGTATACAAGGGTCAGTATTGAGCCGCTTGTAGGGCAGCATTGGAGGTTGTGGTGGCTGATTAAGAACAGGTTCAGATCCCTGTAGCTTAAGACTTTTGAATCTTATGAGCCGTGAGGGTCTCATAAGAGGGTTCTCCTTACGAGTCGTGAGGATCTCGTAAGTGTATATTCTCATTAGGAATCGTGGCGATCCCTAAGTGTGTTGCTCCCTTGTGAGTCGTAAGGATCTCACGCAGGTGATTTCTCCTCACAAGGTCGAGAGGATCTTGCAAGTGCCTTTTAACGAGGTTGCGCCCTTTCGGGTTTTCAAAAAAACTCGCCGGTAGCCCTACTGTTTTTACTCACGGAGCTCTTTCGGGTTTTCATCCGTGCCCATTTTGCTTATGGACATACTGTTTTCTTTTTCTTTCTTTCTTTTTATTCTTTCTATTTATTTTTTTTTGTGTCAGCCTTGGGATGCTGCAGTCCACGGTAGTTTATTGACGTCTCGGTCAACAGCTAGTTTTAGGACATAGTGGTCCATCGTTAGTTTAAGGACGTTTCGGTCCGACGCCAGTTTTAGGACATAGTGGTCCCTTGTTAGTTTTAGGACATTTCAGTCCGTTGTTAGTTTAAGGACGTTTCGCTCCATTGTTAAGGAAGCCGGCTACTACTTACAGAGTTTGGGCTTAGAAAGATAGCGAGCGGACATAGGCGTCGTCATCTATTGTTGACCTAGGCCGTGACTCGTTAGGCATAGTATTTCTTTAGGAAGCGACCGTTTATTGGCCTGAAAGGTCTTTCACCATGCATGTCCATGAGTAGGTAAGCTCCACCCTGGTAAACTTTGTCTCTGATATACGGGCCTTCATAGTTCGGCTCGAATTTCCCCCGCTTGGCGCGATTGGGTATCATAGGTCTTTTAACTACTAGCACGTGTTCGCCTTGGCGGAATGTTCTCGGCCTAGTCAATTTTTCATACGAGTGCGTCATCTTTGCTTTATAAGCCTCCAGACTCTGTTGCGCCACGAGCCAGTTTTCATCAAGGGCATCAAGCTCCTCAAGCCGAAGGTGGGCATTCTCTTCATCTGTTAGCTCGTAGTGAACTGCCATTCGCAGAGAGGGTAACTCTATCTTAAGGGGGATTACCGCTTCTGTGCCGAATACCAATGCGTACGGCATTATGTTCGTGGCCGTTTTGAACGTAGTTCGATACGCCCAGAGAGCTTCATGCAGTCTCTCGTGCCAGTCCTTCTTATTTCGAGACACCGTCTTTTTCATGATTTTCGTCAAGGTCTTGTTGAAAGCCTCGACTAGACCGTTAGCTCGGGGATTATAGACCGAAGAGTATCTCCAGTCTATGTTATGCTATTGTGCGAAGCGGATGATCTTGTGGTTTCTGTAGGCTGGCCCGTTATCGGAGATGATCCGTCACGGAGTTCCAAACCGATAAATGACGTGCGTCTTGAAGAAATGGAGGATATTCTCCGTCTTCACTTTCCTCAGCGGTACTGCTTCTGCCCATTTGGAGAAGTAATCAGTTATCGCCAAAATGAACCGATGTCCTCTGGACGATGCTGGTTCGATGGGACCGATTATGTCAGTTCCCCACATTTCAAACGGCCAGCTAGCTACTGTTGGGTGTAGCGGATTTAGATGTTGGTGGATAAAGTCCCCGTGAATCTGGCACGAGTGGCACTGCTTCGCATATTCGAGGCAGTCTTGGATCATCGTGGGCCAATAGTAGCCCATCTGTTTGATCTTCAGCTTCATCTTCGGGCCGGCTTGGTGAGAACCGCAAAGTCCGTCGTGAGTTTCTTGGACGACTCTCTTTGCTTCTTCAGGCCCCAGGCATCTTAGCCATAGAGAATCAAATGATCTCTTATACAGGGTATCATTAACGAAAGCAAAAGACAGAGCTCGTTTCATAAGCTGATGTCTTGAGGACGCATCTTCAGGTGTCCGACGGGATTTGAAGTAGTCTATAAAGACTTCCCTTCAATCCATATCCTTTTCCTGGTCTTTTATTTGCAGAGTCATTTGCTTGGTCGCTCCCTTCTCCTCGGATGACTCCGGAGATATTTCTGTCGGTGCAAGAACCCGACGGCTTTGCATAATGATCCTCACGTCATCGAGATTTTCGTCGGCCAATTCTTTAGCAAGCTTGGCTAAAGCATCCGCCTTGCTATTTTCCGCACGCGGTATGCTTTCCAGGGAATAGGCAGGGATTTGAATCAGTAGTTGTTGCACTCTCTCGCCGTATTTCACTAGCTCAGGCTTGCACGTCTGATAGTCTCCATTTACTTGACTAACGACCAGCTGGGAGTCTCCGTATATGAGGAGGTTTTCAATTCCCATGTCGAGGCAATCTCAAGACCTGCTATCAAAGGTTCATATTCGGCTTCGTAGTTCGTCCCCGGCTCTGTTAAGGAGAAAGCAAAGCGCATTATCCCTCCTTGTGGAGTCACGAAGATGAGGCCTACCCCTGATTTGATTATGGGGATGCTTTGTTTGTGCCTCTTCATGGAAGATGCCCCATCAAAATAGAGTTCCCATCGGGTATCATTTTCCTTTTTCTCCCCGGCGATCGTGTAAAATGCATGTTCGTCTGGGAATTCGCAGTTCAAAGGAGAATCGGCGGGTATCGGGTGCTCAGCAGGGAAGTCGGCGATGGCCTGGCCTTTCACTGCCTTAAGAGGTCGATAAGTTATCGAGAATTCCATCAAGAGCAAGGCCCATTTAGCGAGACGTCCCGTTAATATGACTTTCGACATCAAATACTTGAGAGGATCCACTTTTGATATGAGACGGACCTCATGCGCCAACGCATAGTGTTTGAGCTTCGTTATCGTGAAGATCAACGCCAGGCAGTGTTTTTCGATGGGAGAATAATTGCTTTCTGCCCCCAGTAGAACTCGACTCAAATAATAAAGGGCTCTTTCTCTCCCTTGGTCATTTTCGTGTGCCCACAGCGTGCCTAAAGAACCTTTGAGGGCGGTCGTATACAAGATGAGAGGTTTTCCTTTAACGGGAGCGGCCAGCACTGGCGGATTCTGTAGGTACTGCTTGATTTCATCCAGTGCGCTTTGGCATTTGTGATCCCAGACGAACGGGGTTCCCTTTTTCATCAAGTGACTGTAGGGGCGGCACTTGCTGGAGAGGTTGGCTATAAATCGCCTGATATACGCGAGCTTCCCTTGGAGAGACCGCAGTTACTTGAGAGTCCTTGGCGGAGGCATTTCCATAATCGCCTTGATCTTTGACAGATCTATCTCGATGCCTCGGTGTCGGACGATGAATCCTAGGAATTTTCCCGAGAAAACTCTGAACGCGCATTTGAGAGGGTTCATCTTCAAGTTGTATTTCCGAAGGCGCTGAAACACGATCTTCAGATGCTTTAAATGTTTCTCTTATAATTTGCTTTTAACTACGAGGTCGTCAATATAATATTCGACGATTTCATGTATGAGGTCATCGAAGATCTTCGTCATGGCCCTCTGATAGGTGGCACCGGCGTTCTTAAGACTGAAAGGCATCACCTTATAGCAGAATATACCCAAAGGGGTCCGGAAAGCGGTATGTTTCTGGTTCTCGGGATGCATTTTTATCTGATAGTATCCTGATGATCCGTCCATGAAGGAGAAGACTTCGTGAGTGGACGTATTATCTATCATCAGCTTAGTGACTGGTACTGGGAAGTCGTCCTTCGGGCAGGCTTTTTTGAGATCTCGAAAGTCCACACATACGCGCACTGTCCCATTTTTCTTCATCACTGGGACGATGTTGGCGATCCAGTCAGGATAATGTACTTCTTGGATGAATCCGGAGTCGATTAGCTTCTTGACCTCGGCGTTGATGCTCATCTCAAGCTCGAGCCGCATTCTTCTTGGTGCTTGTTTGATCGGTTTGACGTCTGGAGAAATCGCTAATCTGTGGACAGCAATCTCTGGATCGAGTCCCGGCATCTCTGAATAGTTCCATGCAAAGCAATCTCTATACTGCATGAGCACGTCTTTTAGTGTAGCCACCCTTTCTTCAGACAACAGCTCACTGACGAACGTCGGCCGCGGGTCACTTGCCGTCCCCAAATCAATTTTCTTGAGGTTATCTGCTGTAGTATGTATTCCATCTTCCAGCTCTTTTGGCGCCGGTGGAAACTCTGAGATTACCTCGTCATCATCGTTTTCGAAGCACCAGGGGAAGTCATCCATATTCTCGGTTTCTTCTTCTGACAACGTTATCATATGACAGGTACGAGATCGCTTCCAAGACCGATGTTGATCTGGTTCTACTCTCGCTGCATGCACGGCTTTTGGTTCATGCTTCTGCGGCGGAGTTACCCTCCAACTGCTGGATAGAGCAAATCTGCCGAGATGATACTAGTATTCTACCCAGTCTTTTAATGTGAAGCAGTCCTCGAGAGGATGTCCTATTGCTCGGTGATAGGAGAAATAATCTGGGTGATTAACTTCACCTGCTTGCTCGAGGTGCTTGGACTCCGAAAGGGTAATCATTTGATGTTTTATGGAAAGATCAAGTATCTTCTGTGTCTTGTCCTGGGGAAAAGAGTATGCTCGACTCATCTTCTTTATAAGAGACGAATCCGGATTGCTCGATTCTCGATCGCGTAGCTTTTTGGTCCCGCTTTGTCGCTGTCGAACGCCTTTCCCTCTCTTTGATTTATTTTTGCCTCCGCGTCGGGCCTTTTGTACAACGGGTTGACAAGGAGGAGCATTTTTATTTTTCACAGCCTGCTGAAGGAGGTGTTGCGTCCTGGCTTTCTCGTAGATGGCCATTTCGCGATTATGGTCGTCTCGAACCTTTTGACCCGCTTCCCTTATAAGCTTGTCCATTTGTTCTTCAAACGATGGGTTGGCATTTTCACGGCGGGAGCTAGTTCTGGTTCAGCTTCCCATAGAGCATCTCCTTCTTCATCAAAATCATGTATGACGTAGCAATCGCGGAATAGCTCCCATTTTTTGGATTGAACATATCGAAGCCCGATCGTTTCCATTCTCCCGTTGGGCAACTTTCGTTGAGTTCCGGGAACGTTCCAGATCCTGTTATAGGACCGTGCTTGTCGCGCAGTTTGCTTAAGGGGTACACCTTGGCGTCTCAAGAGTCTCTTTAGTCCGTCTGTGTAATATCTGGGCAAACGAATGGGCTGGATCCTGTCAAGGGTAGAATCCGCACCATGCCAAATTTCTTTCTCCACTTTGGTTTCCCTGGATCGGTAGAATAGGATCGCCTTTTCACCTTTTCGCCTGGGAGGGACGTAAAATGTCTGCAGTTCTTCCACACTGTAGGTATCAAGCGCGTCTAGCTCTTTATGATACTTTGGCGGAACTATGGCAACTTGCAAACCTTGATCTTCATCAGCGAAGGCTTGAATTGATGGCCGAGCAGAGAATACGGCATTGACCTCATCTTCCGAGTCGCTGCCGAAGATCAGCATAGGAGTGGACGGTCCCGGTTTTTGCACTGGGGCGGACCTGAATAAACTATTTCTTCCTCCTCCTCGGTGTCACTCCCGAAGACCAGAATAGTGGTGATAGCTTTGTTCTTGTCCTCCGATTTTCGACATCTTTCCTTGTCTTCGAAATCTGGCAGGAAGTATTTTACATCCTCATATTTGCGGACTTTGTTTATGGAGAACGGGTTAAGCTCCCATGTTACGGTATACTCGAGACCATCCTTGAAATTCTTTTGTTGTGTAGAAGGGATGATGTTGTACTCGTGTAACCAAGGCCGGCCGAGCAAAGCATTGTAGCATGTCTTGGCGTCAATGACGTGAAATTTAATGTTTGTGACGAGCAACCCAAAGCGTAGTGTCAATATTACAGACCCGAGCGTCCGTGATGACTGAGAGTCAAACCCGGAGATGGTGATTTTATCACGAGCGAGGTGCTGAATGCTCATGCAGATTTCCTTCAACACTCTCATTTTGAGGAGATTGACGAGGACCCATTGTCGACCAGGATTTTGCCTATTTTGATATCATGACAGTATCCAGAGACATAAAGGGGACGGTTATGCTCACACGTCCCGAGGAGAAGATCTTCATCGCCGAAGGTGATATCCGCTGTGTGCACTTCTTCCAGCTCGTCCTTCATCTTTTCCTCGGCGAGGAAAGCTTGGAATTGCTCGGCTCTTGCAGTGCCTTGATCAAAGACTCTCTTGCCTCTTTTGATAGCAGAAGGTCTTCGAGAATGCTGAGCTGCGAGGGTAGCTTTCTCAAGTGTGCCAGAACGTTGTAGTCCACCTTATTTTTTTTTGGCGGGTCCTTGGCTGTCAACTCTTTGACGGATTGGTCATCAAGGATGATATACTCAGGGACCTTTTCTTTCCCCTTGTCTTTTCTATTTGACCCACTGTTCGAGGGCCCAAGATTCTCTTCAGGCAGCGTACGATTGCGCAGCTGAATATTTTCACAGGTCTTTGGTTCTTCCTCTTTTCCCGAGGTGGACTCTTTAAAGAGAGGGCCAAGAGTCATTTCTTCGTCAGAGTCGCTCCCGAAGATGAGAACTTGCGGTCCCCCAGCGTCGACTATGTGACAGCTGCCGGTAGTTCTTTTACGCTCCTCGATCGTATTTTTTTTGCTCTCGACGAGCTTTGCGCTTCATTCGCTTGAAATGTTGCCGGTGAGCAACATATCCCTGCCACCATCTTTTAAAAGCGTTGCACTCTTCTGTGGGGTGCGTAATCTTTCGGTGATATAAGCAGTAGCTAGGATGTGTTTCCGCTTCACCGAGAATGTTTCCTTCGGAGGGTGGCAGCTTCATTCCTATCGATATGGCATTGGCGAACCTCTTTCTCGTTTTGAACCTGTTTTTATTTGTGGTGAATGTACTTTCATCTGGTGGGAGTGTTTCAACCCTTTCGTCCAGTTGTCGGCGTTTGGCCTTTTCAAATACGACCATCTCACGCTCCCGATCAGCTTTGCTTTTCGAAAGAGCTTCATTTAGGAATGCGTCAATCATTTCGTCTGATGGTCCTGGGAATTCAGGCTCAGGATCTGCCCCCAGTTTCTCTGTGTAAGGAGTTTCTTCATCATTTATCGACGAGTGAGAGATCACATGGCAACTTGCCACATAATCTTCAGATTCATCTGACGAGTCTTCTTCATTGTCATCGCTTCCGTCCTCAAGGACGTGGCTGAGAAATTCTTGGAGTGTGACTGGGGTCCGCGCCTTCTGGTTATATTCTTCCAGCGCGTCAATCTGTTTTTGCAGGTCCGCGCACTTGTCACCGTGCTTCACGGGCTTTTTGGTCTTCGTCTTCTTTTTCGAAGACTTTGACGGCTGGGTGTGAGCGCTTTGACTATCACTACCAATTTTTGGAGTTGGGCGCGGCTTTATCATTCCCTCGATGATCTCGGGTTCCAGTGGATTCTTCCACCTGATTGCCGGGCATGTTTGGAGATCTTTCAGTATTCTTTTAGTCTTGGCTGAAAGAACGACCTCCCATGGAGCTTCTTCTACAAAAGAGCATGATGCCCCGGTTGTCCGTCTTCTTAGGAGCGTGTGGCTATGGCGGGTTCACTTTCCAGTTCTCGGACAGGGCAAATTTGCCCTGTTGATACTGATCTTCAATCCAACCCTTGAAGACGAAGCAATCTTTAATTGGATGGCTTACCGTTTGATGGTAGGGGCAATAATTGGGACTATTAGCCTCGCCGGGTTGCAATGGTCGTTTTGGATTCGGCAGATTGATGAGCCTGTTGCGCACCGCTAGCTCGAACAATCTCTTCGTTTTGTCCCGGGGAAACGAATAAGGGCGCTTCATCTTCTCATTATAGAATTGCCGCCTCTCGTCTAGGCGATCCGTTAATTTTGGACCACTGGGCTGCTGTTGAGTATTCGCAATGAATGCCGCCTTCCCTTTACCCTTTTCGTTTCGTGGCTCCGGCTTTGGAGGAGACGGTCTATGAACCATCTGGTCCATTTGGGCCAGTTTGCCAATCAAGGCCTGGAACGTGGTCGGCTTGAAAAACATCATGAATTGGGAAATAGTTGCCTGAGGGTCCAGAGTGCCCACGAACATGCCCACTGCCGGCGCTTCCTCGATGCGCTGCTCACATTTTGGCCATAGATTCCGCCACCGTATCGCGTATTGTACCCAAATTTCGCCTGGCTTCACCCTGGCATTAATTAATGCGGTAATCGGGGTACGCTCGCTAGCGCTCGCGAATCTCTGCGTAAACAGCAGTTCTATCTCCACAAATGTCTTGACAGAGTCATTTGGAAGTTCAGAATACCACTCGAATGCCGTCTCCGACAAGCTACCAATGAACTGGCGAAGTAGCAGTTTATCGTCACCCCTAGTATTGCCACATAGAGCCCTGAACCGGGCGACATGCTGGTGGGGATTGCCCGTCCCTTTATATACATGAAATTTAGGGATCGTATATCCCGGCAGGTACCTTATTTGGTCATACCAGCCTGGATATGGTCGTCCAGTTTTAACAATTTGGCCGGTCGCTTCATTCGCCTGGTAAGCTCGTATTTGCTGGGAAATGTAATCATCCAAAGCAGCCTTGGAGATGGTTTCCTCTTTGGCTGCTGAAAGAGCCGGAGGAGGGTTTGATGTCTCCCCTCTGTCGTCTTCAATGATGATAGGGGGGTCTTCAGCTGGAGGTTCCGGCGGTAAAATCATCCCAGCCATGTCTTGGAACAAGAGAGCTATTCGTTTTATGTTGGCCGCCTGTTCCGCGGTCTCTTTTTCTTTCCTCTCGAGCATTCTTCGGAGGAACTCAGTATCAGTTTCTTGTTCCCGACGCTGCTCCGAGGTCTCTGGATTTTCTTTTGGCCCAGTGAGTGCGGCCATTGCAGTCAGCATCTCCTGAAGTTTCTGCTGCTGTTGTTCCCGAGCCTTCGTTATCGATCGGGTAAGCGGTCGATGACCCGTAGAGGCACGGCTTTCCTCTTTTCCGGAAGCCATATAAACAGTATGCACCATCATGCCCCCAGACTTGGGGCGTTTAGATTCAACGTCCTTGCGGTTTGCCGCGGTCACGGGGGCTTTCTCTGGCCTCCTTCTTTTTTGAGCGGTTGACGTTGAGGGAGACGTTGCAGCGGGCACCCAGACGGATGATGTCTTTTATGGTACCACGAGACGGCTCTTTTCTTGCTGAGCTTTGAGCTTCTTTGGTCGACGAGAGTAGTCTTGGTCAATCACCAATTCCTGGACCTGTCGCCAGACTTTGTAAATTTTGGAAGAAAGCCGCTGAGGGGGCTGTTCTGGCTTCGCCTTCGGTGCATTCTCCACGGGTGGAGGAGATCTTTTCAGCACTGCAGTAGGAGAGTTCCTGCGCACTTTGTTAAACAGTTCAAAGCTGTTCCCGGTTGGAACAGCAGCATCGATCTCCACCGTTGGAGCTGGTGGAGTAAATCCAGACGGAGAGCTGCCCCCAGCCTTCCTTACTCGGCGCCAGTGACGACGACGAGCATGTTGCGCAGATGGTGTTGGTTCAGCTATGGGGATGGCTTTGTCATGCCCCCTGTTCTGGTCAGGCGCTGCTGGTACCAGCCTCTTGAAGACCGACGTCCGTTGAGCAGCAGTATCCAATCTGTCAAAGACAGACCTTTGAGCAGGAACGGGAGCCGGAGTGGCCAGCCTTGTAAAGACTGATCCTTTGACGGGAGAAGCTTCTTTAGTGACCTCGAGAGCAGGAATGGCTATCCGTTTTGGGATGGCCGCTTCAGGTATCGTGGGCTTCTTGACGGGCCCATTGGAGTTCAGGCTCAGCCTATCGAAGACTGATGCTGTCGGCTTGGCATTGGATGACCCGTTGAGATGGGTTGTGGTGGTAGTGAGCCGATCAAAGACCGACTTCTTCTGCGCTTCTTGCGGCAGCGGGATGTTAACGTTCACGGGTGGGAGCATGGTCCCGAAGAACAACCCGGTGGTAGCCTGCGTTACCTGTTCTACCGGCATCGAAAAAAGGGAGGCCGCTTGGGGGCCATAGGTTACACCCCCAGATGGGGCAGAACGGGAGTTGCAGTTGCAACTGGAACATTTTGTGCAGGTAGACGCCATTGATCTTTCGTTTTATGCACCGAGCAAGACACCAAATCTTAGTACCTCGAACCCAAGGGCAACCATAGCAAACTGCGATTCGTTCGCGAACACGACACACGAAGTGTGGAGAGGAAAAAGGAAAAGGTCCCACCGGGCGTGCCAGAATCTGTTCTCCGCCGAAAGACACGACCGGGACATTGGGACGTCGGGGCCTGAATTCCGAGGGCAGATACTATTGGTGCTATCCATCCACCTCTCCGAAGATGCCAAGTTGATTTATGACACCGTGTATCGAAGGTTTAAATGGATGCGACCGATATAGCAGACTTCGTCAGATTCCCCCTCATTTGAGGGGTTTTTGATTGTGGGGATGCTATTCCCTGCAGGCGCAAGCCCCTGCAGTTAATTACGCTACCGCATCGCGGTAACCACTTTCTCCTTTTCCAGATGGTCACTTCGTGTCGTGGGTGTTTGTGTCATGACCCGAAAGTACGGAACGTGACTGACACTTAGATTACGAGACGTCTAAAGGCGTAACGTAACCTAAGTCAGCCAAAGCCCAGAAAAATCTAAACCAAAATCAACCAGAGTGAAGGAAAACCTTTTATGAAAACGATTTTAAACCATTTAAGTTGTATTAACCCCTTTTTAAAAACATCAAAATTTTCCGAAAATTTCGACAGAGTCTCCTTTGTAAATACTAGCCCCCAAAATGGGTACAACAAGATATATAAACCTGTAATAACAAAATGGCATCCCCAAGCGGGAGCTAGCTCTTCGCCCAAGGCGGATCACATCCACACGCAATATATAAGCAATATAAGGTAAATAAGCATAAAGAAACACAAAAATAAGCAAAACACAACGTTGGCTCAAGTGAGCTCGACCCCAGAGAAACCACATATACACAAATCTCTCAGTCTCATCACTAGATCGCATAAACAAATAAGAAGTGGTAGATGGAGAATACTAGATACAATGATAGTACAAAAAGAGACAAAGTGTCCTCGCAACCCATCTAAGAGCAATGTCGCGAATCTGAGCAAAAGAAGCCAATGAAAAGATACGCCCGCCGCTGCAAAGCTGACGGGTCCGACCTGCAAAACACTGTGGCACAATGGGGGTGAGTTGCCAGCTCGTGAGTAGAAAATAACATCTAATAAGGCTATCGTAAGAATGCACGCAAATGCGTCACAACATATATGTCTAGATGCGATGTAATGTCACTAGTATGTATGCATTTGTATGCAACATCAATACGAAATCTTTAAGTGTTTAAAATATGACGATCTCTGCATTCTTAACTTAGAAAAAAAATCTGCGTAATAGCTAAGGTACCATCAATGAAATCATCCGAAAACCGTGTCAAGTATCGACACCAAATATGAAAATATATCTGTCTCAATGTCTCACTATGTCAATATCTCAATATCTCGGGCTCCGTCAGTCCGGATCGGCCCATATCATCAAATCTCACAACAACGGTCGGTATCCTCCGGATATCCGCCGCACCAGACATCACCGGTAGGTAGTCTTTCTCTGCCAGGCTCATCGTCTACAACTCGATCTTCTTGCCCCGAGATACCATACCGGGCCCACCATGTACCCGAGACGGTTCATCCACTCCTCGAATCGGGTCTCGAAATCCAACAGAAAACATGAAAACTCATGGTGGACGACACATACATCACGAGAAAACCGCAACTTTATTTTAAAAATGATGATAATAAACTTTTGTTAAATTCTTGCGGTTTTCCCCAAAATCCAGAAATCTCATCAATACTAAAATCCTCAAGAAAATCATAATATCCAACATGTTGTATATGATACATGCTTATGATGTCAAGGTATGCAATGTGATTTATGGCTAGGAATCTATATAAGCATGATGATGAAATGAGGTATATACGTGCTATGCAATTCAATGTATTATAAATGATGCAAGTGTTGATATTGAACTAAGCAGGTTCTAAAGAGCTCGTGACATGTCAATTACCAAGGCATATGCGTTCACATGAATTGTGCGCGTGCAGCATGAGCCAATGGTAATGGTGTAAGTGTCCTAAGGGGTGATATCACACATATGTATATAGATAACCAGAAAGTTATGCATATGAATGAGATGGTTAACTAAATAACTATCCGTATAGTTTGCAAATAATTAAGTGATCCTAACTATGGGGCGCCTCGCGCCATCTGGACGATTTCCCCATAGATATATACATCTACTCATCCGGACGCCTCGCTAATCTGATCCAACCACCGCTTTGTATTTGCGCGCCGCGTCCGATGTTTCCGCAACCGATCCTAAAATTGCATAACACACAGCATAAGATTACACCTCATAAAACGACACAAGTCACAATATAAAACAATCAACATCCACAAGTTAGGCACAACATGTACTAAGTGCGCGGAACACACACGAAAACTACTAAAACCTTAACTAAAATCGTCGTTTCGGAGCAACCGTCAAAACTAAAACCCGATTAAACCAAACTCCACATTTGCACACCCTAAAAGTCGTAGGAGATTCTATAAATATCGTCAAGATATCGCAATTAATTCACCACTTAATTTTATGGAAAACCTAGTAAGCATTCACATATCAATTTCGATGCAAACATCGCGAACTAACGATATAGCGTTCACAAACTAGCATAAATTTCCAAACTAACCCACTAGATGGCCACAACACTAACTTTAACCCATTACAATGCTTCAACCCTAATATTAAATCAAACCCCTTTTCTTGAATTTACTAAACAAGCAATTACTATGAAATTAACACTTTAAAATTCTAAATTAGCATGTTTAACTACAATTTAACAATTAGATTAGAATTTTCACCTCACAAGTTTTGAACCTCTTGCACTTAGCCTCCAAAGTTGCCTCTTTTCTCCTTGTCTTAAACTAATTTTGGGTTTGGGAAGAGGTAGAATAGAGATTTGTTTGAGTTTTGTGAAGAAATTTGTTGATTTCGGTGGATTTTTAAGATGAATTTGAACAAAAAAAAAGATGGGAAAATGGAGAGCTGCTGGAAGGAGGATCGGCCTGAGGGGAGATGGGGAAAGTGTGAGGGAATGATGTGGAAAATTCCATGAAGAAATTATCTCACAAGTTCAATTAAAGCTTTCACATCAATTCTTTTCATTAAAACCCCCCCATTTTAAGTTTCTTTCCTCTCTAGTTAAAAGTGGACAATGGGGGAAATTTCCAACACCAAATTCGGCTAGGGAAGGGGTGAATTGATGTGGGTGTGTGTTACATTTTTTTTTGGCTAAGAAATTTTACATATGTCATTTGCAATTTACATCCATTTCTATTCCCATTTTACTTTATTTTTAAACCATAAAACAACAACTCTTGGAAAGCGTTGATAAAATTTTGTCACCACTAGATTTTAGTTTATAATAGTTCCTAAGTATGTAATTTACCCATTTAAATTTGTATTTATTACTAATTTAATGTATATTTAAAAGCTTAAAATAATATTAAAAATAATTAATTAAGGAAAAAAATTTAAATGACTAGAAATTTTTAAGTGACAATTTAGTGACTAATTTCTAGCAATATCTTATCTAAATTTTGTATAATTAGGCCTATATTGAAAAATAATTATTTTGACTTTTTTACGGAAAAAACTGTTTATTTTACCGATTATCGAAAAACTGCCTAAATGATTTTCGAAGCGTTACAGTCTTCCCCCCTTAAAGAAATTCGGTTCCCGAATTTAGAATTTAATTACGCGTACCTTCAAAAAGATGGGGATATTTCTTCCTCATCTCGTCCTCGGTCTCCCAGGTGACCTCCTCGCTGTTCGGACCACGCCAAAGAACCTTGACGGACGGTATAACCTTCGACCTCAATCTCTTCATTTGCCGATCCAAAATGACCACCAGCTGCTCGGTGAATGAAATATCGCGCTCCAGCTGGATCGTTTGCTGCTGAATCGCATGGGAAGGGTCATGAAGGTACTTGCGGAGTATCGAAACATGGAACACAGGGTGAACATCTGGAAAGCTGGGCGGAAGAGCCAACCGATAAGCCACCGAACCGACACGCTCTAAGATCTCGAAGGGACCAACATATTTAGGACTAAGCTTCCCTTTCCGCCCGAATCTCATTACGCCCTTCATCGGAGAGACCCTCAGGAAAACATGATCGCCAACAGCGAACTCGAGTCGGCAACGACGCCTGTCAGCATATGATATCTGCCTACTCTAGGACGCTCTCATCCTGTCCCGAATCAGCTGTATCTTTTCGGTCGTCTCCTGTATGATCTGCGGCCCCAAAATACTGCTCTCCCTGAGCTCTGTCCAACATACAGGCGATCGACATCTCCTCCCATATAAAGCCTCGAAAGGTGCCATCTGAATTGTCTCCTGAAAGCTATTATTGTAGGAGAACTCGATCAGGGGCAAGTGACGATCCCAGCTACCACCGAAATCTAAAACACAAGCTCTGAGCATGTCCTCAAGAGTCTAAATAGTATGCTCTGACTGGCCATCAGTCTGCGGATGAAAAGCTATGCTAAAACTCAATCGGGTGCCCAAAGCTTCCTGAAGTTTCCGCCATAATCGGCTGGTAAACTGGGTGCCCCGGTCGGACACGATGCAAGTCGGGACGCCATGCAGTCGCACGATCTCATCAATATAAACCTGGGCGTACCGAGCAAATCCAAAAGTGGTCTTCACTGGCAGAAAGTGAGCCGCTTTTGTCAGTCGATCCACAATCACCTAAATAGAGTCATACCCTCGACTAGTCCTGGGTAGATCCACAATGAAGTCCATGGAGACCTGTTCCCACTTCCACTCAGGAATGGGCAAAGGCTGTAACTCGCCGGCTGGCCTCCAGTGCTCGGACTTGACTTGCTGACAAGTCAGGCAGCTCGATACAAAGTCTATAACATCCTTCTTCATCTCGCCCCACCAGTAAACCTCTCTCAAATCACGGTACATCTTGGTGGAACCTGGATGCACACTGTAAACTGATCTATGTTCCTCCTTAAGGATATCACGCCTCAGTCCCTCAGAATCTGGTACGCACAGTCGAGTCCCAAATCGAAGTATCCCCTGGTCATCAATCACGAACTCGGAAACTCTTCCCTGCCGAATCTGCTCGATAATCTCTAAAATACGGGCATCGCCGGACTGTGCCTCGCGGATACGGTCAAGTAACAGTGGGCGTGCTCTGAAATGGGCCAGCTGTCCCCCTGTAGGAGTAAACTCGAACTGCACTCTACTGTCACATAAAACCTGCCAATCCGCCGTCGACTGCATCTGTACTGCGATCAAACAAGATAAGCTACCTCTGGGCCTCCTACTCAAAGCATCTGCCACCACATTCGCCTTGCCCGGATGGTATAGAATCTCGCAGTCATAGTCTTTCACCAACTCCATCCAACGACGCTGTCTCACATTTAGATCTCGCTGCTAAAAGATATACTTCAAGCTCTTGTGGTTAGTGAATATCTGGCACGACTCGCCGTATAGGTAATGTCTCCTGATCTTGAGTGCAAACACCATTGCAGCCATCTCTAAATCATGAGTGGGGTAGTTCTGTTCGTGTTTCCGCAACTGCGGAGAAGCATACGCGATACCTCTGTCGTGCTGCATCAACACACAGCCCAGCCCCACTCGAGAAGCATCACAATAGACCACGAAACCGCCTGATCCTGAAAACAATGATAACACTGGTGTAGTAGTCAGACGAGTCTTCAACTGCTGGAAGCTATCCTCACATGCCTCGGTCCAATCAAAAGGAACCCCCTTCCGGGTCAACCCGGTCAACGGTGCAGCAATACGAGAGAAATCCTGGACAAAACGTCGATAATAGCCGGCCAGACCTAAAAAGCTGTGAACCTCTGTAACTGATACCGGTCTGGGCCAATGCTGCACTGCCTCGATCTTTTTCGGGTCCACACAAATACCATTTCTCGTCACTACATGACCCAAGAAGTTGACACTGTCTAGCCAGAATGCGCACTTGGAAAATTTGGCGAACAGCTGATGCTCCCTCAAAATCTGCAATGTGATACGCAAGTGCTGCCCATGCTCCTCCCGGCTCCGAGAATAAACCAAGATGTCGTCAATAAAAACAATGATGAACTGATCAAGATACGGCCTGAATACACGGTTCATCAAGTCCATAAATGCTGCCGGGGCATTGGTGAGCCCGAATGACATCACCAAGAACTCATAATGACCATATCGTGTACGGAAAGCGGTCTTCGAAATATCCTCCTTCCGAACCCGCAACTTGTGATAACCTGACTGTAAATCAACCTTCGAGAAAAACCCTGCACCCTGGAGCTGATCGAATAAGTCATCAATGCGGGGTAGGGGATATCTGTTCCCCACTGTAACCCGGTTCAGCTGACGATAATCAATGCATAAGCGCATACTGCCGTCCTTCTTAACAAACAGGACGGGAGCACCCCAAGGTGACACACTCGGTCGGATAAGCCTTTTGTCCAGCAAGTCCTGTGACAGATCCTTCAGCTCTCTAAGTTCTGTCGGGGCCATCCGATAAGGCGGTATAGAGATAGGCCCCGTGCCGGGGATCAAGTCAATGCAGAACTCAATCTCGCGCTCTGGTGGCAGACCAGGCAGCTCGTCAGGAAATACATCAGGAAACTCTCTCACAACAGGGACCTAGTCCAACGGAACCTCTGTGGCGCTAGTATCACAAACATAGGCTAAGAATCCTTGACACCCTTTCCGCAAGAGTTGACCAGCGCGAAGAGAAGAAATCAAGATGGGAAGGGTAGTGCTACGATCTCCCTGAATAACAAGAACCGGCTCACCAGGAAAACTGAATCTGACTGCCTTCTCACGGCAGTCCACAGATGCATAACAGGTGGCTAGCCAGTCCGTACCAAGAAGAACGTCGAAGTCTAGCACATCGAGGAGAATCAAATCAACTGAAGAATCTCTCTCCCCGATACGAACGGGGCACGATCGGTACACAAAACGGGCAACAAATGACTCGCCTACCGGAGTAATAACGACAAGCGGCTGATCTAATGAAGAAGACTCTCGGCCTAACCTCGGTGCAAAGTATGTGGATACATAAGAATGTGTGGAGCCTGGATCAAATAATACCCGTGCATCAAAAGAACATATTGGTAGAGTACCTGTCACAACGGCATTGGATGCCTGTGCATCCTGAGGAGTCAAAGCGAACACCCGGGCCTGTCCACCACTAATAGATGGCTGTCCTCTGCCTCTACCTCTGTCGCCTCGTCCTCTCTGAATCGGACGGCCACGCCCACGACCTCTAGGAGCATCTGCCTGGAGTGGAGCCTCATTAATGGTAGGAAGTAGAGCTCTCTGAGGAGGTGGTGAAGGTGGTAAGGTCATATGTGGCACTGTCGCCGCGCCCTGGCGTCCCATGGTACAGTCTCTTATACGATGGTACTGACTCCCGCACCGAAAACATCCTGACGATGACTGCTGGGTCTGCGGATATGAACCAAATAACTGACCCCGTCTCAATCCTCTGCCACCACCATCTCCCGGAAAGAACCTGTCATGGTGTCTACCCATCTGCCGCTGAGTTGGCATATCAGTACGAATCCTCTTCGGCCCAGAAACGACCGGAGTCTCAGAAATGCGCTCCTCCAAAAGTAAGGCTGCATCCATCGCGGCTGCGTATGTGTCAAAGTGCTGGGTGCCAATGGCAAGGAATAGCTGTGTATCAAGTCCTCGCACAAACCTCTTTATCCTCTTCTCTTCCGTGTCTACTAGGTACGGAGCATAACGGGAAAACTGAGTAAACTGTATATCATACTCGGACACTGTCATCCCAGGAGTCTTGCGCAAAGACTCAAAACTACGGGCTAGAGTATCTCGGACACTCTCTGGAAGAAAACGGGCAAGAAATGCAGCGGTAAACTCGTCCCAAGTCATAGAAGGTAGACCTGCATCTCGGCCTCTCTCTACTGAATCGTACCATGTTTGGGCAAGGCCCTCCAGACAAAAACTTGCGAACTCCACCCATCTATCATCAGAACACCTCAACAAACGGCAAATCCTAGCCATCCTATCAAGAAATGCCTGTGGGTCCTTTGTCGCATCCGTACCGGTAAAAGTTGGAGGTCTCAGTCTCATAAACTCTTGTAGTGAAACGGGGATAGTCGCAGTAGTAGCAGGAGTAACCGTCTGGGCAGCAGGTACAATCGTGGTCTGTGCGATGGAAGGAACGTCCTCGGATCTCTGTGCTCGACTGGACTCAACTAATGATCCCATCATCTGTCGCAACTCCTGCATACTGGCCTCTAATCTGGCAATACGGTCTGGAGAAGGCGGATCAATCTGACCCTGAGGGGTAGGCGTATCATCCCGTTCGATCCTCGCCTCAGACGAGCCCGCTCGAAGCTCATCCCTAGCGGCAGCCCGCTGAGCTCTCGTAGTCTTTGGCGGCATCGAAGCTGGAATAAGAAACATGAGTGATAAGAAAATTGCAATTGAATCAAGGAATGCAAGGAATCAAGAAAGGAAATACAAGCAATTATGTCCTAAGGTCACTTAGGCGGAGTACCGTATCGTAAGTATGCCGCGGAACATACCCACGCTATACCACTCAGCTTAAGTCACCTACTCCATCTACCAAGGGTCGTCCTACACTCAGAAGGGTAAAACCTACGCTCTGATACCAACTTTGTCACGACCCGAAGGTACGGAACGTGACTGGAACTTAGATTACGAGATGTCTAAAGGCATAACGTAACCTAAGTCAGCCAAAGCCCAGAAAAATCTAAACCAAAATCAACTAGAGTGAAGGAAAACCTTTTATGAAAACGATTTTAAACCATTTAAGTTGTATTAACCCCTTTTTAAAAATATCAAAATTTTCCGAAAATTTCGGCATAGTCTCCTTTGTAAATACTAGCCCCCAAAATGGGCACAACAAGATATATAAACTTGTAATAACAAAATGGCATCCCCAAGCGGGAGCTAGCTCTTCGCCCAAGGCGGATCATAACCACACACAATATATAAGCAATATCAAGCAAATAAGCATAAAGAAACACAAAAATAAGCAAAACACAACATCGGCTCAAGTGAGCTCGACCCCAGAGAAACCACATATACACAAATCTCCCAGTCTCATCACTAGGTCGCATATACAAATAAGAAGTGGTAGATGGAGAATACTAGATACAATGATAGTACAAAAAGAGACAAAGTGTCCTTGCAACCCACCTAAGAGCAATGTCGCGAATCTGAGCAAAAGAAGCCAATGAAAAGATACGCTCGCCGTTGCAAAGCTGACGGGTCCGACCTGCAAAACACTGTGGCACAATGGGGGTGAGTTGCCAGCTCGTGAGTAGAAAATAACATCTAATAAGGCTATCGTAAGAATGCACGCAAATGCGTCACAACATGTAAGTCTAGATGCGATGTAATGTCACTAGTATGTATGCAACATCAATACGAAATCTTTAAGTGTTTAAAATACGACGATCTCTGCATTCTTAACTTAGAAAAAAAAATCTGCGTAATAGCTAAGGTACCATCAATGAAATCATCTGAAAACCGTGTCAAGTATCGACACCAAATATGAAAATATATCTGTCTTAATGTCTCACTATGTCAATATCTCTATATCTCGGGCTCTATCAGTCCGGATCGGCCCATATCATCAAATCTCACGACAACGGTCGGTATCCTCCGGATATCCGCCGCGCCAGACATCACCGGTAGGTAGTATTCCCCTGCCAGGCTTATCGTCTACAACTCGATCTTCTTGCCCCGAGGTACCATACCGGGCTCACCATGTACCCGAGACGGTTCATCCACTCCTCGAATCGGGTCTCGAAATCCAACAGAAAACATGAAAACTTATGGTGGACGACACATACATCACGAGAAAACCACAACTTTATTTTAAAAATGATGATAATAAACTTTTGTTAAATTCTTGCAGTTTTCCACAAAATCCAGAAATCTCATGAACACTAAAATCCTCAAGAAAATCATAATATCCAACATGTTGTATATGATACATGCTTATGATGTCAAGGTATGCAATGTGATTTATGTCTAGGAATCTATATAAGCATGATGATGAAATGAGGTATATACGTGCTATGCAATTCAATGTATCATATATGATGCAAGTGTTGATACTGAACTAAGAAGGTTCTAAAGTGCTCGTGACATGTCAATTACCAAGGCGTGTGTGTTCACATAAATTGTGCGCGTGCAATATGAGCCAATGGTAATGGTGTAAGTGTCCTAAGGGGTGATATCACACATGTGTATATAGATAACCAGAAAGCTATGCATATGAATGAGATGGTTAACTAAATAACTATGCGTATAGTTTGCAAATAATAAAGTGATCCTAACTATGGGGCGCCTCGCGCCATCCAGACGATTTTCCCATAGATATTTACATCTACTCACCCGGACGCCTCGCTAATATGATCCAACCACCGCTTTACCTTTGCGCGCCGCGTCCGATATTTCCGCAACCGATCCTAAAATTGCATAACACACAATATAAGATTACACCTCATGAAATGACGCAAGTCACAATATAAAACAATCAACATCCACAAGTTAGGCACAGCGTGTAATAAGCGCGCGGAACACACACGAAAACCACTAAAACCTTAACTAAAATCGTCGTTTCGGAGCAACCGTCAAAACTAAAACCCGATTAAACCAAACTTCGCATTCGCACACCCTAAAAGTCTTAGGAGATGCTATAAATATCATCAAGATATCGCAATTAATTCACCCGTTAATTTTATGGAGAACCTAGTAAGCATTCACATATCAATTTCGATGCAAACATCGCGAACTAGCGATATAGCGTTCACAAACTAGCATAAATTTCCAAACTAACCCATTAGATGGCCACAACACTAACTTTAACCCATTACAATGCTTCAACCCTAATATTAAATCAAACCCCTTTTCTTGAATTTACTAAACAAGCAATTACTATGAAATTAACACTTTAAAATTCTAAATTAGTATGTTTAACTACAATTTAACAATTAGATTAGAATTTTCACCTCACAAGTTTTGAACCTCTTGCACTTAGCCTCCAAAATTGCCTCTTTTCTCCTTGTCTTAAACTAATTTTGGGTTTGGGAAGAGGTAGAATAGGGATTTGTTAGAGTTTTGTGAAGAAATTTGTTGATTTCGTTTGATTTTTGAGATGAATTTGAACCAAAAAAAAAGATGGGAAAATGGAGAGCTGCTGGAATGAGGCTCGGCCTGAGGGGAGATGGGGAAAGTGTGAGGGAATGGTGTGGAAAATTCTATGAAGAAATTATCTCACAAGTTCAATTAAAGCTTTCACATCAATTCTTTTCATTAAACCCCCCCATTTTAAGTTTCTTTCCTCTCTAGTTAAAAGTGGACAATGGGGGAAATTTCCAACACCAAATTTGGCCAGGGAAGGGGTGAATTGATGTGGGTGTGTGTTGCATTTTTTTTTGGCTAAGAAATTTTACATATGTCATTTGCAATTTACACCCATTTCTATTCCCATTTTACTTTATTTTTAAACCATAAAACAACAACTCTTGGAAAGTGTTGATAAAATTTTGTCACCACTAGATTTTAGTTTATAATGGTTCCTAAGTATGTAATTTACCCATTTAAATTTGTATTTATTACTAATTAATGTATATTTAAAAGCTTAAAATAATATTAAAAATAATTAATTAAGGAATTTTTTTTAAATGACTAGAAATTTTTAAGTGACAATTTAGTGACCAATTTCTAGTAATATCTTATTTAAATTTTGTATAATTAGGCCTCTATTAAAAAATAATTATTTTGACTTTTTTTACGGAAAAGACTGTTTATTTTACCGATTATCGAAAAACTGCCTAAATGATGTTTGAAGCGTTACAGTTTGTTTTGTTTTTGGTTGCCCGTGGATTGTATACGGAGACTAATTTATATTGTCGCCCGTAGGGCGTGGATTAGTTCAAATCCGTATTTTCTTAGATTTGGATTTGGGGGTTGGGT
Organism: Agapanthus africanus; assembly: GCA_030015575.1. NCBI lineage: Eukaryota > Viridiplantae > Streptophyta > Magnoliopsida > Asparagales > Amaryllidaceae > Agapanthus > Agapanthus africanus. The sequence goes on along the minus strand of CM057349.1, from coordinate 369,088,585 downwards.
TTTAGAATAAGTTAGTCTCATTTGAGACTAAGATCAACTTAAACGTTTATTAAGGATACGTTAGTCCAATTTTAGACTAAGATTAACTTAACGGGATCATTTAGATCTAACAAAAGAGCAATTGGGCTTTATTGTTTAGTTTAGGGACATTACGGTCGATTAGTTTAGGGACATTACGGTCCAAGGTTAAGGACATCATAGTCCGTGAGTTTAAAGACATCACAGTCATGGTTAAGGACATCATAGTCCGTGAGTTTAAAGACCTCACAGTCAAAGTTAAGGACATCATAGTCCGTGAGTTTAAAGACCTCACAGTCAAGGTTAAGGACATTATAGTCCATGGGTTTTAAAGGACCCCACAGTCCATAGAATGTTTGGTTGTCGGGACTCATCACCTCTCTGAAGACGTTGAAGGATTACAATGACAAATATCAGAGGAGTTCAGAGATGTACCCTCGAACCGATGTGAGCTGGTTGAAAGATCTGTAGTCCAATTTTGGGCTAAAATCTATTAACATATTTATGAGCAGATGAGCTCAACTAATATGAGTTGAGGACTTATGGCCAATTTTGGGATAAGTCCAATAAATGTTTAACATTTTTATTCTGGGCTGTTGAGCCTTTATTTGGGCTTGGCCCTTTTAACAATGCTGAGCATTATATCTTGACAATGTTTTTTGTCTTACATTGAATGCTGAGCATTCATCAGAGCTCTGGCTTATTAAAGAACAATTTATGTTTTGTCAGCGCAACACGTGGCGCGCTAGGCGCTTTGCGCCCGTCAAAGAGTACAGTGCGCTTCTGCCATGTGGCGCACATGTAAGGGAGACGTGTCACGCTCAGCGCTAGGCGCCAGATGATGAGCGCACGATGCCAATTTATGAGCGCTGAGTGCTAATTCATGAGCGCATTGCGCTTTCAGTTTAGTGGCGCACACGTGAGTGACACGTGGTGCGCTTGGCACTGAGCGCCAGCCCATGTGCGCAGTGCGCTATTTCAGAAGTGCAAAGCGCAAGTTGTTAATTGGCGCATACGTGGTTGACACGTGGCGCATTTGGCGCTGAGCGCCAGTCCAGAGAGCGCAGAAGCGCGGTTCAAGAGCGCAAAGCGCAGTTGATCAATTTTATAATCTGGGAAACAAATTTATGTTCTTTTAAAAGAGACATTATCTCAAGTTCTAAGAACAACAGTTCTTATTTTGCAGGAGATATTTCCAATCTCTTATTTTGATAAAAGGCTTTGTCTTTATAGATCCATGATCTGTGAGAAAAATTATGTTCTTCTTCTTTTATTTTATGATGAGATCTTTTGATCTCTTTGTGAAAGACTTTTGGTCTTTGTAAATCTATGATCTTTTTAATGAAATGAATTCTTCTTTCTTAATCATGAGATGATTTCATCTCTGTGTTCATCATCCTTCATCCTTACCTTGAAGAAATATCTTCTTGCAAAAGCTTGCTCTTTATCTTTGAGTTTCTCAAAGTTTAGGGGGGGGGGTTTCTCTATATAAGACTTGAAGTCTTAGAGCTTTTATATAGGGCAAGCTGATTTATTGAATCAGTTAAAGAGATCTTTCTCTGATTGATTTGGGGATGTTTCCCACCATTGGATTTTTGATCCTAGGGCTTCTGTTTTACAGAAGGCAATCTTCTTGTTTTTAATAAGATTGGAAAATCTTTCCATAACAGAATTTAATTCTGATTAATTAATGATTTATCATTATTATTAGATCTTTTGATCTAACGGTGGGGAGTTTTTTAATTCCAGCGCTATCGCACCCGTGCTTTGCACGTGGTGCGCTGCTCGGAGCGCAGCGCACCCTGCGCTAGCACACCTGTGTTTGACACGTGGTGCGCTGCTCGGAGCGCAGCGCACCTAGTGCTAGCACACACATGGTGCGCTGCCTAGTGCGCAGCGCACTTGGCGCTGCATTTGAAGCACTGCTTCAATTTTGAAATTTAAATTTCAAACAGAGCTTTGCTCTGATTGGGGGAAACACTCATCACGAGGCAGCCGAGCAGATTCCTGCTCGGTCCATCCACGATAGGTAGCTTCCTGCCTTATGAAGAAGTGGATCCACATCCTTCATCGTAAAGCCGCCGAGCAGATTCCTGCTCGGTCCATCTACGATGGGTAGCTTCCTGCCCTACGAAGAAGTGGATCCAAAGCCCTCATCATGAGGCCGCCGAGCAGGTTCCTACTCGGTCCATCCACGACGGGTAGCTTCCTGCCCTACGAAGAAGTGGATCCAAAGCCCTCATCGTGAGGCCGCCGAGCAGATTCCTGCTCGGTCCATCCACGACGGGTAGCTTCCTACCTTACGAAGGCATGGGTCCAAAACACGGGCCAAAAGGCGGCCGAGTCATGTCCTGATCAGCCTATCCAAGAAGGAATCGAAGGGCCGCGACCTATTCGCATTTGGCTATCGCTTGATTCATACTCGACGCACGATCGACACCCCGACTCCGGGGAAAGGGATGGCTCCGGTCTTCCTACACTTGGCTATCGCTCGATTTAGAATCGACGCACGATCGTCACCTCGACTCCGGGGAAAGGATGGACACTGATCTACCTGGGCCTAGCCTTTTGTTAGATTTTACGTTATGCCTGCTTAACACTTGCAAGTTAAAAAGGCTTGCGAGCTAAAATACTTGCAAGATAAAAAGGCTTGAGAGCTAAATGTACTTGCGCGGAAGAAACACTTGAGCCAAAACTATATATACTTTATTTACGATCAAAATTATATACAAGGTATTGTGGGCTTCTCAGCCTTGCAAAAATGCCCGGAGGCTTACAAAATCTAAAAAAAAAGGGAGAAGGAAGGATAGCTCAGACCGCCTTCTCGGCCGCCGCCTCTCCTTGCTCCGCGACTCCATCGGCGATGACAATGGCGACTTCAGGCTCAGCGCTTCTGCCAGCCACATCGCCTTCCTCGACCTGCTCGGCGCCCCCTGTGGCGCTTCCTCGGCGAGGGGATACCTTGCGCGGAGCTCGCGGTCGTCGAACTCAGGCATAGTTTCCTTGATGGGGTCAAGGGCATTGTGCCAACCAACGGCCGCGGAGTCAGCGAGATTGACATAAAGCCGATTGAACGCCTTGTACGCCTCCACGGCCCCCTTCGCCCTGCTCTCCGCGAGCTTCGCTGCCTCGCAAGCCGCTCGAACATCCTTTTTGAGAGTGTCCCTCGATCGTTTTATGGCGTCAAAGAGCCCGTTCGCCTCCTCCATCTAGGCCTGGATAGCCCTGTTGGATTCAGTTAAGAGCCAATAGGACTCCTTCAGCTTGGAAACCGTCAGGCCCTCGGTGACCAATCTTGAGTCGAGGAGGGCCACCTTTTCTTCCGCCTGCTGCAGTTGAAGGAGAAGCTTTTCTTCTCGCGAGGAAGATTCGCCCGCCTTCTTTATCGCCGGGGCAACCTCCTTGGACTCCATAGCGGCGAGGAGAGCGCGGTGCTGGAGGACCTGAGGAAGACAGGAACCGTGTTAAGAAGCTGAAACCGAGAAAATAACTTTTAAAAAATCTTTTTGGAAAAGCTACCGACCCGAACCGCCTTCTCAGCTATAGTGGCAACTTGGGCCTTCATGGTGCCCCGTGGAATCTTGGCCCCGGACACCTTCTCCATGTCCGCCAGCAAGCTGTCGGCCATAGATATCTCCGAGGGCACCTCGATGCAGAAGTCACCTTCCTGCACCTGGATCCCGGCCGGGGATGGCCAAGAAACTACCCGCTTCTGTCTCTTTAGAGGGGATTCGGCAGGGGGTGTCACCTCCGCCCTAGCACGAGGCGCCGGGTCATGCACATGCTTTTGTTCTCCCCCGCGGCGTTCCTCCAGGATGGGGCGCTGCGAAAGCCCTGGCCGGAGGAGTTTTCCTAGGAGCCGCCGGAGGAGTTTGCCTAGGAGCCGCGCTCGAACCCGGTCGGGATGAGCTTGCGACACCTGTCTTTCTTCCCCGGGCCTTGGCAGCCATAATTTTCGATCGATCTATGGTCTCTGTGAGAAAAACATAAGAAGAAGGTCAGCGACGCTGAAACGGCAATAGAATTTTTGGCGAAGTCTAAACAGACCGGCAAAAGCCCTAACTTACCCAAAAAATGAGCGGGACTGAGTCCAGCCCAGCTCAGTACCTGCTCGGAGAGCAGGACATCAGCCCGCTGGATTGGTTCCCACTGGGACACCACCCTCACCCAGGGGGCGTTCGACTGCCTCACCCTCGGGCAATCGGCCCTATGCCACTGGGTGGGCACATGCCAATTCTTACCCTCCGGAGGCCCGACGAAGAAGAACTTCTCCTTTCATTCATGGATGGAAGAAGGGACGACCACTACCCCTGACCCGGCTGTCCTATCCTTACGTTTTTTAAACGAGAGATACACCCAGCTCGGTTCTACCTTACTGGTACCGGGATGGTTTTTATAGCAAAGGAAAGACAAGAGGAGGCTCAAATCGAAAGGGTTCCGATCAATTTTTAACCGGACCAGAAACCCGAGGAGGATCCTCTACGAGTTCGGAGCTAGCTGGCCCGGGGCAAGACGGAAACAATGGAGTACAGCACAAAGCTCAGACGAGAAGAGCAGATGCATCCCTGCCCGGAATGTTCCATATACAGAGCAATCTCTTTGCCCCGCACCTGGTTTGCCCGCTCACCCTCTCTGTCCAGACGGAGTGAATATCCAGAGGGGATATGGAATCGAGCTCGGATGTCGGACAGCTTGTACAGACGATTCAAGACCGAGGGCGCATCGCGGGTATTCCCGATGCATACCTTGGGAGCCTTTGTCGCCGCCCGATGGCGAGTGACAAGGGCTTGCCTTGGGGGGCGAGCCCGACACAGAAGACGTAGATGGAGAAGAAGAAGAACTCTTTCGGCTATCTGAAGCCGAGGAAGAGGAAGACCCACTGGGCTCGGCCCCAAAAACTGAGGCTTCATCGCCCGACTCTATCCCTACTACATCCATAGATACTTCAGAAGAAGACATCTAACCTGATTCAAGAAAAGGGTTTGCCGAGGAATACTCAGCGGAAGATCCGACCTAAGCGGGGGTGCGCCGGGCAATCTTCAAACGACGAGAGACAACTAAGGTAAAGTGTCGGCTCTGGGAGGGCCCCCTCCTATTTTTACACTCCGAAGGGGACATCCTATGGCCCAAATTGGTTCCTGCCAAAATGAAGCGTCACACCTAACGGCTGTCGAGGCTCCACGTAGCGATCGGCCATTGGAAACACCCCCTCGCGGCAGATGTTGGAGACAGCCTCTTGCGCCCCGCCAACCAATATTAGGCACGCGGCGCGTAGCCTAACCGACGGTCGAGCGAAACAGCACCCCCTCTTTAAAAGCGCAATCATTTCACCGATCCACTGACGTCACCAAAGTTACGCGCGGTAATCAAGACGTTCCGTGACCTGCCATGTGGGCGTAGTCATTCGAGAGGAGTAGCCGCCAAATGTCCCGCCGTTGTCAGGCAGCTCAGGAACCTTAGGCGGAACCGTTAAAAACCGGACCAACCACTTTCGATCCTGACCCACAAATAGGCCAGGGAGAGAGTGGAGGTCCCGTGATAAGGCCGGCTCATGAACGGGAATTCCCCGGATTACGACACGTAGCAGATGACGTGCCGTCCACGTAAGCCCACTAGGCTCCTGGGAGCTGCGGAAGTAGAATCAGTGTGGCGCCTTAGGGATTTTCCTCGGGGCCATGTCTCCGAACTTACACCCCCTTTGCTCATTTCCGAGGTATTGCAGGGCTGAGCTTTCTCAGCCTCCCGGCTTGTCTTCGAGCTGTCCACCGAGAGGAGTTTCCTCGGTTTCCCCGATTAACTGAGAGCGCGGGGCCTGAGCGTCCCCGCCACAGCTCTGCGTATCTCGCCAAAGCAAGATATCTGCCGCCCCACGTTCCGCGTATCTCGCCAAAGCAAGATATCTGCCGCCCCACGTTCCGCGTCCCACGCTGGCACGTCCCTCCATTAATAAGCGTATCCCGTCATTAATGGACGGATCCCGCCATCGACGCGGGACATAACGCAGGGGTGTAACAGACAACGAGAATATCGCGCCGGCTCTCTCCACGCGACCACTATATAAACCCCTCTTTTCATACGATGCGGGTAACGTAAACTCATTCTGATACGCCGCTACCCTGCTCTTATTCCACGGTACTAACTTGATCGTCGGAGGGTCCTACGGTGGTTTCCCACCCCAGGACTTCCCTTGCAGGTAGTTCGGCGTCAACAACATCTAACAATCCATTGAGATCCACACAACAATTCCTGTACCCAATCTCAACCGCTAGGTACCGCTCACAGCCAGATCGACGGAGGACAACATTTGAGGGAGACTCCGACCTCCATCATGACTCGACTCAAAAATATTATATTTGACCGGAACTTACTACATTGGACTTGCTCCATGTAACATAAACTTACTGACAACAAACTTACTATATCCAATTTAAGGTTACGGCATTTGATTCAAGGTTACTGCATTAAAAGCAATATATTTGACTCAAGCATACTGCATTTGACCCAAATCATTACAATTGAAAAAATAAACTTGCTGCATATAATAGTTAACTTACTAAATCTGATTGAAGATTATTACATTTGACTCAAACTTCCTATATTTGTCTCCAAAGAGTGATATTTGGCTTAAGCTTTCCACATCTGACTCAAATTTACTACATTTGTGTGTGTGTGTGTGTGAGAGAGAGAGAGAGAGAGAGAGAGAAGAGCCAGGCGACGAAGCAGATGGCAGAAATTAAAGATGACCTGGGATTGTGGGATTTCAGTACGTACTGTCTATCGAGGCTTTGAAACGGCACATTAATTGATGAGAATTTGGTCGGGGATTGAAGCGAGTTGGATATAACATGCATCATGAATGGGAGTTTCTTTTGATTGGGAGAACAAACAAACGAAAGAGACAATGAGATTTTGGGGAGAAAAGATGCCAGAGGGTTTAGGAATTGAAGTTTTTTTTTTGTAGTGAGAGGGGTTTAGACAATGAAAAGAATTAAAGCGTCTATGTTATTTGCTTATTTCTCAGGATAGTTAAGATATTTTTCACTGTACTGAAACTAGCAATAAAATTGAAGGTAAAGCTCTCTGGTTTACTTACGATCATTTTAATTTAAGACTCTTAGTGAATTAGTTATGCCCATAATATATATTTAGTCACAACTCCATATATAATACATTCCTATCTTTTCGCTTTATTTGTAAAGGTAATGAAGGGACAAGTAACTTCTTCTTGATATTCCAACAAGTTCAACGGTATGGTGAAGATACAATTAACGGCCTTCTAAAGAGGGACCATCTGTTCCATACCAATTAAGTAATCTATAATTAAGCGCATGCACGCGTAAGCATTTACATCTCTGTGTATATGAACATGAACAAATTATCATGGTTAATCTAAGATTTTGCAATCAGGTTTAGATATAAATGCGACAAACAGATGTGCAAATGTAAGAAAGGCATAGACTCATCGAAAAGATCAAATCCCACGCGGTTCTCCGATTTACGCTTGTTACAGGTCTTGTTAAATGAACAATTCAATCAAAATATTCTGATATCTGCTCATATAAATATGGTCAGGGAGGGATGAAGTACTGAACATCCAATACACCTAGTAGACGAATAACTTCATATTAAAAAAAGGAGAAAAGAACCCCATATATCTAAAATATTCATCATATTATATGAACAACATACATGTGTAGGAAATATAATTGCACATATTTTTCCTGTTTTAATGTACGTAAGGGGAATAAAATTAATGATTGCACTCATTTTCAATTATAATCATTGGTCGCATTTTCAAGTATATAAAGTCAGCTTAAGTATTAGATCTGAGTCCGAATTCTTGTTTATTTAATTTGGAAATCAACTCCAATATATGGAAAATTTATGTGTTCATTTTTCAATATTTGTATTCATGAATACTCTCATGTACCGCCTGTACTGTTAAATGAGCAGATAACTATCCTGCTACGGTAACACCGTTAATAATCCCTAAAATGCCCTTTTCCTCTTTTAGATGACGTTTTTTTGTCACAAAAAATATCTTCTCTCTATCCTAAACCTAACTTATTTGAATCTTTAGTGGTGATGGTGGTGGGAATTGGGAGGACGAAAAAGAAAATGGTGGTGGTAGTTGGTGATGGGGATCTGAACATGAACCAGACCAGCTCAGCTCGAGACGGACTCGAGCCAAGCTTGAGCAGGCCTAAAATAAGCCGAGCCGAGCTTGGAAAAGGATTAGCTTGTTCAAGCTCAGCTTGTTCAAGCTCGGCTAGGTTACTCTCGGCTTCTAAATTTATTCGGCTCCACAAAATATCAAGGCAATGTGTATCTATTTTAAATCCCTAGACAATAATTAACTAATATTTATAATTGGATTTTAGCAAATAGGAAGTGGGACCCGCATGAAATTAGTTATACAAGCTTCACTATGTGCGCGTGCCTTCTAGGACTCCCCAGTGGGCTCGACTTGGGCCAACGGGCCAACTCTTGCATCAATTTCAACAATCTCCATCTTGAAACAAGTTTCGTCAAAAAATCTTGATATTTTCTTTAAAAAAGAACTTGAAATTCCTGTTCTCGTCGTCATTGTACCTTCATCAATCAACCAGGCGGATCAAGTCCAAGCACTGCATGAACTCGATATCAACAACCATATCTGTAAATACAATTGTCGGACTTTTATAGGTAACAATATTTGTAAGAGCCATAACCATCTTCCCTTTCTCCAAGAAGAAAAATCTCACCTCTCGTGGAGCACCTAAAACCAACAATCTCCGCAAATACACGGTCCTCATAACCGCCTCTAAAACGATTGACAACTTTATCTCTCCTGTTGATACCGTGATAACAATCTGAATTGTCAATCTACCTAATATTGCATCCGTGCGTAATATGTAACCCGTCATCAACCTCCATCTGTCCCTATTGCCAACTATCCCTGACGATGACATCAATCCAAAGTGCGCCACTAACCGAGAAGACACAGGCTAAGTCTCCTCTCTCTCGTACCGAGCGAGAACTTGGCTCGATGTACTGCTGCAACAGACGCAACTCTCCATTCATGACAGTATCTATGCCACGAATCACTCATGCAGACTTTCCGTCGAACTCTCGATCCCATATCCTCGAAGTCCTATCCTTAGCCTTTCTCGTGCGCCTAAATCCTATAGGCATTCACACAACTGGCTGTACCAGACTCTTCGTCTGAATCGAAATACCAACCACGTCATTTGTAACCTAGACTTAAGCCTTGAACACCACCTAGCGCGGTGATCCTGTTATTTGCTCACCATCTGTCTGAGTCTGATTTCTTCAAGACATCGCAGACTTATCGACTATCATATTTTTGCTGATTACTCCATTCTTAGTACCAGGACACTATGATCTGTACCCTTTTGCTCCACGTCTAGAACCATGAAGCCCTAAGTAAGTCTCAGCCCCTCTAGTCCAAACCTCCTTATGAATTGTCCTCTCTATCGCCGTTGATGGTGACCGATCGATGAGATACTCGGTAATAAATAGGGCATCTGCCTGAACTCTATCAGAACTGTAGCCATAAGCCGTGAATACCCGTTCTTCCTAAATACTGTCCGAACCATCTGCTATGCTATGCCAATATACCTAGGATCAAAAGTGGTATGATATACGATCCTTCCTGACTTGCAGAATTCTCCACCATGATCAGAATGAAGAATCTTTACACGCTTTTCGAACTGCTTCTCCACAACAACTTTCTTGAAAATTTCAAAATTCTCGATTTTCGGATTAAGAACGTACACCTATAATATCCTTGAGAAGTCGTTAATGAAGGAACCTTGATGTCTGATTCCACCTCGAGAACAAACCGGTGCCAGAACTGTCTCTTTCTTCTTCCCTTGAACACAGTTCTCTAAAAAATCTCTCATGCCGATCTATATGTTAGTAATATGTATGCCCTAGAGGCCATTACTGTACATTGGATGTATATTGTAGTGGATGCTGGGACATATATAGGGAGGACTTTCTTGCTCGACATGATAGTATGCTATCTGGTTACTCTTTACCTTAACATGTATACTGATTGTCTCTCTGTTACATGTTGGTAAAGCCCTTAGGATGTGTACTTGACTACCTGGACTATGATGCGGATCATACTAGTGGGGACATGGTAGTCCATAAGTACATCCTTCAAAGTCCCTAGTCATGGGTGTATCGAGACGGGGCATCGATATACCAGAGTAGACTAGCGTGTACCTTCTCGACCCATACAGATGGGCGATGGATGATCCCATATCCATTGGTGTTTGATATCAGAGGAGATATACGGGTGCTCAGTAGAGACTGGGTACACTGGACGGACTCGCCGAGAACTCCCAGATGGTATTATACCTTACGTCAGATGGCAGTTCTCAGGTGACACTGGTACAGAGTAGTCTGTTGACCCGAGATCGTCATAGAGTCTTGTGTGGTTCCCACTGTGCTTTGATTTCCACCTTACCACGTCCAAGAGGGCGTGCAAAACGGTGGTTTTTGGGTACAGTCCCGAGTCACATGGAGGCAATGAGTGATAGGAGGGGATTCGTCTCTCCCGGTATAGGGAGTTGATGTTGCGCTGTGTTCGATTGGCTATAACCGGAAATCTCTTGCCAGGGTTGCTGAGATTTACTGGTAAGTGTTATCAGTAGTTTCTCGAATTGTTATAGACCTCATATCGACACGACTTATCGAGCTATTGGGGTCTGACGTTTACCACCCCTAGGCGAGATATGCGACATATCAGACGACGAGACCGGACTGTGCGGTAAGTGTTACTGGTTGGATTCACAGGAGTATGAGCGGGCTTGCTCGTCGATCTTCTCATCGCTCAATACCCGGGTGGCCGTTACGTTTAGCAGACCGCTTGCGGCTTGTGGGTGTTTGATATGATCATCACCTGCTGCCGGCGTATTGACGAGTCTTTAGAGTCCTACACAGAGGTTTCCTGGCTCAAGCGAAACGAAATAGGAGCGCATATGAGATATGTGCGGGACCGAGAATAATGCGTGTATGTGATACCGTATTCTATTCTCACGATGAATGTATTGAATGGTTATATGCGATATAACCTAGTTATCGAATCGAGGGTTGATTCGATAAGCCGATACATTGGATACTAGTCGGTTATATGCGATATGACCGGATCGTTAAATCAAGTGTTGATTTAATGATTTAATGCATAATTATATATTTGATATATTACTTTGCATTAACTAGTATTGGTTCACTTTAAATGGATTTTCTCACTTGGATTGTGCACATTGTATATGTGATATACTTTTGTACACAAGTTTGTATCATGTTTGATGATACATGCTCACTAGGGTTTGTGTAAAGATTAAACCATGGTTGTATATTGGTTAGGGTTTTCATTTTCTTATTCATTTATTTATTTATTTATTCTTTTTGGAAAATGAAAAGCATAAAGAGAAAATGGTGGCTAACTTTGTTTGATTTTGAAGCTTCATGAAGCTTTGACTAAGTCACCATTTTGTCTCATGCTTAACCCTAACCATTACACTTAACCATGATTCATTCTCTACACTTAACCATGGTTTGAATATGATAAGCATTCATTTTTCTTTTGGATTTAATTAACTTATCATATTCATTTCTTTCTTCTTCTTCAAAATGAGCAAGAAAGAAAAGCTTTCTACTTCAATGGCAACTTGAGCAAATGAGTGAGAAATCCAATTCTAAAGTGAACCCACTTCCTATTTTTTCATCCTCTACCTCTTGCCAAGTAGTATAGGGTGTTTTCTTCACAAGTTTCATGACTTGGTGAAGTGGGAGCTTGATCTTGTGATGCCTCGACGTAGATCATCTTCGGCACGAAGCCGACGACCTTGCCCGCCCATTTCTCCGATGAAGCCGACGCTAGAGCCCGGGTTTCCATTTGGACAGCGAGGAGACTTCATTGCGGAGCTATGGAGGTAGAGGACCGGATCTACAAAGGTTGTATTTCCGTTCTTTTAGTTATATTGTTAACTAGTTGCATCTTTCGCCTAAAATCTAGTTAACGATCCGTATTAGGGTTTGTCGGCACTTGTAATTTTTGAAATTGGTATGGTTGATGCCTTGTGAGACCTCTTGAGAGTGCCTAGGAACCCTACACTATATACCTCCCAGCATCTGCCTCTTTCGAGGTCCCTCCAAACTCGCCTCGTCAACATAGCCTAATTGTGGATGCCACACCTTGACGGAGTCTGAACCCCTGAACTAGTAAAAGGTGTAGCAATATCTCCTAAGACCGTCCGTCCCTGAAGAAAATATAGATTTCTCACCTGCTTTACCTTCATGAAAATACGAGCACGCCTGGAAATCATTATGGATTTTTTGTCGGTCACGCACTTGCAACCGATCCCGTCCAAAGTACCTAATGAAATCAAGCTCCTTCATAGATCTGGCACGTGCCTGGCATTGTCGATGTCCAAACTTTCCCGTCATGCATGTGGATCCGAATTGTACCAATCCCAACAACTCTTCTTAGCATAACATTTCCCATAAAGACCGAGCCTCTATCAACTAAATGATACGCAGCAAACCAACTCTGATCCGGAGTCACATGGAACGAACACTCCGAATCCAACATCTATGATCTATATCGTTGGAAGTCGCACATACCGATAGAATCAAAATTGTAAATCGATGTCGCGCACCCCGCGGGTTCGTGGGGAGGCGGAATTTGCAAAAAATAAAATAAAATGATTTTTCTATGCTTCGCAACACCGACTAAACTCCAGGATTTTTACGAAAACCTTAACGAACTAAACTAACTAAGAGGTTCTAATTACTATGGAAAGTGTTATACCTCCTTGAACCATGTCCTTCGGGTCTCCTCCTCCTCCTCCTCCTATTCTTTAGCTCCTAGAAGAACGGATCGAGCTTGCAACGTCGGCCTCCTCGTATCGAAGATGATCCACCCGAGAGTATATAATTCATGTTCCAACCTCTAAACCGAGATAATTAGGGTACCTAGTTGCTAAGCTGAGTAGCCTAGGTGATGTAGAGTATCTAATGGAGTGTTTATCTCATAAGATCCTATGTTTCAAAACTCATGTGAGGGTTAGGATCTTTGAGGAAGGAGAGGAATATTGGAGAGAGAATGAAAGAGAGTAAATGAACTAGAGTTGTGTGAGTGTGAAGAATAGCTCATATCTTCACTCATTGAAGCATGGATTATTTTCATATAGAAAATAGCCACTATGCTTCAATAGTGAACACAAACTAATAAACAACTCAAATGAGCCATGCTTCACACGCATGTCACATATATCTCCAAATATCCACATCATTAATCTATTTCCCAAAATAGATAATCCAAATAATGAGGTGTTTCCTTCTAGAAGCATGTCATGTAAAATTACAAGAATGCCCTCACCGTATATACATACCCGTATTCGTATTCTGAAAAACACGAATACAATGAGATGAGAACAATCCAATAATATAATACTAGGATCCGGCTTAAACCAAAGCCCACTAGTATTATCCGCCCGAAACGACATCCATGTAGCCAGTACACGTATGTGATCGGAACCCTGCCGTAAAACCATACAGCCTCTACATTGTTTCGCCCGAAGTAGGGAAACCCTCTGTGTGGGTCTCTAAAGACTTGGCAGTACGCTGGAAGTGGGTTTAACCACAAGTCCGTCAGCGGTACTAGCTGCATGTAACGGCTACCCGGGTATCTTTCGATAAGAAGGCCGATGAGCAAACTCATCCGAACTCTTACTGAGTCTATCTGTGACAATCTCCGTACAGTCTAGTCTGTTCATCTAAGATACTCGCATATCGGGTCTAGGGGGATGGTAAACGTCAGACCCCTACTAGTGCAATAAGTCGTGCCAGGATAGAGCCCAATACATCCTGAGAAACTATTGGAGTGCCTACCAGTAAATCTCGACTGCCCTGGCCAAAGACTTTGTGTAATGGCTTTCCGAACACAGTGCGATATCAACCTCCAGTACTGGGAGAGACGAATCCTATCTAACCGCTACTGCCTCCAAGTGCTTCGGGACTGCACCCAACTACTACCTGTTTGCATGACTCCTTTGAGCTGTGGTAGGGTAGAAATCTAAGTGCAGTGGGAACACACTCGAGACAAATAGCGATGTCAAGTCAACGGACTAACCTGTACTCATGCCACCCGGGAACTGCTACCGTCGATAGGTATAATAGCAACCGACAGTTCCTAATGAGTCCGTCCAGTGTAACCCATAACCCAATGAGCACCTGTATACTATCTGCGGTACGGCGTACCAATGGTTGTGGGACGACTATCTCTCTTGCTGGGATGAGAAGCGTATACACTAGTCTACTCTGTAGTATCGATGCCCCGTCTCGATAATCCTACAACTAGGGACCTGTATAAGGGTGTGCTTATAGACTACCCAACCCCTACCAGTGTGTCTGCCATCACAACGCTGGTAGTCAAGCAAAGATCATAAGGGCTCTACCAATATGTATAAGCGATATGTTAAAAGAAACACATGCATATATTGATGTAGAATCAAACCAAGTAGAATACTGCCATTTTGAGTAAGACTGTTATTATAACTGTGAATATCCCAAGCTTCCAATATGTAATATACAATCCAGTATGATACAATAATGGCCTCTAGGGCATATATCACTAACAGAAATATCACTGCCCTTATTCAAATCCTCCACCGCAACTACAGTACCGGAATACTTCTGCTTGCCTTTCTGCTTGCGCTTCGAACAATCCCTTTTCTAATGTCCGCTCTCTTTACGAATAAAATACTTGTCATTATCGCGATTTCTCGAATGTCCCTTGGAGCCTCCATCTGAATGATATTTAGCGGACAACGCTTCATCCTGACTACTCTTGTCACCTACCACCTTCTCCTTCAACACCTCACTATGCAGACATGCTTTGACAATCTCTAAAGAGAGCTTATCATGTCCATACACCATCGAATTGATGAATTTCCTGTACTTTGAGGTCAACGAACAATGTAGAATTATCGTCTGATCCTCATCCTTTATCTTCACCTCTACGTTCCGCAAGTCCATCACGATCTGGATGAGTTCGTCCAGGTCATCTTTGTCGGATGACCCCTCCTTCATGTTTAATGTGTACAATCGTTACTTGAGGCAGAGACGATTTGTGAGCGATTCCTTTATGTATAGAGACACCAACTTGCTCCACAACCCTGTTACTGTAGTCTCTTGCTCAATCTCGCAAAGAACATAAAGCGACACCATCTTGATTGCGTTATCTAGGACTTCATAGCAATACACTTTTCCACATCAATCATACTGTCTTTTGCAAAGTCAATATTGTGAACCCTTTATTGCTTGAGAATTGTAACAATCCTAAATTCCGTGTACAGTTGTTTTTAATAAAGCGTCCTTTTCTGTTCATGTACTGAGTTATAATAAAATATTGATAACTAATGTATAAGAATCAGCTTGTAGCCTATTAGTTAAGTATTTACATTGCTGTCCAAAGCCCGCATGTTCGAATCCTTGTAGCCCAATTCTTTTATTTCATTTTCCTTTTAACGTTTTCGAGCCCCGGCAAATATTTGAGCGATATAAGGAGTTCTGAAACTTTATACAAGAAATAAAATATGTTTTTGGACTGCCAACGTGGACACGAGCTTTAGGTGCGAGGCTCGAGCCTATTGCTCGAGTTAGACCCGCCCTGGGCGGCCAAACCCACGCTTCGGGCTGCCAAGTAGGCCCCGCATGAACCTATCCAGTGAGCATGCATCCATTAATCTCTCGTCTATTCATTTTCACATTTCAAACCTTCCAATTCTTTCTCTGTCCTCTTGAGCCGGCTCAAGAGTAGTTTGATCCATCTCAAAACTTGTCTGAAAAGCTATTTTTTCTCTGTTCTCATGAGCCATCTCAAGAACATTTTGAGCCGGCTCATGCCGTCGTTTGAAACTGAAACATCCCGGACACCCATTTGACGAGTTCTATGGGTTTGTAAATGTTTGTATCCTTTCTAAAACCGCCCAATTAACTCAGAAAACACCCCAACCCTTCAATTCCGCATTAAATTCCCTTTTAATGACCTTCATTCTCTTTATTTCCTCATTCTATTAAAATTTCCTTCACCTTCAATTCTTGGCTATCCCTAAAACTTCTCTCTCTAAAATTTCCAATCCCAATTCCTCTCAAGTCATTAGAAGAAAAAACCATCGTAGGAGATCAAGGTTTCCGCTCAAGCCCTAATCGAATCTAACAACGGTACAGTTGTTATACTGTATCGCAACGCAAGTAAGTTCCCATCCTTTCCTCTCTTGATCTCTCCCTTCATCTCGTCAACTCTCTCTCCCCCTTATCTAGGCTCCTCTACAAAAATCATTGTTCTTATCTCGTTGAAATCCCCAATGAAATATGAGTTTAAATATGTAACTTTAGTTACACATATATTGTTTAACATAGGTGTTATTCTTGTTTAAATATATGCTCAATTATTGTTCTCCATGATAATGACAACCTTTATATGCTGTAGATATACATAACACATATTATGAACACTTGGAAATGAAAGTAACCCAATACGGTATTGTAAACGTGCAAATATTAGAAATCTAACCTGATTCGTCTGAACAATCAGGCTTTAAGCCGGCTCAAACGTGTTGGGTTAGCCTAGCACCTCATGAAGGGTTTGGAAGCATCACATGTACCAAAGGTGGAGTCTTTAGGGTGCTAAGTTAACAAACATCGGATCGTTCATAGAAAATTAGGGTTTCTAAAACTTGCATATCATCATATGAAAGAAAAGCTAGGGTTTAGAGAGTACAACCTTTGTAGCTCCCTACGCTAGACTCCTCGGCTACTTAGGGTTTGAAAAAGCTCCGCTTGAACTCCTCTAGGTCACCGATGATCCACCCGGAGTCCGCTTTGTCCAAGCTAGCAACTTCGCAAGATCAAGAATGAAAATCGAAGCTAACACTCTAAACAAGTGGGCTAGACTTGTGTAGAATGGTGTTGTGGTGGTTTTTCTCACTTCAAAATCCTATCTTGATGAATATTTTGCTCACTTGAAAATTCAATAGAGCAAGAGCTCAAGGTTGAAGAAGATGATGGATATTTTTCAAGAAGAGAAGAATAACTATTAAGAGAAAAAGAAAAACATAAGAATATATATTTTTCTTTCTTCATCCCAAACCATGGTTATCTCTTTATGGATATTTAATTTTACTTTAGTTAAACACAAGAGAAAGATTAAACCATGGTCAAAAGTTAGGTGCAAATGGTTAGGTCAAAAGAAGAGTGTAGAAACTTTTGACCATGATTCAATCTTATCTCATTTCTTTTGTTTTAGCAAAAATAGAAATAAATATCCATAAAATAACCCATGGTGTGAGTCTTATATATCCACCATTTTCTATGTATAAACAACCATGATAGATGATGTATGTATGTATGTGTGCATGCACATCCATATGTGCATGAATCAATAAGGAATGCATACATGCATCCATACATCCATAGATACAAGAAAAGATTTTTAGTGAGAATCTAATAGTTAAATGATAAATCAACACTTGATTTATCAATCCGGCCATATCACATACGACCCTAACCAAAAGCAAGCCGCCCGATCAATATATGGTATCCCATACGCTCATTTTAATCGGGTCCATGCGCATATCGCATACGCGCACCACAACGTTTCGCCTGGACTAGGTAACTCCATTGTGGGACTCTAAGACTCGTCAATACGCCGGTAGTGGGTGATAATCATATCAAGCACCCCCAAGCCGCAAGCGGTCAGCTAAACGTAACGGCCACCCGGGTATTGAGCGATCAGAAGAGAACAAGTGAACCTACTACAACTCCCGTCGAGCCAACCGACAACACTTCCCGTACAGTCCGGTCTCCTCGTCTGATATGTCGCATATCAAGTCTAGGGGTGGTAAATGTCAGACCCCAATAACCGATAAGTCGTGCCGATGTGAGGCTCATAACGGGTCGAGAAACTACTGGTAACACTTACCAGTAAATCTCTGAATCAGCCCTGGCCAGGGACTTCCCTGTTACGGCCAATCGAGCACAGCGCAACATCAACGCCCAATACCGGGAGAGACGAAACCCATCCTATTGCTCATTGCCTCCATGTGACCCAGGACTGTACCCAAAAACCACCGTTTTGCACACCCTTATGGACGTGGTAAGGTGGAAATCAAAGCACAGTAGGAATCACACAAGACTCTATGACGATCTCGGGTCTACAGACTAACCTGCACAAGGGTCACCTGAGAACTGCCATCTGACGTGAGGTATAATACCATCTGGGAGTTCTCGGCGAGTCCGTCCAGTGTACCCAGTCTCTACCGAGCACCCGTATACCATCTCTGATGTCAAACACCGATGGATATGGGATCATCCATCGCCCATCTCTTGGGTCGAGAAGCGTATACGCTAGTCTACACTGGTATATCGATGCCCCATCTCGATACACCTACGACTAGGGACCTTGAAGGATGTACTTATGGACTACCATGTCCCCACTAGTATGATCTGCATCATAGTCCAGGTAGTCAAGTACACATCCTAAGGGCTTTACCAACATGTAACTCTAAGACAGTATAAAGAGACAAGTATACATGTTAAGATAAAGAGCAACCAGATAGCATACTATCATATCGAGCAAGAAAGTCATCTCTATATATGTCCAAGCATCCAATATAATATACATCATCTGTACAATACTGGCTTCTAGGGCATACATACAACTAACAATCTCCCACTTGCACTAGGGCCAGCTGCTGTAGTATCGCATACCGAGCATCCCGAAGAGTCTCTCAAACTGTATCTGGGGAATGGCCTTCGTGAGTGGATCCGCTGTGTTATTCTTCGTGTCAACCCTCCTGACCTCGATCTCCCGGCGATCAACTATCTCCCGGATCAGGTGATACCGCCTCAGAATATGCCTGGATCGCTGATGGGACCTGGGTTCCTTGGCCAAAGCCACCGCTCCATTGTTATCGCAATACAAAGGTATTGGATGCTCAATGGATGGAACCACTCCAAGTTCAGTAATGAACTTCTTGATCCAGACAGCCTCTTTGGCAGCGATGTATTCAGCCTCCATCGTCGAGTCTGCCACGGTTTCCTGCTTGGAACTCTTCCAGCTAACCGCCCCTCCATAAAGGGTAAAGACAAATCCCGACTGCGACTTAGAGTCGTCCTTATCACTCTGGAAGCTCGATTCGGTAAAGGACTCCACTTGGAGTTCTCCATTACCATACACCAAGAGCATCTCTTTAGTCCTTCGTAAGTACTTGAGAATGCTCTTCACAGCTGTCCAGTGACTCTCTCCAGGATCAGCTTGATACCTACTCACTACACTTAGTGAGTATGCTACATCGGGTCTGGTACACAGCATCGCATACATGATAGAGCCTACAGCCGAAGCATAGGGTATCCCTTGCATGCGAGCTCTCTCCAAATCAGTCTTGGGAGACATCTCTTTGGAGAGAGTGACTCCAGAGATCGTGGGCAAGTTCCCACGCTTGGATTCTTCCATACTAAACCTTTTTAGTATGGTGTCAATGTACCTGGATTGGGACAATCCCAATATCCGTTTGGATCTATCTCTATAGTACCTAATTCCCAATATGTAGGAGGCATCACCAAGATCTTTCATCGAGAATCTTTGTGATAAGAAGAGCTTGACCGATTGCAGCATAGGAATGTCATTTCCTATCAAGAGTATGTCGTCCACGTACAATACGAGGAAGACAACCTTACTCTCTGCTACCTTCTTGTAAATACAAGGTTCATCTACATTTTTGACGAAATCAAACTCTTTGATAACGACGTCAAGGCAGATGTTCCAACTCCGCGATACTTGCTTTAATCCATAAATGGATTTAAGCAGCTTGCACACCTTCCCGCTGCTCCCACTATCTACGAAGCCCTCTGGCTGAGTCATGTACACGCACTCTTCTAAATCACCATTTAGAAAGGCGGTCTTAACATCCATTTGCCAGATTTCATAATCATGATATGCAGCGATGGAAAGCATGATCCGGATGGATTTAAGCATAGCCACTGGAGAAAAGGTCTCGTCATAGTCCACACCTGGTCTTTGACGAAAACCCTTTGCTACAAGTCTAGCTTTGAAAGTTTCCACTTTCCCATCTACACCAAGTTTTTTCTTGA
The DNA here is from genome assembly GCA_030015575.1 of Agapanthus africanus. NCBI lineage: Eukaryota > Viridiplantae > Streptophyta > Magnoliopsida > Asparagales > Amaryllidaceae > Agapanthus > Agapanthus africanus. The sequence continues at coordinate 369,068,395 of CM057349.1, read as the reverse complement.
AGATCCACTTGCTCCCAATGGGTTTTACCCCTTCAGGAGCATTTTCCAAAGTCCATACTTTGTTGGTGTACATGGATTCCATCTCGGACCGCATTGCATCCAGCCATCTCACTGAGTCCCCACTCGTGATGGCCTGCTCGAAGCTAGTTGGGTCATCATCCTCCATGATGCAATCCTCGTTCCCACCGTCCATGAGAAAACCGTAGTATCTCTCAGGTTGGTGAGGAACCCTACTAGATCGGCGGAGAGGCTGAGGTTCGTTGGGAGCTACTGAATCCTCTGGTTCCACTAAATCTTCAGTTTGAGTTTGTGTAGCCGGAATTTCTTCCAGTTCTACCTTGTCGCCACTAATTTCTTTTGTAAGAAATTCCTTTTCTAAAAAGGTGGCATGTCGAGAAACAAACACTCTTTGTTCCTCAATATGGTAGAAAAGATATCCATGTGAATATTTCGGATATCCCACAAACTTGCATAGAACTGACCGTGCCTCGAGTTTGTCCGGATTTTGTGTTTTAACATAGGCCGGACAACCCCATATCTTAACACGTTTAAGACATGGTCTCTTCCCACTCCATATCTCATATGGTGTGGTAGGTACAGATTTAGATGGAACTTGATTCAATAGGTATGCCGCAGTTTCCAGCGCATACCCCCAGAAGGAAATATGTAACTCAGCTGTGCTCATCATAGAGCGCACCATATCTAATAGGGTGTGGTTCCTCCGTTCAGATACACCGTTGTGCTGTGGTGTATATGGAGGAGTCAGCTGAGAGAGAATCCCATTCTCTTTTAGGAAGTCCAGGAATTCATTTCTCAAGTATTCACCTCCTCGATCAGATCGTAGGATTTTAATACTTTTTCCGGTTTGGTTCTCGACTTCTTGTTTATATTCTCTAAATTTCTCAAAAGCTTCAGACTTGTGTCTCATCAGGAACACATATCCGAATCTAGAGAGATCGTCAATGAATGTAATGAAGTACGCAGAACCATTCCTGGCATGCGTAGACATTGGACCGCATACATCACTATGCACCAGTCCCAAGAGTTCCGTAACTCTTTCTCCGTGTCCCGAAAACGGTGTTTTGGTCATCTTGCCTTTGAGACATGACTGGCAAGTGTCATAAGATGAAAATTCAAACGGATTCAAATATCCATCCTTATGCAACTTAGCTAGTCGTGTCGCATTGATGTGACCCAGTCTACAATGCCACAAGTAGGATTCGTTCAGTTCTGAACTCTTCCTTTTGTGTGTGTTTGTTATGCTTAGAACTGTTGATTGATTTAGAACATAAATGCCATTGCACAACGTGCCTGATCCAACCAACTTTTGGTTAAGAAAAATGTTCATAACATTATCCTGTAATACAAAATTATATCCTTCTTTACTCAATAAAGAAACTGATATAATGTTGCATATCAGGTTCGGCATGTAATAGCATTCGTTCAGAATCAATGTATTACCATTTGGTAATACAAGGTGATACTCCCCGACGGTCTTAGCTGCAACAATTGCACCATTTCCAACCCTTATGTCTTTATCACCTTCTCCAAGTTCTCTACCTTTCTTAAGCCCATGTAACTGATTACATATATGGGATCCTGACCCGGTATCAAATACCCAGGACGTAGGGCAAATGGAGAAACAGTTCTCTGTAACGAACACACCCGAAGAAAATGCATCATCATGTACTTTCTTCATTCGGGTGGCATGTGAATCCTGGTATTCCCCTATGTCCTGTTCAGTCCTATAACTCTTATAAGACAGAACGGAACCAACGTTCCCCAGCACAGTATAACATGCGGGTTCGGTCAATACATCCATATTATTATCTTTATTAAGGCATGACATGGTCGCTACCTGGAGAGAGAGAGAAGAAAACACTTTAGCGTATGCTCTTGCAAGATCAGATTGGTTATTATCTTATCTAATCAGGATGGCTCCCACTGGTTTTTATCAAATTTTCCTTCAAACCCTAAAAGGAAAGATTAGCCGGGATTAATTACACCCTACAACTTCGCCGATCTTTCAGCCAGGCCAGTGTCGGTACTTTGAGGGAGGTTCCCCGTGCTTTCGTACGGACCTAATTAAAGTAAACCTCGTTTTCCAAGAGGCGTAACCCCGTTGACACCTTTCTAGACACCTACTTGATCGGCTAATTGTCCTGTGTAAAACTCTCCCGGGAGTAACAATTACTCGCAGTGGGTATCGGGATCCAACTATCTCATAGAAGGTATGCAATCTCATTGCAAATTTCAACACTTGAAATTCCCGATAATATTTTGCCCCTAATCCCTATGACCTTGACAAAGGCCAACAAATCATAGGATGTCTGTCAAGTTCAACCCGTCATTTCTTGATTGAATCAAACCCACCCGCACGACCCTTGACAAAGGCCAACAAGGTCGTACGACTACCCCAAAACAATCTGCATCATATGCATAAGCAGATAAGCACCATTTAGCTACCGTACACTACGCCTTGACAAAGGCCAACAAACGCAGCACGGATACTAAACAGTTCTTATCTGAAATGACGGAGGGCTACTACAGGTTTTTCTGAAAACCTATTGCGTAATGAACTTGATATCGTCGTAGAATCATATGAATTTTGAAATGGAGTGATTTTGAGGCTTTTATTAGTTTTGCTAAAGAGGTCACTCCCGGTGAAGGGATCTCGGCTCTTTCCTTATGGAATAAGGTGCAGAATATATCATATATATCACTGTGCAAAGCAAAACTCCAAAAGCAGTCAAAAGTCAAACCGAGTGTTGTAGCATCTGCCAGTTTTGCTAAAGAGGTCACTCCTGATGAAAGGATCTCGGCTCTTACCTCATCGAATAAGGTGCAGGGTATATCATATATACCGCTATGCAAAGCAAAACTGTAGCTACCATTTTATTTGAAATTTGATTCTACAACATCTTTTAGGTTTCTTTTCTTTCATTAATCACATTAATGAAGTCCCATCATTTAAGTCACCTAAACATCACAGATAAATACGACGTACACTTATGCCATCCGCATTCGCCTCGATGTCCCCTCGTGCACCGTTAGGTTAGGTAACTAACGACAGAGCGGGACAGGGCTAGCGCAGGTGTAAAACATAAGTAACGTCTATATAATATATCATATATACTATATAAAGTATCTATCACAACACATCACATGATCACATCACAGATATCGCAGCAGAAACATAGATATAATGTGGGATATACTAGGACGTCCGTATTTAATACTTAGCCAATAATAGAAAATACGGATTCCACAGTCGCGATGAATAGCCAAGCCCACACCCTGGACCCCTACGAGAGCGGCAAGCGACCCTACCAATTCTGGAGTTTAGGAGACCCGGTCTCGACTCCTCGAAATGGCCTCCCACTGAACCCCAGAACCCGGTCACCTGTGCTCCCCTCCTTGGGTCCATCTTAATGCGGAAAAGTAAATAATATACAACACTGGTGGCATCAAACTCAACCCGGAAGTGCCCCAAATAAAAGAATATTACATTACATTTAAATTTACATGAATGAAAATATAAAACTCTCATCTCACATAAAACCCCCCGGCTATTCAATCGCGACAATCCTACACATCATATCTCAGCAACACATAATATCATATATCATCAACGTAAGTAAGTATGCGTACCCCAATTGTCGTTGATATATAGCAACGAAACCGGCGATATCGACATACTACACTTACGGTCACAGAAAAGAAAGTGTAAAACTGCAATATTTGGAATCCACATTCTCTTTAGACATCATAAATACGAAATATCACATACTTCGTATTTCATGTCCAACTATATGAATTCCACATATTGCATCTCATTCCAGATAATTAGACGGTATTAAAGTTTTCGAACGAATGATCAAATACCCAAAATTCCCTAAACCTCAACACTTGAGCGGAGTTCAAAAACCCGGAGTGTGACACAGTGGTAGCGGTCTAGCCGTAGAAGGGTCAAGCCAACGCCTCACATGTGGCACGCCGTACTGCCCCAACCCTAAAATTCAAAAGGCAGTTCAAGACGGTCACATAATCGAGTTAAGGTTTGTTGTCTTCTAGAGGGTCCACCACAAACAAACTTGCACGTATTTCCGAAAGATTTTAAACCTCGTGAAAAGTGAGCAAATGATACTCGTTCAAATACTTCAATATATTCTAATTTATCCGGAAAAGTCACGAAATCAAAATTCCGATCAAATCGACGAGTCCAAAAACATCCCCAGAATTTACAGTACTAAATTCAGATTAAAAATACTCCAAAACAATATACAAGCAGTGAAATGAGTTACTGTACAAAAATGACACCATGAAACAACAGAACGGCCGCGGAACCGCGGCCTAAGCAGGCTATTGCCGCGGTTCCGCGCTCAAATTTACTGTTCATGGTCTCATTTTTCACAGTAACTCTTATATTTACCTGCTGAAGTTTTTGCATATTTTTAATTCTGAAAATAACCAGATTTTAAAAAATGTCTAGAGAGCGTCTGAGAAAGTCGTATTTTAGTTCGATCGGAGTTTTTACTTCGTTAAAGTGTCGCCTAATGTTCTAGGTCGGCTCTGATACCAATGTTGGGTTAGCCTAGCACCTCATGAAGAGTTTGGAAGCACCGCATGTACCAAAGGTGGAGTCTTTAGGGTGCTAAGTTAACAAACATCGGATCGTTCCTAGAAAATTAGGGTTTCTAAAACTTGCATATCATCATATGAAAGAAAAGCTAGGGTTTAGAGAGTACAACCTTTGTAGCTCCCTACGCTAAACTCCTCGGCTACTTGGGGTTTGAAAAAGCTCCGCTTGAACTCCTCTAGGTCACCGATGATCCACCCGGAGTCCGCTTTGTCCAAGCTAGCAACTTCGTAAGATCAAGAATGAAAATCGAAGTTAACACTCCAAACAAGTGGGCTAGACTTGTGTAGAATGGTGTTGTGGTGTTTTTTCTCACTTCAAAATCCTATCTTGATGAATATTTTGCTCACTTGAAAATTCAAGAAAGCAAGAGCTCAAGGTTGAAGAAGATGATGGATATTTTTCAAGAAGAGAAGAATAACTATTAAGAGAAAAAGAAAAACATAAGAATATGTATTTTTCTTTCTTCATCCCAAACCATGGTTATCTCTTTATGGATATTTAATTTTACTTTAGTTAAACACAAGAGAAAGATTAAACCATGGTCAAAAGTTAGGTGCAAATGGTTAGGTCAAAAGAAGAGTGTAGAAACTTTTGACCATGATTCAATCTTATCTCATTTCTTTTGTTTTAGCAAAAATAGAAATAAATATCCATAAAATAACCCATGGTGTGAGTCTCCACCATTTTCTATGTATAAACAACCATGATAGATGATGTATGTATGTATGTGTGCATACACATCCATATGTGCATGAATCAATAAGGAATGCATACATGCATCCATACATCCATAGATACAAGAAAAGATTTCTAGTGAGAATCTAATGGTTAAATGATAAATCAACACTTGATTTATCAATCCGGCCATATCACATACGACCCTAACCAAAAGCAAGCCGCCCGATCAATATACGGTATCCCATACGCGCATTTTAATCGGGTCCATGCGCATATCGCATACGCGCACCACAACGTTTCATCTGGACTAGGCAACTCCATTGTGGGACTCTAAAACTCGTCAATACGTCGGTAGTGGGTGATGATCATATCAAGCACCCCCAAGCCGCAAGCGGTCAGCTAAACGTAACGGCCACCCGGGTATTGAGCGATCAGAAGAGAACAAGCGAACCTGCTACAACTCCCGTCGAGCCAACCGGCAACACTTCCCATACAGTCCGGTCTCCTCGTCTGATATGTCGCATATCAAGTCTAGGGGTGGTAAACGTCAGACCCCAATAACCGATAAGTCGTGCCGATGTGAGGCTCATAACGGGTCGAGAAACTACTGGTAACACTTACCAGTAAATCTCTGAATCAGCCCTGGCTAGGGACTTCCCTGTTACGGCCAATCGAGCACAGCGCAACATCAACCCCCAATACCGGGAGAGACGAAACCCCTCCTATCGCTCATTGCCTCCATGTGACTCGGGACTGTACCCAAAAACCACCGTTTTGCACACCCTCATGGACGTGGTAAGGTGGAAATCAAAGCACAGTGGGAATCACACAAGACTCTATGACGATCTCGGGTCTACAGACTAACCTGCACAAGTGTCACCTGAGAACTGCCATCTGACGTGAGGTATAATACCATCTGGGAGTTCTCGGCGAGTCCGTCCAGTGTACCCAGTCTCCACTGAGCACCCGTATACCATCTCTGATGTCAAACACTAATTGATATTGGATCATCCATCGCCCATCTTATGGGTCGAGAAGCGTATACGCTAGTCTACACTGGTATATCGATGCCCCGTCTCGATACACCTACGACTAAAGACATTGAAGGATGTACTTATGGACTACCATGTCCCCACTAGTATAATCTGCATCATAGTCCAGGTAGTCAAGTACACATCCTAAGGGCTTTACCAACATGTAACTCTAAAACAGTATAAAGAGACAAGTATACATGTTAAGATAAAGAGCAACCAAATAGCATACTATCATATCGAGCAAGAAAGTCATCTCTATATATGTCCAAGCATCCAATATAATATACATCATCTGTACAATACTGGCCTCTAGGGCATACATACAACTAACAAAAAGAACATGAGCCATCTCATACCCATAGAGAGGAAAACCCATCTTTGGACATGTCATGAGCCGTCTCATGTTTGGACTTGAGTCGTCTCATGTCATGGTCAAGCCGGCTCAACCTTGCAGTGAGCCGTCTTTTTAATCCAGAGAGAAAAACATGACATTCCAGTGATTGTTGAGTTGTCTCAATTTGGATTGGCCGTCTCAAGATCATATCGAGCCGGAGCAACATATCTGTGAGCCGTTTCTTATACGCAGAGAACATATACTTAATTAGAGAAGACTTTTGAGCCGTCTCAAGTATATTTGAGGTGTCTCAAACTGATATTTATACTGAATCAATATCTGACATGTAATATGATATTATACTTACTTTAGCTCATAGCATATGGCTTCTTAGTTACTGTAGCTATATGAATTATATAAATACCTACTTGCGGCACTTAACTCATCTTATGATATGCGATAATCATTTCCTATCTACATGAATTATATGAACACCTTACTACATGCTTGACTCGATTTTCCAAGAAACATGAATACAAATTGACACGAATACTTGCTCTTGACATGAATACAATTTGACATGAATATAAGCAATTGATATGAACTCAACTTGAAATCTGAACTTGTACACCCTCTCTTATGTATTCATGGTTTTGGGCAAGACATGCAACATTAACTATAGATTAATTGTGCGGGGTGTTGGGGTAGTTTGAGTGTGAATCCAATGAAATCTCAGGAGTCCTCGTAGAATGTGAATTCATGAATACTAACGCAATTTGCAATCATGAGGGCTCGTGTTTCCTTACCCGTGGAGCTCTACCATTGGATTTGAAATACATCAATAATGATTGAAGTCCCGTTACTAATACTACTGATTCAGGTTCGTGATTCCTTACCCTTAAGGCCCTATCTTTGGGTTTGAGAATTCTCTTGAAATTGGTTGACATTCACTCTTGAAATGTCATTAGGACAGTTTGTCACGACCCAAAATTAGGTACATGACCGGCACTTAGACTACGTAACGTCAACAGGCGTAACACAATTTAAATAAGCCAAAAACCCAGCAATCTAAACCATTACAAGAAATAAAGGTTAGAAACACTTTAAAATCTCAAGTAAGAACTTAAAGCTTAAGTTTCTTTTTCATAAAAATTTCGGCAGCACCTCCTTTGTAAAAGCCAGCCCTGAAACGGGTACAAACATAAGATATAAGTAAATCATTCCCAAACGGCAGCAAAAATCTCGCCCAAAGGCGGAAACAACCACCACAATAGATATCCGACGCCGTAGCGAAAAAATGAGATAATCCACATAAATAAAGGCCGGCTCACATGAGCACGACAACCAGAGTCATAAGAATATACAACATCGATCCTCACAACTCGTCTCTAAGTCAATACATGAAGGTGGTAGATCGAGAGTACTAGATACAAAAGATATACAATGTACATCATCGGATAACCTCAATCCACCTATAGCAAAAGGCCTCACAGCCAACCGTAGCGGTTTCCGCGAAAGTAAAGATAAAAAGGCGCCCTGCCGCGACTACTCTGAGGATCAGACCTGCAAAATACTGTGGCACAACAGGGGTGAGTTGCCAACTCGTGAATAGCAAATAATATCATACTGAAATCGCAAGTATGCACTAACAGCGATAATATATCATATGTAATCTGATAGCATAAGTATGGCAATATGAATATGCAACTATCATGATCAGGGTACACCACCAGGGTACTATATCTACATGAGTCCAATGCATATCAAATAAAAACCTGAGTGGGATGATATAATAAAACCTCATGCAAAAATCATCAGCATGGAAAAACCCCAGTGTCCCTTACTGACACGTTAAATCCCAAAATCCTCAGGCACCGCATCCTCAGATCGGCCCTCATATCCTTTAAATCTCATGGAACCAGAGTGTCCAATATCGACACCCGAAAATATCATGAAAACTATTCCTGTACATATATATATATATGTGTGTGTGTGTGTGTGTGTGTGTGTGTGTGTGTATCCCTCAACGACACATCAAATCATGGAACCTGAGTGTCTAATAACGACACTCGAAACATCATGAAACCCGTGTCCAGCATCGACACGTAAATACCCATCTGTCAGGTGCCGTCACCACTACTGGCCCTGATGTCATGTCCGTACATCTCTCTGGTCGGTATCCCCACGATAACCGCCGAGTCCAAATACTATCATTGGTAGGTACTAGCCCGCCTGCCAGGCTCATCGTCTATACCACAAAAATCATCTCTTTCCCCGGGAAACTATACCGGGTCTACCATATACCCGCAGACGACACCTACCGCTCCTCGAATCGGGTATCTAACACAAGTCTCAGAACCGAGAAAACTTATGGTCGACGCACTGAAATATCATATCAAGAGAAACCGAGTTTTCAAACAATACATGAATTTCTTGAAATACCCCCACGGTTCTCAAATCCATAATTCACATAAAATCCATATCTCAATGCGTAAATCCATGAAATGTAATATATGCAACATAAAACAGTAATATGAGCATATCAAGGAAAAACCGCTATTTAAATCCATCAAGTTATTAAATATATCATGCGGTTCCCAATTCTCCAAAATCCAAAGCAACATCATATAAAGGTGAACATGTGGCTACAATAAGGTATATAAGGGGGTACATGTAGGTATGTATGTATGATGTACATATAGCTATATCTCATATGTGTTACATCTGTCAATAATGATGTAATACCATGTAGGTATAGGTGTAACTATATCAAGGTATATGGGTGTACATGTCAATAATGATGCAATACCCTCCAGGTATATGTGTAGCTGTAGCATAGCAAGGTATGTGTATATACATGTCAATAATGAAGCAATACCCTCCAGGTATATGTGTAGCTCTAGCATAGCAAGGTATGTGTATATACATGTCAATAATGATGCAATACCCTACAGGTATATGTGTAGCTGTAACATAGCAAGGTATGTGTCACGTCCTAAAATAGCACGTGACTGGCACTTGAATCATATAAAGTCTATAGGACCCCATCTAATCCAAGTAAGCCAAAAGCCCAGAAATCTAAAACCATTTTAAGGAATAAATAAGGAAAACTAGTTTTAAGAAGTGAAGAAAACATGTTTTAAAACAAGGTTGTTAAATAAGTAAGCCGAATATGCATTTTTAAAATCTATATATTCTTTTCTGAAAATTTCGGCAGAGTTTCCTTTGTAAATAATGACCCCAAACGGGGTACAACATGATAAAAGAATATATACAATGATAAAAGGCATCCCCAAGCGGGAGTTAGCTCTTCGTCAATCGACGGTCATAACCACGCAAGCAGTATAATATACAATGCCGAAGGGCGAGGATCAAAACTCAAAAAGAACTCAAAATCAGCATGAAAACCATAATACTACAACGCGCGACTCTAAGGTCGAAATAATACTTAACTGGTTTTCTAAGTCTGAAACAATATACAAGTTTGGTTGATGGAATTTCTAGATACAACTGAATAAAATAATACAAGGGTGGTCACGATGCGAGTGAACCCACCTACCAATGCAATCACCCAGAAAAGAAGCAGTGTGCCAGAAAAGCCGCAATGAAACCTGTACGGCAAAACCTGCAAGGACTGTGGCACAACAGGGGTGAGTTGCCAACACGTGAATAGAAAACATTGCAGAGTAGAAATCGTATGCAAGATATAATCCTAGGTCAAAACGATCAGTAATTAAATATCCTCAATATGCATAAGTCTGAAGCATGATAAGGTGGCAAGGGTAAACATCTATACTATGTGTAATACTAAGTGCTCGTGTCAGTGCCTCAGGTAGTAACATATCAAAAATATGAAGATGGTCAAGGTAAACATCATGAAATCAGTGTCAACTATAACATGAAGTCTAAGTATGTGGATATCATCCAACTATGTAATCAATGTCTATATGCATGTGGATCCCGTCCACGTGTCAACCAATGACATAGCAACATCATGCATGTAAAAGTCATAAAAGCATATGCATGAAAGTATGCGGATATAAATCAACGGGTGTCCCTCGCGACACAACAAAATCATGAAAACATCATGAAATCCGTGCCCATCATCGACACGTAAATCCTCATCTATCAGGTGCTGTCACCACGACTGGCCCTGATAGGTACGTATCATACTCTATCTCGAAAACCCGAGTGCCCAGCTTCGACCCTCAAATTTTGACGTATCTATACGTACATAACTCCGGTCGGTATCCCCACGATAACCGCCGAGTCCAAACACTATCACCGGTAGGTAGTGTTCCTCTGTCAGGCTCACCATCCAACATATACGAGTCTTCTTGCCCCGGGGTACCTCACCGGGTCCACCATGTACCCACAGACGGTGCCTACCGCTCCTCGAATCGGGTTTCACATGCCACTCTCAGAACCGAGAAAACATATGGTGGATGCACTAAAATATCATATCAAGGGAACCGGGTTTTTAAAACAATACATACTCTCTTTTGAAATACCCAAGGTTCCCAAATCCAGAAATATCATGGAAACAACATATCTCAATGCGTATAATCAAAAGCATGATGTATGCGACGCGTAAAAGAAATGTAAGCATATCAGTATATCATGCAATATGGAATAGTAATATACACATATTGAGGGAAACCGCTCTTTTAAAATGAATCAGTTTTAAAGAGTATCTTGCGGTTCTCAAATCTCCAAATCAAGCGAGAAATCATCCATGTATGTTCAAATATGTATATGTACAAGTATGAGTGTACAATAAGTATGTACACAAGTATAAGTGTACAACAGGTAGGTGCATGAGTATGGATGTACAATAGGTATGTGCACAAGTATACCATGCAAGGGTCATATCCTGAATGCAACAGTACTACAGTGTAGTGAAATGGCAATTATCGATGATGAAGTGTGTGAGCCGACAAGCAAGTGTACGTGGAACATATGCATCATCGATAATGGTGCTGGTGTCCTAACAACATGATTTTTATATAACAATAATCATTTTCACATGCAATGCGATGCGAATAACAAGAATATGCAGGAATCGACTAATAAATGCAACAGTGACGCATCTGCATCAATATAAAAAGTCATACAGCTTGCCATTTGAAATAAGACGAATCGGGGTTTTTGGTAAAATAAGGGCTACGGTGTTTTTAAGAAAAGATGCGTCTTTTGAAAATATCCGTAGAATCCTTTTGCCTGTCTTTAAAATACTCCCGATTCGTTAGTTTTGAAATAGGTATGATATCGGCCTAGCCTAATATCTACTAGCAAAACTACAGCTCTAACCAACAAGTCAATCGGGAGGGGTATGGAAACCACCTAAATCTGAGTCGATATAATATATATGTAAATATAATAGTCGGTGATCCCGCTTCAAAGGTACCGCGTACGATACAATATCATATGATATTCTCGAGTCATGAGTGCGGATCTATCATCAATATAAAGCTCGTACGGTAAATCATCGTACGGCATCCCAAAAACTGAGTACGGGTCAATATCACATTCATCTCATCAATTATCAGGTATCCTTATCATCATATCTCATGATCTGGGGTACTGATCTAAGTCTAGTACAAATCGATACCATCTAGGTAATTATGAATACGTGTGTGAAACACACGTCCAAAGGCCCGCTAAAATCACATGTCGTATCCCAAATACGAATCACAATATATCACCGATCTCATGGCACGATGCCCAAACTCAATCGACTCATCTCCAACATCATACACTATCTTCGTCACCTAAGTATATGTATAACGAATATGCAGGTGTGTGCGTGTGGGTGTAAGCCTATTCTAGGGTTCGCAACTAGGAACTATACTAGTTTACTTCTACGCCCTAATCTAACCATAGCACACCTAATCTCATCTCAAATATCCACGACACAATATAAGCTATCATAAATAATACATATATACTATACTAAATATCGAACTGCGGGGGTGCTATACGCCATCCACCCGACTTCCCCCGTAGATATAATCTACTCACCTTGAATCCTGCGTGTCGGTGTCGATGTCGCCTTCATCTTCTTCATCGTCTCGAATCATCGTGCGGGTACCTACATATCACACGTATCGCATCGCATTAAAACCAAATCGAAACCAAAACGACACGCGAAAACCAAAACGATACACTTAAAAGCTTATAGGTTAGAACCTATAGGTACGCTTTTCAAAACCATCAAACAATCCTCGATATCGTCGTACAAACGCCAAGTAATCGAGGTAAAACACAATTACGCAAATTCCAAAATTCAAAATACGCAAAACGAAAACACGAATTAAAACTTTAACTCAGGAAAAAAGCTCCAGATTCTACTCTAGGTCAATTTGGACAATTTTGCACATGCCAGGGGTCTAATTTACTGGAGATGGGGCTACAGAATCAATACGAGGCAGATTGGCCCAGGTCTGGCCTCAAATTGCGGCCAGAGGGATTAAATTTATGGCCGTAGTTGGGAGTTAGGGGCTAGGGTTTTGGTGGTAGCTTCCTAGGTGCCTGCATGTATCACTGTCCATGCAAAATAATTTTCAGAGTCTCGGGGTGATAGCAGATTCCATTTTACATCCACATAATCACAGTTTTTCCGATATCGGCTTATCTAAATCTGTATTCCGGGGTTCTATTCTCTGGTTTAGGTCTTAATTCTAGCACTAGGGGATTTGTATGGCCTCTACTGAGCTTAATTGCTCACCACAACTCTCAATTTCCAATAACCCTAACTAGAATTTTCATACCCTCACTAAACATCACTATATCGGTTTAAAGTTAACATGGATGTGAAAGCAATAGGAAAACTAAGCTAGTGGTTCAGAAAATACCTCATTTGTCAACTCAAGAATTTTCTTGAGTTGCCCCAAGTGTCCAAAACCTTTCCTTTCTTGGTCCAATGTGTTTCCCTTGAGCTTGTACACAACTTTTGTGAAATGGGGATAGGGTATTGAGGTGTTTATCATGGTGTTTGAGAGGGTTGAAGAGAAGGAGGGGGGCTAGGGAAGCAGCAGCAGCAACAAGGTGAGGAGAGAGGAGAGGAATGAGTTCAATGAAGAGGAATGGCCAAGTCAACACACCATCACCTTTCTCTCTCTCACCCATACCCATTATTCTATTCTTTCCCCTTTTCTTTTCTTTTCTTTTTCTCATTCTCTCTAATTAACAACCATCCAAGAATGACATAATAAAACATGTAGGAAAACCATGGAAAAATATGTAACAAGTGTAAAGAGATATGGTGCATGTTTTGCACAAATATTTTAAAAATCCGATTAGCGATTTTTAATCGCGATTAGCACTAAATTAGTGTCAAACTAATCATAAAAACTTAAAATTTGCATAATTCACATAAAACACCCTCTTTCTAGTAATTTCTAAAATTTTCCAAAATTTTCCCCATTTATCGGTATTTAATTATACCGAAATATTAAAATATTCATTAAAAATAATATTAAATTATAAAAATTCCCAAAAATAATATTTTATTTTTTTGAAATGTTACAGTATGTGTATATACATGTTAATAATGATGCAATACCCTCCGGGTATATGTGTAGCTGTAGCTTAGCAAGGTATATGTATATACATGTCAATAATGATGCAATACCCTCCAAGTATATGTGTAGCTGTCCTTCTTATACACAATTGAAATAAGAATCAATGTCCTAATGTCAAATGATAATACCCTACCACTTAGGAGTATATGTAGCTATAGCAGGACATGTGGGTATACATGTAAGTATGTATGCATGATATACATGCAGCTATAGCAAGGTATATGTAAGCATATAGGTACGCCTGCAACTGTATTTCATATGCGCAACCGCACAAGAATCAATGCCTCAATGTCACTAACCAATACCATATCACATATGTATATGTGTTGTGCGTATCATGGCAATTACCGACAGTGTGGGTGTAGCATACAGTTAGTGCTCGTGCAACATGAACTGTCAATAATAGTGCAGTGTCCCATCAGTACAAGTCCAGGCACAAGTAATAAGATGCAATGATGTCTATGCACAATCTCTATATGTGCATATAAGCAATGCAGCTAAAATCATATCATATCATATCTAGCCCTGACGCTTAACGCCATACGGGCAATTTCCCCGTAGATGTTAAATCTACTCACCGACAATCTCAAGATAGGTAGATCCAATCACCTGCTTCCCCTTCTTCGCAGCGTTCGAAGTCCCCGCCTGCGATCCTATTAACACAAACATAGCAAGTGCAAAATCTCAGAAATCGACCAATGTCACGTACAAACTACGTTTGACCGACGCACCAACTCCAAACCAACTCTCAAGTGTTCGTCTAGTGGTTAACGTATGTAGCGACAACCCAAAACCAACCCAAGTGCAGCAGCTACACAAGATCACGAACCGTGTTGGATAACGTAACACGAGCATTCAAAACACTAGATTATAGCAAAGTGATCCCAGATTTTGATATGCAAACAATTAGTGAAAGTTGCAAGTTCCACGAGACCACATACAACCCCAGAGACCCCACGACCAAGACCCAACACCCCAGCCCCCACTCTGGCCGCAATTTGTGGCCAGAACCATTAAATCTGCGGCCTGATGGGAAGGAACAGGTCTTAGGTTTTTATGGTGGGTTCCATACCTCAACACTAGGTTACTGTGATGGGAACTTCTAAAACAACAACCTGGATCAACAAAAGATTCACAGAGACTCCGATTGACACTAAAAAATACGATATTTCACAAAATGCTACCTTTAGTGTTTTAAACCATAACTATAAGTCAACACAATAATATAAACTCCTAATTAACAGTAGAGGTCATTACCTAGCTACTCTTGCTCAAAAATCCTAGCTTTCCAAGCTCCAAGGCAACTTAGTAGCTAAACCAAGATTTGTGAAGTGTTTTCATGAAGTTTTAATGAAGTTTGTAAGGATTTAGTGAATGGATAGTGAGGGTTCAGTTTGTGAGCAAAGGAGATGAAGAATAATTGAGAGTGAGAGAGAATGAGAGAGTGAGGGAAACATAATGCTGAAAGGTGAGTGTAGGGTGAACCAAAGCCTTACACTCACTCTCTCCCTCACCCCATTAATGCACACATTAATGCTCTCATGACTCACCTATCCACCTCTCTCTCTCAATCCAAACAAAAGAAAATATCTCTCACAAATATCTAGGACAAGGTTAATTAGGACATGGATTGAATCAAGGCATGGATTGCTTAAGGTGTCATGGTCACTTAACGAGATTAACACTAACTAACCCTCACATTAACATGCACATGTGTGTGCAAGCCATAACAAATAATAATAAAATATTAATTAATTGTTATAAAATGTGAGGAAACCAATTTGGTAAACTTTTCCCTAAAACCCGCATTAACGCTTAATTAACACTAATCGCATTCTAAGGTGTTACAATCTCTCCTCCTTAAAGAAATTCGTCCCCGAATTAAAATTCTTACGAAGCGTACCTTCAAAGAGATGAGGGAATTTCTTCTGCATCTCGCTCTCGGCCTCCCAAGTGATCTCCTCACCGGTTGGGCTACTCCAAAGAACCTTCACAGATGGCAATACCTTTGATCGAAGTTTCTTTACCTGCCGATCCAAAATAACTACCGGCTGCTCGGTGAACGAAAGATCGCGCTCAAGCTGAACGGTCTGGTGCTGAATCATGTGAGAAGGATCAATGAGGTATCTACGAAGAATCGACACATGGAACACGGGGTGAACATCCGGAAAACTCGGAGGGAGCGCCAAACGATAAGCAACCGTACCAACTCGCTCAAGGATCTCGAAAGGACCTACAAATTTGGGACTGAGCTTCCCCTTCCTCCCAAATCTCATAACGCCCTTCATCGGAGAAATCCGCAGGAATACATGATCCCCCACTACGAACTCAAGTCTGCGACGACGACGGTCGGCATAAGACTTCTGTCAACGCTGGGATGCTCTCATCCTGTCCTGAATCAGTTGGATCTTCTCCGTAGTCTCCTGAACTAGCTGGGGTCCCAAAACCCCACTCTCACAGATTTCGGTCCAACAGACTGGCGATCGACACTTCCTACCATACAAAACCTCGAAAGGTGCCATCTGAATAGTCTCCTGAAAGCTGTTGTTGTAGGAGAACTCAATCAACGGCAAGTGACGATCCCAACTGCCACCAAAATCAAGAACGCACGCCCGAAGCATATCCTCTAGAGTCTGTATCGTCCGCTCTGACTGACCATTGGTCTGCGGATGGAAAGCGGTGCTAAAACTCAACAGGGTACCTAAAACTTCCTGAAGCTTCTGCCAAAGACGGCTAGTGAACTGGGTGCCCCTGTCGGATACGATGCAAGTGGGAACGCCGTGTAAACGCACAATCTCATCTATATACAACTGAGCATACCGAGCATAACCGAAAGTGGTCTTCACTTGAAGGAAGTGAGCCGCTTTCATCAACCGGTCAACAATCACCCAAATGGAGTCATACCCCCGACTAGTCCTGGGTAGACCCACCACAAAGTCCATGGAAATCTGCTCCCATTTCCACTCAGGAACGGGTAAAGGCTGCAACTCTCCAGCCGGTCTCTGATGCTCAGCCTTGACTTGCTGATAAGTCAGGAACCTCGAAACGAAGTCCGAAACATCGCGCTTCATCCCTTCCCATGAGTAAATGTCTCTCAAATCACGGTATATCTTGGTGGAACCTGGATGAATGCTAAAGGCTGACTGATATGCCTGCTCTAGGATCTCGGGTCTCAACCCATCAATATCTGGTACACACAAGTGAATCCCGTAACGTAGCACACCCTGGTCATCAATCATGAACTCCGAATCTGTACCCTGTCGAACAAGCTCAAGAATCTTAGACAAACGGGCATCACTGGGATGCGCCTCACGGATACGATCAAGTAGAAGCAGATGGGCGCGGACATGAGCAAGCTGTCCTCCAATGGAAGTGAACTCAAACTGTACCCTACCATGACACAAGCTGCCAATCTGCAGAAGACCGTCTCTGAACTGTGCTCAACTGGGACAAGCTACCTCCGGGCCTACGACTCATGGCATCGGCTACCACATTCGTCTTGCCCGGGTGATAAAGAATCTCACAATCGTAATCCTTCACAAGCTCCATCCACCGGCGCTGTCTCAGATTCAGGTCCCGCTACTGGAAGATGTACTTCAAGCTCTTGTAGTCCATAAAAATCTGACACGACTCCCCGTACAAGTAGTGTCTCTAAATCTTCAACGCAAAGACCACCGCAGCCATCTCAAGATCGTGGGTGGGATAATTATGCTCGTGTTTCTTCAGCTACCTAGAAGCATAAGCAATCACTCTATCATGCTGCATCAGAACACAACCAGGCCCCACTCGAGACACATCGCAGTAAACTACAAAGCCACCCGATCCAGAAGGCAAAGATAGAACTGGTGCCATCGTCAACCGAGTCTTCAACTGCTGAAAACTCTGTTCGCACGCATCAGTCCAAAGAAAAGGAACCCCCTTCCGGGTCAGTCCGGTCAGCGGTGCAGCGACACTCGAGAAATCCTGTATGAATCAGCGGTAATAACCAGCTAAGCCCAAAAAGCTGCGGACCTTTGTCACAGATACAGGTCTGGGCCAAAGCTGTATAACCTCGATCTTCCTCGGGTCCACAAGAATACCGTCTCCCGTCACCACATAACCCAGGAAGTCAACTCTATCAAGCCAAAATGCGCACTTTGAGAATTTAGCATACAGCTGGTGCTCTCTTAATATCTGCAAAGCAATCCTCAAGTGCTGCTCGTGCTCCTCTCGACTCCTAGAGTAGACCGGAATGTCATTAATAAACATAATAATAAACTGGTCGAGGAACGGCCTGAAAATCCGGTTCATCAGATCCATGAACGCTGCTGGGGAATTGGTGAGTCCGAATGACATCACCAGAAACTCATAATGCCCGTAGCGTGTACGAAAAGCAGTCTTCGGAATGCCATCATTTCGAATCCGCAACTGATGATAACCCAAACGCAAATCAATCTTAGAAAAATGTTTCACACCTTAGAGCTGATCAAACAAATTGTCAATGTGAGGTAAATGATACATATTCCGCACCGTAACTTGGTTCAATTGATGATAATCAATACACAACCTCAAACTGCCGTCCTTCTTCTTGACGAACAACACAGGAACTCCCCAAGGAGAAACACTCGGACGCACAAGTCCCTTATCAAGCAACTCTTGCAATTGAACTTTAAGCTCTCTAAGCTCTGCCAGAGCCATCCGGTAAGGCGGTATAGAAATAGGTCCCATGCCAGGAATCAGATCAATGCAAAACTCAATATCACACTCTGGCGGCAACCCCGGTAACTCATCGGGAAAAACGTCGGGAAAATCTCGCACGATAGGAACCCGGTCCAACGAATCTACTGTGGCTCCAGTATCACAAATGAACACCAAGAATCCTCGACATTCTTTCCTCAAAAGCCGACTAGCGCAAAGGGCTGAAATCAAATTGTGAGGGGTGGCACCACGGTCCCCCTGCACAACCCGAACAGACTCGCCTGGAAAACTAAAACCGACTTCTTCTTACGGCAGTCCACAGATGCATAACAAACTGCTTGTAAGTCCACGTTACCTCTCCCGGTACTTACGGGCTTGCGGAAATGATGAAAAACGATTTTTCTTTTGGTGGTAACATGGACTCAAAATACGGATCTTTGTTAAACAACTATCTAACAAACCTAACAAGAGTTTTACCTACCCGGTTAGGGGTTATACCTTAACTTGAACTCCTTCTCTTGGTCTCCTTGTGGTGGTTGGATGGTTCTCTCCTCGTTGTCTCTTTGTGCCGAAGATGGATCCACCTGAAAGGTTCTACCTTTGGCTTCAACTTCAATCTTGAGGAAACTAGAACACTTGGTTTGCTAAATCTTGTGTACTAGGATGAGTAGAGGAGTGTGTTGGGTTTTATCTCTATGGTTCTTGCTTCTCAACACATGAGACAAGTGAACCATGAACTAGAGAGAGAGCAAGAGGAAGAGGGAGAGCTCAAGCATGAGAGAGAAAGGAAATGAAAGAATGAGCAAGACTTTTGCCATCCAAGCTCTCATAATCCAAAATCATGATAACAAGTAATAATAATTGAGTATTATGTAATGGTTGTTATCATATCAAATGGCAATATCATTTCTTGCATTAAATGCAATTTGTGAACAAAACAAGCAAGCTAAAGTCAATGCCAAGAAATGATAGCCATTGTCATGATGGTGGTCAACAAGTCCAACCTAGTCAACCGGTCAACCTAGTCAACAAGTCAACAAGGTCAACCCTTCAATACAACCATGTCACAATAATACTTAATTAATATTATTGTTAATCATATTTCTTATTCTCATTAAGGTTTAGCAAAAGTCAACAGTCAACAACCCTAATGAGAATCCTCTGCCTCTGTCTCTCTGTCAACTGTGCATACACACCCGCATCCGCGTTCCGAGGAACACGAATACAAACGAGATAAAACCAATCCCAAAACGTACACTAGGATCTGGCTTAAACCAAAGCCCGCTAGTGATAACTGCCCGGACACTAAACGTGCACAAGTGCACGGATGTGACAGAACCTTGTCGCAAAACCACGAGACCTCTACTTTTTGCCTAAAGGCGAATAGCTCTCTGTATGGGACTCTAAAGACTCGACACTACGATGGCAGTGGGTTTAACCACAGACCGCAAGCGGCACTAGCTGTGCGTAACGGCCCCCAGGTAGATGCCGATAAGAAGACTGACGAGGTGAAACCTATCTGAACTCCTACTGAGCCTGAATGTGACAGTCTGTGTACAGTCCGGTCTGTTCGTCTGAGAATATCGCATGGCGGCCTAGGGGGGCGATAAACGTCAGTCCCCTAATAGCGGTACAAGTCGTGTCGGAGTGTAGCCCAGAACACCCTGAGATAGCGCTGGAAACCTACCAGTATATCTCGCTTGCCCTGGCCAGGGACTTTACGTAATGTCTCTCCTAGACACAGCGTGATATCAACCCCCAATACCGGAAGAGACGAATCCTGTCTAACCGTCACTGCCTCCAAGTGCTTCGGGACTGCACCCAACTACTACCTGTTTGCACGACTCCTTTGAGCCGTGGTAGGGTAGTAATCTAAGTACAGTGGGAACACACTCGAGGCGAAGTGACAGTGTCAAGTCAGCGGACTAAGCTGTACTCATGTCACCTGGGAACTGATAACTGACGATAGGTATAGTACCAACCAACAGTTCCCGACGAGTCTTGTCCAGTGTACTCGTAACCTAACGAGCACCCGCATACTATTTGCAAGTACGACGTACTGACGGCTGTGGGACAGACCGTCTCCCACACTGGGATGAGAAGCGCATATGCTAGTCTACTCCGGAGTATCGATGCCCTGTCTTGATAGTCCTACGACAAGGGACCTGCATAAGGATATGCTTATGGATTACCCAGCCCCCACGGGTGTGACTGCCATCACAACGCTGGTAATCAAGCAAAGATCCTAAGGGCTCCACTAATGTGTATAGGTGATATACTAAAATAAACACATGTACACATTAAAGTAGAAACAAACCAAGTAGCATACTATTATTTTGAGCAAGATTGTCTATACAAGGTGAATATCCCAAGCTTCCATTAAGTAATATACAAACTAGTATGATACAGTAATGGCCTCTAGGGCATATACACTAACAATCTCCCACTTGCACTAAGGCCATGTACTGGCGTATCGAAGACCTATCATCTCGATCAGCCGATCGAACTGAGTTTGGTGTAAGGCCTTCGTGAATGGATCAACAATGTTATCTTCCGTAGCAACTCTCCGAACCTCGATCTCCTGGCAACCCACGATCTCCCTGATCAGGTGATACCGCCTCAAGATGTGTCTGGACTTATGATGGGACCTGGGTTCCTTCGCTAAAGCTATAGCCTCGTTGTTATCGCAATACAGAGGTATTGGATCAACAATGGACGGAACCACCTGAAGTTCTGTCAAGAACTTCCTTATCCAGACAGCTTCTTTTGCAGCATCTGCAGCAGCGATATATTCCGCTTCCATCATCGAGTCAGTAACGGTTTCCTGTTTGGAACTCTTCCAACACACCGCCCCTCCATTGAGGGTAAAGACATAACCCGACATGGACTTGGAATCATCCTTGTCACTCTGGAAGCTGGAGTCAGCAAAGGCCTCGATCTGGAGGTCTTTTCCGCCATACACTAAGAACATCTCCTTAATCCTTCTCAGGTACTTGAGAATGTTCTTTACCGCTATCCAGTGCTTCTCCCCAGGGTTTGACTGATACCGGCTTACCACACTCAGTGCATAAGCTACATCTGGTCTGGTACACAACATTGCATACATTATAGAGCCTACCGCAGAAGCGTATGGTATAATAGACATGCGATCCCTTTCCAAATCAGTCTTGGGAGACATCTCTTTGGAGAGGGTGATCCTGTGACAAGCCGGTAGATTACCGCGCTTGAAATCTTCCATACTGAATCTTTTCAGTATGGTGTCGATATACCTGGACTGTGAAAGTCCTAATATCCTCTTGGATCTGTGATGAAAGATCCGGATCCCCAGAATGTACGAGGCATCACCCAGGTCTTTCATGGAGAACCTGTGTGACAAGAACCCTTTGACAGATTGTAGCATAGGAATGTCATTTCCTATTAAAAGAATGTCATCTACGTACAAAACGAGGAATACGACAGTTCTTGTTACAAATCTACTATAGATGCAAGGTTCATCTGGATTTTTGATAAAGCCAAATTCTTTGACTGTCTCATCAAAACAGATGTTCCAACTCCGTGATGCCTTCTTTAGTTCATAGATGGACTTAAGCAACTTGCATACCTTTCCGCTGCTCCCACTCTGAATGAAACCCTCTGGCTGGTCCATATAGATACACTCCTCTAAATTTCCATTTAGAAAAGCGGTCTTTACGTCTATCTGCCAAATCTCATAATCGTGGAAGGCAGCAATGGCAAGAAGGATCCGAATGGATTTCAGCATAGCCACTGGAGAAAAGGTCTCGTCATAGTCCAAATCAGGTCTTTGACGAAAACCCTTTGCAACAAGTCTAGCCTTATAGGTCTCAACCTGTCCATCTACACCAATCTTCCTTTTGAAGATCCACTTGCATCCTACGGGTTTTACCCCATCTGGAGCAGCGTCCAACGTCCATGCTTTGTTGGTGTACATGGACTCTATTTCGGTCCGCATTGCATCCAGCCATTTTACCGAGTCAACGCTCTGAATGGCCTGATGGAAGCTAGTGGGCTCATCATAATCAATGATGCAATCCTCTCTATCCCCGTCTATGAGAAAACCGTAGTATCTCTCGGGCGGATGAGACTGCCTACTACTCCTGCGGAGCGGCGTAGGAATGTCATGTTCTTTTGAACCCGCTGGTTCTACTAAGCTTTCAGTAATAGTCTGTGGTTCTGGAATTTCTTCCAGTTCTATTGCGCTCCCACTAATTTCCTTTTCTAAGAACTGGTGTTTCAGAAAATGGGCATTACGAGAAACAAAGATCTTTTGTTCCTCTGCGTAATAGAAAAGATACCCCCTGGAGTTCTTTGGGTATCTCACAAACTTGCACAGTACTGAGCGTGCCTCGAGTTTGTCCGCATGCTGCTTTTTGAAAAAAAGCTGAACATCCCCAGATCTTCAGATATTGAAGATAGGATTTCTTCCCACTCTATATCTCATATGGTGTGGTAGGCACCGTCTTAGTTGGAACTCGGTTCAAAAGGTATGCAGCTGATTCTAGCGCATATCCCCAGAATGATCGCGGTAACTCAGCGTTACTCATCATGGAACGTACAATATCCAATAGTGTAACATTTCAAAAAAAAAAATATTATTTTTGGGAATTTTTATAATTTAATATTATTTTATTGAATATTTTAATATTTTGGTATTATTAAATACAAATAAATGGGAAAAATTTTAGAAAAAATTATGGAAAATTCTAAAATAGGGTAATTTATAGAATTATGCCATTTTTAAGTTTTTATGATTAATTATATGCTAATTTAGTGTTAATCGCGATTAAAAATCGCTAATCGGTTTTTTTGGCATTTTTGTGCAAAATATGCACATATCACTTTTTTCACACTTGTGCATTATCTATCATGTTATTTGGGGTTACTATTCTAGTGAGAAGGTTTTGGAGAAAAGTGGAAAAAAAAAGATAAGGAAAAGAAAATGGAAAAGAGAATAAAGAATGAGGTATGGTGAGAGAGAGAGGTATGGTCCCTTTTGACCAATGACTTAGCCCATTTCCTAGATCCCCACACGCATTTCTCTCCCTCTCCTCCTTCATCTCCTGCGGCTGCTACTTCCTCCCCCTTCCTCCACCTTCAAGCCCTCATTTCACTTCTAAAACTTCACTAAAACCCTACTCTCATTTCACAAAAAATGTGCTCAAGCTTGCAAGCTATAGGATGGACCAAGAAAGTTTTCATTTTGGCGCTGTTGAGGGTTCATGTGGGTCTTATGAGGTAATTCCTTCACAATTAGAGTGGTATTTTTTATGCTTAAGCTTCGATTCAAGTTTCATATCAATATTGTGTGTTTTTGTGGATTTGAGGATAACCTAGTTAGGGTTTGAAGAAAAATTGAGTTGTGAAGTGAAACTAAGACTTGTTGTGACCTTAGAATCTTGGTGTGATGTTATATTGGACCCTAACCTGAAGGTTTAACCCAGAATACAGATTTATGAGACGATGTCGGGAAAAACTGCAATTCTGGGATTGTATTTGGGAATCTGCTATCACCCGAGACATCCTAAAATAAAATTGATTGGACAGTGAGATGTACAGGCACCCAGGAACAACCACACAAGACCCCAGCCCCGACTTCTATTTCCAGGCCGCCAATTTATTCCCATTGGCCGCAATTTGCGGCCATACCTGCGCCAAACTTGCTCGTTTTGGTTCTGTAGCCCCTACATGCATAGATTAGACCCCTGGTATATATAGATTTGTTTAGTTTGACCTAGGATGAAATCTGGAGCCTATTTCCTAAGTTGCTGTTTTGGATTCGAGTTTCCGTATTCCGTATTTTTAATTCTGAAATTGTGTATTGTGTTTTACCTCGACTAATTGGCGTTTATACGACGATATCGAGGATTGATTGATGGTTTTGAAGGCGTGCCCATAGGTTCTAACCTATAGGCCCTTTATCGTATCGTTTTGGGTTTCGCGTTCCGTTTTAGCTTTGATTTGGTTTTAATGCGCATATACGATATTTTGATATGTAGGTACCCATGAAGACTTCGGGACGACAAGGAAGCGCGTGGCGACGTCCACAAATGAAGACGCAAGGTGAGTAGATTATATCTATAGGGGGAAGTCGGGTGGATGGCGTATAGCGCCCCCGCAGTCTGTAGTTGTTATATTATATATATGATTGTTAGGTGTATTATGGATAGTGTAGGGTTAGAAGTGACTAGTGTAGTTCATAGTCGCGAACCCTAGAATAGATTTACACCTACACGCACACCCTTGCATATTCATTATACTTGCACCATGTTTGATGATATTGGATGACATTGGAGATGAGTCATTGATATTGGGCTTTGTGCCGCGAGATCGGTGATTTGATATGATTCGTACTTGGGGATACGACATGTGATTCTTGCGGGCCTTGGATGTGTGTTTACCCCCGCATTCATACTTTATAGATGGTATCAGTTGTACTAGACTTAGATCAGTACCCCAGATTATGTGGTATGATGATAATGATACCTAATATTTGATGAGCTGATTATGATACTGACCCGTACCCAGCTGTTGGGATGCCGTACGACGATTTACCGTACGAGCTTTATATTGATGATAGATCCGCACTCATGACTTGAGGATTGTTGGGGTAAAAATTTACACCCCGGTTGACCAAGTCAAAATCAAAGTCAACCCCAAGGTAGGTGGGCCCAAGCCCAGGTCAAGCGGGCCCATGCCCAAGTCGAGCCCGCAGCCAGCCTCCCCATGCCAACAACAAAATCATGAAATAAATAATTTTTATGTAATTGTTTATGCATGAATGTAAACAAAATGGGCATAAAGCTAATATTTTGTAAGTCCATGGCTTATGTGCAAAAATGAAATGGCACATGAGCCATGGGATGGCTAAAATGCCATTTTTGTAAAGCCCAAGGGGCTATATGTAAATATGTAAGCCTGTAAAAGGCAACATGATGATGAATAAAGCATACACTTTTCATTCCCCCAAAAACTAGGATTCTTTGTGCCTCCTGCTCCTTCTCCAAGGTTCTAAACCGTCTCATTTCTTTTGAATTAAATCAAGAGTTTTACTCTTTCTTTTCCAAAACTAAGTAGTTTTCCACCACAAAACCCGCAAAGGGGAACTCAGATCTCCCATCAGATCTCAAAAAGGAGAGATTTTGAGATCTCACATCTCTTGATCTTCAAGATCCGGCCAAACAACAGGAGGAAGAAGAAGAACCCCCATTCATCAGCTTCAAAACATCCTAGGAGTTTAACTCCATACATATATATATAATAAATATTTTCTTTCTGAAGCATAGCTTCTGTTTCTTAGGCTAAAAGCCTCCTTTTCTCGCCGGCGCTCAAGCGCAGAGCGCCCGCGTGCCGACACGTAACGCGCTTGCGTTCAAGCGCTCAGCGCTCGAGCGCAAAGCGCCCATGTGCCGACACGTGGCGTGCTTGCATTCAAGCGGAAGCGCAAGTCGCCCTGGTGTCGACACGTGGCGCGCTTGCGCTCCAGCGCAAGCGCTCGAGGGCAAGTCACCCCGGTGCCGACACGTGGCGCGCTTGCGCTCCAGCGCAAGTCGCCCCGTGCCGACACGTGGCGCGCTTGCGCTCCAGCGCAAGCGCTCGAGCGCAAGTCGCCCCGTGCCGACACGTGGCGCGCTTGCGCTCAAGCGCAAGCGCTCGAGCGCAAGTCGCCCCCGTGCCGACACGTGGCGCGCTTGCGCTCAAGCGCAGCCCAAGTCGCCCCCGTGCCGACACGTGGTGCGCTAGCGCTCAAGCGCCCAGCGCTCAAGCACCCAGCGCTCAAGCGCAGAGCGCCCACGTGCCGACACGTGGCACTCTAGCGCCTGAGCGCACAGCCTCCAGGCGCACAGCCCCCAAGGTGCTGCCCCCCGCATCCTTTGGATGTCTTTTCCCCTTTTTATATATATACATGTATATCTATACATATGTATACATATGTACATACACACATACTCCACGACACTATCCCTGTTAGAAAAAAAATTTCTAACGGGGCGCTGCCCCGCACCCCGCAAGAGGGCTGCTAGCCCTCTTGACCCCCAGCCCGCTATCCGGGTAGCGGGACCCCCATAAAAACTCTGCGGGGCACCCGATATATCCAAAACCCCCTTTCAAAACACATCATACGCACACTGCACATTGAGTTCGCATGACCAGTTTAACCTGTTAATCGGAGGTTCCCTCGCTCCAAAGACGAGGGGTAATTAACGGCAGCTTAGTCCGCGGCTGCCGGAGATTCGGATCCCCACAATCATTAAACCCCGGCCTACCCTAGGCAGGGGGAATCTGTAGTACGCCTAACAAGCACGCGCATATTCCCATCTCAATGGGGTGACGAAAAACACCCTACAGATTCTGGCACGCTCGGTGGGACCAATCTCTCCTCCCATATTTCGGGTTAAACGTTCATGCGAACTCAATCAATATACGTATCTATATTTGTACTAAAAATAATGCTTTTTCATGCAGATTTTCAAGCAATCACCTTCTGACGATGTCTTCGATGATGAAATCTACTCCAAAATCGATGACTTGACGAATGTCGTGATGCAGCTCACTGCCCGACTTGTCTCTCAGCCGCCCAATCAAGCGGAGGGCTCTGCTCGTGAACCGGGAAATGGTGTCCCAAAGCAGCCGACGCCTATTCCCACAAATCTAAAAGTGGGCGAACTACATGAAAATCAGTCGCATCCTATCTCGGGAAATGTTTTGGCTACCGATGACAGTAGCCCGCTAACTCAAGATCAAATCATGGATTTAGTTGCCAGCAAAGTCAAAACATTGGTAGCTGAAGCCGAAGCGCAAAAAGATATCAGCAGTAGTGGGAGACCATATCCTGCTCAGTATGATCTGGTGGAATTTCCTAGCGGCTATGTCATCCCCAAATTCGGAAGATTCGATGGGATGGGAAATGCGAATCAGCATATCGCCCACTTCAAAGCCTTATGCGGGAACACTGGGGGCAATGATGCGCTTCTCCTCCGCCAGTTCGTTAATAGCCTGACCGATGTTGCTTTCGACTGGTACGCGAGCAGACCGGATGGCTCCATCACAACTTTTGTCCAAATGGAGTCTCTGTTTTGGCAGAGGTTCATGAGCGTCAGCGATAAGATTACCATTGCCGGGCTCGTAAGGACCAAGCCTAAGAGCGACGAAAGCAGCATGAATTTTATAACCCGATGGTGTAATCTCTCCGTCAAATGCGAACCGCCGATAGAGCCGGACCAATCTGTCAGTCTCCTTGTCGGAAATCTCAACAACTGGATGGCCCCGTTTCTATGTACCGCGGGTCTCAAAACATTCCAAGAGCTGACCAAAAAGGTCCAAACGTTGGAACGCTCAAAG
Source organism: Agapanthus africanus (assembly GCA_030015575.1). NCBI lineage: Eukaryota > Viridiplantae > Streptophyta > Magnoliopsida > Asparagales > Amaryllidaceae > Agapanthus > Agapanthus africanus. The sequence goes on along the minus strand of CM057349.1, from coordinate 369,040,090 downwards.
CCCGAGTTCGCTCAAGATCTTCAGTTCACAAACAGACCGAAACCTTGGAGGGACGACAACGGAAAAGGCAGAAGTTCTAACATCACCGATTCTCCAAATAAGCAGAGAACGGGCGGAGCAAAAACTGACCAGTCTCGAGAGCCAACTTTGGAGGAAAGAAGAAATAAGGTCTACTCATTCCGAAGGGACAAGGTCTACAAAATTTTTAAAGATGCTCTGAAGAATGGCCTGCGGCTACCAGAACCGAAAAGGCTAAGTGAAGCGAATAAGACTGATCATCCCAACTTTTGCCCATACCACCGAGTGCTGGGCCACACTATTGAAGACTGTTGCATCTTCAAGGATTGGGTCGAGAAACAATACAAGGCAGGAGAAATATCATTGTCCCCTGGCGTGTTAACAAACAATCAAGCTGCGACCGCCAATTTCATACACACGGGGATCGAAGTCCTTCAGCGACCTGATTCTCCCAAACACACACCTTTCTCTGGGAACAATTGACCACCACGTCATTAAACTGGAAACAGTTGACCTCTAAGTCGTTAAACTGGGAATGTAAAAAAAATGTAAATAAACAAAAAAAATGTGTAAATAAAAGAAAAATAAAGAAAAGCCGAAATGATGGGGCAACTCGCAATAAAAATCAGCGAGTGAAAATAAAAATGAAAATAAATTAGAAATGATGGGGCAACCGCGAATAAAAGCCGAAATGATAGGGCAATCGCGATCTTCGCGATAAGAAAAGCTGAAATGATAGAGCAATCGCGGTAAAAAAAAACCAACAAAAAACAAACAAAACAAAGGCGAATGATGAGTCGCTCCTGGTACCATATTCCAGTGCAGCGATGCAGACGCCAACAAAAATTCAAATTTCCAAAGTTTTTCCAGCCCTACGGCCAGTCCCTAAATTGACTGCCGTATACAATCCACGGGCTCAAATAATTCTCATCATACCCATGCCCCACCGTAATCACCAGTTACGCGGCTGGTCTCCGCCTTTGGAGTTATGCTCTATTGAGAAGATCCACTCATGTGTCCTCACGATACATGAGGAGAACAAACCTTTGTGGGATCCTTACGACTCACAAAGGAAAAACACGCTTAGGAGTCCTCACGACTCCTAAGGAGAAAATATACCTGCTGGATCCTCACGACTCGCAGGGAGAAAATGCTTTTATGGGACCCTCACGGCCCATAAAATTGAAAAGCCTTAGGCGATAGAGACCTAAACCCGTCTCCTAAGCCATCGCTCCGCCAACAAGAGTAGGCAAATGATGGATTGCTCCCGGCACCTCTGCTTCAGTATTAGCAACGCTGATGCTGGCCCCTACCCCAAAATTCCAAGCTCGCCATCAATGACCACTAAGTCGTTAAACTGGAAACAGATGACCACTAAGTCTTTAAACTGGAAACAGATGACCTCCACATCGTTAAACTGGAAACAGATGACCACCAAGTCGTTAAACTGGAAACAGATGACCTCTAAGTCGTTAAACTGGAAACAGATGACCTCTAAGTCGTTAAACTGGAAACAGATGACCTCTAAGTCTTTAAACTGGAAACAGATGACCTCTACGTCGTTAAACTGGAAACAGATGACCTCTACGCCGTTAAACTGGAAACAGATGACCTCTAAGTCTTTAAATTGGAAACAGATGACCCCTAAGTCTTTAAACTGGAAACAGATGACCACCAAGTCGTTAAACTGGAAACAGATGAACACCAAGTCGTTAAACTGGAAACAGATGACCGCTAAGTCGTTAAACTGGGCACCACAGACCCCCTAAGTCTTTAAATTGGAAACAGATGACCGCTAAGTCGTTAAACTGGAAACAGTCGACCTCTAAGTCATTAAACTAGGAACGAGGGAAATCCACTCATGTGTCCTCACGATACATGAGGACAACAAACCTTTGTGGGATCCCTATGACTCACAAAAGAAAAATACACTTAGGAGTCCTCACGACTCCTAAGGAGAAAATACACCTGCGGGATCCTTACGACTCGCAGGGAGAAAATGCTTTTATGGGACCCTCACGGCCCATGAAATTGAAAAGCCTTAGGTGATAGGGATCTGAACCTGTCTCCTAAGCTATCGCTCCCCAATTCCCAAGTGGCGAATGATGAGTCGCTCCTGGTACCATATCCCAGTGCAGCGATGCAGACGCCAGCCAAATTCCAAATCCCAACGGCGAATGATGAGTCACTCCTGGTACCATATTCCAGTGCAGCGATGCAGACGCCAACAAAGACCCAAAATGCTTTTGGCCCTACGGTCCGGATCATACATCCTGCAAAACCGTATACAATCCACGGGCGTAAAACAATCCCAGTCCCTCTCAAGTCCTACCGGTGAGACCACATTCAAAGTCCCACCAAAAAAAAGGAGTAGAAATAAAAAAGGCATGTCCACAAGCAAAATGGGCACGGATGAAAACCCGAAAGGGCTCCGTGAGTAAAAACAGCAGGACTGCCAGCGAGTTTGTGAAAACCCGAAAGGGCGCACACTCGTAAAAAAGAGAGGAAATCCACTCGCAAAGTCCTCTCGACTTTGTGAGGAGAAAATTCCCGCATGAGATCCTTACGACTCACAAAGGAGCAACACCCTTAGGAGTCCCCACGACTCCTAAGGAGAAAATACACCTATGAGATCCTTTCGACTCGTAGGGAGAAAATGCTTTTATGGGACCCTCACGGCCCATAAAATTGAAAAGTCTTAGGTGACAGGGATCTAAACCTGTCTCCTAATCCATCACTCCCCAACCCCAAAGCGGCGAATGATGAGTCGCTCCTGGTACCACATTCCAGTGCAGCGATGCAGACGCTAAACAAAGTCCTGAAATTTTTCCGGCCCTACGGTCTGGATCATACATCCTGCAAAACCGTATACAATCCATGGGCATAAAACAATCCCGATCTCTCCAAAAAAAAAGAAAAAAAGAGAGAACGGTATGTCCACAAGCAAAATGGGCACGGATGGAAACCCGAAAGGGCTCCGTGAGTAAAAACAGCAGGACTGCCGGCGAATTTGTGAAATCCCGAAAGGGCGCAAACTCATAAAAAAGAAAGAAATGAAATGCACTCGCAAAGTCCTCTCGACTTTGTGAGGAGAAAATTCCCGCGTGAGATCCCTACGACTCACAAAGGAGCAACACACTTAGGAGTCCTCACGATTCCTAAGGAGAAAATACACCTGCGGGATCCTTACGACTCGCAGGGAGAAAATACTTTTATGGGACCCTCACGGCCCATGAAATTGAAAAGCCTTAGGCGATAGGGATCTGAACCTGTCTCCTAAGCTATCGCTCCCCAATTCCCAAGTGGCGAATGATGAGTGCTCCTGGTACCATATCCCAATGCAGCGATGCAGACGCCAGCCAAATTCCAAATCCCAACGGCGAATGATGAGTCGCTCCTGGTACCATATTCCAGTGCAGCGATGCAGACGCCAACAAAGACCCAAAATGCTTTTGGCCCTACGGTCCGGATCATACATCCTGCAAAACCGTATACAATCCACGGGCGTAAAACAATCCTAGTTCCTCCCCAGTCCTACCGGTGAGACCACATTCAAAGTCCCATAAAAAAAAGGAATAGAATTAAAAAAGGCATGTCCACAAGCAAAATGGGCACGGATGAAAACCCGAAAGGGCTCCGTGAGTAAAAACAGCAGGACTGCCGGCGAGTTTGTGAAAACCCGAAAGGGCGCACACTCGTAAAAAAGTGAGGAAATGCACTCGCAAAGTCCTCTCGACTTTGTGAGGAGAAAATTCCCGCCTGAGATCCTTACGACTCACAAAGGAGCAACACCCTTAGGAGTCCCCATGACTCTTAAGGAGAAAATACACCTATGAGATCCTTTCGACTTGTAAGGAGAAAATGGTTTTATGGGGCCCTCACGGCCCATAAAATTGAAAAGTCTTAGGTGACAAGGATCTAAACCTGTCTCCTAAGCCATCGCTCTCCAACCCTAAAGCAGCGAATGATGAGTCGCTCCTGGTACCACATTCCAGTGCAGCGATGCAGACGCCAAACAAAGTCCTAAAATTTTTCCGGCCCTACGGTGTGGATCATACATCCTGTAAAACCGTATACAATCCATGGGCGAAAAACAATCCCGATCTCTCCAAAAAAAAAAGAAAAAAAAGAGAGAACGGTATGTCCACAAGCAAAATGGGCACGGATGAAAACCCGAAAGGGCTCCGTGAGTAAAAACAGCAGGACTGCTGGCGAGTTTGTGAAAACCCGAAAGGGCGTAAACTCGTAAAAAAGAAAGAAATGAAATGCACTCGCAAAGTCCTCTCGACTTTGTGAGGAGAAAATTCCCGCGTGAGATCCCTACGACTCACAAAGGAGCAACACACTTAGGAGTCCTCACGACTCTTAAGGATAAAATACACCTGCGGGATCCTTACGACTCGCAGGGAGAAATTGCTTTTATGGGACCCTCACGGCCCATGAAATTGAAAAGCCTTAGGCGATAGGGATCTGAACCTGTCTCCTAAGCTATTGCTCCCCAATTCCCAAGTGGCGAATGATGAGTCGCTCCTGGTACCATATCCCAGTGCAGCGTTGCAGACGCCAGCCAAATTCCAAATCCCAACGGCGAATGATGAGTCGCTCCTGGTACCATATTCCAGTGCAGCGATGCAGACGCCAACAAAGACCCAAAATGCTTTTGGCCCTACGGTCCGGATCATACATCCTGCAAAACCGTATACAATCCACGGACGTAAAACAATCCCAGTCCCTCCCAACTCCTACCGGTGAGACCACATTCAAAGTCCCACCAAAAAAAGGAATAGAAATAAAAAAGGCATGTCCACAAGCAAAATGGGCACGAATGAAAACTCGAAAGAGCTCCATGAGTAAAAATAGCAGGACTGCCGGCGAGTTTGAGAAAACTCGAAATGGCGCACACTCGTAAAAAAGAGAGGAAATGCACTCGCAAAGTCCTCTTGACTTTGTGAGGAGAAAATTCCCGCGTGAGATCCTTATGACTCACAAAGGAGCAACACCCTTAGGAGTCCCCACGACTCCTAAGGAGAAAATACACCTATGAGATCCTTTCGACTCGTAGGGAGAAAATGCTTTTATGGGACCCTCACGGCTGTCACGACCCGAAAGTACGGAACATGACCGGCACTTAAACTACGAACGTCTCGAGGCGTACGTAATCTAAGTAAACCGAAAACCCAGAAATCCAAACCAAGAAAAGTAGTAGAGTGCAGGAAAAACCAACTTAAAGCAAGTAATTTCAATAGCATAAGCCGAATTATGCAGTTTTTAAAACATCAAAAATTTACTGAAAATTTCGGCAGAGTCTCCTTTGTAAATACTGGCCCCCAAACGGGATACAACATGAATAGTATACGAAATCAAGAAAAGGGCATCCCCAAGCGAGAGCTAGCTCTTCGTCAATCGACGGTCACAACCGCACAAACAATATAATATACAACGCCAACGGCGAGGATCGAAACTCAAAAGGAAACTCAAAACCACCAGAAATATAACGAGCGACTCTAAGGTCGAAAGAATAAACAACACTGGTCTCTATCTCAATAAATACATGTTTGGTTGATGGAATTTACTAGATACAACGGAATAATATTATACAAGGTAATATGATGGGTACGATACAAGAAAAACCCACCTACTAGCAAGTCACCCGAATGAAACTGAGCCCGCAAAGCCGTAATGAAACCTATACGGCAACCTGCAAGAAACTGGGGTACAACGGGGGTGAGTTGCCAACTCGTGAATAGAAAAATATCTACGCACAGAAATCGCATAAATAACGCAACCTAGGTCAATGATCATAATATATCCTCAAATATATGAATAACACGTAGCCTATAACAAGGCTAGGGTAAATATCTAACCCGAGTGTAATCTCATGTGCCCGTGTCAGTGCCTCAGGTAGCAATATATCATATGGATGATGTATGAATGCATAAAACAGAATGCATGTACTGAATAAAACTGGTTTCATAAATCAGTGAGATTTCTGTATTTTAAAAGAAATGAGGTACCATATATGAAATCAGCATAAAACAGTGCCCAGCATCGACACAAAACAAGTGTCCAAATACCTCGATATCTCTGTGTCACAATCTATATACCTCAAGTCTCAATCTCAATGTCTCAATCTCAATATCTAGGGCGCCGTCAGTCCAGACCGGCCCCTACCATCCATCTCAAGACCACGACGGTATCCTCCGGATATCCGACGCGTCGGATAATATCACCGGTAGGTAGTGCTCCCCTGTCAGGCTCACATCGTCATCATCACGCGCTTCTTGCCCCGGGGTACCTTACCGGGTCCACCATGTACCCGAAACGGTTCATCCGTCTCCTCGAATCGGGTCTCGAAATCCATCAGCAAACTCATGGTGGACGACTCATACATCATGGGAAAACCGCACTTTTTATTTTAAAAAGAGAGAAATCAGTTCATATAAGTTTTTGCGGTTTTCTTCCAAATCCAGAAAATCTCATGGAAATCCGAATCCAAAACCTCAATAACACGTAAAATAGTGAATATATGCATGAGAATCAATGAATGCGGCATAACAATGAATAACAGTATGCATGAAGTAGCAGGTAATAACTACAATGTCTAAACTAACATATAAGGCAAGTACACTAATATCATGTCTAACTATTAGCTAATAGGCTATGTCAAACAATAATATTTTCTAAGGTGTACGTGACATGGCAATTACCGATGAAGATGTGTGTGAGCCGGCAATTAAGTGTACGTGGTACATACGCATCATCGGTAATGGTGCTGGTGTCCTAACAGCATGATATCAATAATGGAGTATGAAACATAAAATAAGCATGCGATGCGAAGCGGACCACAAAAAAATGAGCGGGAGCTGAAAACTAGACGCAACTATAACTAATCTGCATTAATCTAATATCAGTCCTACAAATGGTGCCTTTTGAAATAACACGAATCATGGGATTTTGACAATAGGGGCTACGGTGTTTTTATGAAAAGATACGTCTTTTGAAATATCCGTAGGATCCCTTGGGCTGTCTTTAAAAATGCCCACGATTCGTTAGTTTTTGAAATAGGTAAGAAGTCTAATCTAATCTAACAACTACACTAAACTATACGGCTGAACTAACAAGCTGAACTACAGGTAAGGAAACCGCCTATCATCTGAGTCGATACATATACATACCTGTATATGTATAGTCGGTGATCCCGCCTCAATAATATCATATCCGATACCATATCTATAATCAGGCATCCCAAGTCAAGAGTGCGGATCAATCATCAATATAGCTCGTACGTAAATCCGTCGTACGGCATCCCAATCTGGGTACGGGTCAATATCACATTCATCATACTATTCACCTGGTATCCTCTTTATCAAATATCATGATCGGGGTACTGATCTACGTCTAGTACCATACTGATACCGCCTACGTATGCATGGACGTGTGTGAAACACTACGTCAAGGACCCGCTACAACGTCATGTCGTATCTCAAATACGAACCCTGCTATATCACCGATCTCATGGCCTCAAATCAAATCTCATCGACTCAACTCAATCCCAAGTATCATCCTCAAATCCGTATGTGAACACATAGTCCCATACCCATGTGAACCCATAACTATAAAGAATCCCATGAGCACATATCAATAGGAATGTATGCAAGTATGTATGTGTGTATGTGTAGTGCAACACTACCCTAGGGTTCGCAACACTAAAGTAATCCAACACACCAATATCCATCCTAAGCATCGTTATTAATCCCAAATAACATATAATAATAATTGTTGGTGTGTATACGCATCCGTATACACCACCACGGACTGCGGGGGTGCTATACGCCATCCACCCGACTTCTCCCCGTAGATATAAATCTACTCACCTGGTCCTCGCTAGCCGGTGCCGACGTCACCACGCACTTGCTTGTCATCTCGAAGTCCACATGGGGGTACCTACATATCATAACGCACCATATCGCATTAAAACTAAATTCGAAATCGAAACGGCATACGAAAATCAAATCGGCACGCGTATCACGCATAGGTCCAAACCTATCGCCTACGCATGCAAGAATAGTCAAACCAACCCTCGATGTCGATTTACAAACGTCAAATCATCGAGAAAAATCCAATCACACCATTTTCACATTCACGAACACTAATTTTAATATAAACTAGGTTAAAACTCACAAAAACCCCAATTTTACTTAAAAAGTCATTTTTCCGAAAATCTAGCAAGCACAATTCGCCGTTTTTGTACAAAACAGGATGTTTAAATGAATGTAGCGGCCAATATATTTATTAAATATCTTAAATAAGTCATATAAACAATTCCCGGAATTTAATCTCATTAAATTCCAAAACCCTAATATTCTAGTTTACAAAATACCTAAAATTTAACAATTTCAAAGCAAAAATGCACAAACTACAATCTAGCTTAGATTTGCATGATCTAAAGCATTAAACCACACTTAATAAAGTTAATGAAGTCTTGAAAAACCGAAACACATTTTTAATCTCAAGTATTTAACCAATTTCAAAAACCTAGTAAGCAAATTAGCAAATTAACACAATTTTTAAACTAACCATTAGCACAAGCTACTAATCTTGTATTAACATGACAAAAAACCTAAATATAACACACAACCATACACCAATTTTATAAAAACCCTAACTTGCATTCAAATTCATAACTTGAATTCCAAAACTTGCAACTTAAGCCTAATTAACACTTAAGTAGTTTAGCTTTAAGAAATTAGTAACAAATTAAGCAAAAATGTTTTAGAATTATACCCAAAAACATTTGAAGATCCACAAGCATCCATGGACTTCCAAAATGCTCTCTTTCACAAGGATCCATGCTATACGGGCTAAGCTAAAATGGGTAGGAGTCGGATTTGGGTTTTGGGATTTTTTTTGATGGATTTGAGGCAATTTTTGATGAAGTTTGAAGAGAAAAGAGAAGGGAAATGGGGGGGGGCTGCTGCTACTGTAGGAGGGGGGGGTCGGCTGGAATGGGAGTGGGAGAGGAGAGAGAGGGAGGTAGAGAAAGTGGGGGAAGAAGTCAAAGTCAATTCAAGGTCAAAGGTCCACCTCATTTCTCCATTTTCTTTTCTTTTCTTTCATTTCTTTCCTTTGAAATTCAAGTTGGGAAAATAAATGGGGGCTGCTGAATTCTTCAAGGGGAGAAGTAAATGGGAGTGTGTGGATGTGGGTACGGGTGTGGGGTGATGAAAAATGATAAATATAATAGCCCAAACATCCATTTACGCTAAAAAAGCCTTTTTTCCTCAATAATTTTTAAACCGTTTTGGCAAATGATTTCGTTCCAAAAATCACATGATAAAATTTTATTTAATGTTTTATGATGCACAAAATTTGTTTCAACTCATTCCAATTTGTAATTTTCCCTAATTAAATGTATTAGTGACGACTTAATTAATAATAAAATAATATTTTTTTTCAGAAAATTTGAAATTTCACCAGCGGCTCAATAAACACCAAATAATAGCAATTACATAGCTAGAATATGTATATTTAATTTTTATAATAAGATATTTGTATTTTGACTTTTTACAGAAAACCCACTTATTTTACCGATTTTTTCGAAATTTCACCGAAGCGATTTTCAAAACGTTACAATCTTCCCCCCTTAAGGAAATTCGGTCCCCGAATTTAAATTCAAACACCCCCAAATACTAAAACATCTAAGAAAAACCATCAAGTCGTCGGGGCTCCGAAATTGTAAATACATAAAACAATTCGCAGCGCAGCGCATGCGCTTGAAAAATGAGTATATAACTCAAATCAAAACTCCGTCAAGCATCCCGCAATCATCGGAGTCATGGAGAAGACATCACTACCAAATCTAAATCAAACCAATATGATATAACTCAAAACTATACATATAAACATCGAATCTATATCTGTAAGTATCTGAAGGAAATGCATGCCAAATCTCTTTAAGTCGCTGTGCAACGCGTATAACACTGCACAGTGGCGGACGTCTATCATAAGAAAATAACTATATACATATATACCTTTTTTTGAAATGTACGTTCCGCCGTTTTGGAAACAATTTAGAAGGGTCTCCTTGTTTTAAACATTTCGTGTCATATCGGACACGTAGGTAAATACTGAGGCTATAGCTCGCTTTTTGGAAATCCCTTCAATAACTATCAATGCATGCAAAATATATTCAGGTACTGTCCTCTGACTAGTCCTGCTCAGTACGAAAATACATAGCAATATCATAAAAACGTACTGCTCTATACGAAATCAATCCCCAAATATGCACATGAATGCTACGTGCGTCTGGTGCGTACGGAAATCAAAATCCATGAATGTGCCATACATGCGCACAGAAACAACATCTAAGTGCATCGGGTGTGCACGAAACATCTGTCGTAGGCAACATGTGTGCCTGACAGCAAAATCAGGTGCATCTATCGTGCATGAAATCATGAAATCCAATATCAAGCGCCGAACGTGCGCAAAATCAATCAGGTGCACAAGGTGCACAAAACAAATATCGGGTATCACAATTGAAATCGAAGTCCAGTGCATCTAAGTGCACAAAAGGCGTATCACTGCACTGCAAGCATATATAAACTATACCGAGTGCAGGAACGAAATCATGTGCATGCATACGCACAAAACCAACTCAACTGTTTAAAATCGTAAAATCACAAACATGTGAAACTGAAGCACGAAAACGATATCAAGTACAACACTGTGCAAAGATCGTAAATCTTCAATCATCAAAATCAAATCATACGAATAAATCACCCAAAACATCGTAATCAACAATGGCGGAATAGTACTGCTCAAGCGCATCCTCTAAGAATCTCGGCCAACTGTCGCGGTCACTAGTGGGACGTCTCGTCGATGATCATGAACTCTGTCCTGCTGGCGTGCGTAACCATGACCACTCCTGGTTTAAGGTCTTCACTGTGAATTACCAATCTTTCGGTCCATCGGCTCATCGGCCCTGTCAGGTGTGCTAACGGGGACGATTCCGTTCTGGCACTTCTCTGGTCATCTCTTGGTCAATCATCGTGACCACTCGTAAGACAGCATATTACTGGCGTCGGCCTCTGGCTCTCTGAATGTACGTGACACATCTGATCCTGGGTGCAAGTATCATTGCAGCAGTGTCCTGGAAGGAATCCTGCTCACGGTCTCTTCCATGTCTCGTCTCTGCCAACTGTCCGGAATTCATTGTCCTTTCCTATATCTGCATCTTGCTCTGGAACGACTGCATACTCATCGCGACTCCTTCTGGAAGGTAAGTCCAAGTACCATGCCTCGGCATGCGCATCGCCTCTCTGATGTCGGCGGAGTGGAACGTCATCTCATCTAGATCTGGTGCGAACCTCTTACTCCACTTTTCTCTAATGTCGTCTGCTTTGGACTCGTCTCGTCGCGGCTGCATGGACTGAGCTCCAACGGCTATCCTCATATCTGGAGTCTCCCAAGAAATGCATCTCACCACCTAGCATCCGAATTAAGTCGAGCCATCCGATCGAGTCGTCAAAACCTCATAATCCCCCAAGAGCTCAACATCTTGGGCACAGTTTAATAGTATCGAGTACATACCACAGCATCGGTGGTCCAGCCGTAGAAGGGCAAACCCAAGCCTCACTAATGGCGCCGTAGAACTGCCGCAAACCCGAAGGTTCAAAGGCTTTCACACGGTCATTAAGTCGAGTTAGGGTTTCATTCTTCCAGAGGGACCATAGAATTGCCTGCATGTTTTTCCGACTACTTTAAACTTGGAATAATAGGTTTCTGACATTCGATCGTCTCTGTCGACTCCCAACGTCTCCGCGTGAAGTCGTCTCTAGCTGGAATCAATCTATCTGATGACCTCGCATCGGGGTAGGCGAACGATCCACATGTCCTAGTCATTCATTCTCGATGACTAGCGACCTTCTATCATCTCTTAGTACAACTCGTTCTGCACTAACGCCAGTATCTGAGGCAATATCTCGTCGTTTGCAGCAATAACTGGCTCGCTCGTCTGCACGCTGAACAGTGCCTCAACCATCATGAATAAGCAACACACCAACGGTAATCAAAATCTGGCTGGCCTCTGCCAGTGGCCCAATCCTCTGATACTGATCGGCACGTCCGAGAAATCTCATAAAGGCGATCCGTCAAACGCTCGTGGCGCGGAAACACAGTAAAAAGACACATCCCCGCAATCGAGTGTTGCCGGAATTTCGCCCTGGTCAGTCCTCGTCCGTGACGAGCTCGTGCTGACCGCAACTCTAGCCATAGCTCTCCCTGCCTGTAATCGTGGCAGCAAAACCATAACCGGTACTGATGAGGCTAGATCGGAAGGAATATAATACTGAACAAGGAAATGTACATCGTAAGGCTTCATAAGTGGAGTGGCGTGTCGTAAATATGCCGCGGAACATATCAACGGTACGTTACTCTACTTTAGTCACCTATTCCATCAACCAAGGGTCATCCTACGCTCCGAAGGTTAAAACATAACGCTCTGATACCAACTTTGTCACGACCCGAAAGTACGGAACATGACCGGCACTTAAACTACGAACGTCTCGAGGCGTACGTAATCTAAGTAAACCGAAAACCCAGAAATCCAAACCAAGAAAAGTAGTAGAGTGCAGGAAAAACCAACTTAAAGCAAGTAATTTCAATAGCAAAAGCCGAATTATGCGGTTTTTAAAACATCAAAAATTTACTGAAAATTTCGGCAGAGTCTCCTTTGTAAATAATGGCCCCCAAACGGGATACAACATGAATAGTATACGAAATCAAGAAAAGGGCATCCCCAAGCGGGAGCTAGCTCTTCGTCAATCGACGGTCACAACCGCACAAACAATATAATATACAACGCCAACGGCGAGGATCAAAACTCAAAAGGAAACTCAAAAACCACCAGAAATATAACGAGCGACTCTAAGGTCGAAAGAATAAACAACACTGGTCTCTATCTCAATAAATACATGTTTGGTTGATGGAATTTACTAGATACAACGGAATAATATTATACAAGGTAATATGATGGGTACGATACAAGAAAAACCCACCTACTAGCAAGTCACCCAAATGAAACTGAGCCCGCAAAGCCGTAATGAAACCTGTACGGCAACCTGCAAGAAACTGGGGTACAACGGGGGTGAGTTGCCAACTCGTGAATAGAAAAATATCTACGTACAGAAATCACATAAATAACGCAACCTAGGTCAATGATCATAATATATCCTCAAATATATGAATAACACGTAGCCTATAACAAGGCTAGGGTAAATATCTAATCCGAGTGTAATCTCATGTGCCCGTGTCAGTGCCTCAGGTAGCAATATATCATATGGATGATGTATGAATGCATAAAACAGAATGCATGTACTGAATAAAACTGGTTTCAAAAATCAGTGATATTTCTGTATTTTAAAAGAAATGAGGTACCATATATAAAATCAGCATAAAACAGTGCCCAGCATCGACACAAAACAAGTGTCCAAATACCTCGATATCTCTGTGTCACAATCTATATACCTCAAGTCTCAATCTCAATGTCTCAATCTCAATATCTAGGGCGCCGTCAGTCCAGACCGGCCCCTACCATCCATCTCAAGACCACGACGGTATCCTCCGGATATCCGACGCGTCGGGTAATATCACCGGTAGGTAGTGCTCCCCTGTCAGGCTCACATCGTCATCATCACGCGCTTCTTGCCCCGGGGTACCTTACCGGGTCCACCATGTACCCGAAACGGTTCATCCGTCTCCTCGAATCGGGTCTCGAAATCCATCAGCAAACTCATGGTGGACGACTCATACATCATGGGAAAACCGCACTTTTTATTTTAAAAAGAGAGAAATCAGTTCATATAAGTTTTTGCGGTTTTCCTCCAAATCCAGAAAATCTCATGGAAATCCGAATCCAAAACCTCAATAACACGTAAAATAGTGAATATATGCATGAGAATCCATGAATGCGGCATAACAATGAATAACAGTATGCATGAAGTAGCAGGTAATAACTACAAAGTCTAAACTAACATATAAGGAAAGTACACTAATATCATGTCTAACTATTAGCTAACAGGTTATGTCAAGCAATAATATTTTCTAAGGTGTACGTGACATGGAAATTACCGATGAAGATGTGTGTGAGCCGGCAATTAAGTGTACGTGGTACATACGCATCATCGGTAATGGTGCTGGTGTCCTAACAGCATGATATCAATAATGGAGTATGAAACATAAAATAAGCATGCGATGCGAAGCGGACCACAAAAAAATGAGCGGGAGCTGAAAACTAGACGCAACTATAACTAATCTGCATTAATCTAATATCAGTCCTACAAATGGTGCCTTTTGAAATAACACGAATCATGGGGTTTTGACAATAGGGGCTACGGTGTTTTTATGAAAAGATACGTCTTTTGAAATATCCGTAGGATCCCTTGGGCTGTCTTTAAAAATGCCCACGATTCATTAGTTTTTGAAATAGGTAAGAAGTCTAATCTAATCTAACAACTACACTAAACTATACGGCTGAACTAACAAGCTGAACTACAGGTAAGGAAACCGCCTATCATCTGAGTCGATATATATACATACCTGTATATGTATAGTCTATGATCCCGCCTCAATAATATCATATCCGATACCATATCTATAATCAGGCATCCCAAGTCAAGAGTGCGGATCAATCATCAATATAGCTCGTACGTAAATCCGTCGTACGGCATCCCAATCTGGGTACGGGTCAATATCACATTCATCATACTATTCACCTGGTATCCTCTTTATCAAATATCATGATCGGGGTACTGATCTACGTCTAGTACCATACTGATATCGCCTACGTATGCATGGACGTGTGTGAAACACTACGTCAAGGACCCGCTACAACGTCATGTCGTATCTCAAATACGAACCCTGCTATATCACCGATATCACGGCCTCAAATCAAATCTCATCGACTCAGCTCAATCCTAAGTATCATCCTCAAATCCGTATGTGAACACATAGTCCCATACCCATGTGAACCCATAACTATAAAGAATCCCATGAGCACATATCAATAGGAATGTATGCAAGTATGTATGTGTGTATGTGTAGTGCAACACTACCCTAGGGTTCGCAACACTAAAGTAATCCAACACACCAATATCCATCCTAAGCATCGTTATTAATCCCAAATAACATATAATAATAATTGTTGGTGTGTATACGCATCCGTATACACCACCACGGACTGCGGGGGTGCTATACGCCATCCACCCCACTTCTCCCCGTAGATATAAATCTACTCACCTGGTCCTCGCTAGCCGGTGCCGACGTCGCCACGCGCTTGCTTGTCGTCTCGAAGTCCACATGGGGGTACCTACATATCATAACGCACCATATCGCATTAAAACTAAATTCAAAATCGAAACGGCATACGAAAATCAAATCGGCACGCGTATCACGCATAGGTCCAAACCTATCGCCTACGCATGCAAGAATAGTTAAACCAACCCTCGATGTCGATGTACAAACGTCAAATCATTGAGAAAAATCCAATCACACTCATTTGCACATTCACGAACACTAATTTTAATATAAACTAGGTTAAAACTCACAAAAACCCCAATTTTACTTAAAAAGTCATTTTTCCGAAAATCTAACAAGCACAATTCGCCGTTTTTGTACAAAACAGGATGTTTAAATGAATGTAGCGGCCAATATATTTATTAAATATCTTAAATAAGTCATATAAACAATTCCCGGAATTTAATCTCATTAAATTCCAAAACCCTAATATTCTAGTTTACAAAATACCTAAAATTTAACAATTTCAAAGCAAAAATGCACAAACTACAATCTAGCTTAGATTTGCATGATCTAAAGCATTAAACCACACTTAATAAAGTTAATGAAGTCATGAAAAACCTAAACACATTTTTAATCCCAAGTATTTAACCAATTTCAAAAACCTAGTAAGCAAATTAGCAAATTAACACAATTTTTAAACTAACCATTAGCACAAGCTACTAATCTTGTATTAACATGACAAAAAGCCTAAATATAACACACAACCATACACCAATTTTATAAAAACCCTAACTTGCATTCAAATTCATAACTTGAATTCCAAAACTTGCAACTTAAGCCTAATTAACACTTAAGTAGTTTAGCTTTAAGAAATTAGTAACAAATTAAGCAAAAATGTTTTAGAATTATACCCAAAAACATTTGAAAATCCACAAGCATCCATGGCCTTCCAAAATGCTCTCTTTTCACAAGGATCCATGCTATACGGGCTAAGCTAAAATGGGTAGGAGTCGGATTTGGGTTTTGGGATTTTTTTTGATGGATTTGAGGCAATTTTTGATGAAGTTTGAAGAGAAAAGAGAAGGGAAATGGGGGGGGGGGCTGCTGCTGCTGTAGGAGGGGGGTCGACTGGAATAGGAGTGGGAGAGGAGAGAGAGGGAGGTAGAGAAAGTGGGGGAAGAAGTCAAAGTCAATTCAAGGTCAAATGTCCACCTCATTTCTCCATTTTCTTTTCTTTTCTTTCATTTCTTTCCTTTGAAATTCAAGTTGGGAAAATAAATGGGGGCTGCTGAATTATTCAAGGGGAGAAGTAAATGGGAGTGTGTGGATGTGGGTACGGGTGTGGGGTGATGAAAAATGATAAATATAATACCCCAAACATCCATTTACGCTAAAAAATGCCTTTTTTCCTCAATAATTTCTAAACCGTTTTGCCAAATGATTTCGTTCCAAAAATCACATAATAAAATTTTATTTAATGTTTTATGATGCACAAAATTTGTTTCAACTCATTCCAATTTGTAATTTTCCCTAATTAAATGTATTAGTGACGGCTTAATTAATAATAAAATAATATTTTTTTTCAGAAAATTTGAAATTTCACCAGCGGCTCAATAAACACCAAATAATAGCAATTACATAGCTAGAATATGTATATTTAATTTTTATAATAAGATATTTGTATTTTGACTTTTTACAGAAAACCCCCTTATTTTACCGATTTTTTCGAAATTTCACCGAAACGATTTTCAAAACGTTACAATCTTCCCCCCTTAAGGAAATTCGGTCCCCGAATTTAAATTCAAACTCCCCCAAATACTAAAACATCTAAGAAAAACCATCAAGTCGTCGGGGCTCCGAAATTGTAAATACATAAAACAATTCGTAGCGCAGCGCATGCGCTTGAAAAATGAGTATATAACTCAAATCAAAACTCCGTCAAGCATCCCGCAATCATCGGAGTCATGGAGAAGACATCAATACCAAATCTAAATCAAACTAATATAATATAACTCAAAACTATACATATAAACATCGAATCTATATCTGTAAGTATCTGAAGGAAATGCATGCCAAATCTCTTTAAGTCGCTGTGCAACGCGTATAACACTGCACAGTGGCGGACGTCTATCATAAGAAAATAACTATATACATATATACCGTTGTTTGAAATGTACGTTCCGCCGTTTTGGAAACAATTTAGAAGGGTCTCCTTGTTTTAAACATTTCGTGTCATATCGGACACGTAGGTAAATACTGAGGCTATAGCTCGCTTTTTGGAAATCCCTTCAATAACTATCAATGCATGCAAAATATATTCAGGTACTGTCCTCTGACTAGTCCTGCTCAGTACGAAAATACATAGCAATATCATAAAAACGTACTGCTCTATACGAAATCAATCCCTAAATATGCACATGAATGCTACGTGCGTCTGGTGCGTACGGAAATCAAAATCCATGAATGTGCCATACATGCGCACAGAAACAACATCTAAGTGCATCGGGTGTGCACGAAACATCTGTCGTAGGCAACATGTGTGCCTGACAGCAAAATCAGGTGCATCTATCGTGCACGAAATCCAATATCAAGCGCCGAACGTGCGCAAAATCAATCAGGTGCACAAGGTGCACAAAACAAATATCGGGTATCACAATTGAAATCGAAGTCCAGTGCATCTAAGTGCACAAAAGGCGTATCACTGCACTGCAAGCATATATAAACTATACCGAGTGCAGGAACGAAATCATGTGCATGCATACGCACAAAACCAACTCAACTGTTTAAAATCGTAAAATCACAAACATGTGAAACTGAAGCACGAAAACGATATCAAGTGCAACACTGTGCAAAGATCGTAAATCCTCAATCATCAAAATCAAATCATACGAATAAATCACCCAAAACATCGTAATCAACAATGGCGGAATAGTACTGCTCAAGCGCATCCTCTAAGAATCTCGGCCAACTGTCGCGGTCACTAGTGGGACGTCTCGTCGATGATCATGAACTCTGTCCTGCTGGCGTGCGTAACCATGACCACTCCTGGTTCAAGGTCTTCACTGTGAATTACCAATCTTTCGGTCCATCGGCTCATCGGCCCTGTCAGGTGTGCTAACGGGGACGATTCCGTTCTGGCACTTCTCTGGTCATCTCTTGGTCAATCATCGCGACCACTCGTAAGACAGCATATTACTGGCGTCGGCCTCTGGCTCTCTGAATGTACGTGACACATCTGATCCTGGGTGCAAGTATCATTGCAGCAGTGTCCTGGAAGGAATCCTGCTCACGGTCTCTTCCATGTCTCGTCTCTGCCAACTGTCCGGAAGTCATTGTCCTTTCCTATATCTGCATCTTGCTCTGGAACGACTGCATACTCATCGCGACTCCTTCTGGAAGGTAAGTCCAAGTACCATGCCTCGGCATGCGCATCGCCTCTCTGATGTCGGCGGAGTGGAACGCCATCTCATCTAGATCTGATGCGAACCTCTTACTCCACTTTTCTCTAATGTCGTCTGCTTTGGACTCGTCTCGTCGCGGCTGCATGGACTGAGCTCCAATGGCTATCCTCATATCTGGAGTCTCCCAAGAAATGCATCTCACCACCTAGCATCCGAATTAAGTCGAGCCATCCGATCGAGTCGTCAAAACCTCATAATCCCCTAAGAGATCAACATCTTGGACACAGTTTAATAGTATCGAGTACATACCACAGCATCGGTGGTCCAGCCGTAGAAGGGCAAACCCAAGTCTCACTAATGGCGCCGTAGAACTGCCGCAAACCCGAAGGTTCAAAGGCTTTCACACGGTCATTAAGTCGAGTTAGGGTTTCATTCTTCCAGAGGGACCATAGAATTGCCTGCATGTTTTTCCGACTACTTTAAACATAGAATAATAGGTTTCTGACATTCGATCGTCTCTGTCGACTCCCAACGTCTCCGCGTGAAGTCGTCTCTAGCTGGAATCAATCTATCTGATGACCTCGCATCGGGGTAGGCGAACGATCCACATGTCCTAGTCATTCATTCTCGATGACTAGCGACCTTCTATCATCTCTTAGTACAACTCGTTCTGCACTAACGCCAGTATCTGGGGCAATATCTCGTCGTTTGCAGCAATAACTGGCTCGCTCGTCTGCACGCTGAACAGTGCCTCAACCATCATGAATAAGCAACACACCAACGGTCATCAAAATCTGGCTGGCCTCTGCCAGTGGCCCAATCCTCTGATACTGATCGGCACGTCCGAGAAATCTCATAAAGGCGATCCGTCAAACGCTCGTGGCGCGGAAACACAGTAAAAAGACACATCCCCGCAATCGAGTGTTGCCGGAATTTCGCCCTGGTCAGTCCTCGTCCGTGACGAGCTCGTGCTGACCGCAACTCTAGCCATAGCTCTCCCTGCCTGTAATCGTGGCAGCAAAACCATAACTGGTACTGATGAGCCTAGATCGGAAGGAATATAATACTGAACAAGGAAATGTACATCGTAAGGCTTCATAAGTGGAGTGGCGTGTCGTAAATATGCCGCGGAACATATCAACGGTACGTCACTCTACTTTAGTCACCTATTCCATCAACCAAGGGTCATCCTACGCTCCGAAGGTTAAAACATAACGCTCTGATACCAACTTTGTCACGACCCGAAAGTACGGAACATGACCGGCACTTAAACTACGAACGTCTCGAGGCGTACGTAATCTAAGTAAACCGAAAACCCAGAAATCCAAACCAAGAAAAGTAGTAGAGTGCAGGAAAAACCAACTTAAAGCAAGTAATTTCAATAGCATAAGCCGAATTATGCGGTTTTCAAAACATCAAAAATTTACTGAAAATTTCGGCAGAGTCTCCTTTGTAAATAATGGCCCCCAAACGGGATACAACATGAATAGTATACGAAATCAAGAAAAGGGCATCCCCAAGCGGGAGCTAGCTCTTCGTCAATCGACGGTCACAACCGCACAAACAATATAATATACAACGCCAACGGCGAGGATCAAAACTCAAAAGGAAACTCAAAAACCACCAGAAATATAACGAGCGACTCTAAGGTCGAAAGAATAAACAACACTGGTCTCTATCTCAATAAATACATGTTTGGTTGATGGAATTTACTAGATACAACGGAATAATATTATACAAGGTAATATGATGGGTACGATACAAGAAAAACCCACCTACTAGCAAGTCACCCAAATGAAACTGAGCCCGCAAAGCCGTAATGAAACCTGTACGGCAACCTGCAAGAAACCGGGGTACAACGGGGGTGAGTTGCCAACTCGTGAATAGAAAAATATCTACGTACAGAAATCACATAAATAACGCAACCTAGGTCAATGATCATAATATATCCTCAAATATATGAATAACATGTAGCCTATAACAAGGCTAGGGTAAATATCTAATCCGAGTGTAATCTCATGTGCCCGTGTCAGTGCCTCAGGTAGCAATATATCATATGAATGATGTATGAATGCATAAAACAGAATGCATGTACTGAATAAAACTGGTTTCAAAAATCAGTGAGATTTCTGTATTTTAAAAGAAATGAGGTACCATATATGAAATCAGCATAAAACAGTGCCCAGCATCGACACAAAACAAGTGTCCAAATACCTCGATATCTCTGTGTCACAATCTATATACCTCAAGTCTCAATCTCAATGTCTCAATCTCAATATCTAGGACGCCGTCAGTCCAGACCGGCCCCTACCATCCATCTCAAGACCACGACGGTATCCTCCGGATATCCGACGCGTCGGGTAATATCACCGGTAGGTAGTGCTCCCCTGTCAGGCTCACATCGTCATCATCACGCGCTTCTTGCCCCGGGGTACCTTACCGGGTCCACCATGTACCCGAAACGGTTCATCCGTCTCCTCGAATCGGGTCTCGAAATCCATCAGCAAACTCATGGTGGACGACTCATACATCATGGGAAAACCGCACTTTTTATTTTAAAAAGAGAGAAATCAGTTCATATAAGTTTTTGCGGTTTTCCTCCAAATCCAGAAAATCTCATGGAAATCCGAATCCAAAACCTCAATAACACGTAAAATAGTGAATATATGCATGAGAATCCATGAATGCGGCATAACAATGAATAACATTATGCATGAAGTAGCAGGTAATAACTACAAAGTCTAAACTAACATATAAGGCAAGTACACTAATATCATGTCTAACTATTAGCTAACAGGTTATGTCAAGCAATAATATTTTCTAAGGTGTACGTGACATGGCAATTACCGATGAAGATGTGTGTGAGCCGGCAATTAAGTGTACGTGGTACATACGCATCATCGGTAATGGTGCTGGTGTCCTAACAGCATGATATCAATAATGGAGTATGAAACATAAAATAAGCATGCGATGCGAAGCGGACCACAAAAAAATGAGCGGGAGCTGAAAACTAGACGCAACTATAACTAATCTGCATTAATCTAATATCAGTCCTACAAATGGTGCCTTTTGAAATAACACGAATCATGGGGTTTTGACAATAGGGGCTACGGTGTTTTTATGAAAAGATACGTCTTTTGAAATATCCGTAGGATCCCTTGGGCTGTCTTTAAAAATGCCCACGATTCATTAGTTTTTGAAATAGGTAAGAAGTCTAATCTAATCTAACAACTACACTAAACTATACGGCTGAACTAACAAGCTGAACTACAGGTAAGGAAACCGCCTATCATCTGAGTCGATATATATACATACTTGTATATGTATAGTCTGTGATCCCGTCTCTATAATATCATATCCGATACCATATCTATAATCAGGCATCCCAAGTCAAGAGTGCGGATCAATCATCAATATAGCTCGTACGTAAATCCGTCGTACGGCATCCCAATCTGGGTACGGGTCAATATCACATTCATCATACTATTCACCTGGTATCCTCTTTATCAAATATCATGATCGGGGTACTGATCTACGTCTAGTACCATACTGATACCGCCTACGAATGCATGGACGTGTGTGAAACACTACGTCAAGGACCCGCTACAACGTCATGTCGTATCTCAAATACGAACCCTGCTATATCACCGATCTCACGGCCTCAAATCAAATCTCATCGACTCAGCTCAATCCCAAGTATCATCCTCAAATCCGTATGTGAACACATAGTCCCATACCCATGTGAACCCATAACTATAAAGAATCCCATGAGCACATATCAATAGGAATGTATGCAAGTATGTATGTGTGTATGTGTAGTGCAACACTACCCTAGGGTTCGCAACACTAAAGTAATCCAACACACCAATATCCATCCTAAGCATCGTTATTAATCCCAAATAACATATAATAATAATTGTTGGTGTGTATACGCATCCGTATACACCACCACGGACTGCGGGAGTGCTATACGCCATCCACCCCACTTCTCCCCGTAGATATAAATCTACTCACCTGGTCCTCGCTAGCCGGTGCCGACGTCGCCACGCGCTTGCTTGTCGTCTCGAAGTCCACATGGGGGTACCTACATATCATAACGCACCATATCGCATTAAAACTAAATTCAAAATCGAAACGGCATACGAAAATCAAATCGGCACGCGTATCACGCATAGGTCCAAACCTATCGCCTACGCATGCAAGAATAGTTAAACCAACCCTCGATATCGATGTACAAACGTCAAATCATCGAGAAAAATCCAATCACACTCATTTGCACATTCACGAACACTAATTTTAATATAAACTAGGTTAAAACTCACAAAAACCCCAATTTTACTTAAAAAGTCATTTTTCCGAAAATCTAGCAAGCACAATTCGCCGTTTTTGTACAAAACAGGATGTTTAAATGAATGTAGCGGCCAATATATTTATTAAATATCTTAAATAAGTCATATAAACAATTCCCGGAATTTAATCTCATTAAATTCCAAAACCCTAATATTCTAGTTTACAAAATACCTAAAATTTAACAATTTCAAAGCAAAAATGCACAAACTACAATCTAGCTTAGATTTGCATGATCTAAAGCATTAAACCACACTTAATAAAGTTAATGAAGTCATGAAAAACCTAAACACATTTTTAATCCCAAGTATTTAACCAATTTCAAAAACCTAGTAAGCAAATTAGCAAATTAACACAATTTTTAAACTAACCATTAGCACAAGCTACTAATCTTGTATTAACATGACAAAAAGCCTAAATATAACACACAACCATACACCAATTTTATAAAAACCCTAACTTGCATTCAAATTCATAACTTGAATTCCAAAACTTGCAACATAAGCCTAATTAACACTTAAGTAGTTTAGCTTTAAGAAATTAGTAACAAATTAAGCAAAAATGTTTTAGAATTATACCCAAAAACATTTGAAAATCCACAAGCATCCATGGCCTTCCAAAATGCTCTCTTTTCACAAGGATCCATGCTATACGGGCTAAGCTAAAATGGGTAGGAGTCGGATTTGGGTTTTGGGATTTTTTTTGATGGATTTGAGGCAATTTTTGATGAAGTTTGAAGAGAAAAGAGAAGGGAAATGGGGGGGGGGGCTGCTGCTGCTGTAGGAGGGGGGGTCGACTGGAATGGGAGTGGGAGAGGAGAGAGAGGGAGGTAGAGAAAGTGGGGGAAGAAGTCAAAGTCAATTCAAGGTCAAAGGTCCACCTCATTTCTCCATTTTCTTTTCTTTTCTTTCATTTCTTTCCTTTGAAATTCAAGTTGGGAAAATAAATGGGGGCTGCTGAATTATTCAAGGGGAGAAGTAAATGGGAGTGTGTGGATGTGGGTACGGGTGTGGGGTGATGAAAAATGATAAATATAATACCCCAAACATCCATTTACGCTAAAAAATGCCTTTTTTCCTCAATAATTTCTAAACCGTTTTTCCAAATGATTTCGTTCCAAAAATCACATAATAAAATTTTATTTAATGTTTTATGATGCACAAAATTTGTTTCAACTCATTCCAATTTGTAATTTTCCCTAATTAAATGTATTAGTGACGGCTTAATTAATAATAAAATAATATTTTTTTCAGAAAATTTGAAATTTCACCAGCGGCTCAATAAACACCAAATAATAGCAATTACATAGCTAGAATATGTATATTTAATTTTTATAATAAGATATTTGTATTTTGACTTTTTACAGAAAACCCCCTTATTTTACCGATTTTATCGAAATTTCACCGAAACGATTTTCAAAACGTTACAATCTTCCCCCCTTAAGGAAATTCGGTCCCCGAATTTAAATTCAAACTCCCCCAAATACTAAAACATCTAAGAAAAACCATCAAGTCGTCGGGGCTCCGAAATTGTAAATACATAAAACAATTCGTAACGCAGCGCATGCGCTTGAAAAATGAGTATATAACTCAAATCAAAACTCCGTCAAGCATCCCGCAATCATCGGAGTCATGGAGAAGACATCAATACCAAATCTAAATCAAACCAATATAATATAACTCAAAACTATACATATAAACATCGAATCTATATCTGTAAGTATCTGAAGGAAATGCATGCCAAATCTCTTTAAGTCGCTGTGCAACGCGTATAACACTGCACAGTGGCGGACGTCTATCATAAGAAAATAACTATATACATATATACCGTTGTTTGAAATGTACGTTCCGCCGTTTTGGAAACAATTTAGAAGGGTCTCCTTGTTTTAAACATTTCGTGTCATATCGGACACGTAGGTAAATACTGAGGCTATAGCTCGCTTTTTGGAAATCCCTTCAATAACTATCAATGCATGCAAAATATATTCAGGTACTGTCCTCTGACTAGTCCTGCTCAGTACGAAAATACATAGCAATATCATAAAAACGTACTGCTCTATACGAAATCAATCCCCAAATATGCACATGAATGCTACGTGCGTCTGGTGCGTACGGAAATCAAAATCCATGAATGTGCCATACATGCGCACAGAAACAACATCTAAGTGCATCGGGTGTGCACGAAACATCTGTCGTAGGCAACATGTGTGCCTGACAGCAAAATCAGGTGCATCTATCGTGCACGAAATCATGAAATCCAATATCAAGCGCCGAACGTGCGCAAAATCAATCAGGTGCACAAGGTGCACAAAACAAATATCGGGTATCACAATTGAAATCGAAGTCCAGTGCATCTAAGTGCACAAAAGGCGTATCACTGCACTGCAAGCATATATAAACTATACCGAGTGCAGGAACGAAATCATGTGCATGCATACGCACAAAACCAACTCAACTGTTTAAAATCGTAAAATCACAAACATGTGAAACTGAAGCACGAAAACGATATCAAGTGCAACACTGTGCAAAGATCGTAAATACTCAATCATCAAAATCAAATCATACGAATAAATCACCCAAAACATCGTAATCAACAATGGCGGAATAGTACTGCTCAAGCGCATCCTCTAAGAATCTCGGCCAACTGTCGCGGTCACTAGTGGGACGTCTCGTCGATGATCATGAACTCTGTCCTGCTGCCGTGCGTAACCATGACCACTCCTGGTTCAAGGTCTTCACTGTGAATTACCAATCTTTCGGTCCATCGGCTCATCGGCCCTGTCAGGTGTGCTAACGGGGACGATTCCGTTCTGGCACTTCTCTGGTCATCTCTTGGTCAATCATCGCGACCACTCGTAAGACAGCATATTACTGGCGTCGGCCTCTGGCTCTCTGAATGTACGTGACACATCTGATCCTGGGTGCAAGTATCATTGCAGCAGTGTCCTGGAAGGAATCCTGCTCACGGTCTCTTCCATGTCTCGTCTCTGCCAACTGTCCGGAAGTCATTGTCCTTTCCTATATCTGCATCTTGCTCTGGAACGACTGCATACTCATCGCGACTCCTTCTGGAAGGTAAGTCCAAGTACCATGCCTCGGCATGCGCATCGCCTCTCTGATGTCGGCGGAGTGGAACGTCATCTCATCTAGATCTGGTGCGAACCTCTTACTCCACTTTTCTCTAATGTCGTCTGCTTTGGACTCGTCTCGTCGCGGCTGCATGGACTGAGCTCCAACGGCTATCCTCATATCTGGAGTCTCCCAAGAAATGCATCTCACCACCTAGCATCCGAATTAAGTCGAGCCATCCGATCGAGTCGTCAAAACCTCATAATCCCCCAAGAGCTCAACATCTTGGGCACAGTTTAATAGTATCGAGTACATACCACAGTTTCGGTGGTCCAGCCGTAGAAGGGCAAACCCAAGCCTCACTAATGGCGCCGTAGAACTGCCGCAAACCCGAAGGTTCAAAGGCTTTCACACGGTCATTAAGTCGAGTTAGGGTTTCATTCTTCCAGAGGGACCATAGAATTGCCTGCATGTTTTTCCGACTACTTTAAACATGGAATAATAGGTTTCTGACATTCGATCGTCTCTGTCGACTCCCAACGTCTCCGCGTGAAGTCGTCTCTAGCTGGAATCAATCTATCTGATGACCTCGCATCGGGGTAGGCGAACGATCCACATGTCCTAGTCATTCATTCTCGATGACTAGCGACCTTCTATCATCTCTTAGTACAACTCGTTCTGCACTAACGCCAGTATCTGGGGCAATATCTCGTCGTTTGCAGCAATAACTGGCTCGCTCGTCTGCACGCTGAACAGTGCCTCAACCATCATGAATAAGCAACACACCAACGGTCATCAAAATCTGGCTGGCCTCTGCCAGTGGCCCAATCCTCTGATACTGATCGGCACGTCCGAGAAATCTCATAAAGGCGATCCGTCAAACGCTCGTGGCGCGGAAACACAGTAAAAAGACACATCCCCGCAATCGAGTGTTGCCGGAATTTCGCCCTGGTCAGTCCTCGTCCGTGACGAGCTCGTGCTGACCGCAACTCTAGCCGTAGCTCTCCCTGCCTGTAATCGTGGCAGCAAAACCATAACCGGTACTGATGAGGCTAGATCGGAAGGAATATAATACTGAACAAGGAAATGTACATCGTAAGGCTTCATAAGTGGAGTGGCGTGTCGTAAATATGCCGCGGAACATATCAACGGTACGTCACTCTACTTTAGTCACCTATTCCATCAACCAAGGGTCATCCAACGCTCCGAAGGTTAAAACATAACGCTCTGATACCAACTTTGTCACGACCCGAAAGTACGGAACATGACCGGCACTTAAACTACGAACGTCTCGTGGCGTACGTAATCTAAGTAAACCGAAAACCCAGAAATCCAAACCAAGAAAAGTAGTAGAGTGCAGGAAAAACCAACTTAAAGCAAGTAATTTCAATAGCATAAGCCGAATTATGCGGTTTTTAAAACATCAAAAATTTACTGAAAATTTCGGCAGAGTCTCCTTTGTAAATAATGGCCCCCAAACGGGATACAACATGAATAGTATACGAAATCAAGAAAAGGGCATCCCCAAGCGGGAGCTAGCTCTTCGTCAATCGACGGTCACAACCGCACAAACAATATAATATACAACGCCAACGGCGAGGATCAAAACTCAAAAGGAAACTCAAAAACCACCAGAAATATAACGAGCGACTCTAAGGTCGAAAGAATAAACAACACTGGTCTCTATCTCAATAAATACATGTTTGGTTGATGGAATTTACTAGATACAACGGAATAATATTATACAAGGTAATATGATGGGTACGATACAAGAAAAACCCACCAACTAGCAAGTCACCCAAATGAAACTGAGCCCGCAAAGCCGT
Source organism: Agapanthus africanus (assembly GCA_030015575.1). NCBI lineage: Eukaryota > Viridiplantae > Streptophyta > Magnoliopsida > Asparagales > Amaryllidaceae > Agapanthus > Agapanthus africanus. Next base: position 369,012,136 of record CM057349.1, on the reverse strand, counting down.
AATGAAACCTGTACGGCAACCTGCAAGAAACTGGGGTACAACGGGGGTGAGTTGCCAACTCGTGAATAGAAAAATATCTACGTACAGAAATCACATAAATAACGCAACCTAGGTCAATGATCATAATATATCCTCAAATATATGAATAACACGTAGCCTATAACAAGGCTAGGGTAAATATATAATCCGAGTGTAATCTCATATGCCCGTGTCAGTGCCTCAGGTAGCAATATATCATATGGATGATGTATGAATGCATAAAACAGAATGCATGTACTGAATAAAACTGGTTTCAAAAATCAGTGAGATTTCTGTATTTTAAAAGAAATGAGGTACCATATATGAAATCAGCATAAAACAGTGCCCAGCATCGACACAAAACAAGTGTCCAAATACCTCGATATCTCTGTGTCACAATCTATATACCTCAAGTCTCAATCTCAATGTCTCAATCTCAATATCTAGGGCGCCGTCAGTCCAGACCGGCCCCTACCATCCATCTCAAGACCACGACGGTATCCTCCGGATATCCGACGCGTCGGGTAATATCACCGGTAGTTAGTGCTCCCCTTTCAGGCTCACATCGTCATCATCACGCGCTTCTTGCCCCGGGGTACCTTACCGGGTCCACCATGTACCCGAAACGGTTCATCCGTCTCCTCGAATCGGGTCTCGAAATCCATCAGCAAACTCATGGTGGACGACTCATACATCATGGGAAAACCGCACTTTTTATTTTAAAAAGAGAGAAATCAGTTCATATAAGTTTTTGCGGTTTTCCTCCAAATCCAGAAAATCTCATGGAAATCCGAATCCAAAACCTCAATAACACGTAAAATAGTGAATATATGCATGAGAATCCATGAATGCGGCATAACAATGAATAACAGTATGCATGAAGTAGCAGGTAATAACTACAAAGTCTAAACTAACATATAAGGCAAGTACACTAATATCATGTCTAACTATTAGCTAACAGGTTATGTCAAGCAATAATATTTTCTAAGGTGTACGTGACATGGCAATTACCGATGAAGATGTGTGTGAGCCGGCAATTAAGTGTACGTGGTACATACGCATCATCGGTAATGGTGCTGGTGTCCTAACAGCATGATATCGATAATGGAGTATGAAACATAAAATAAGCATGCGATGCGAAGCGGACCACAAAAAAATGAGCGGGAGCTGAAAACTAGACGCAACTATAACTAATCTGCATTAATCTAATATCAGTCCTACAAATGGTGCCTTTTGAAATAACACGAATCATGGGGTTTTGACAATAGGGGCTACGGTGTTTTTATGAAAAGATACGTCTTTTGAAATATCCGTAGGATCCCTTAGGCTGTCTTTAAAAATGCCCACGATTCATTAGTTTTTGAAATAGGTAAGAAGTCTAATCTAATCTAACAACTACACTAAACTATACGGCTGAACTAACAAGCTGAACTACAGGTAAGGAAACCGCCTATCATCTGAGTCGATATATATACATACCTGTATATGTATAGTCTGTGATCCCGCCTCAATAATATCATATCCGATACCATATCTATAATCAGGCATCCCAAGTCAAGAGTGCGGATCAATCATCAATATAGCTCGTACGTAAATCCGTCGTACGGCATCCCAATCTGGGTACGGGTCAATATCACATTCATCATACTATTCACCTGGTATCCTCTTTATCAAATATCATGATCGGGGTACTGATCTACGTCTAGTACCATACTGATACCGCCTACGTATGCATGGACGTGTGTGAAACACTACGTCAAGGACCCGCTACAACGTCATGTCGTATCTCAAATACGAACCCTGCTATATCACCGATCTCACGGCCTCAAATCAAATCTCATCGACTCAGCTCAATCCCAAGTATCATCCTCAAATCCGTATGTGAACACATAGTTCCATACCAATGTGAACCAATAACTATAAAGAATCCCATGAGCACATATCAATAGGAATGTATGCAAGTATGTATGTGTGTATGTGTAGTGCAACACTACCCTAGGGTTCGCAACACTAAAGTAATCCAACACACCAATATCCATCCTAAGCATCGTTATTAATCCCAAATAACATATAATAATAATTGTTGGTGTGTATACGCATCCGTATACACCACCACGGACTGCGGGGGTGCTATACGCCATCCACCCCACTTCTCCCCGTAGATATAAATCTACTCACCTGGTCCTCGCTAGCCGGTGCCGACGTCGCCACGCGCTTGCTTGTCGTCTCGAAGTCCACATGGGGGTACCTACATATCATAACGCACCATATCGCATTAAAACTAAATTCAAAATCGAAACGGCATACGAAAATCAAATCGGCACGCGTATCACGCATAGGTCCAAACCTATCGCCTACGCATGCAAGAATAGTTAAACCAACCCTCGATGTCGATGTACAAACGTCAAATCATCGAGAAAAATCCAATCACACTCATTTGCACATTCACGAACACTAATTTTAATATAAACTAGGTTAAAACTCACAAAACCCCCAATTTTACTTAAAAAGTCATTTTTCCGAAAATCTAGCAAGCACAATTCGCCGTTTTTGTACAAAACAGGATGTTTAAATGAATGTAGCGGCCAATATATTTATTAAATATCTTAAATAAGTCATATAAACAATTCCCGGAATTTAATCTCATTAAATTCCAAAACCCTAATATTCTAGTTTACAAAATACCTAAAATTTAACAATTTCAAAGCAAAAATGCACAAACTACAATCTAGCTTAGATTTGCATGATCTAAAGCATTAAACCACACTTAATAAAGTTAATGAAGTCATGAAAAACCTAAACACATTTTTAATCCCAAGTATTTAACCAATTTCAAAAACCTAGTAAGCAAATTAGCAAATTAACACAATTTTTAAACTAACCATTAGCACAAGCTACTAATCTTGTATTAACATGACAAAAAGCCTAAATATAACACACAACCATACACCAATTTTATAAAAACCCTAACTTGCATTCAAATTCATAACTTGAATTCCAAAACTTGCAACTTAAGCCTAATTAACACTTAAGTAGTTTAGCTTTAAGAAATTAGTAACAAATTAAGCAAAAATGTTTTAGAATTATACCCAAAAACATTTGAAAATCCACAAGCATCCATGGCCTTCCAAAATGCTCTCTTTTCACAAGGATCCATGCTATACGGGCTAAGCTAAAATGGGTAGGAGTCGGATTTGGGTTTTGGGATTTTTTTTGATGGATTTGAGGCAATTTTTGATGAAGTTTGAAGAGAAAAGAGAAGGGAAATGGGGGGGGGGGCTGCTGCTGCTGTAGGAGGGGGGGTCGGCTGGAATGGGAGTGGGAGAGGAGAGAGAGGGAGGTAGAGAAAGTGGGGGAAGAAGTCAAAGTCAATTCAAGGTCAAAGGTCCACCTCATTTCTCCATTTTCTTTTCTTTTCTTTCATTTCTTTCCTTTGAAATTCAAGTTGGGAAAATAAATGGGGGCTGCTGAATTATTCAAGGGGAGAAGTAAATGGGAGTGTGTGGATGTGGGTACGGGTGTGGGGTGATGAAAAATGATAAATATAATACCCCAAACATCCATTTACGCTAAAAAATGCCTTTTTTCCTCAATAATTTCTAAACCGTTTTGCCAAATGATTTCGTTCCAAAAATCACATAATAAAATTTTATTTAATGTTTTATGATGCACAAAATTTGTTTCAACTCATTCCAATTTGTAATTTTCCCTAATTAAATGTATTAGTGACGGCTTAATTAATAATAAAATAATATTTTTTTTCAGAAAATTTGAAATTTCACCAGCGGCTCAATAAACACCAAATAATAGCAATTACATAGCTAGAATATGTATATTTAATTTTTATAATAAGATATTTGTATTTTGACTTTTTACAGAAAACCCCCTTATTTTACCGATTTTTTCGAAATTTCACCGAAACGATTTTCAAAACGTTACAATCTTCCCCCCTTAAGGAAATTCGGTCCCCGAATTTAAATTCAAACTCCCCCAAATACTAAAACATCTAAGAAAAACCATCAAGTCGTCGGGGCTCCGAAATTGTAAATACATAAAACAATTCGTAGCGCAGCGCATGCGCTTGAAAAATGAGTATATAACTCAAATCAAAACTCCGTCAAGCATCCCGCAATCATCGAAGTCATGGAGAAGACATCAATACCAAATCTAAATCAAACCAATATAATATAACTCAAAACTATACATATAAACATCGAATCTATATCTGTAAGTATCTGAAAGAAATGCATGCCAAATCTCTTTAAGTCGCTGTGCAACGCGTATAACACTGCACAGTGGCGGACGTCTATCATAAGAAAATAACTATATACATATATACCGTTGTTTGAAATGTACGTTCCGCCGTTTTGGAAATAATTTAGAAGGGTCTCCTTGTTTTAAACATTTCGTGTCATATCAGACACGTAGGTAAATACTGAGGCTATAGCTCGCTTTTTGGAAATCCCTTCAATAACTATCAATGCATGCAAAATATATTCAGGTACTGTCCTCTGACTAGTCATGCGTAGTACGAAAATACATAGCAATATCATAAAAACGTACTGCTCTATACGAAATCATTCCCCAAATATGCACATGAATGCTACGTGCGTCTGGTGCGTACGGAAATCAAAATCCATGAATGTGCCATACATGCGCACAGAAACAACATCTAAGTGCATCGGGTGTGCACGAAACATCTGTCGTAGGCAACATGTGTGCCTGACAGCAAAATCAGGTGCATCTATCGTGCACGAAATCATGAAATCCAATATCAAGCGCCGAACGTGCGCAAAATCAATCAGGTGCACAAGGTGCACAAAACAAATATCGGGTATCACAATCGAAATCGAAGTCCAGTGCATCTAAGTGCACAAAAGGCGTATCACTGCACTGCAAGCATATATAAACTATACCGAGTGCAGGAACGAAATCATGTGCATGCATACGCACAAAACCAACTCAACTGTTTAAAATCGTAAAACCACAAACATGTGAAACTGAAGCACGAAAACGATATCAAGTGCAACACTGTGCAAAGATCATAAATCCTCAATCATCAAAATCAAATCATACGAATAAATCACCCAAAACATCGTAATCAACAATGGCGGAATAGTACTGCTCAAGCGCATCCTCTAAGAATCTCGGCCAACTGTCGCGGTCACTAGTGGGACGTTTCGTCGATGATCATGAACTCTGTCCTGCTGCCGTGCGTAACCATGACCACTCCTGGTTCAAGGTCTTCACTGTGAATTACCAATCTTTCGGTCCATCGGCTCATCGGCCCTGTCAGGTGTGCTAACGGGGACGATTCCGTTCTGGCACTTCTCTGGTCATCTCTTGGTCAATCATCACGACCACTCGTAAGACAGCATATTACTGGCGTCGGCCTCTGGCTCTCTGAATGTACGTGACACATCTGATCCTGGGTGCAAGTATCATTGCAGCAGTGTCCTGGAAGGAATCCTGCTCACGGTCTCTTCCATGTCTCGTCTCTGCCAACTGTCCGGAAGTCATTGTCCTTTCCTATATCTGCATCTTGCTCTGGAACGACTGCATACTCATCGCGACTCCTTCTGGAAGGTAAGTCCAAGTACCATGCCTCGGCATGCGCATCGCCTCTCTGATGTCGGCGGAGTGGAACGTCATCTCATCTAGATCTGGTGCGAACCTCTTACTCCACTTTTCTCTAATGTCGTCTGCTTTGGACTCGTCTCGTCGCGGCTGCATGGACTGAGCTCCAACGGCTATCCTCATATCAGGAGTCTCCCAAGAAATGCATCTCACCACCTAGCATCTGAATTAAGTTGAGCCATCCGATCGAGTCGTCAAAACCTCATAATCCCCCAAGAGCTCAACATCTTGGGCACAGTTTAATAGTATCGAGTACATACCACAGCATCGGTGGTCAAGCCGTAGAAGGGCAAACCCAAGCCTCACTAATGGCGCCGTAGAACTGCCGCAAACCCGAAGGTTCAAAGGCTTTCACACGGTCATTAAGTCGAGTTAGGGTTTCATTCTTCTAGAGGGACCATAGAATTGCCTGCATGTCTTTCCGACTACTTTAAACTTGGAATAATAGGTTTCTGACATTCGATAGTCTCTGTCGACTCCCAACGTCTCCGCGTGAAGTCGTCTCTAGCTGGAATCAATCTATCTGATGACCTCGCATCGGGGTAGGCGAACGATCCACATGTCCTAGTCATTCATCCTCGATGACTAGCGACCATCTATCATCTCTTAGTACAACTCGTTCTGCACTAACGCCAGTATCTGGGGCAATATCTCGTCGTTCGCAGCAATAACTGGCTCGCTCGTCTGCACGCTGAACAGTGCCTCAACCATCATGAATAAGCAACACACCAACGGTCATCAAAATCTGGCTGGCCTCTGCCAGTGGCCCAATCTTCTGATACTGATCGGCACGTCCGAGAAATCTCATAAAGGCGATCCGTCAAACGCTCGTGGCGCGGAAACACAGTAAAAAGACACATCCCCGCAATCGAGTGTTGCCGGAATTTCTCCCTGGTCAGTCTTCGTCCGTGACGAGCTCGTGCTGACCGCAACTCTAGCCGTAGCTCTCCCTGCCTGTAATCGTGGCAGCAAAACCATAACCGGTACTGATGAGGCTAGATCGGAAGGAATATAATACTGAACAAGGAAATGTACATCCTAAGGCTTCATAAGTGGAGTGGCGTGTCGTAAATATGCCGCGGAACATATCAACGGTACGTCACTCTACTTTAGTCACCTATTCTATCAACCAAGGGTCATCCTACGCTCCGAAGGTTAAAACCTAACGCTCTGATACCAACTTTGTCACGACCCGAAAGTACGGAACATGACCGGCACTTAAACTACGAACGTCTCGAGGCGTACGCAATCTAAGTAAACCGAAAACCCAGAAATCCAAACCAAGAAAAGTAGTAGAGTGCAGGAAAAACCAACTTAAAGCAAGTAATTTCAATAGCATAAGCCGAATTATGCGGTTTTTAAAACATCAAAAATTTACTAAAAATTTCGGCAGAGTCTCCTTTGTAAATACTGGCCCCCAAACGGGATACAACATGAATAGTATACGAAATTAAGAAAAGGGCATCCCCAAGCGGGAGCTAGCTCTTCGTCAATCGACGGTCACAACCGCACAAACAATATAATATACAACGCCAACGGCGAGGATCAAAACTCAAAAGGAAACTCAAAAACCACCAGAAATGTAACGAGCGACTCTAAGGTCGAAAGAATAAACAACACTGGTCTCTATCTCAATAAATACATGTTTGGTTGATCGAATTTACTAGATACAACGGAATAATATTATACAAGGTAATATGATGGGTACGATACAAGAAAAACCCACCTACTAGCAAGTCACCCGAATGAAACTGAGCCCGCAAAGTCGTAATGAAACCTGTACGGCAACCTGCAAGAAACTGGGGTACAACGGGGGTGAGTTGCCAACTCGTGAATAGAAAAATATCTACGCACAGAAATCGCATAAATAACGCAACCTAGGTCAATGATCATAATATATCCTCAAATATATGAATAACACGTAGCCTATAACAAGGCTAGGGTAAATATCTAACCCGAGTGTAATCTCATGTGCCCGTGTCAGTGCATCAGGTAGCAATATATCATATGGATGATGTATGAATGCATAAAACAGAATGCATGTACTGAATAAAACTGGTTTCATAAATCAGTGAGATTTCTGTATTTTAAAAGAAATGAGGTACCATATATGAAATCAGTATAAAACAGTGCCCAGCATCGACACAAAACAAGTGTCCAAATACTTTGATATCTCTGTGTCACAATCTATATACCTCAAGTCTCAATCTCAATATCTAGGGTGCCGTCAGTCCAGACCGGCCCCTACCATCCATCTCAAGACCACGACGGTATCCTCCGGATATCCGACGCGTCGGGTAATATCACCGGTAGGTAGTGCTCCCCTGTCAGGCTCACATCGTCATCATCACGCGCTTCTTGCCCCAGGGTACCTTACCGGGTCCACCATATACCCGAAACGGTTCATCCGTCTCCTCGAATCGGGTCTCGAAATCTATCAGCAAACTCATGGTCGACGACTCATACATCATGGGAAAACCGTACTTTTTATTTTAAAAAGAGAGAAATCAGTTTATATAAGTTTTTGCGGTTTTCCTCCAAATCCAGAAAATCTCATGGAAATCCGAATCCAAAACCTCAATAACACGTAAAATAGTGAATATATGCATGAGAATCCATGAATGCGGCATAACAATGAATAACAGTATGCATGAAGTAGCAGGTAATAACTACAATGTCTAAACTAACATATAAGGCAAGTACACTAATATCATGTCTAACTATTAGCTAACAGGCTATGTCAAGCAATAATATTTTCTAAGGTGTAGTGACATGGCAATTACCGATGAAGATGTGTGTGAGCCGGCAATTAAGTGTACGTGGTACATACGCATCATCGGTAATGGTGCTGGTGTCCTAACAGCATGATATCGATAATGGAGTATGAAACATAAAATAAGCATGCGATGCGAAGCGGACCACAAAAAAATGAGCGGGAGCTGAAAACTAGACGCAACTATAACTAATATGCATTAATCTAATATCAGTCCTACAAATGGTGCCTTTTGAAATAACACGAATCATGGGGTTTTGACAATAGGGGCTACGGTGTTTTTATGAAAAGATACGTCTTTTGAAATATCCGTAGGATCCCTTGGGCTGTCTTTAAAAATGCCCACGATTCGTTAGTTTTTGAAATAGGTAAGAAGTCTAATCTAATCTAACAACTACACTAAACTATACGGCTGAACTAACAAGCTGAACTACAGGTAAGGAAACCGCCTATCATCTGAGTCGATACATATACATACCTGTATATGTATAGTCGGTGATCCCGCCTCAATAATATCATATCCGATACCATATCTATAATCAGGCATCCCAAGTCAAGAGTGCGGATCAATCATCAATATAGCTCGTACGTAAATCCGTCGTACGGCATCCCAATCTGGGTACGGGTCAATATCACATTCATCATACTATTCACCTGGTATCCTCTTTATCAAATATCATGATCGGGGTACTGATCTACGTCTAGTACCATACTGATATCGCCTACGTATGCATGGACGTGTGTGAAACACTACGTCAAGGACCCGCTACAACGTCATGTCGTATCTCAAATACGAACCCTGCTATATCACCGATCTCACGGCCTCAAATCAAATCTCATCGACTCAGCTCAATCCCAAGTATCATCCTCAAATCCGTATGTGAACACATAGTCCCATGCCCATGTGAACCCATAACTATAAAGAATCCCATGAGCACATATCAATAGGAATGAATGCAAGTATGTATGTGTGTATGTGTAGTGCAACACTACCTTAGGGTTCGCAACACTAAAGTAATCCAACACACCAATATCCATCCTAAGCATCATTATTAATCCCAAATAACATATAATAATAATTGTTGGTGTGTATACGCATCCGTATACACCACCACGGACTGCGGGAGTGCTATACGCCATCCACCCGACTTCTCCCCGTAGATATAAATCTACTCACCTGGTCCTCGCTAGCTGGTGCCGACGTCGCCACGCGCTTGCTTGTCGTCTCGAAGTCCACATGGGGGTACCTACATATCATAACGCACCATATCGCATTAAAACTAAATTCGAAATCGAAACGGCATACGAAAATCAAATCGGCACGCGTATCACGCATAGGTCCAAACCTATCGCCTACGCATACAAGAATAGTCAAACCAACCCTCGATGTCGATGTACAAACGTCAAATCATCGAGAAAAATCCAATCACACTCATTTGCACATTCACGAACACTAATTTTAATATAAACTAGGTTAAAACTCACAAAAACCCCAATTTTACTTAAAAAGTCATTTTTCCGAAAATCTAGCAAGCACAATTCGCCGTTTTTGTACAAAACAGGATGTTTAAATGAATGTAGCGGCCAATATATTTATTAAATATCTTAAATAAGTCATATAAACAATTCCCGGAATTTAATCTCATTAAATTCCAAAACCCTAATATTCTAGTTTACAAAATACCTAAAATTTAACAATTTCAAAGCAAAAATGCACAAACTACAATCTAGCTTAGATTTGCATGATCTAAAGCATTAAACCACACTTAATAAAGTTAATGAAGTCATGAAAAACCTAAACACATTTTTAATCCCAAGTATTTAACCAATTTCAAAAACCTAGTAAGCAAATTAGCAAATTAACACAATTTTTAAACTAACCATTAGCACAAGCTACTAATCTTGTATTAACATGACAAAAAACCTAAATATAACACACAACCATACACCAATTTTATAAAAACCCTAACTTGCATTCAAATTCATAACTTGAATTCCAAAACTTGCAACTTAAGCCTAATTAACACTTAAGTAGTTTAACTTTAAGAAATTAGTAACAAATTAAGCAAAAATGTTTTAGAATTATACCCAAAAACATTTGAAGATCCACAAGCATCCATGGCCTCCCAAAATGCTCTCTTTTCACAAGGATCCATGCTATACGGGTTAAGCTAAAATGGGTAGGAGTCGGATTTGGGTTTTGGGATTTTTTTTGATGGATTTGAGGCAATTTTTGATGAAGTTTGAAGAGAAAAGAGAAGGGAAATGGGGGGGGGGGCTGCTGCTGCTGTAGGAGGGGGGGTCGGCTGGAATGGGAGTGGGAGAGGAGAGAGAGGGAGGTAGAGAAAGTGGGGGAAGAAGTCAAAGTCAATTCAAGGTCAAAGGTCCACCTCATTTCTCCATTTTCTTTTCTTTTCTTTCATTTCTTTCCTTTGAAATTCAAGTTGGGAAAATAAATGGGGGCTGCTGAATTCTTCAAGGGGAGAAGTAAATGGGAGTGTGTGGATGTGGGTACGGGTGTGGGGTGATGAAAAATGATAAATATAATACCCCAAACATCCATTTACGCTAAAAAATGCATTTTTTCCTCAATAATTTCTAAACCGTTTTGGCAAATGATTTCGTTCCAAAAATCATATGATAAAATTTTATTTAATGTTTTATGATGCACAAAATTTGTTTCAACTCATTCCAATTTGTAATTTTCCCTAATTAAATGTATTAGTGACGACTTAATTAATAATAAAATAATATTTTTTTTTCAGAAAATTCGAAATTTCACCAGCGGCTCAATAAACACCAAATAATAGCAATTACATAGCTAGAATATGTATATTTAATTTTTATAATAAGATATTTGTATTTTGACTTTTTACAGAAAACCCCCTTATTTTACCGATTTTTTCGAAATTTCACCGAAACGATTTTCAAAACGTTACAATCTTCCCCCCTTAAGGAAATTCGGTCCCCGAATTTAAATTCAAACTCCCCCAAATACTAAAACATCTAAGAAAAACCATCAAGTCGTCGGGGCTCCGAAATTGTAAATACATAAAACAATTCGTAGCGCAGCGCATGCGCTTGAAAATGAGTATATAACTCAAATCAAAACTCCGTCAAGCATCCCGCAATCATCGGTGTCATGGAGAAGACATCAATACCAAATCTAAATCAAACCAATATGATATAACTCAAAACTATACATATAAACATCGAATCTATATCTGTAAGTATCTGAAGGAAATGCATGCCAAATCTCTTTAAGTCGCTGTGCAACGCGTATAACACTGCACAGTGGCGGACGTCTATCATAAGAAAATAACTATATACATATATACCTTTGTTTGAAATGTATGTTCCGCCGTTTTGGAAACAATTTAGAAGGGTTTCCTTGTTTTAAACATTTCGTGTCATATCAGACACGTAGGTAAATACTGAGGCTATAGCTCGCTTTTTGGAAATCCCTTCAATAACTATCAATGCATGCAAAATATATTCAGGTACTGTCCTCTGACTAGTCCTGCTCAGTACGAAAATACATAGCAATATCATAAAAACGTACTGCTCTATACGAAATCAATCCCCAAATATGCACATGAATGCTACGTGCGTCTGGTGCGTACGGAAATCAAAATCCATGAATGTGCCATACATGCGCACAGAAACAACATTTAAGTGCATCGGGTGTGCACGAAACATCTGTCGTAGGCAACATGTGTGCCTGACAGCAAAATCAGGTGCATCTATCGTGCACGAAATCATGAAATCCAATATCAAGCGCCGAACGTGCGCAAAATCAATCAGGTGCACAAAACAAATATCGGGTATCACAATCGAAATCGAAGTCCAGTGCATCTAAGTGCACAAAAGGCGTATCACTGCACTGCAAGCATATATAAACTATACCGAGTGCAGGAACGAAATCATGTGCATGCATACGCACAAAACCAACTCAACTGTTTAAAATCGTAAAATCACAAACATGTGAAACTGAAGCACGAAAACGATATCAAGTGCAACACTGTGCAAAGATCGTAAATCCTCAATCATCAAAATCAAATCATACGAATAAATCACCCAAAACATCGTAATCAACAATGGCGGAATAGTACTGCTCAAGCGCATCCTCTAAGAATCTCGGCCAACTGTCGCGGTCACTAGTGGGACGTCTCGTCGATGATCATGAACTCTGTCCTGCTGCCGTGCGTAACCATGACCACTCCTGGTTCAAGGTCTTCACTGTGAATTACCAATCTTTCGGTCCATCGGCTCATCGGCCCTGTCAGGTGTGCTAACGGGGACGATTCCGTTCTGGCACTTCTCTGGTCATCTCTTGGTCAATCATCGCGACCACTCGTAAGACAGCATATTACCGGCGTCGGCCTCTGGGTCTCTGAATGTACGTGACACATCTGATCCTGGGTGCAAGTATCATTGCAGCAGTGTCCTGGAAGGAATCCTGCTCACGGTCTCTTCCATGTCTTGTCTCTGCCAACTGTCCGGAAGTCATTATCCTTTCCTATATCTGCATCTTGCTCTGGAACGACTGCATACTCATCGCGACTCCTTCTGGAAGGTAAGTCCAAGTACCATGCCTCGGCATGCGCATCGCCTCTCTGATGTCGGCGGAGTGGAACGTCATCTCATCTAGATCTGGTGCGAACCTCTTACTCCACTTTTCTCTAATGTCGTCTGCTTTGGACTCGTCTCGTCGCGGCTGCATGGACTGAGCTCCAACGGCTATCCTCATATCTGGAGTCTCCCAAGAAATGCATCTCACCACCTAGCATCCGAATTAAGTCGAGCCATCCGATCGAGTCGTCAAAACCTCATAATCCCCCAAGAGCTCAACATCTTGGGCACAGTTTAATAGTATCGAGTACATACCACAGCATCGGTGGTCCAGCCGTAGAAGGGCAAACCCAAGCCTCACTAATGGCGCCGTAGAACTGCCGCAAACCCGAAGGTTCAAAGGCTTTCACACGGTCATTAAGTCGAGTTAGGGTTTCATTCTTCTAGAGGGACCATAGAATTGCCTGCATGTCTTTCCGACTACTTTAAACTTGGAATAATAGGTTTCTGACATTCGATCGTCTCTGTCGACTCCCAACGTCTCCTCGTGAAGTCGTCTCTAGCTGGAATCAATCTATCTGATGACCTCGCATCGGGGTAGGCGAACGATCCACATGTCCTAGTCATTCATCCTCGATGACTAGCGACCATCTATCATCTCTTAGTACAACTCGTTCTGCACTAACGCCAGTATCTGGGGCAATATCTCGTTGTTCGCAGCAATAACTGGCTCGCTCGTCTACACGCTGAACAGTGCCTCAACCATCATGAATAAGCAACACACCAACGGTCATCAAAATCTGGCTGGCCTCTGCCAGTGGCCCAATCCTCTGATACTGATCGGCACGTCCGAGAAATCTCATAAAGGCGATCCGTCAAACGCTCGTGGCGCGGAAACACAGTAAAAAGACACATCCCCGCAATCGAGTGTTGCCAGAATTTCGCCCTGGCCAGTCCTCGTCCGTGACGAGCTCGTGCTGACCGCAACTCTAGCCGTAGCTCTCCCTGCCTGTAATCGTGGCAGCAAAACCATAACCGGTACTGATGAGGCTAGATCGGAAGGAATATAATACTGAACAAGGAAATGTACATCGTAAGGCTTCATAAGTGGAGTGGCGTGTCGTAAATATGCCGCGGAACATATCAACGGTACGTCACTCTACTTTAGTCACCTATTCCATCAACCAAGGGTCATCCTACGCTCCGAAGGTTAAAACCTAACGCTCTGATACCAACTTTGTCACGACCCGAAAGTACGGAACATGACCGGCACTTAAACTACGAACGTCTCGAGGCGTACGTAATCTAAGTAAACCGAAAACCCAGAAATCTAAACCAAGAAAAGTAGTAGAGTGCAGGAAAAACCAACTTAAAGCAAGTAATTTCAATAGCATAAGCCGAATTATGCGGTTTTTAAAACATCAAAAATTTACTGAAAATTTCGGCAGATTCTCCTTTGTAAATACTGGCCCCCAAACGGGATACAACATGAATAGTATACGAAATCAAGAAAAGGGCATCCCCAAGCGGGAGCTAGCTCTTCGTCAATCGACGGTCACAACCGCACAAACAATATAATATACAACGCCAACGGCGAGGATCAAAACTCAAAAGGAAACTCAAAAACCACCAGAATTATAACGAGCGACTCTAAGGTCGAAAGAATAAACAACACTGGTCTCTATCTCAATAAATACATGTTTGGTTGATGGAATTTACTAGATACAACGGAATAATATTATACAAGGTAATATGATGGGTACGATACAAGAAAAACCCACCTACTAGCAAGTCACCCGAATGAAACTGATCCCGCAAAGCCGTAATGAAACCTGTACGGCAACCTGCAAGAAACTGGGGCACAACGGGGGTGAGTTGCCAACTCGTGAATAGAAAAATATCTACGCACAGAAATCGCATAAATAACGCAACCTAGGTCAATGATCATAATATATCCTCAAATATATGAATAACACGTAGCCTATAACAAGGCTAGGGTAAATATCTAACCCGAGTGTAATCTCATGTGCCCGTGTCAGTGCCTCAGGTAGCAATATATCATATGGATGATGTTTGAATGCATAAAACAGAATGCATGTACTGAATTAAACTGGTTTCATAAATCAGTGAGATTTCTGTATTTTAAAAGAAATGAGGTACCATATATGAAATCAGTATAAAACAGTGCCCAGCATCGACACAAAACAAGTGTCCAAATACCTCGATATCTCTGTGTCACAATCTATATACCTCAAGTCTCAATCTCAATGTCTCAATCTCAATATCTAGGGCGCCGTCAGTCCAGACCGGCCCCTACCATCCATCTCAAGACCACGGCGGTATCCTCCGGATATCCGACGCGTCGGGTAATATCACCGGTAGGTAGTGCTCCCCTGTCAGGCTCACATCGTCATCATCACGCGCTTCTTGCCCCGGGGTACCTTACCGGGTCCACCATGTACCCGAAACGGTTCATCCGTCTTCTCGAATCGGGTCTCGAAATCCATCAGCAAACTCATGGTGGACGACTCATACATCATGGGAAAACCACACTTTTTATTTTAAAAAGAGAGAAATCAGTTCATATAAGTTTTTGCGGTTTTCCTCCAAATCCAGAAAATCTCATGGAAATCCGAATCCAAAACCTCAATAACACGTAAAATAGTGAATATATGCATGAGAATCCATGAATGCGGCATAACAATGAATAACAGTATGCATGAAGTAGCAGGTAATAACTACAATGTCTAAACTAACATATAAGGCAAGTACACTAATATCATGTCTAACTATTAGCTAACAGGCTATGTCAAGCAATAATATTTTCTAAGGTGTACGTGACATGGCAATTACCGATGAAGATGTGTGTGAGCCGGCAATTAAGTGTACGTGGTACATACGCATCATCGGTAATGGTGCTGGTGTCCTAACAGCATGATATCAATAATGGAGTATGAAACATAAAATAAGCATGCGATGCGAAGCGGACCACAAAAAAATGAGCGGGAGCTGAAAACTAGACGCAACTATAACTAATCTGCATTAATCTAATATCAGTCCTACAAATGGTGCCTTTTGAAATAACACGAATCATGGGGTTTTGACAATAGGTGCTACGGTGTTTTTATGAAAAGATACGTCTTTTGAAATATCCGTAGGATCCCTTGGGCTGTCTTTAAAAATGCCCACGATTCGTTAGTTTTTGAAATAGGTAAGAAGTCTAATCTAATCTAACAACTACACTAAACTATACGGCTGAACTAACAAGCTGAACTACAGGTAAGGAAACCGCCTATCATCTGAGTCGATACATATACATACCTGTATATGTATAGTCGGTGATCCCGCCTCAATAATATCATATCCGATACCATATCTATAATCAGGCATCCCAAGTCAAGAGTGCGGATCAATCATCAATATAGCTCGTACGTAAATCCGTCGTACGGCATCCCAATCTGGGTACGGGTCAATATCACATTCATCATACTATTCACCTGGTATCCTCTTTATCAAATATCATGATCGGGATACTGATCTACGTCTAGTACCATACTGATACCGCCTACGTATGCATGGACGTGTGTGAAACACTACGTCAAGGACCCGCTACAACGTCATGTCGTATCTCAAATACGAACTCTGCTATATCACCGATCTCACGGCCTCAAATCAAATCTCATCGACTCAGCTCAATCCCAAGTATCATCCTCAAATCCGTATGTGAACACATAGTCCCATACCCATGTGAACCCATAACTATAAAGAATCCCATGAGCACATATCAATAGGAATGTATGCAAGTATGTATGTGTGTATGTGTAGTGCAACACTACCCTAGGGTTCGCAACACTAAAGTAATCCAACACACCAATATCCATCCTAAGCATCGTTATTAATCCCAAATAACATATAATAATAATTGTTGGTGTGTATACGCATCCGTATACACCACCACGGACTGCGGAGGTGCTATACGCCATCCACCCGACTTCTCCCCGTAGATATAAATCTACTCACCTGGTCCTCGCTAGCCGGTGCCGACGTCGCCACGCGCCTGCTTGTCGTCTCGAAGTCCACATGGGGGTACCTACATATCATAATGCACCATATCGCATTAAAACTAAATTCGAAATCGAAACGGCATACGAAAATCAAATCGGCACGCGTATCACGCATAGGTCCAAACCTATCGCCTACGCATGCAAGAGTAGTCAAACAAACCCTCGATATCGATGTACAAACGTCAAACCATCGAGAAAAATCCAATCACACTCATTTTCACATTCACGAACACTAATTTTAATATAAACTAGGTTAAAACTCACAAAAACCCCAATTTTACTTAAAAAGTCATTTTTCCGAAAATCTAGCAAGCACAATTCGCCGTTTTGGTACAAAACAGAATGTTTAAATGAATGTAGCGGCCAATATATTTATTAAATATCTTAAATAAGTCATATAAACAATTCCCGGAATTTAATCTCATTAAATTCCAAAACCCTAATATTCTAGTTTACAAAATCCCTAAAATTTAACAATTTCAAAGCAAAAATGCACAAACTACAATCTAGCTTAGATTTGCATGATCTAAAGCATTAAACCATACTTAATAAAGTTAATGAAGTCATGAAAAACCTAAACACATTTTTAATCCCAAGTATTTAACCAATTTCAAAAACCTAGTAATCAAATTAGCAAATTAACACAATTTTTAAACTAACCATTAGCACAAGCTACTAATCTTGTATTAACATGACAAAAAGCCTAAATATAACACACAACCATACACCAATTTTATAAAAACCCTAACTTGCATTCAAATTCATAACTTGAATTCCAAAACTTGCAACTTAAGCCTAATTAACACTTAAGTAGTTTAGCTTTAAGAAATTAGTAACAAATTAAGCAAAAATGTTTTAGAATTATACCCAAAAACATTTGAAGATCCACAAGCATCCATGGCCTCCCAAAATGCTCTCTTTTCACAAGGATCCATGCTATACAGGCTAAGTTAAAATGGGTAGGAGTCGGATTTGGGTTTTGGGATTTTTTTGATGGATTTGAGGCAATTTTTGATGAAGTTTGAAGAGAAAAGAGAAGGGAAATGGGGGGGGGGGGGGCTGCTGCTTGTTCATAACATAATATTGCATTTTGTATTCCCCATTCTTATGCATTTTACAATAAAAACAGGTGCTTTTGACCCATGTCTGCTACATGTTACAGGTTACAGGTTGTTGGAGCAAAAACAGTGGAAAAAACACAAAAAACGACACAAAAGAAGGACTTTTGACCAACAATTAAGAGGATCTTAGTGAAGCCCAGCAGAAGAACGGTTCACCATCAACAAGGCGACGCAAGATCCAAATTTACAAGAAAGACGGGTAAAAGATCCATTGCAAAGAGTTCACTGAAATCTGGAATTACTGCAGAAGCCCAAGTGGAAAAAGAAATAAAGAAATAAGAAGCCCAGAGTAACCTAAACAAGCCCAAGAAAATCCAAGCAATGAACCCATCATTGGGCCGCGGATCCGCGGCCCAAAACCCACCAAGGCCGCGGATCCGCGGCTACTTGAAGCCCGTGTGCAAATCAAATTTTACCAAATTTTCGTGGCAGCTATGGAAAGATTTTCTAGGGGTATATTTGTAACTTTAGACATGCGGTGCAATTGTAAACCCTAGGGTTTCTATTTCCTATAAATAGAACCCAAGACCTTGTAATTTCTCATGCCTCTTTTCAATCAATAAAATTCAGAAATTCTGGGAATAAATTTCAGATCTGTTCTTCTTGTTTGGAGGGAGCCGTCAACCTAGTAAGTCTTTTATTTCTTTTAATTATAATGTCTTCTCATCCCCTAATGAGCGAGTAGTCTCCTCGCTTGTTAGGGTTAGCCTTAGGGAAAGGGTTGAGAGATGAAATCTCTCGCCCCTTTCAATACCACCTTCACCTAATGAATTAGAACTTCACGCATACGAGCACAACCGCTCCCTGCGGCATCCTACCCTTCGAGGTAACGATGAACCGTAGTATAAAGGGCCGGTTCCGCACGTTTTCCGTGAGGGTTAGGATAATTATCAACAAAGGTAGGGTACAAATCTAGAGGAAGAAACATCTTCCCAAAAGATTTGTATCCACTTTATTGATAATTAACTTAACACCTAATAGATCTAAAAAAGGAAGGTATTGAAAGCGGTGAGGAAAAATATTAATTTCAAAAACTTCCCCTAATCCTAACCCTAGCAAGATTCTTAATTAGATTAATTAGATCCAGTTTTTAGATTTTTATAAACCTACCAAAACTACAAATAGAATCAACTCGTTAAAACACTTTAAAGAAATTTACCCGTCTCTGTGGATCGACCCGTACTCACCGGCTAGCTGCGAAGCGACGCCGTTTCTGATTGCGGTAATTATATTTTTGATCGTAAAATCCCTACCAATCAAATGGCGCCGTTGCCGGGGACGGCGTAATCTTTCTTTTTGTGAATTTTCGGGTTGATATAAATTTTAAAAAATTATAAAAATCTGAAAATATAAAAAAATATAAAAAAAAAAAATCAAATTTGATCTGTTTGAAGGGTGTATCTTTTGGATCTTGCAGGAACAGCGAAGGATTTTCGGATCTGAAAATTTACAGAGAACAAAACAGAAGTTGGTGCAGAAGAACAGAGGAGAAATTGGACAGAGAAGCAATACAATTTTTTTCAGAGCCTGAAACCCTAAGTCGGCCGCGCTTCAGCCGCATAGGGTGGTCCCACACCGCGGATCCGCGCTTGCCTGGCCACGTCAACATACGAAATTTTGCTGGTTTGATTTTTCTCTCTCTCCTCTGCAACCTCCCATATATCTCTCTGTAAAAATCTTTCTGCAGGATTTCTTTGCGTAAAAATCTTTTTCCCCCCTTCTAAATAACAGATTTCTGCAGGTTTTTTTGCGCCGCGCTAAAAAATTCTGATTGCAAGTGAAATTTTATTTGTTTTGCATAATTTAACCGGATTCTAAGGGGCTATTTGACCAAATTCAGATTGGGTGGGGATTTCATCACCCTTCCCAGGACCCCAGAAAACACCTAAGCATTTTGCATCGACCACCTTTAATTAAAAAAGACTAGACTCAGACCTAAGGACAGCGAGCTCAATAGGAAAAGGACTAGGGTAGGCATCGGCCGTTTATCCTAACCGACATTACGGTGTCTAGGCTAGTGGTTTTTAATTAGGCCCACTGTAGTGGTGGTTCCTTCCCACTTACCTGGCCGTATTTGTCCGTGAAGAGGCGGTTTGAGGTCTATTTCTAGCCCTAGTTAGGAGCTGTCTAGTAGACCTAGGCGACCCTAGATCTAGGCCTGATTGTGCATGTGTGGTTGATACTTTTGTGTCACGAGTCCGTTTTCAACAAACTTCCTTGCAAAACTCACAAATAAAAAAAAAAAAATCAAGAAAATCTTTTAAAAACTTGCAACTTGCCGCTAAAGAAACTTGAAACTCACTTCCACCACTTCTTCTCACTGACGTTATCTTACCCCCACATTCTGTTTTTCTCTTTTTTTTCTGACTGCACTACCCTTTAGTGTATGTCATCTTGGACTAGGGATACTAACGCCCGATTAGTCCGTGTTTCGTTGGTACCGACCAACGAACCCTTCGACGAACCCTTCGTCGATCTTCCGTCCACTTCCTTACCTCCACCTTTAAATTCTTCTTTCGAAGGTATGTCGGGATTCAACTCCAACGATACCTTACCGACGGGAATGATTCCACCTCCGCCAGGTGCGAATAACCCGAATCTTCCGCCTGTTGTAGCGCCCGCACGAGTTGCGCTCCAGGATCTCTTCTACCCCGTCCGCACTTCTTTACCCACATGTCTTTCACCCCCACCGGCGAATGGGGATAATTTTGAAATAAAACCATATTTCATCAATATGCTGCCTAAGTTTCATGGTTTGGAATCCGAAGATGCATATATTTTTATTAATAAATTCCAAAACGTTTGCGGCATGATGAAGACAACCCAATTAAGTGATGACGCAATAAGGCTAAGGGTCATTCCTTTTACCTTATGTGATCTAGCCGAGAAGTGGCTATACAGCACCGCATCACATTCCATTAGAAATTGGGACGAGTTTGTGAGAGCTTTTCTGAAAAAGTTCTACCCTCATCATAAAACTGCTAGAATCCGAAACGAGATCATACAATTTTCACAGCTTCCGTCCGAACCATTCTGGAAATGCTTCGAGAGATTTAAAGACCTACTTGTTCAATGCCCTCATCATGGGATAGAAAATTGGCAACTTTGCCAAACATTATACGAGGGATTGAACACAGCAACGAAGCAGTTGCTAGAAACAATTTGTCAAGGTCATTTTCTCTCCAAATCTAGCGACGAAGCTTGGCAGTTTCTTGAGGACCTAAGTGAGCAAACAATTCAGTGGGAGAGTACCAAGACCACATCATCTTCTTCAGTTGGTCAATCTAGGGCAGGCATACATCAAATAGATATGTCAATTGCTATGAAGGCCGAGATGGCCTCACTTATGAAAAAGCTAGAAGCCATTGAGACCAAAATCTCATCGACTTCTCCTGCCCCTACTCTACCCACACGAACTGTTTGTGCTTGTTGTTCGAACCCATCACATCTAACCGAAGAGTGTCCTTATAATGCACCTATTCAAGGACAGGATCAAGTCAATGCTGCCTTCCAGCAACGACAAAGAAACGATCCGTACTCTTCGACATACAATCAGGGGTGGAGGAGTCACCCAAATTTCGCTTGGAACCAAAATCAACAAATCCAAGGGAATAACCATTTTCAAAGAGCTCTTCCACAACAACAACAAGCACCCTTACAAACTCAAAACCAGCAACCTTTCCAACAACAACCTTATACAAATCAAACGAACAATTTGGTTCAACCTAATGATGATAAGGTTAGCTCGCTCGAGAAAAGTCTTGAAGCATTTCTCAAGCAAACGACAGAATCCGCAGCAAGATTTGAAAGTTATGTGCAATCTTTAATGAATAACAATGCCTCACACGATCAAAGTATCAAATCTATTGAGGCACAAATTGCACAATTAACTGCTGCGTTGAGCGAGAGAGAAAAGGGAAAGCTTCCATCTCAACCATTGCCCAATCCCGGTCACCCACAAAATGCATATCACAATCACAATGTAAATGCGGTGACCACGTTGAGATCCGGAAGAGAGTTGCAAAATAATGTGGAAACTAGTGATGACGTCCCCGCCGGTGGTTCTTCTTCCCCTTCTTCATTTTCTTCACTTCCTTCTTCACCTTTTTCTTTAGAGCCTATTCTCCACCCTTCACACGGCTCTACCTCTTCTGACTCGAACGGACCTATTTCTCACAACACGAACACATCCACACCGGGATCCGTTCCTACTCCACATTCTACTCCACAGACATGTGACTCAACAAATTTTCAAAATGCACAATTTCCAAACAGGTTGAGTCCTAATAAACCAAATGCACAAGTGGAGAAGATTGTGGAATTATTTAAACAGGTTAGCATAAATATACCTCTCTTGGATGCTATCCAACAAGTCCCTTCATACGCAAAAATCTTAAAGGGATTATGCACTTCAAAGAGAAAGGCATCTCAAGTACCCAAGAAAGTGCTAGTGGCTAGTGCAGTGAGCAATGCTATTAACCACCATCAAACCTTACCCCAAAAACGAAAGGACCCCGGCTGTCCTACGATTTCCATCACAATTGGGGATAAGCAAATTAATCGAGCACTTTTAGATCTTGGGTCTAGTGTTAACCTGATTCCTTACTCCGTGTACGAACAATTAGGGGTTGGAGAGTTGAAACCCACTCGTTGCACTCTCCAAATGGCTGATCGATCAATCACCTATCCAAGGGGTCAACTAGAGGATGTGTTGATCAAAGTCGGGGAATTCATATTCCCCGTTGATTTTATCGTTATGGATACACAACCTGTTGTTAACCCAAGAAACCAAATTCCGGTGATTCTTGGTCGACCATTTTTGGCCACTTCCAATGCCATAATAAATTGTCGCAATGGCTCCATGACTCTCTCCTTCGGAAAGAGGTCTAGTGAGTTCAATATTTATAAGATGGGAAGTCTACCCCCCCTACCTAAAAGTAGTACACGAGAAGTTTGCTCTATTCACGAAATCACGCAGGAGGACTGCGAGCTTGAAAGATTTCTATTTGATGAAAACAGTTTTGACGCCACTAGTGCGTCCCTCCTTGAGCCTACCACCGTTGACACAACCGATGTTGATTATGAATGTTTCACTTTTTTGGATGATGACGACTCACAGCCCGAATATGAGTCGTTTGAATTTTTGGATGAGTCAGTCAAACCATCCGAATCGGTTGTTTGCAGTGATTTCGAACCTGTGTTGGAGTCCTTTGAGTTCGAGGTAGATTCCGCAATGATTCTTTCGCCTCCGAAACTCGAACTCACGCCCTTGCCGTCTCACCTTAGATATGCTTACATAGGTGAGAATGAGACCTTTCCCATTATCATATCGGCCTCTCTAGCCCTCGAGCAAGAGAATGCCCTCTTAACGGTCTTACAAGATAGGCGGCAAGTTTTCGGTAGGACTATGGCGGACATCGAGGAGATCAGTTCCCTCATAATTGAATATCATACACAATTGATGGATGATACCATGTCAATAGAGGACACACGGGAACATCTTGGGGGTATTGTGGTGAGCCAACTTCCTCCCTTAGAAGTTGAAATACCCCCATTTCTTTTAATAAGGTACGAGAATGCCAACACTCCACTGATTGCTGATCACTTACATTCTCGTATCGATGCATCACCATCACCTGTATATTTACCTCCACACCTCCCATACCACTACTTCCATTTTCCCCAATTCTTTGCGGACCACCACAACTTATTTTTTCACCCACCAATATTCTTTACTGATAAATTTTTCAAATGGTTGGTGTTGACTTTTGGCCTATGCAAAGTTGGGCAGTATTGTCTAACATAGTTTAATTGAAGTTTGGGGGAGGGTCTTTTTGTATATATTTTTGTTTTTCTTAACAATAAAAAAAAAATTATAAATAAATAAACAGGGGAGTATCGATATTTTGACCCTCTTGGTTTAGTATGACAGTGAGGACACTGTCAAGTTCAAGTTTGGGGGTATGCTCGGTACGTCTTCTTCCTTTGCATTCATTTGTACATATTTTTGCATTTGCATACTTATTTGAAAACCTATAAAAATTTGAAAAATTTCAAAAAATTATAAATAAATGTATTCAATTTTGGCTAATTGACTAGAGTTTGACAAATAGGTTAACTGGCTAGGAACAACTAGATCTTAGACTTAGTAAATTAAAAACCCTAAAAATAACCTTCCTTAAAGTTTAACGGTAGAAAGTATATGCCTTGTAGTTTATTTAGAAATAGGCAAATTTTGGGTTCACTTTTTGGGCTAAGTCGAAACAAGGGAAGAGTATTGATGTTCTTATTAGAGTATAAGTTTGAAAAATAGTTCCTAACTTAAGTCTAGATTCTGAAAACGTATACCCTACAATTTGCACAATCACGCACCTTGAAACTTGGAATAGTAGAGGAGACCTTGAAATGCTCTTGTCTAAAGTCCTTAGTACAATGAAAATAAAAGAAAAAAAAAGTGAATAAAGAAAAGAAAAAAATGAACACTGGTTTTTGTGATTACTTAAGGCTGCAAAAATAGAAAAATATTTAGCGAGGGTGCTTCATCACCTAGTGCCTTAGACCAACTGGTTTGGGAGTCACTGCTAAAGCCTTGGGTGTTGCAAAGACTAGGAAGTACGCTTTAAAGTGCAAACGCATTTTGTAATCGGTCGTTGGTACCTCAAGAAGTATTAACGGTCGCATGAAGGATGTGTAAGCAAATTTCATTCACCAACTAATTAGTACTTTGGACAATGGACGAGAGTACGATTGCTTGATTTGAATTTCCAAGTGTAGGGGTGATCTATACACACACGTAGGGGTATGTGATTGGAATCTAGATAAGAGAAAGGAATGAAGAATAGAACTTGTATCTTTAATAGAGTTGATAGAAATTCCTAAGTGGAGATAAAACCCTAGAAGGAAAACTTAAGAAATGCCGAAAGCTAAGTAGATCTGCAGGATATATATAATCTTAAGTTAAATAATGAGGAAGTGTGAAGAATATGGGTGGATAATTTGCGAGTCAAAAGATAATAGAATTCCTTATTAGAAAACCTAATTAGAGAACAAAAGTCAATGGGCCAAATTGATAGGATTTTGTGGGTGTAATCCGCTGAAAACCCTCAGGAGACAACACTCCTCCTACTAGGGACACCTAGAGGTTTAACGGCTTGTTGCACGTGCTCAGTGCAATCGCGTTTCCCTGCGAAAGTGCGGTTAGGTTTTTTTGTAGAGAATAAAACAATAAGTTTTGCTCGAGGACGAGCAAAAGATAAGTTTGGGGGTATTTGTTCATAACATAATATTGCATTTTGTATTCCCCATTCTTATGCATTTTACAATAAAAACAGGTGCTTTTGACCCATGTCTGCTACATGTTACAGGTTACAGGTTGTTGGAGCAAAAACAGTGAAAAAAACACAAAAGACGACACAAAAGAAGGACTTTTGACCAACAATTAAGAGGATCTTAGTGAAGCCCAACAGAAGAACGGTTCACCATCAACAAGGCGACGCAAGATCCAAATTTACAAGAAAGACGGGTAAAAGATCCATTGCAAAGAGTTCACTGAAATCTGGAATTACTGCAGAAGCCCAAGTGGAAAAAGAAATAAAGAAATAAGAAGCCCAGAGTAACCTAAACAAGCCCAAGAAAATCCAAGCAATGAACCCATCATTGGGCCGCGGATCCGCGGCCCAAAACCCACCAAGGCCGCGGATCCGCGGCTACTTGAAGCCCGTGCGCAAATCAAATTTTACCAAATTTTCGTGGCAGCTATGGAAAGATTTTCTAGGGGTATATTTGTAACTTTAGACATGCGGTGCAATTGTAAACCCTAGGGTTTCTATTTCCTATAAATAGAACCCAAGACCTTGTAATTTCTCATGCCTCTTTTCAATCAATAAAATTCAGAAATTCTGGGAATAAATTTCAGATCTGTTCTTCTTGTTTGGAGGGAGCCGTCAACCTAGTAAGTCTTTTATTTCTTTTAATTATAATGTCTTCTCATCCCCTAATGAGCGAGTAGTCTCCTCGCTTGTTAGGGTTAGCCTTAGGGAAAGGGTTGAGAGATGAAATCTCTCGCCCCTTTCAATACCACCTTCACCTAATGAATTAGAACTTCACGCATACGAGCACAACCGCTCCCTGCGGCATCCTACCCTTCGAGGTAACGATGAACCGTAGTATAAAGGGCCGGTTCCGCACGTTTTCCGTGAGGGTTAGGATAATTATCAACAAAGGTAGGGTACAAATCTAGAGGAAGAAACATCTTCCCAAAAGATTTGTATCCACTTTATTGATAATTAACTTAACACCTAATAGATCTAAAAAAAGAAGGTATTGAAAGCGGTGAGGAAAAATATTAATTTCAAAAACTTCCCCTAATCCTAACCCTAGCAAGATTCTTAATTAGATCCAGTTTTTAGATTTTTATAAACCTACCAAAACTACAAATAGAATCAACTCGTTAAAACACTTTAAAGAAATTTACCCGTCTCTGTGGATCGACCCGTACTCACCGGCTAGCTGCGAAGCGACGCCATTTCTGATTGCGGTAATTATATTTTTGATCGTAAAATCCCTACCAATCACTGCTGCTGTAGGAGGGGGGGTCGGCTGGAATGGGAGTGGGAGAGGAGAGAGAGGGAGGTAGAGAAAGTGGGGGAAGAAGTCAAAGTCAATTCAAGGTCAAAAGTCCACCTCATTTCTCCATTTTCTTTTCTTTTCTTTCATTTCTTTCCTTTGAAATTCAAGTGGGGAAAATAAATGGGGGCTGCTGAATTCTTCAAGGGGAGAAGTAAATGGGAGTGTGTGGATGTGGGTACGGGTGTGGGGTGATGAAAAATGATAAATATAATACCCCAAACATCCATTTACGCTAAAAAAGCCTTTTTTCCTCAATAATTTCTAAACCGTTTTGGCAAATGATTTCGTTCCAAAAATCACATGATAAAATTTTATTTAATGTTTTATGATGCACAAAATTTGTTTCAACTCATTCCAATTTGTAATTTTCCCTAATTAAATGTATTAGTGACGGCTTAATTAATAATAAAATAATATTTTTTTCAGAAAATTTGAAATTTCACCAGCGGCTCAATAAACACAAAATAATAGCAATTACATAGCTAGAATATATATATTTAATTTTTATAATAAGATATTTGTATTTTGACTTTTTACAGAAAACCCCCTTATTTTACCGATTTTTTCGAAATTTCACCGAAACGATTTTCAAAACGTTACAACGGCCCATAAAATTGAAAAGTCTTAGGTGACAGGGATCTAAACCTGTCTCCTAAGCCATCGCTCTCCAACCCCAAAGCGGCGAATGATGAGTCGCTCCTGGTACCACATTCCAGTGCAGCGATGCAGACGCCAAACAAAGTCCTGAAATTTTTCCGGCCCTACGGTGTGGATCATACATCCTGCAAAACCGTATACAATCCATGGGCGTAAAACAATCCCGATCTCTCTAAAAAAAAGAAAAAAAAGAGAGAACGGTATGTCCACAAGCAAAATGGGCACGGATGAAAACCCGAAAGGGCTCCGTGAGTAAAAACAGCAGGACTGCCGGTGAGTTTGTGAAAAACCGAAAGGGCGCAAACTCGTAAAAAAGAAAGAAATGAAATGCACTAGTAAAGTCCTCTCGACTTTGTGGGGAGAAAATTCCCTCGTGAGATCCCTACGACTCATAAAGGAGCAACACACTTAGGAGTCCTCACGACTCCTAAGGAGAAAATACACCTGCGGGATCCTTACGACTCGCAGGGAGAAAATGCTTTTATGGGACCCTCACGGCCCATGAAATTGAAAAGCCTTAGGCGATAGGGATCTGAACCTGTCTCCTAAGCTATTGCTCCCCAATTCCCAAGTGGCGAATGATGAGTCGCTCCTGGTACCATATCCCAGTGCAGCGATGCAGACGCCAGCCAAATTCCAAATCCCAACGGTGAATGATGAGTCGCTCCTGGTACCATATTCCAATGCAGCGATGCAGACGCCAACAAAGACCCAAAATGCTTTTGGCCCTACGGTCCAGATCATACATCCTGCAAAACCGTATACAATCCACAGGAGTAAAACAATCCCAGTCCCTCCCAAGTCCTACCGGTGAGACCACATTCAAAGTCCCATAAAAAAAGGAATAGAAATAAAAAAGGCATGTCTACAAGCAAAATGGGCACGGATGAAAACCCGAAAGGGCTCCGTGAGTAAAAACAGCAGGACTGCCGGCGAGTTTGTGAAAACTCGAAAGGGCGCACACTCGTAAAAAAGAGAGGAAATGCACTCGCAAAGTCCTCTCGACTTTGTGAGGAGAAAATTCCCGCGTGAGATCCTTACGACTCACAAAGGAGCAACACCTTTAGGAGTCCCCACGACTCCTAAGGAGAAAATACACCTATGAGATCCTTTCGACTCGTAGGGAGAAAATGGTTTTATGGGACCCTCACGGCCCATAAAATTGAAAAGTCTTAGGTGACAGGGATCTAAACCTGTCTCCTAATCCATCGCTCCCCAACCCCAAAGCGGCGAATGATGAGTCGCTCCTGGTACCACATTCCCGTGCAGCGATGCAGACGCCAAACAAAGTCCTGAAATTTTTCTGGCCCTACGGTCTGGATCATACATCCTACAAAACTGTATACAATCCACGGGCGTAAAACAATCCCGATCTCTCCAAAAAAAAAAAGAAAAAAAAGAAGAACGGTATGTCCACAAGCAAAATGGGCACGGATGAAAACCCGAAAGGGCTCCGTGAGTAAAAACGGCAGGACTGCCGGCGAGTTTGTGAAAACCCGAAAGGGCGCAAACTCGTTAAAAAAAAGAAATGAAATGCACTCGCAAAGTCCTCTCGACTTTGTGAAGAGAAAATTCCCGCGTGAGATCCCTACGACTCACAAAGGAGCAACACACTTAGGAGTCCCCACGACTCCTATGGAGAAAATACACCTGCGGGATCCTTACGAACCGTAGGGAGAAAATGCTTTGTGAGACCCTTACGGATCACAAAATGGAAAAGCCTTAGGTGACAGGGATCTAAACCTGTCTCCTAAGCCACCAATTCCTAAATCCTCTCGGGGCACATGATGAGTTGCTCCTGGCATTATTCCAGTGCAGCAATGCAGATGCCAAACAAAAAAAACCAATTCCCAAATCCTCTCGGGGCACATGATGAGTTGCTCCTGGCATCATTCCAGTGCAGCAATGCAGATGCCAAACAAAAAAAAACTAAATCCAAATCCTTTCGGGGCACATGATGAGTTGCTCCTGGCATCATTCCAGTGCAGCAATGTAGATGCCAAACAAAACAAAACAAATCCAAATCCTCTCGGGGCACATGATGAGTTGCTCCTGGCATTATTCCGGTGGAGCAATGCAGATGCCAAACAAACCAAATCCAAATCCTCTCAGGGCAAATGATGAGTTGCTCCTGGCATTATTCCAGTGCAGCAATGCAGATGCCGACAAAAATACCAATCCCAAAATTCTCTCATGACAAATGATGATTCGCTCCTGGTACCATATTCCAGTATAGCGATGATGATGTCAACTCAAATCAAACAAATCAAACCAACCAATTCCAACAACGACACTCCGTGCCGGGGAAAAGTCGATCAGCGACACTCCGTGCCGGAGAAAAGTCAACCCGACACTCCGCGCCGGGGAAAAGTCGATCAGCGACACTCCGTGCCGGGGAAAAGTCAACCCGCGACACTCCGCGCCGGGGAAAATTCGATCAGCGACACTCCGTGCCGGGGAAAAGTCAACCCGACGCTCCGTGCCGGGGAAAAGTCGATCAGCGACACTTCGTGCCGGGGAAAAGTCAACCCGACACTCCGCGCCGGGGAAAAGTCAATCAGCGACACTCCGTGGGAAAAGTCAACCAGCGACACTCCGCGTCGGGAAAAAGTCGATCAGCGACACTCCGTGCCGGGGAAAAGTCAACCCGACACTCCGCGCTTGGGAAAAGTCGATCAGCGACACTCTGTGCCGGGGAAAAGTCAACCCGCGACACTCCGCACCGGGGAAAAGTCGATCAGCGACACTCCGTACCGGGGAAAAGTCGATCAGACACTCCGCGCCGGGGAAAAGTCGATCAGCGACACTCCATGCCGGGGAAAAGTCAACCCGCGACACTCCGCGCCGGGGAAAAGTCGATCAGCGACACTCCGTGCCGGGGAAAAGTCAACCCGACACTCCGCGCCGGGGAAAAGTCGATCAGCGACACTCCGTGCCGGGGAAAAGTCAACCCAACACTCCGCGCCGGGGAAAAGTCGATCAGCGACACTCCGTGCCGGGGAAAAGTCAACCCGACACTCCGCGCACGGGAAAAGTCGATCAGCGACACTCCATGCCGGGGAAAAGTCAACCTGACACTCCATGCCGGGGACACGTCAACCAGCGACACTCTGCATCGGGGAAACGTCCAACACAGACACTTCGCATCAGGGAAACGTCCAACAGCGACACTCCGTGCCGGGGAAATGTCAAGCAGACACTCCGTGCCGGGGACACGTCAACTAGCGACACTCTGCATCAGGGAAACGTCCAACACAGACACTCCGCATCGGGGAAACGTCAACCAGCGACACTCCGCATCGGGGAAATGTCCAACACAGACACTCCGTACCGGGGAAACGTCCTACAGCAGGCACTCTGTCTCGGGGAAACGTCCTACCACAGGCACTCCGTCTCGGGGAAACGTCCTACAGCAGGCACTCCGTCTCGGGGAAACGTCCGACAACAGACACTCCGTGCCGGGGACACGTCTACCAAATTACTCTGGGCCAGAGAAACGTCTACCACAGACACTCCATCTCGGAGGCAGATCAAGCGCCGACCGTCCATGTCGCAAAAAGGGCAGTGCAGGCTTCCTACAAAGCAGGAACCAGATCACTCCGAGCCAGGGAAACGTCTACCACGGACACTCTATCTCGGAGACGGATCAAGCGCCGACCGTCCATGTCATACAAAGGGCAGTGCATCCCAAAAAGTGGGAACCAAAGCAAGTCGCCTCTACGCAAAAGAAGATCCATCAATTTCATGCACACGACCCACATATGCTGTGTGCATTTATTAATGGGGGGCAATTTGTTGGGGTAAAAATTTACACCCCGGTTGACCAAGTCAAAATAAAAGTCAACCCCAAGCCAGGGGGGCCCAAGCCCAGGTCAAGCGGGCCCATGCCCAAGTCGAGCCCGCAGCCAGCCTCCCCATGCCAACAACAAAATCATGTAATAAATAATTTTTATGTAATTGTTTATGCATGAATGTAAACAAAATGGGCATAAAGCCAATATTTTGTAAGCCCATGGCTTATGTGCAAAAATGAAATGGCACATGAGCCATGAGATGGCTAAAATGCCATTTTTGTAAAGCCCAAGGGGCTATATGTAAATATGTAAGCCTATAAAAGGCAACACGATGATGAATAAAGCATACACTTTTCATTCCCCCAAAACTAGGGTTCTTTGTGACTCCTGCTCCTTCTCCAAGGTTCTAAACCTTATCATTTCTTTTGAATTAAATCAAGAGTTTTACTCTTTCTTTTCCAAAACTAAGTAGTTTTCCACCACAAAACCCCGCAAAGGGGAACTCAGATCTCCCATCAGATCTCAAAAAGGAGAGATTTTGAGATCTCACATCTCTTGATCTTCAAGATCCGGCCAAACAACAGGAGGAAGAAGAAGAATCCCCATTCATCAGCTTCAAAACATCCTAGGAGTTTAACTCCATACATATATACATAATAAATATTTCCTTTCTGAAGCATAACTTCTGTTTCTTAGGCTAAAAGCCTCCTTTTCTCGCCGGCGCTCAAGCGCAGAGCGCCCGCGTGCCGACACGTGGCGTGCTTGCGTTCAAGCGCTCAGCGAGCGCAAAGCGCCCACGTGCCGACATGTGGCGCGCTTGCGCTCAAGCGCAAGCGCTCGAGCGTAAGTCGCCCCGGTGTCGACACGTGGCGCGCTTGCGCTCAGCACAAGCGCTCGAGCGCAAGTCGCCCCCCGTGCCGACACGTGGCGCGCTTGCGCTCCAGCGCAAGCGCTCGAGCGCAAGTCACCCCGTGCCGACACGTGGCGCGCTTGCACTCAAGCGCAAGCGCTCGAGCGCAGAGCGCCCACGTGTCGACACGTGGCACTCTAGCGCCCGAGCGCACAGCACCTAGGCGCACAGCGCCCAAGGTGCTGCCTCCCACATCCTTTGGATGTCTTTTCCCCTTTTTATATATATACATGTATATCTATACATATGTACATACACACATACTCCACGATCCCCGTAAAAACACTGCGGGGCCCCCGATATATCCAAAATCCCCTTTCAAAACACATCATACGCACACTGCACATTGAGTTCGCATGACCAGTTTAACCCGTTAATCGGAGGTTGCCTCGCTCTAAAGACGAGGGGTAATTAACAGCAGCCTAGTCCGCGGCTGCCGGAGATTCGGATCCCCACAATCATTAAACCTTGACCTACCCTTGGCAGGGGGAATCTGTAGTACGCCTGACAAGCGCGCACGTATTCCCATCTCAATGGGTGACGAAAAACACCCTACAAGGATGTCATATGATTTACTATATCGTACGCGATACTACTGAGGTGGGATCACCGACTACTATATATATATACATATCGACTCAGATTTAGGTGGTTTCCATACCCCTCCCGGTTTACTTGATACTTAGGTCTGTAGTTTGCATAGTAGATGTTAGACTAGACCCGAGTCATACTTATTTCAAAACTAACGAATCGGGAATATCTTAAGGATAAGTAAAGGGATTCTACAGGTATTTTCAAAAGACATATCTATTCTTAAAAACATCGTAACCCTTATTTTACCAAAACACCGATTCGTCTTATTTCAAATGGCATAACTGCATGACATATACACATGGATGTAGATTCTTACTGTTGCGTTGATTATTCGATTTCCGCATATTCATGCTATTCACATCGTTTTGCATGTGTTTATTGCTATATTACCATCATGCTGTTAGGACACCAGCACCATTATCGATGATGCATATGTTCCACGTACACTGCTTGCCGGCTCACACACTTCATCATCGATAATTGCCATGTCACTACACAGTAGTATTATTGCATCAGGATTTGACCT
Organism: Agapanthus africanus; assembly: GCA_030015575.1. Lineage (NCBI taxonomy): Eukaryota > Viridiplantae > Streptophyta > Magnoliopsida > Asparagales > Amaryllidaceae > Agapanthus > Agapanthus africanus. Next base: position 368,978,842 of record CM057349.1, on the reverse strand, counting down.
TGTATGTGCATACCATTATTCTATGATTGCAGGATACGCTGTTATACTTGCATTTCATCTATATGTCATATACATCATGCTTTCTGATTATGCGCATTAGGATATTTGTTTTCATGACATTTCTGGATTTGGGGAACCGTGGGTATTTCAAGAGATTATGTAAATGTTTTAAAACCCGGTTACCCTTGATATGATATTTCAGCTTCCACCATGAGTTTTATCGGTTCTGATTTATATACCCCTACGAGGAGGCGTCGAGGCCGTATAAGGGTACATGGTGGGGCCCGGAGTATCCCGGGGCAAGAAAGGGATGTCGATGTGCTATGAGCCGATGAGCCCGGCTGGGAAACCATACTGTCCGGTGATATTACCTTTTACTCGGCGGTTATCTTGGGGATACCGACCGGAGCTTGTACGTATGCATACGTCGCAATTCGAGGGTTGAAGCTGGGCACTCGGGTTTCGATATAGTGTATGATACGTACCTATCAGGGCTAGTCTTGGTGATGTGCCTGATAGATGAGGATTTTCATGCCGATGCTAGGCACAGGTTTCGTGATGTTTTCCATGATTTTGTTTATATCCTCATATTTACATACATGATGTTTATTGTCGTTGGGTGACGGGTGGACGGGTTCCACGTTTATTGTCATTGGGTGACGGGTGGACGGGTTCCACGTTTATACAGACTTGATCACATATAGACTGGATTTACATTGATCATACTTCATTTGTATATATAACAGGGTATGAGGGCGCTGTTATATATACCCTTACACCAATATTAGTAGAATGGGACGCTAATATATGTGTATTGATATCCATTTGATACTTCTTCATATTTACTTCATGCAGACATACCTTATACTGATGACATGTTATTACCTGAGTACTTGGCACTATATACATGTTTAGATGTTACATTGCCACCTTATCATGCTTCAGATGTACTCTAGTGATTTATATTATACTGATCGTATTGACCTAGGATTATGTCTTGCGTTCGGTTTCTGCTTGTAGATACTTCTATTCACGAGTTGGCAACCCACCCCCGTTGTGCCATAGTTCTTGCAGGTTTTGCCGTACAGGTTCCATTGTGGCATTTCTGGCACACTGCTTCCTTGCAGGTGAATTGCATTTGGTAGGCGGGTTCTTTTGCATCAAGAACCACCATTGTACTTGTATTATTCATTGTATCTAGAATTCCATCAACCAAAACTTGTATATTGTTTCTGACTTAGACACTAGTGATGTATTATTCGACCTTAGAGTCGCGCTTAGCAATATTACGGTTTTCATGCTTATTGGGTTTCTGTTGAGTTTTGATCCTCGCCATTTGGCGTTGTATATTATATTGCTTGTGTGGTTGTCACCGTCGATTGACGATTAGCTAGCTCCCGCTTGGGGATGCCTTTTATCATTGCATATATATATTGTTCTTGTTGTACCCCGTTCGGGGCCAGTATTTACAAAAGAAACTCTGCCGAAATTTTTAGAAAAGACCGTACATTTTTAAAATGCATATTCGGCTTAGTTATTTAAAAACCTTGACTTCAAACATGTTTTTCTTCACTTCTTTAAACCAGTTTTCTTTATTTACTCTTAAAATGGTTTTAGATTGCTGGGCTTTTGGCTTACTTGGATCAGATGGAGTCCTATAGACTTCATATGGTTCAAGGGCCAGTCACGTGCTCTTTCGGGTCATGTCAATGTTGGTATCAGAGCGCTAGGTTGACCTTGGTTCGAGTCTAAGTTTGAATATGTGGAGCCTAGGGCGTCTATATATATACGGAACTTAGGCTTGACCTTACGGAACTTAGACTTAGTCGAGGGGGTATTAGACCCGAACTTCCGTCGCGTAGGATGACCCTTGGTTGATGGAGTAGGTGACTGCAGTAGAGTGACGTACCGTGTGTATGTTCCGCGGCATACTAACGATACGCTATTCTGCTTAAGGAGCCTTAGGATGTACATTTCCTTGCACAGTATTATATTCATTCCTGATCTATCTTCATCGATACTGGTTATGATTTTGCTGCCGCGATCACACGGGCAGAGAGAGCTACGGCTTGAGTTGCATCAACATGAGCTCGTCGTGGATGAGGACTGACCAGGATGTGATTCCAGAGACTTACGATTGCATTGAGAGGCATCGTCTTTTTGTGTTTTCGTGCCATGAGCGTTTGACAGATCGCTTTCACGAGATTTCTCGGACGTGCTGATGGGTACCAGAGGAGCAGGCTACTGCTAGAGTCCAGCCAGGATGTGATGGCCATTGATATACCGCTTATTCAGAATGATTGAGGCGCTGTTCGGCGTACAGACGAATGAGCCAGTTGTTGCCGCCAATAACGAGATATTGCCCAGACGATTGGAGCTACTGCAGCATGAGTACATACTTGGAGATATGATAGACGGTCGCTAGTCACCGAGGGTGGATGACTAGGGCGTGTGGTTCGTTCGCTTACCGATGTGAGGTCATCAGATAGATTGTTTCCAGCTAGAGACGACTTCACGCGGAGACGTTGAGAGTCGACAGAGACGATCGAACGTCAGGAGCCCATTTTCCAAGTTTAAAGTATACGGAAAGACATGCAGGCGATTCCATGGACCCTCTAGAAGAATGAAACCCTAACTCGACTTAATGACCGTGTGAAAGCCTTTGAACCTTAGGGTTTGCGGCAGTTCCACGGCGCCATTAGTGAGGCTTGGGTTTGCCCTTCTACGGCTGGACCACCGACGCTGTGGCATGTACTCGATACTATTAAACTGTACTCAAGATGTTGATCTCTTGGGAGATTATGAGGTTCTGACGAGTCGATCGAATGTTTCGACATCATTCAGATATCATGTGATAGGATGCTTCGCTTGGGAGACTCCAGATACGAGTATAGCCATTGGAGCACAGTCCATGTAGCCACGATGAGACGAGTCCGAATCAGTCGGCATTGGAGCAGAGTGAAGTAAAGAGTTCGCTAGAGATTTCGACGAGATGACGTCCCACTCCGCCGACATCAGTGATGCGATACGCATGCAGAGGCATGGTATATGGACATAGCTTCCAGAAAGAGGCACGATGGGTATGCAGCCATTCCGGAACAAGAATTAGCTTCAGTAAAGGATGATGACTTCCAGGCAATTCGGCAGAAAAGAGATATGCGAGAGACTTTGGATGGACCGTAGCCGAGAACGTTGCAGTACGCAGATAGAGACGTGACGTCGAAGTGGACGATGATACAGACAAGTGGAACCAGAGGTTCGTGCGAGACGCTGATGAGCTGTCATTACTTTCCGTCAAGACCAGAGCCCTGATATGCTTACAGAGGCGTTGGGATGCGATCAATTTCCGAGAAATGCTGTGCTGAGGACGCAGATGTCCATTGAGCGAGAAGAGATTATGCAAGAGTACCAGCTTCCATACAGATCGGCGTAGGCAAGATCGGCAGAGACCTTGAGCAGGATTCCTTCCAGGACATTGCTGCAAAGATGTTTGCACCCAGGATCAGATGTGTGATGTGCATTTGTAGAGCCAAAGGCCGACGTCAGTGATATGCTGCTTTATGAGTGGTCGTGATGATTGACCAAGAGATGACCAGAGCCAAGAGATGACCAGAGAAGTACCAGAACGGAATTGTCCCTATTAGCACACCTGACAGGGCCGATGAGCCGATTGATTGCGAGATAAGTAATCCGCAGAGAAGATAAGGACCCAGAGACAGAGGACGCCAGACCGTGAGCAAGAGGCAAATGGATATCTTGCGCTGCTAGCATTGGATGCACCGACTCCTTCTCGACTTTGAAGGAGGAACTACCAACGACGGTATTTATGATTTGTGATTTTGTGATTCGATTATCACGTATCCGTCATCTTGGATTTTGGTATTTTGGGCGTTCTATTGCATGATTTAGTTTTGATGAGTGAGTTTCATGAGATCTGTTTTATGCACCCACTGGGTATTTATATTTTGCGCATAGTTATTACATTTGAGGTATTGATTGTGATTTTACGCCTATCTTATGCAGTGATTTGATTTACACTTCCAGCATAGCTTTCATGCACCTTTAGTGTTTTGATATACGATTTTGGTGCACGCCAGATGCACTAAATCGAAATTCTTCGTGCATGTCAAATGCGCCTGATTTTGCTGTCAGGCACACGCGTTGCCTATGACAGATGTTTCGTGCACACCAGTTGCACATAGAAGTTGTTTTGTACACCTGTAGGACACATATATGGATTTTGATTTCCGTGCGTACCAGACGCACCGGATATTCTTATATACATTTTTGGGGATTGATTTCTTATAGAACAATACATTTTTTTATGATATTCGCTACGTATTGATGTTCTCGGAACCCCGACAATTTGGGTTTTTACTGAAATGTTTTGGTATTTGGGGGTTTAAATTTAAATTCGGGGACCGAATTTATTTAAGGGGGGTAGATTGTAACATTTCAAAAAAAATTAAAATATTATTTTTGGGAATTTTTATAATTTAATATTATTTTATTGAATATTTTTATATTTTGGTATTATTAAATACAAATAAATGGGAAAAATTTTAGAAAAAATTATGGAAAATTCTAAAATAGGGTAATTTATAGAATTATGCCATTTTAAAGTTTTTATGATTAATTATATGCTAATTTAGTGTTAATCGCGATTAAAAATCGCTAATCGGTTTTTTTGGCATTTTTGTGCAAAATATGCACATATCACTTTTTTCACACTTGTGCATTATCTATCATGTTATTTGGGGTTACTATTCTAGTGAGAAGGTTTTGGAGAAAAGGAAAAAAAAAAGATAAGGAAAAGAAAATGGAAAAGAGAATAAAGAACGAGGTATGGTGAGAGAGAGATAGGTATGGTCCCTTTTGACCAATGACTTAGCCCATTTCCTAGATCCCCACACTCATTTCTCTCCCTCTCCTCCTTCATCTCCTGCGGCTGCTGCTTCCTCCCCCTTCCTCCACCTTCAAGCCCTCATTTCACCTCTAAAACTTCACTAAAACCCCACTCTCATTTCACAAAAAATGTGCTCAAGCTTGCAAGCTATAGGATGGACCAAGAAAGTTTTCATTTTGGCGCTGTTGAGGGTTCATGTGGGTCTTATGAGGTAATTCCTTCACAATTAGAGTGGTATTTCTTGTGCTTAAGCTTCGATTCAAGTTTCATATCGATATTGTGTGTTTTTGTGGATTTGAGGATAACCTAGTTAGGGTTTGAGGAAAAATTGAGTTGTGAAGTGAAACTAAGACTTGTTGTGACCTTAGAATCTTGGTGTGATGTTATATTGGACCCTAACCTGAAGCTTTAACCCAGAATACGGATTTATGAGACGATGTAGGGAAAAACTGCAATTCTGGGATTGTATTTGGGAATCTGCTATCACCCGAGACATCCTAAAATAAAATTGATTGGACAGTGAGATGTGCAGGCACCCAGGAACCACCACACAAGACCCCAACCCCCACTTCTATTTCCAGGCCACCAATTTATTCCCATTGGCCGCAATTTGCGGCCATACCTGCACCAAACTTGCTCGTTTTGGTTCTGTAGCCCCTACATGCGTAGATTAGACCCCTGGTATATATAGATTTGTCTAGTTTGACCTAGGGTGAAATCTGGAGCCTATTTCCTAAGTTGCTGTTTTGGATTCATGTTTCCGTATTCCGTATTTTTAATTCTGAAATTGTGTATTGTGTTTTACCTCGACTAATTGGCGTTTATACGACGATATCGAGGATTGATTGATGGTTTTGAAGGCGTGCCGATAGGTTCTAACCTATAGGCACCTTATCGTATCGTTTCGCGTGCCGTTTTAGCTTTGATTTGGTTTTAATGCGCATATATGATATTTTGATATGTAGGTACCCATGAAGACTTCGGGACGACAAGGAAGCGCGTGGCGACGTCCACAAATGAAGACGCAAGGTGAGTAGATTATATCTACAGGGGGAAGTCGGGTGGATGGCGTATAGCACCCCCGCAGTCCGTAGTTGTTATATTATATATATGATAGTTAGGTGTATTATGGATAGTGTAGGGTTAGAAGTGACTAGTGTAGTTCATAGTCGCGAACCCTAGAATAGATTTACACCTACACGCACACCCTTCCATATTCATTATACTTGCACCATGTTTGATGATATTGGATGACATTGGAGATGAGTCGTTGATATTGGGCTTTGTGCCGCGAGATCGGTGATTTGATATGATTCGTACTTGGGGATACGACATGTGATTCTTGCGGGCCTTGGATGTGTGTTTACCCCCGCATTCATACTTTATAGATGGTATCAGTTGTACTAGACTTAGATCAGTACCCCAGATTAGTGGTATGATGATAATGATACCTAATATTTGATGAGCTGATTGTGATACTGACCCGTACCCAGCTGTTGGGATGCCGTACGACGATTTACCGTACGAGCTTTATATTGATGATAGATCCGCACTCATGACTTGAGGATGTCATATGATTTACTGTATCGTACGCGATACTACTGAGGCGGGATCACCGACTACTATATATATATACATATCGACTCAGATTTAGGTGGTTTCCATACCCCTCCCGGTTTACTTGATACTTAGGTCTGTAGTTTGCATAGTAGATGTTAGACTAGACCCGAGTCATACCTATTTCAAAACTAACGAATCGGGAATATCTTAAGGATAAGTAAAGGGATTCTACGGGTGTTTTCAAAAGACGTATCTATTCTTAAAAACACCGTAACCCTTATTTTACCAAAACCCCGATTCGTCTTATTTCAAATGGCATAACTGCATGACATATACACATGGATGTAGATTCTTACTGTTGCGTTGATTATTCGATTTCCGCATATTCAAGCTATTCACATCGCTTTGCATGTGTTTATTTCTATATTACCATCATGCTATTAGGACACCAGCACTATTATCGATAATGCATATGTTCCACATACACTGCTTGCCGGCTCACACACTTCATCATCGATAATTGCCATGTCACTACACAGTAGTATTATTGCATCAGGATATGACCTTGTATGTGCATACCATTATTCTATGATTGCAGGATATGCTGTTATACTTGCATTTCATCTATATGTCACATACATCATGCTTTCTGATTATGCGCATTGGGATATTTGTTTTCATGATATTTCTGGATTTGGGGAACCATGGGTATTTCAAGAGATTATGTAAATGTTTTAAAACCTGGTTACCCTTGATATGATATTTCAGTTTCCACCATGAGTTTTATCGGTTCTGATTTATATACCCCTACGAGGAGGCGTCGAGGCTGTATGAGGGTACATGGTGGGGCCTGGAGTACCCCGGGACAAGAAAGGGATGTCGATGTGCTATGAGCCGATGAGCCCGGCTGGGAAACCATACTGTCCGGTGATATTACCTTTTACTCGGCGGTTATCTTGGGGATACCGACCGGAGCTTGTACGTATGCATACGTCGCAATTCGAGGGTCGAAGCTGGGCACTCGGGTTTCGATATAGCGTATGATACGTACCTATCAGGGCTAGTCTTGGTGACAGTGCCTGATAGATGAGGATTTTCGTGCCGATGCTAGGCACAGGTTTCGTGATGTTTTCCATGATTTTGTTTATATCCTCATATTTACATACATGATGTTTATTGTCGTTGGGTGACGGGTGGACGGGTTCCACGTTTATTGTCATTGGGTGACGGGTGGACGGGTTCCACGTTTATACAGACTTGATCACATATAGACTGGATTTACATTGATCATACTTCATTTGTATATATAACAGGGTATGAGGGCGCTGTTATATATACCCTTACACCAATATTAGTGGAATGGGACGCTAATATATGTGTATTGATATCCATTTGATATTTCTTCATATTTACTTCATGCAGACATACCTTATACTGGTGACGTGTTATTATCTGAGTACTTGGCACTACATACATGTTTAGATGTTACATTGCCACCTTATCATGCTTCAGATGTACTCTTGTGGTTTATATTATACTGATCGTATTGACCTAGGATTATGTCTTGCGTTCGGTTTCTGCTTGTAGATACTTCTATTCACGAGTTGGCAACTCACCCCCGTTGTGCCATAGTTCTTGCAGGTTTTGCCGTACAGGTTCCATTGCGGCATTTCTGGCACACTGCTTCCTTGCGGGTGAATTGCATTTGGTAGGCAGGTTCTTTTGCATCAAGAATCACCATTGTACTTGTATTATTCATTGTATCTAGAATTCCATCAACCAAAACTTGTATATTGTTTCAGACTTAGACACTAGTGATGTATTATTCGACCTTAGAGTCGCGCTTAGCAATATTACGGTTTTCATGCTTATTGGGTTTCTGTTGAGTTTTGATCCTCGCCATTCGGCGTTGTATATTATATTGCTTGCGTGGTTGTGACCGTCGATTGACGAAGAGCTAGCTCCCGCTTGGGGATGCCTTTTATCATTGCATATATATATTGTTCTTGTTGTACTCCGTTCGGGGCCAGTATTTACAAAAGAAACTCTGCCGAAATTTTTAGAAAACACCGTACATTTTTAAAATGCATATTCGGCTTAGTTATTTAAAAACCTTGACTTCAAACATGTTTTTCTTCACTTCTTTTAACCGGTTTTCTTTATTTACTCTTAAAATGGTTTTAGATTGCTGGGGTTTTGGCTTACTTGGATCAGATGGAGTCCTATAGACTTCATATGGTTCAAGGGCCAGTCACGTGCTCTTTCGGGTCGTGACAAATAGGGTCCGGTTCCGTCTCTCCGATACACCGTTATGTTGCGGAGTGTATGGAGGAGTAAGCCGAGAGAGAATTCCATTCTCTTTTAAGTAATCCAGGAACTTAGCACTTAAGTATTCACCACCTCGATCAGATCTTAGTGTCTTGATACTTTTGCCTATTTGTTTTTCTACTTCATTCTTATATTCCTGGAATTTTCCAAAGGCTTCGGATTTATGTTTCATTAAGAAGACATATCCGTACCCTGAAAAGTCATCCGTAAAAGTAATGAAGTAAGAATAACCGCTTCGCGCATGTGTAGACATTGGACCGTACACGTCGCTGTATACGAGTCCCAAAAGCTCGCTCGCTCTTACTCCGTGTCCAGTGAACGGAGTCTTTGTCATCTTTCCTTTGAGACAGGATTGACAAGTTGCATATGATTGATATTCGAACGGATCCAAATATCCTTCTGTATGTAACTTCGTCAACCTTCTTTCATTGATGTGACCCAGTCTACAATGCCATAAAAAAGCCTGATTTGTTTCCGGAGACTTTCTTTTGTGTGTATTCTGGACATTGAAAATCTGTGGTTGGTTTAATACGTATATACCATTGCTTAATGTACCTGACCCAATCAAAACTTGATTAAGGTGAATGTTCACAACATTACTTACAAATGCAAATTCATAACCTTCTTTAGATAATAAAGATACAGATATGATATTACAGGTTGCATTGGATACAAAATAACAATCACGCAAAACCAAAATGTGTCCATCTGACGATCCCAGGTGATAGTCCCCCACGGACTCAGCATCCATGCCAGCTCCGTTTGCAACTCTGAGGGTCATATCACCTGCCTTCAAAACCCTACGCCTTCTCAGTGCCTGTAAAGAATTACAGATATGGGATCCTGATCCGGTATCCAATACCTAGGATGTAGAGTTTATTGATAGACAGTTTTCAATAACATACACACCTGAAGCTGAAGCCGCAACTTGCTTCAGATCCTGGGTTCTGGCCTTCCAAGCCCTGCAATCCTTTTTCCAGTGTCCACTCTTGTGACAGTAAAAGCATTCTTTCTTTCCCACAAGCTTTCCCGCTAACTTTGTTGCCTTTGTCTTTCCCTTCGTATCCACTTTACTAACACCGCCCCTTGGTTTTGTGGGGGCTTTCTTCTTCTTTCCCTTGGCTTTTTCCTTGGACCTAGAAGAGGAAGATCCTCCTACAAACAAAGTGGATGTTTCCTACCTTTCTGTAGGGTGCCCTCAGCACTCCTCAGCATGTTAAGGAGTTCTAAAAGTTCAACTTCTTTTTTTTGCAAGTTGAAGTTCAGGATAAACTGGGCGTAAGTGGAAGGAAGGGACTGGAGAATCAAGTCCGTGTAGAGCTCGTTCTCTAACGTGGTCCCTAGGTCCGCGACCTCCTCAATGAAGCCAATCATCTTAAGCACGTGTTCCGCTATCGATGATCCGACGGCCAATCTCGCTGAAAACAGCTTTTTCGAGACTTCGTATCTGGCGATACGTGATTGCTCTCCATACAGTTCTTTTGTATGGAGAAATATGGATTCAAGGTCCCTATTCTCGTGCCTCCTCTGATGTTCATTGTCCATAGAGGCAAGCACGAGGCACTTGGCCTTCGCGTAATCGATTTCCCAGGTCTTACGGATTTCCCTATCCGCGACGCTGGTTTTGGGACCTGGGACAGGGGGAGCTTTAGTGGTGAGGAGATACCCAACTTGTCATAAGTGATTGCCATTTTGACATTCCTGAGCCAATCTTTGTAGTTTGGCCCTGTCAGTATGTTTTTATCTAGTAGTAACTTAAGTCCAGTCATGATGTTTGGTCGCTGCAATTAGGAGAGAGAGAAGAAACACTTTAGCATGATGCACTTGCAAGTTTAGAGTGGTTTTTAATTTGTCTAAACAGGATGACTCCCACTGTCTCTCGAATCCCTCCTCAAACCAAAAAGGAAGAAATAGTCAGGATCAATCTCACCGTACAATACTTGCTTAACCGTTCAGCCAGGCCAGTGTCGGTACTTCGAGGGAGGTTTTCCAATGCTTTCGTGAAGTTCCTTAATTAAATAACCTCTTTTCCCTAGGGGCGTAGCCCCGCTAACACCTTTCTAGACACCTACTTGGTTTATAGCATTGATCGTTAAGTGAGAAATTTCCCGAGGAGTAGCATATACTCACAGTAGGATCGGGATACAAATATCACTGCGTGACAAAACTGAAGAAATCCTACCAGAATCATCACACTCTAAATGGTATGCAGCGCTAGCAAGTTTCAGTTCTTTTGAAACTCCCGATGTGGATTTTTGCCCCATGCTCTTATGACCTTGGCGTGAGGTCAAAATGTCATAAGTCACATGTCAGGTTCTTCCCATCATTATCCAGGTTAATTTGAACCCACCCGTACCTACCCTTGACGTAGGCCAAAATGGCAGTACGACTGTCTCAAACCAACATATTCTATCTATGCAACAGATAAATATCCGGCAGCTACCAATCACTATGCCTTGGCGTGAGGTCAAAATACATAGCTTGAATACTACCGAATATTTAACTGAAATGATGCAGGGCTACGAATGGTTTTGGCGAAACCGTGAACGTAGTGAACATGATATAATCGATGGAACGAGATAGCTTTTAAAAGGAGTGGCTTAAGCTCCGCGTTTAAAAGTTGTTTTTGAAAAGAAACCGAGTGGTTTTGAAAGTGTTCCAACGACTCAACTTTGGTTTATTTTCTTGCATTAATTTAAAGCGTCCCATCATTTAATCCTACCATTGCAGAAAACAACGAAAATATGAAGTACACTTATGCCATCGGCATTCGCCACGGGCCCCGTCATTACCCGTTAGGTTACTTAACTAACGACAGAGCAGGGGCTGAACTAGCGCGGATGCAAAACATAAGCAATGCCTAAATAGATATCATATATAGATATACACATTCGTCACATACAATGATAGCCATTCCAGATCACAGATGAACACATTGGATGTACTAGGAATCCGCAATCCGTACGAGCCTGTAATGAAGAGCGGATTACACGATCGCGATGAATAGCCAAGACCCCACCCTAGACCCCTACGGGTGCGCCAAACTACCCGCCAAGTACCCGAAGCGAAGCAACCTCCCTCAACACCGTGAGTAGGCCACTCGGCACTTCGAGATACCCGGTAGTTTGTGCACCCCACCTTGGGTCTATCCTAGGAGGAAAAACAGTAAAAGAAATTATACAATGACGGCTACAACCCCATCCCGGTTATGCAGCCATATAAATAATATTACATCAATTACAAATTACATGAATTGAAAGAAAAAGAAAACTCTCATCTTACAACCCCCCGGCTATTCATCCGCGACAATCTAATGAATTCATATAGACATACCATCAACATTACAGATCACATATATGTATAACCCCCACTAATCGACGTATAGCGATTAACAGACGTTCAATATATATATCACATCACAGATATAAACCCGTTAGCTTAAGTCTTTAGAAGTTCGATCAAAATACGGATTTTTAGACCCCGAAAACAAATTTTACTTTCTGGAAAATCTGGGCAGAAAAAACATATTGTAAAAATCCCAAAACACCCCACTGAACACACAGCAAGAAAATTCGCCCACGACCGAGTCAACTCAGCCGCGGATCCGCGGCGGGAGCATGCTCTTGCCGTGGTTCCGCGGCGGTTTGACCGAGTCCCTGGACCAATTTTCTACAGTGTGTTATAAAAAGCCTGAGCCGATTTTTAGTGTAAGATTTATTAATTTTTGAACAAGAAAAAAAATCGACAGAAACTATACTTTTCGGGCATGTTTCGTGACTTTTTCTCCGATCGAACTTCTAGTTACTTTGCTAACATGTTAGATAGTGTTTAACTAGGCTCTGATACCACTGTAAGTCCACATTACCTCTCCCAGTACTTACGGGCTTGCGGAAATGATGAAAAACGATTTTTCTTTTGGTGGTAACATGGACTTAAAATACGGATCTTTGTTAAACAACTATCTAACAAACCTAACAAGAGTTTTACCTACTCGGTTAGGGGTTATACCTTAACTTGAACTCCTTCTCTTGGTCGCCTTATGGTGGTCGGATGGTTCTCTCCTCGTCGTCTCTTTGTGCCGAAGATGGATCCACCTGAAAGCTTCTACCTTTGGATTCAACCTCAATCTTGAGGAAACTAGAACACTTGGTTTGCTAAACCTTGTGTACTAGGATGAGTAGAGGAGTGTGTTGGGTTTTCTCTCTTTGGTTCTTGCTTCTTAACACATGAGACAAGTGAACCATGAACTAGAGAGAGAGAGCAAGAGGAAGAGGGAGAGCTCAAGCATGAGAGAGAAAGGAAATGAAAGAATGAGCAAGACTTTTGCCATCCAAGCTCTCATAATCCAAAATCATGATAACAAGTAATAATAATTGAGTATTATGTGATGGTTGTTATCATATCAAATGGCAATATCATTTCTTGCATTAAATGCAATTTGTGAACAAAACAAGCAATCTAAAGTCAATACCAAGAAATGATAGCCATTGTCATGATGGTGGTCAACAAGTCCAACCTAGTCAACAAATCAACAAAGTCAACAAGTCAACAAGGTCAACCCTTCAACCCAACCATGTCACAATAATACTTAATTAATATTATTGTTAATCATATTTCTTATTCTCATTAGGGTTTAGCAAAAGTCAACAGTCAACAACCCTAATGAGAATCCTCTGCCTCTGTCTCTTTGTTAACTGTGCATACACACCCGCATCCGCGTTCCGAGGAACACGAATACAAACGAGATAAAGCCAATCCCAAAACGTACACTAGGATCTGGCTTAAACCAAATCCCGCTAGTGATAACTGCCCGGACACTAAACATGCACAAGTGCACGGATATGACCGAACCCTGTCGCAAAACCATGCGACCTCTACTCTTTTGCCTAAAGGCGAATAGCTCTCTGTGTGGGACTCTAAAGACTCGACATTACGCTGGCAGTGGGTTTAACCACAGACCGCAAGCGGCACTAGTTGTGCGTAACGGCCCCCAAGTAGATGCCGATAAGAAGACTGATGAGGTGAAACCCATCTGAACTACTACTGAGCTTGAATGTGACAGTCTGCGTACAGTCTGTCTGTTCGTCTGAGAATATCGCATGGCGGGCCTAGGGGGCGGTAAACGTCAGTCCCGTAATAGCGGTACACGTCGTGTCGGAGTGTAGCCCAGAACACCCTGAGATAACGCTGGAAACCTACCAGTATATCTCGCTTGCCCTGGCCAGGGACTTTGTGTAATGGCTCTCCTAGACACAGCGCGATATCAACCCCCAATACCGGGAGAGACGAATCCTGTCTAACCGTCACTGCCTCCAAGTGCTTCGGGACTGCACCCAACTACTACCTGTTTGCACGACTCCTTTGAGCCGTGGTAGGGTAGTAATCTAAGTACAGTGGGAACACACTCGAGACGAAGTGACAGTGTCAAGTCAGCGAACTAAGCTGTACTCATGTCACCTAGGAACTGATAACTGACGATAGGTATAGTACCAACCAACAGTTCCCGACGAGTCCTGTCCAGTGTACTCGTAACCTAACGAGCACCTGCATACTATCTCAAGTACGACGTACTGACGGCTGTGGGACAGACCGTCTCCCACACTGGGATGAGAAGCGCACACGCTAGTCTACTCCGGAGTATCGATGCCCTGTCTCGATAGTCCTACGACTAGGGACCTGCATAAGGATGTGCTTGTGGATTACCCAGCCCCCACGGGTGTGACCGCCATCACAATGCTGGTAATCAAGCAAAGATCCTAAGGGCTCTACTAATGTGTATATGTGATATACTAAAATAAACACATGTACACATTAAAGTAGAAACAAACCAAGTAGCATACTACTATTTTGAGCAAGATTGTCTATACAAGGTGAATATCCCAAGCTTCCATTGAGTAATATACAAACTAGTATGATACAATAATGGCCTCTAGAGCATATACACTAACACTGCTAACCAGTCAATGCTAAGGAGAACGTCGAAGTCCAACATATCTAGAAGGATCAAGTCGACGGACGAATCTCTATCTCCTATACAAACGACACATGACTGAAACACATGTCACGCAACAAAAGAATCGCCAACAGGAGTAATCACAACAAGCGGCTGATCTAGCAAACACGACTCTCGACCCAACATCGGCACGAAGTGTGTAGAAACATATGAATGTGTAGATCCCAGATCAAACAAAACATGTGCATCAAAAGAACATACATAAAGAGTACCAGAAACCACTGCATTGGACGCCTGCGTGTCCTGATGAGTCAAGACAAACACCCGAGCCTGCTCTCTACCGGAAACTGGCTGTCCTCTGCCTCTGCCACCCCGTTCTCTCTGAACAAAACCACCACGACCATGACCTCTCTGAGCATGGGTTCGACGCGGGGCAACAACAGGCGTAAGAGGCAATGCTCTCTGAGGTGGAGAAGGAGGTAAGGTAACATGTGGTACGGCTTCCTCTTTCTGGCGTATCGTGGTACAATCCTTAACGAGGTGATATAGGCTGTCACACCCAAAGCACCCACGCGTCGACTGCTGACCCTCCTGGGGATAAGTGCTGAACAACTAGCCTTGTCCCACGTCTCTGCTACTCCCCGTGCCTGAACGAACGCTGTCGCGGCGTCTACGCATCTGTCTCCGGGCTGATATACCAGTATGAACCCTCTTCGGTTTCGGAACAACCGACGACTCAGAAAGACTCTCCTCAACCAATAGGGATGTGTCCACCGCTGCTGCATACGTATTATAATGTTGTACGCTGATAGTGAGGAATAATTGGGTAAGCAGGCCTCGAACAAACCTCTTGACCTGCATTTCCTCAGTAGCTACTAAATACGGAGCATACACAGACAGCTCGGTAAACTGCACATCGTACTCGACCACCGTCATACCCCGAGTCTGGCGTAATGACTCGAAACTGCGTGCCCGAGCATCCCTGACGCTCTGCGGAAGAAAACGCACAAGAAACACTGTGACGAACTCAACCCAGGTCATAGGAGAAAGATCTGCGGCTTTACCGTTCTCTAAGGACTCACACCATTTCTGGGCCAGATCCTTTAGACGAAAACTTACGAACTCTACTCACCTCGCGTCGGAGCATCTCAACGAATGACATATCATGGCTATCCAATCGATAAACGACTGCGGATCCTCAGCTGCGTCGGTGCCAGTGAAAACCGGAGGCCTCAGCCTCATGAACTCCGATAACGATACGATGATCACCTCCATAGCTGCAGGTACGACTGCCGGAACAGTAGGCACCAACACGGTCCCCGTAACAGGTGGAACGACCTCCTGCCTCTGCACTCTAATGACCTCAACTAACGACCCTACTATCTGGCATAAATCCTTTATACCAGCCCCTAGCATAGCAATATGGTCTGTCGAAGGTGGAACAATCTGCTCCTGCACAATGGGCGTACCGCCCGGGTCAGTCCTCATCTCGGACGAGTTAATTCTAACCTCGGCCATCGCGGCCGCTCTCTGCGCCCTCGTAGTCTTCGGTGGCATAAAGGCTGGAATGGAAATAGGATTCGATAAGAACACATAAATCGAATCACAAGGATGTATATAATCACGAAAGGAATTTCAAGCAATAAGTCCTAAGGTCACTTAGGCGGAGTACCGTGTCGTAAGTATGCCGCGGAACATACACATGCTACGTTACTCTGCTTAAGCTATCTACTCCATCATACCAAGGTTATGCTACACTCCAAAAGGTAAAACCTAGCGCTCTGATACCAACTTTGTCACGACCCAAAATTAGGCACATGACCGGCACTTAGACTACGTAACGTCAACAGGCGTAACGCAATTTAAGTAAGCCAAAAATTCAGTAATCTAAACCATTACAAGAAGTAAAGGATAGAAACACTTTAAAATCTCAAGTAAGAACATAAAGCTTAAGTTTGTTTTTCATAAAAATTTCGGCAGCACCTCCTTTGTAAAAGCCAGCCCCGAAACGGGTATAAACATAAGATATAAGTAAAGTATCCCCAAACGGGAGCAAAAATCTCGCCCAAAGGCGGAAATAACCACCACAACAGATATACGACGCCGTAGCGAAGAAATGAGATAATCCACATAAATAAAGGCCGACTCACACGAGCACGACAACCAGAGTCATAAGAATATACAACATCAATCCTCACAACTCGTCTCTAAGTCAATACATGAAGGTGGTAGATCGAGAGTACTAGATAAAAAAAATATAATGTACATCATCGGATAACCGCAACCCACCTATAGCAAAAGGCCTCACAGCCAACCGTAGCGGTATCCGCAAAAGTAGAGATAAAAAGGCGCCCTGCCACAACTACTCTGAGGATCAGACCTGCAAAACACTGTGGCACAACGGAGGTGAGTTGCCAACTCGTGAATATCAAATAACATCATATTGAAATCGTAAGTATGCACTAACAGCGATAATCTATCATATGTAATCTGATAACATAAGTATGGCAATATGAATATGCAACTATCATGATCAGGGTACACCACCAGGGTACTATATCTACATGAGTCTAATGCATATCAAATAAAAACCTGAGTGGGATGATATAATAAAACCTCATGCAAAAATCATCAGCATGGAAAAACCCCAGTGTCCCTCACTAACACGTCAAATCCCAAAATCCTCAGGCACCGCATCGTCAGATCGACCCTTATATCCTGTAAGTCTCATGGAACCTGAGTGTCCAATATCGACATCCGAAAACATCATGAAAACTATGCCTGTATATATATATATGTATATATATATGTATGTATATATGTGTGTCCCTCAACGACACATCAAATCATGGAACCTGAGTGTCTAATATCGACACTCGAAACATCATGAAACCCATGTCCAACATCGACACGTAAATACTCATCTGTCAGGCGCCATCACCACGACTGGCCCTGATGTCATGTACGTACATCTCTCCGGTCGGTATCCCTACGATAACCGCCGAGTCCAAATACTATCACCGGTAGGTACTAGCCCGCCTGCCAGGCTCATCGTCTATACCACGAAAATCATCTTTTGCCTCGGGGAACCATACCGGGTCCACCATGTACCTGCTGACGACACCTACCGCTCCTCGAATCGGGTATCTAACACAAGTTTTAGAACCGAGAAAACTCATGGTGGACGCACTGAAATATCATATCAAGAGAAACCGGGTTTTCAAACAATACATGAATTTTTTGAAATACCCTACGGTTCTCAAATCCATAATTCACATGAAATCCACATCTCAATGCGTAAATCCATGAAATATAATATATGTAACATAAAACAGTAATATGAGCATATCAAGGAAAAACCGCTATTTAAATGCATAAAGTTATTAAATATATCATGCGGTTCCCAATTCTCCAAAATCCAAAGCAACATCATATAAAGGTGAACATGTGGCTACAACAAGGTATATAAGGGGGTACATGTAAGTATATATGTATACTGTACATGTAGCTATATCTCATATGTGTATACACCTGTCAATAATGATGTAATACCATGTAGGTATAGGTGTTGCTGTATCAAGGTATATGGGTGTACATGTCAATAATGATGCGATACCCTCTAGGTATATGTGTAGCTGCAGCATAGCAAGGTATGTGTATATACATGTCAATAATGATGCAATACCCTCCAGGTATATGTGTAGCTGTAGCATAGCAATGTATGCGTATATACATGTCAATAATGATGCAATACCCTCCAGGTATATATGTAGCTGTAGCATAGCAAGTTATGTGTATATACATGTCAATAATGATGCAATACCCTCCAGGTATATGTGTAGCTGTAGCATAGCAAGGTATGTGTATATACATGTCAATAATGATGCAATACCCTCCGGGTATATGTGTAGCTGTAGCATAGCAAGGTATATGTATATACATGTCAATAATGATGCAATACCCTCCAGGTATATGTATAGCTGTCCTTCTTATACACAATGGAAATAAGAATCAATGTCCCAATGTCAAATGACAATACCCTACAACTTATGAGTATATGCAGCTATAGCAGGACATGTGGGTATACATGTAAATATGTATGCATGATATACATGCAGCTATGGCAAGGTATATGTAAGCATATAGGTATGCATGCAACTGTATTTCATATGCGCAACCGCACAAGAATCAATGCCTCAATGTCACTAACCAATACCATATCATATATGTATGTTGTGCGTATCATGGCAATTACCGACAGTATGGGTGTAGCATACAGTTAGTGCTCGTGCAACATGAACTGTCAATAATAGTGCAGTGTCCCATGGGTACAAGTCCAGGAACAACAAGTAATAAGATGCAATGCTGTCCATGCACAATCTCTATATATGCATATAAGCAATGCAGCTAAAATCATATCATATCATATGTAGCCCTGACGCTTAACGCCATACGGGCGATTTCCCCGTAGATGTTAAATCTACTCACCGACAATCTTGAGCTAGGTAGATCCAATCACCTGCTTCCCCTTCTTCACAGCGTTCGAAGTCCTCGCCTACGATCCTATTAACACAAACATAGCAAGTGCAAAATCTCAGAAATCGACCAATATCACGTACAAACTATGTTTGACCGACGCACCAACTCCAAACCAACTCTCAAGTGTTCGTCTAGTGGTTAACGTGTGTAGCGACAACCCAAAACTAACCCAAGTGCAGCAGCTACACACGATCACGAACCGTGTCGGATAACGTAACACGCGTATTCAAAATACTAGATTATAGCAAAGTGATCCCAGATTTTTATATACAAACAATTAGTGAAAGTTGCAAGTTCCACGAGACCACATACAACCCCAGAAACCCCACGACCAAGACCCAACACCCCAGCCCCTACTCTAGCCGCAATTTGCGGCCAGAACCATTAAATCTGCGGCCTGATGTGAAGGAATGGGTCTAAGTTTTTTATGGTGGGTTCCATACCTCAACACTAGGTCACTGTGATGGGGACTTCTAAAACAACAACCTGGATCAACAAAAGATTCACAGAGACTCCGATTGACACTAAAAAAATAGGATATTCCAAAAAACGCTACCTTTAGTGTTCTAAACCATAACTACAAGGCAACACAACAATATATACTCCTAATTAACAGTAGAGGTCATTACCTAGCCACTCTTGCTCAAAAATCCTAGCTTTCCAAGCTCCAAGGCAACTTAGTGGCTAAACGAAGATCTGTGAAGTGTTTTCTTGAAGTTTTAATGAAGTTTGTAAGGATTTAGTGAATGGATAGTAAGGGTTCAGTTTGTGAGCAAAGGAGATGAAGAATAATTGAGAGTGAGAGAGAATGAGAGAGTGAGAGAAACATAATGATGAGAGGTGAGTGTAGGGTGAACCAAAGCCTTACACTTACTCTCTCCCTCACCTCATTAATGCACACATTAATGCTCTCATGACTCACCTAGCCACCTCTCTCTCTCTCAATCCAAACAAAGAAAATATCTCTCACAAATATCTAGGGCAAGGTTAATTAGGACATGTATTAAATCAAGGCATGGATTGCTTAAGGTGTCATGGCCACTTAACGAGATTAACACTAACTAACCTTCACATTAACATGCACATGTGTATGGAAGCCATAACAAATAATAATAAAATATTAATTAATTGTTATAAAATGTGAGGAAACTGATTTGGTAAACTTTTCCCTAAAAACCCGCATTAATGCTTAATTAACACTAATCACATTCTAAGGTGTTACACAGTTTACCTTATAGAGACCCCTCCAGGACATATTGTCATTTCCATTCATGCTCAGCACTTTCATCTATTATATGTTCAAATTGACCAACAAATGTTATACCATATTGCCATGCTCATGTATCATTTAGATTGCCATGTACACTATTATGTCATACTTATTCACATGTTCATGATTTTTCATTCATACCATTTTACATGCCGCCTTGCACTTTTTTTTATATAAATTTACACCTCTTTTGGGGACTTACCGAGTGCAAGTTTGCTGACGGGCATTCCACCATATTTTCTTTCTATCCTTAGAATATTCGTCAGGTGATTTAGGGACGGAGGAGTTAGAACCAACAGGAAAGGAATACAACCAACTTGCATCACAAGAGGACGATTAGTTTCTTTTCGGATTTTCATTTCTATATACCTCATGTTTAAGGCTTAATAATATTATCTTTTCTTGTATCTAGACATCTTGTTATCAGTTTGAAACTCTGTGGATTTGAATGTAATAATTTAGTTGTTGGAATTTTTATTATCATGGTTATCCTTGTATTATTTTATATTGCTTCTAAACGCTTAGCGTATTTATTTCGAGAAAGGACCTTCCCAGACCAAATACGTCGCGGGTTTGTCACGTGACCGTTATCGCTCTTTTGGGAAGCGAGACGTGACAAGTTTTATTGGTGGCTCAGGCAGATCAGTTCTGCATGAACATCATAAGCAATGTAATACAAGAAATATGAAATTTGACTACTTTTAGATTCCTTGCATTTTAAATTTCTTTGAATCTAATCTAATCCATCTTTTCTCTATCCAAGGTGATGGATTCCTCTCATCACACCAACACCAATGGAGATACACCACCACCACCACTTACTGCTGCAACTCCGATCACTGAACATACGGTGCTACTTGAGCCTATCAAGAGCTTACTAAAAGTCCAGCAGGATCAAGGCGCTATTCAGCAGGAGCCGACTGCTCTCCTTCGTCATGGTTTAGTCTGACCTGATGCAGAAGCACCAGGTGTAAAGCAATTCCAAGTATTAAACTTAAAAAATTTCTCTGAGAACGAGAGCTCTCTAGAGAATGAAGAATGAGCTCAAAGTTTTGAGGATGACCTGGCGACAGCTCATGTTCCAAACGCAGCTTGGGTTCGTGTAGCGAAATTTCAGCTGACAGATAATACCAGGGTCTGGTGGAAGGCCGAAGAGAGCCATCTTACACATTCTATTGAGTGGAAGACGTTTCACGATCTCTTCGACGCCAAGTATTACTCGGAGACCGCACGTTTCATGATGGAACAACAGTTTGTTCACCTACAACAGGGATCTATGTGGGTTAAATCGGTAGATGAGTATGATACCGAATTTATTATGCTCGGCAGGTATACCTATCATCATGAAATTTTATGATTCCTTAATCATATAAACGTTTCTGACACATATTGAATCAGTTTCGTTACCCAACTGATTCCTACTGCAGATATTCACGCCAAACGCTTTCAGCAGGGATCAGACCCTGAGATTCAGGCTGCCCTAGCGATGGGGGATTACTTGACTCAAGAAGCGGCTTTGAAGGAAGCTCGTCACTAAGAAGCCGTCTTCAAGAAGAAAGAAAGGCCGCAGTTGGCAGGAGTGAAGTGCCCATTTGGCCAAATCACTGGAGGAGCCTCCTCGAGGCAAGCTTTTACAGGTCCACCTAGGAGGCCAGGAGGTTCCTTTGCCAATTGTATACAAGACTCCTGTAGTTACTACAAGAGGAAGGGACATCTGGTGAAGGACTTCTTAAAGGCCAATGGTATTTGTTTGATTTTTGGATCGCCTATGCACTCTATTAGAGCATGCCCACAGAATAGAACTAGCACAACTCCCGCACCGAGACCGGCCATACAAGCTCCCCCTCCCCGTTTAGCTCTACCTGCACCACCTCAGTGCGGACAACCCTTACCCCATCAGCTAAGAGTGTACAATCAAGCGCAGAGGAACATGCCTAAACACCAGGCTTTTACTATGTTGGTTGAAGAGACCGAAGCTACGGGTCATGTTATCACCGGTAAATTTCTTTCCTTCCTTTCAGCCATTTCAAATTCCAGCATCCTTTTTTGTTCTTCCCTTTAACTGAATCACCCTACGCAACTTAGATACTATACTAGTAGCCACCCTACCTGCACTCGCGTTGTTTGATTCCGGGGCTTCGAATTGCTTCATGTCACAATAATTCGTGAGAACGCATGTGATTCCAGTAAAACCTCTTGTATCGAGTTGGAACATCAGTTCAGGGAATGAAGTTTTAAAGGCAACCCTGGGGTAAGATCAATGCCCAGTTGTAGTCTGCAGCAGAGAATTCTATGCAGATTTCAATGTGCTGGACATACTAAACTTCAATGTTGTTTTCGAAATGGATTGGCTGGGAGTGTTATATGCTACTGTTGACTTTCGTCAAAGGAATGTAGTTTTCAAGATCATGGATCACATAGTCTTCTATTTCAAGAGTGGAGACAGAACTTTAGAGCCGAGTATTTATCGAGCCAGGCCGAAGGAAGCAGCAATTTCATCATTACAGGCCGAAGAAGATAAGCCTAAGATTCTTTGAGAATTCGAGGATGTTTTCCCAGAAGATATGTCAGGTTTTCCTCTCAATCGAGCTCTTGAGTTTAGCTTTGATTTATAACCCGGTGCACACCATATATCTAAAGCTCCATACCGATTGAGTCCGGAGGAATTAAAGGAAATATGTATTCAGTTAGATGATCTTCTACACAAAGGCTGGATTAGACCGAGTACATCTTCCTGGAGGTCATCAGTATTGTTAATAAAGAAGAAGGAAGGTACTTATCGGATGTGGATTGATTATCGGGCATTGAATGAAGTCATCATCAAGAAAAAATATCCGCTATCCCCCATCAATGATCTTTTCAACCAGCTAAGTAGGTTGCGTGTCTTCTCCAAGTTAGATCTTCGTTCAGGTTATCACCAAGTGAAGGTCAGGGAGTCTGACATTCCGAAGACAGCGTTCAGGACACGGTATGGTCATTATGAATATCAGGTGATGCCGTTTGGGGTGACTAATGCCTTAGCTGTCTTCAAGAATCTGATGAACTTGGTTTTCCATGAGTATTTAAACATGTTCGTTGTCATCTTCATCGAAGACATCTTAGTCTATTCGAAGACTCGGGAAGAACACACCGATCATTTACGTACGCATTTAGAGACTTTACAGCAAAATAAACTATGTTGGATATGTATGCCCTAGAAGGCTTTATTGTATAGGATGCCAGGAGTATGTACGTACAGGACAATCTTGCTCGATATGATAGTATGTTATTTGGTTTGTTTTTATCTTAACATGTGTATATATTTTACTTGTTATTACGTATCGCTAATTCATGTTGATAAAGCCCATAAGATTGTTGCTTGACTACCAGCATTATGGTGGCGATCATACTTTTGGGGGAAGGGTAGTCCATAAGCACATTCTTAAATATCCCAAGTTGCAGGAGTATCGAGACTGGGCATCGATACTCCAGAATAGACTTGTGTATACATTTCTAGACCCCGACAGGGGACGGTGGTTGGTCCTACAGCCATTAGTGTGTAACACCTAAGATTGTATACATGTGTTCATTGGAGGTGAGTACACAAGACGGACTCGCCCAGAATTTTTAGATGGTATTATACGTATCGTCAGAGAGCAGTTCTTTTGGTGACATGAGTGCAAGTTAGTCTTTCGACCTGAGATCATTAGTTGTCTCGTGTGAGTTCCTACCATGCTTAGATTACTACCCTACTATGGATCTACTAAGCCGTGCAAGCATGTTTTATTTAGGACAGTCCCGAGCCACATGAAGGCAGTGAGTGATCATTAGGGATTCGTCTTTCTCAGTATAGAGAGTCGATATTGCGATGTGTTCGGTTGGCCAACACCATAAAACCTTGGCCAAGAAAGATGGGATTTACTGATAGTTAGATCGGTAGTTTCTCAATTGGTCCTGAGCTATATCGGCATGACTTATCGAGTTATTAGGGGTCTAACGTTATCCACCCCTAGACCCGGTATACGATACTCTCAGACGAAGAGACTGGACTTTACGAATATTGTCACAAATAGGCTCAGTAGGGATTCAGATGAGCTTGCTCGTCGGTCTTCTTTTTGACAAATACCTATGTAGCCGTTACGTACAGCTAGTGCCGCTGACGTACTTGTGGTTATGGATTATCCAGTGACTCACTGCCATCATAATGTCAAGTTTTTAGAGTCCCACACAGAGGGTTTTTTCGGTTTATATGAAATGATGTAGTGGCCGTATATTAATATGTGCAGGGTTCCGATTAAATACGTGTACTGGCTACACGGATTTTAATCGGACGAATGGTAATACTAGCCGGCATTGGATTAAGCCGGATTATTAAATTAAGTACTGATTTAATAATGTACATATATATATATATATTTCGATGTGTATATTGTAGTAGTATGTTCATTGTATTTTTCAATCTTTTTGGCATTCGTATTTTTATACGGATACGGATATGTATATACGGTTGAATGTATTTTGTATTTATACATTGTACATTCTAGAAGGAGGACACTTCATTTTAGAATTTTCCATTATTGGAAAATGAAAATGAGGTGGAGGGGTGAGGTGACATAAAGGAATGGTGAGAGGAATGACTTAGGTGGCTTTGTATTATTTAATCTCATTTGCTTTTATTATTCAAGTATGGTTGATATTCTTTATTGGAAAAATCTTTTATCAAAACCATAGCTAGCCATTTATCTTCTTCCATGAGAATTTTATTCTCCATTAGAACGTAGCACTATTTTCTTGAAGTGTAGTTCTTCACCCTTTTCTAGATCTATACTATAGACCCACTGTGCCAAAATTTTCTTTGGTAAGAGTCTTCTCCTTGGAAGATTACTTCATTTTTAATTATAGAGCTTAACTCTAACATATTCCCTTTGGGAATTTACAGAACTTAGTTATGATCTAGACCTTTCCCCTTTTGGGGATTTTCTTAAGATTTTAATCAGAGTTTTGCTCTGGCGATTTATCACAGAACTTAGTTCCGATCTAGATCTTTCCTCATTTGGGGATTTCAATTTAACAGAGGCTTGCTTTAATAATTTTACATAGAACTTAGTTCTGATTTCTAGATCTTTTTCCTTTTGGGGATTCTCTTGAGATCGGAGTTTTGCTCTGACAATTTAATATCAGACCCCTCTTGGGGATTTTTTTTTATTTTCAGTGTAACAGAGTTTTTCTCTGAATATCGAATCTCTTTGGGGATTTTCTTGAAATTTTTAGTATTTTATACCATTTTGATAAAGCAAAGCTCGGCTCTGAAATTTTATTATTAAAAACAGACTTAGAGAATCTTTTTGGATTTCTCTATTGGGCACATGTTCCAATCATTAAGGAGCCGCCATCTTGATTCTGTGGGGCCCACCAGCTTTTTAAGCTTAGTGATACTAGCGTTTTTTTATTGCAAACTTTCCACTGGGTTTCTTTTCAGGTACCATGGCTGGTCATCCATACGATATCGAGAAAATTTTCTCCTACGAAAAAATCCGCATACAAGGTCACTTTCAAGGCTAGGAGTACACTAATGCCCAATGCGATGAGGTGATGTGTCACTTTGATGATTACAACGGTCGATTGCTCTCTCACCGTTCTACCATTTTGAAAATTATCGTTGGATCAATCTGGGAAGTGCTTCCTGAGCTTGATGAGGCTATGCCGCTCAAGGTACTTGATGACGCTGAAGACAAGGTGCATTCAGTATATCTGATGGGTCTGATCTCGAAGAAGATGAGAGATGATCTCATCGCTGTTTTGCATTGCGTCTTCCAACAGAAAGCGATACTGTCCGCGTACAAGAGGATGGAAGATATCAACGGAGATCCCGAAGCTTGTATTCGGGAGAGGACGCATAAGAAGATGATCAAAGAGGCTAGGAGCGTTTTACTCAAACTTGCCTTTAAGTTTGAGAACCTATGTCCGAAATTTAGCGTCTTTCCATTGTAAACTTTTGATGATGTTTGTTTATTTCTTTTTTTTGTTATCATCCTCATTACCAATGTATAAATTTCTTTGAAGCATGAATGACAAAGCCTTTTTTTAAACCAACGCTCACATGTGCTTCACGTGAGGCGCTGTTATACGATTTAATCCTTTATATATATATATATATATATATAAACTAGCGCCGGCACTCATACGTTATGCACGTGAGGAGCTGCTATAGGATTTAATCCTAAAAAAACTAGCGCCGACGCTCACGTGTTATGCACGTGAGGCGCTGCCTTATTATACGAGGGAATCGTTTCACTTTCTTGCTCTGCTTTTTCTGAGTCAACTCTTTTTTTTCCAATTCCTTCTTTTTGTCAGAGCTTAGAAATAGTTCCACCATGCACAACATTTTCAGTGTCTAGACTTAAATGTTTCTCTTTATAATCTGAAACAATATTCTTCTTCTCCTTCACAAAGAAAGAACCACTTTAACAGATCAAGAGTCATGGCTTGCAATCGTCCACATGTTCGTCGGCAGCCATGGGAAGTGCCTATCAAGGAAAGTGTTCCTCGTTTTGCTGCATGCTTGGTGAATCCCATTCTCACGGATGACCAATGCGACATGGTGATGTACGAGCTCCTGACTCATAGAGGATCTCTTCTTTCCATCGGCTCCATTTGGCTCCGGATGATCTTCTTGTTCGTGCTCGATGACATTCCTCCACATCCAGTGGAGATGACTCCGGCGATGCTCGACGCAGCGGAGGACAAGATCGAGTGCTTTCATGAGGCATGTTTGATTACCAATCCTCTGAGGGATCACTCTGTTCTGTTGCTAAGCCTGATACGGGCTCAGCGGGTCATCATGTCTGCTTTCGCCGATGAACACGGAACTGACCGATGGGGAGTGACTTCTCGCTAAGATCACCGCCTCGATATGGTGGAGAAGGCTGAGAGGGCTTTAGAAAACTTTGTTTATTGTTTTGTAAACCCTTGTATTTTTGATTCCGTATTTGGAGATCTCTTTCCTGTAGAATAAAATGTTTATTTAAATGCAATCCTTTTATCGTTGACTACCGAGTGATTCATATATAACACATGTTCTTCCTCTGATTGTATTATTTAAACATACGTGCAACTTGCATGTGCGCACGTGCACTTCACCCTTAGGGATTTTTTTAATGCAAACGCCACTGATGTGCACGTGTCATGCACTAGGCCTCCACACGCATATATAAATCAACATGCTTTCAACGCTATTTCCATCCAAGTACGCATGTATTTGTAAGTGAGCACTCAAACGGGTGTGAACAAATGCTCCCCCCACTACCTTGCTCACGAAGGTATATATTTGAGTGAAGTACTGTAGAGTAGTGCATAGCATACGGCTAGTTTTGGGCTGGTGTATTGTACGTAGTTTTTAGAATTTCAATCTGAGAAAATAGCGAGTGGACACAAGTGTCGTCATCTATCGTTAACCCATATCTCAATTCTTAGGAAATGTAGTTCTAAGCCCTGAGGCCTATGAGTCGCACCTTTCTGTTTCTTGATGTCTTGATCCGGCACGAAGTAGTTTATATACTCATTTCATTGTCTCTAGTTTATTCATTCATTTCTGAGTCTCTAGTTTATTCACTCATTTAGGAGTGTTTTTAGTTTATGTACTCATTTTGGAGTATTTTTAGATTATCTCCCTTAGGCTTATAGGCAAACTTACCCTAATGTTGGATGTAGACAACCCCTATTATTTTATGACAGGGGTCCGTTAGGTTTACAGTAATAGCTTTAAGTCCATCATACCGTCGCGTTGGCTGATGTATTCCTCGATATGCAGTCCTTATGCTGCTGTTCGAGTAGCCCCATAATTGTCGTGTCTCTGATCCCTTCTGAAGCTGGACAAAACATCTTCAAGTAATCTTCTTAGGTTGGAGT
Source organism: Agapanthus africanus (assembly GCA_030015575.1). Taxonomy (NCBI): domain Eukaryota; kingdom Viridiplantae; phylum Streptophyta; class Magnoliopsida; order Asparagales; family Amaryllidaceae; genus Agapanthus; species Agapanthus africanus. The sequence goes on along the minus strand of CM057349.1, from coordinate 368,950,399 downwards.
ATTTGTATTACCGTCAGAAGAACAAGCGTTGGGTATTTTCCGTGGCGCTTTTTACTTGAGGTTAGGCTTAATTTGAAACCCCGATGAGTCATAACCGCACCTTTCTGGGGTGGGATGATCTCCAACAGTCTTTAGGATTTTTATGTAATGCTGTCAAGACCTGAAGTTAGGAATATGCCGTCACTTCATTTTTTGCTTTGATCATATCGTGCCGATTCTTTATTGAAGTAGGTTAGACATCCGTATGACCTTTATGCTGTATGTATTGCAATTAAGATCCGGAGCTAGGAATATGCCGTTGCTCCAATTTCATGCTTACTTCCATGTACTTCTTTGCTAACGTCTCGGTAAATTGGCCAACTCGAAATGGGATGAAGTGATCCGACTTGGTGAGTCGATCCACAATAACCCATACTGCATCGTTACCTTTCGTGCTGCGATTAAGAGCAGTCATGAAGTCTATGGTTATGTACTGCCATTTCCATTCTAGGATAGGTAACGGTTGAAGTAAACCAAAATTTCTGTGATATTCAGCCTTCACTTGCTGACACACCAAGTACTTGGCTACGCTTATGGCTACTTCATGCTTCATTCCATGCCACCAGTAGTGTTGCCGTAGATCTTTGTACATCTTTGTACCACCAGGGTGTACTGAGTATGGAGAGCTGCGAGCTTCTTTCATCTACTCTTCCCGAACAGAACCTTGTGGTATACACAACCTACTTCCATATCTCAAAGTTCTATCTTCGTGGATGATGAAATCGGTTCGAAGTCCACTTTCTACTTGTTCTCGGATCTTTTGCAACTTAGTTCATCAAAAGTAGACTGAACTTGGTTCTCGGATCTTTTCCACTTCACTTGCTTAAGCTGCTTTGATCTGATTGACAATAGTAGACTGAACTTGTAAGTTCATCAAATATGAAGCGTTACCTGGCATAACCACTTTAATATCCATCCCGTGCAATTCCTGTTGTAGCTTCCACTGTGCGGTGAGATTCATTGATAACGGCTGGCGATTAAGTGCGTCAGGAACTATATTCACCTTCCCTGGATGATATTGTAGGTTGATGTTGAAGTCCGCCATAAGTTCTAGCCATCTTCTCTGCCGCATATTCAACTCCTTCTGAGTAAATACATACTTCAGATTTTTGTGGTCCGTGTATATATCCACTCGTTCTCCAAGAAGATAATGGCGCCATATCTTAAGTGCAAAAATAACGGCCGCCAACTCCAAGTTATGTGTTGGATAGTTGTGCTCATCAACTTTCAGCTGTCTTGATGCAAAAACTACAACCTTTCCATGCTGGTGTAGAACGCATCCTAATCCCTTACCGGATGCATCGCAATGCACAATAAATCCTCCAGATTAGTCCGGTATTACAAGAATAGGAGTTGATGTCAATCTTGATTTGAGTTCTACAAAGGCTTGTTCACATGCTTCTGACCACACGAATTCTTCATCTTTAAGCGTGAGCTTGGTTAGGGATGCTGCAATCTTCGAGAAACCTTCAATGAATCTTCGGTAGTATCCTGCTAAACCCAAGAAGCTTTGAATATCCTTCACCGTCTTTGGTGTCAGCTATTCGCTGACAGCTGATACCTTAGCTGGATCTACTGAGATTCCTTTGCCCGAAACAATGTGTCCGAGAAATCCGACTTGATCTAGCTAAAATTTGCACTTGCTGTACTTGTCATAGAGTTGATACTGTCGCAATGTCTCCAGGACAATCCTCAAATGATCGGCATGGTCTTTCCGATTCTTTGAATACACCAGGATGTCATCGATGAAAATAACAACAAACCTGTCTAGGTACTCTCGGAAAACCTGGTTCATCAGATTCATAAATATAGCAGGTGAAGGGTTCCTAGGCACACTAACAAGGTTCTACAAGGCATCAACCATGCCAATATCAAAATTTTTATGTTCCGAACAACCCTATGCAAGATCGTATACTAGAGATTAGACGAAACTAAAAGCAAGCAAACAACTTTACTACTAAGTGAAAGCGATTACAACCTTTGTAGATCCGGTCCTTCACTTCAAAAGCTCCGTGTTGACGTCCCTTCGCTGCGATCATCGCGGTCCCGGACTCTCGTGACGGCTTTCTCGGAGAAATGAACAGGCTAGGTCGTTGACTTCGAGGCCGAAGATGATCTACGTCGAGGAGACTCAAACCCAAGCTCCATCTTCACTAGGTCAAGAACTTTGTGAAGAGAACACCCAAAAGTAAATGGAAAGTAGTAGAGGATGATGAAATAGGAAATGAGTTTACTTTATATTTGGATTTCTCACTCTTAATCTTCACTTGAAAAAAATCTAGCAAGCTTTCTTCTTCTTGAAGAAGAAGAAGAAGAAGGAAAAGAATGAATTATCAAATTAACTAAAATGAATAATCAAGTGAAGTCTATCATAATGCAACCATGGGTGAGTTAAACTTTGTAGAGACTAAACTAGAGTTTAAGTTAATGGTTAGGTTAATGAAAATATCATGCAAAACAAAATGGTTAGACTTTGTTAAAGATGCTTGAAAGCTTCATGAAGCTTCAAGCATAAGACAAAGATAACTACCATTTAGTTTTACCAAAACAAATAAAAATCTAAACCATTAACCTAAACATGGTGTAAGTCATACACACACCCAAGTTTGCATGTATCATCAATCATGATACAATCTAATGCACAAACATATATCACATATACAACATGTGCATAAAAAGTGAGAAAATCAATCTTAAGTGAACCAATACTAGTTAATGTAAAGTAATATATCAAATATATAATTATACATTAAATCATTAAATCAACACTTGATTTAATGATCCGGTCATATCGCATATAACCGACTAATATCTAGTGTATCAATATATCGAATCAACACTTGGTTCGGTAACCCAGCTATATCATATATAACCGACCAATGATACAAATCACGAGAATAAAACACAGTATCACATACTGGTATTATTCTCGGTCTCGCACATATCTCATATGCGCTCCTATTTCGTTTCGCTTGAGCCAGGAAACCTCTGTGTAGGACTCTAAAGACTCGTCAATACGCCGGCAGTAGGTGGTGATCATATCAATCACCCACAAGCCGCAAGCGGTCTGCTAAACATAACGGCCACTCGGGTATTGAGCGATCATAAGATCAACGAGCAAGCCTGCTCACACTCCTGGGAATCCAATTAGTAACACTTACCGCACAGTCCGGTCTGTTCGTCTGATATGTCGCATATCTCGCCTAGGGGTGGTCAACTTCAGACCCTAGCAGCTTGATAAGTCATGCCGATGTAAGGTCCATAACAAGTATGAAACTACTGATAACACTTACCAGTAAATCAGTGCAACCCTGGCCAGGGATTTCCAGTTATGGCCAGTCGAGCATAGCGCAACATCAACCCCCAATACCGGGAGAGACAAATCCCCTCCTATTGCTCATTGCCTTCATGTGAATCCGGACTGTACCCAAAAACTACCTGTTTTCACGCCTCAGTAGAGCCGTGGTAGGGTGGAAATCAAAGCACAGCGGGAGACACACAAGACTCTATGACGATCTCGGGTCAACAGACTAAGCTGTACCAGTGTCACCAGAGAACTGCCATCTGACGTGAAGTATAATACCATCTGGGAGTTCTCGGCGAGTCCGTTCAGTGTACCCAGTCACCACTGAGCACTCGCATACCATCTCTGATGTCAAACACCAATGGATATGGGATCATCCATCGCTCATCATATGGGTCGAGAAGATATACGCTAGTCTACTGTAGAATATCGATGCCCCGTCTCGATATTCCCACGACTAAGAACATTGAAGGATGTACTCATGGACTACCCAGGCCCCACTAGTATGATCTACATCATAGTCCTGGAAGTCGAGTATACATCCTGAGGGCTTTATCAACATGTAATAGAGAGACAGTAAGTATATATGTTAAGATAAAGAGCAACCAGATAGCGTACTATCATGTCGAGCAAGAAAGTCCTACCTATATATGTCCCAGCATCCACTACAATATACATCTCATGTACAGTAATGGCCTCTAGGGCATACATATAACTAACAACAGGTGCATTGGTCACTCCAAATGGCATCACGAGAAACTCATAATGACCATAGTGAGTCTTGAATGCCGTCTTCGGAATATCAGAATTTTTGACCTTTACCTGATGATAACACGAACGTAGATCTAACTTTGAGAATACGCAAGACCCATTTAGCTGATCGAACAGATCATCAATGCGCGGTAGTGGATACTTGTTCTTTATCGTCATTTTGTTCAGAGCTCGGTAGTCTATGCACATTCTGTAAGAACCTTCTTTCTTCTTCACAAGCAAAACTGGAGATCCCCAACTTGAAGTATTGGGACGAATCCATCCTTTCTTCAGAAGTTCGTCCAATTGAGTATGGATCTCCTTCAATCCTTCCGGACTTAACCGGTACGGAGCTTTGATCACCGGTTGTGCATCAGTTACTAAATCAATGCTGAATTCAAGAGCTCAATCTGAAGGTAAACCTGAGATGTATTCAGAAAATACATCTTCGAACTCTCGAACTACCTCTGGCTTGTCTTCTTCCGCCTGTAGTGTTGCAACCACTGCCTTCTTTAGTTTAGCTTTGTAAGTGCTAGGTTCCAGAGTACGGTATCCACTCTTGAAATAAAATACTGGATGATCTAGTATTTCGAACACTACCTTCCTTTGACGACATTCGATGGTAGCGAAGAAAGTTCCTAGCCAGTCCATTCCCAAGACTACGTCGAAGTTCGGTATGTCTAGTACCTTGAAGTCCGCCTATAATTCTCTGCTGCAGATGACCACTGGACACAGATCGTATCCCATAGTTGCCTTTAGAACGCCGTTCCCTGAACTGACATTCCAGCTTGATACGAGCGGTTTAACTGGAATCGCATGAGTTCGGACGAACCGTTGTTACATAAAGCAATGTGATGCTCCAGTATCGAAGAGTGCTAAGGCAGGTAGGGAGGCTACTAAGATTGTACCTAATTTGTGTGGGATATATTTAGGTATAGGAAAAGAAACATTGATGTATAAGGATTAAAAAGTTTTGAAAGATTGAGAGTTACCAGTGATGACTTGGCCGGTGGCTTCAGCTTCTTCCACAGTCATTGTGAAAGCTTGACGCCTAGGTACATTCCTCCTTACTGGAGGCACAATCCTCTGTCTCTAGGGCATGTTCCTCTGCCCTTGAGGCATGTTCCTCTATGCCTGATGGAACTGAGGATGAGGCTGTGCAGGAGGTCTATGTGGAGGTGGAGCAGGTAGAGCTAAGCGAGGTGCAGGAGCCTGAAAAGCTGGCCACTGCGGAAAGGTGATCGCTGGTCGGGGTGCGGGAGCTAGGGTGAGATGATGTGGGCAAGCTCTGATGGCATGAGTGGATGTGCTATAAACTAAGCACATGCCATTCGCATGCCTGCAGTCCTTCGCCAGGTGTCCATTCCTTTTGCAATAAAAGCAAAAGTCTGTATTTCCGGTCTCCTGGGTACAAAAGTAGGACTGGAAGAGGCTCCTCCTGCCATCTGAGTGGCAGGGCGCTTCACACCGGCAGTCTGAGCTCTGCCCTTCTTCTTCACAACTGCCTCATAGCGTTGGGCAGCCTTCAAAGCAAGATCATGGGTTGGGAAACCCCCTGTAGCTAGTGCAGCTTGGATCTCCGGGTCCAATCCTTGCTGAAATCTTCATGCCCGGATCTCAGCAGTCGGGATGAGGTGTGCAACGAACCTGTTACAGTCTTGTGTTAGCAGTGTAGTATGTGATATCAAGAAATTGAATATTGAGACATATCTTACCTGCTGAGTATGGTAAACTCAGCATTGTATTCATCCACAGATTTGTTCCATATTGAACCTTGCTATAAGTGGATGAACTGCCGTTCCATGTCGAATCGAGCAGTTTCAGGGAAGTATTTCGCGTTGAACATGTCGCGAAATGTCTTCCATTCAATCGGTTGGGCAAGACGACATTCTCCAGCCTTCCACCATACTCTAGCGTTATCCATGAGTTGTAGCTTCGCAACCTTCACCCAAGCAATATCTGGTACTTGCGATGCTACCAGATCGTCTTCAATGGACTGTGCCCATTCCTCTACCTCTAATGGGCTCTCTTTCCCAGAAAAGTGTGTAGGATGCAGTGCCCAGAATTGTTTGACTCCAGAAGCCTCGGCTTCAGGGCGGTGCAAGAGAATAGTAGTCTGCTGGTGCTGACCCTCCAAGAGGCTCTTTATCGCCTCAAGCAATACCGTCTGCTCATTGATGGAAGTTGCTACGGTAGGTAGTGGTGGTGGAGGAGGTGGTGTGTTACCATTCATGTTCGTGCTAGTATTGCTCGGTGAATCTGTAACACCTTAGTTCGTTTATACCAGTTCTAGTTCAAGTATTTTTTTATTTATGGTATTTTCCTGATTTACTGTGTTTTGGGTGCGAATAGTATATTTGAGATTTGTATTTGCATTCTACCGACCCGATTGCTTGAAACCTGTCTTGATTTATATTTATGATTTATCCTGACCTGTTACATGGACTCGTGCACTTTCATTTTAATTTATACATCTTGCATACTGGCATGTTATCTGGCATTTGCATTTTTACAATATAACATTTAAAGTCACATAAAATATTTTAAAAATACATTGCATGGCCTGCATGATACCCCTAGCCCCGTGGTAGTATCCACGCATCTTGTTCTTGTCCCGTTCAGTAAAACGGACTTGTTTGGATGGCTACGCGTACATACCTGCATCCGTTCTTGGGGGTATGCATTTTCGTTACCCGGACATTCATTTTTTTATTTTGGTCGACATGTATATTTTTCGTATTTTAAAACTGAATTTTAGACCCGACCCTGGCATGTTTTGGACTATGTTTGTATTTATCAGAATATCAAATTTTATTTATATAATATTAATTTTATAAACTAATACAAATTAAAATTTAGTTAACTAATAAAAGAGTTTTTAAAATTTAAATCTAAACTAATTTCCTAACAAACTAACAACCCCCTCTCTCTCTCTCTCCCCCCTCTGCATATATATATTTATAGATATTTTATTTATTTATTTTTTCTTTCCTTATTTAATACATAGCCTCTTCTTCTTACTTCTTCTTCTTCTTTCTTCTTTCTTGATCTTGTTTCTTGATTCCGGTGATCACCGCCGGAGCCGTGCTCGTCGCTGACGATCCGACTGATCCAGTGAACGTACCTTGCTTGCGTGATCACCCTCTTGCATTGTTTAGACCTGTCCCGTGTGCCGTGCGTACGTTGCGACTTTTTACCGACGTCGGACGTGCCGTACATATCCGTTTCATGATCCGTTGAGACAAGTTAATCTTGCTACATGCTATACTACTATATTCTATATTCATTTGAATAATAACAACACATAATGATTAGTTATGCATCCCACATTATCATTTTGCATGTTTCACCGTTTTTGGATATCCGTGTGCATCCGTGCAAGTTATTTCACATCTAGTGCATGCAAACCTATCTTGTTACATACTATATTACAATATACTGCACTCAATGGAATATTTACATCTCATATTGTTTAGTTGTACATCCTGCATTTACCAGTTTATCAGTTTTACTGTTATATGACGTCCGTGTGCATCCGTATCATTATTTACATGCCTAGTCGCATGCTAATCCAGCTTGCTATATACTAGGTATAGTATTATGCATCCATACTGAAATTTTACTGTTTTCGGATACCCGATTGCATCCATATCATTTAAAATATATATCGTCGTAATATTTCTTATTATTATCTTTAATTAGTTTATAATCTGCATTTTATAATGTTATACAAAATATAGTTTGAAAATATTATAGTTTACACATGAAATGTCGTTGCAAAGCGGATACGACAAATCTGAAGTTTACCGTACACTTTACCTTATAAAATTCATTATAAATCATACAAAAATTATTAGTATACGTTCTTTAGTTCGTTACGAAGCTAACTCAGAATACTATAACTCTATGAAATATTTACTTGCAAAATAAATTGCTTAAATAACGTAAAATGCAAATTAAAGTATCTCTAAACTGCTGTCCAGGGAAATTCCAGCAGCAAACTTTCAATTTCGAATGTTCATAGATTTTTGTAGGAACAACCTGAGATACTTAAACTTATAAATATGAAAACCTTATTGAATTATCTTTGTTTTTGTATAAGACACGTCCCTTTTGGAGAACGTTTGTTATTTTTAAGCTATTTTACAAATCAGGGTGACGCTGAATTTCTGAACGGAACTTTCGTGTGCATGGTTAATCAATACCACTTTTATAGTTATTAATCGGTTTGAATATGTTATCCATGTTAGTATTATTATAAAAATATCTATTTAATAAATAATAGTGCTTGTGTTTTAATATTCAGCAAATTTTACCGATTTACAGTTTTATAGTATCTGTCTGTATCCGTACGGTTTATTACATATCTAGTTGCACGCCGAGACCATATTATTTCATGTTACTGTTGTATTAGTGCACCATGCTAGATAATATGCATCCTACTTAGTCATGATGTAACCCCTGATCGATATTTGTGCATCCATGCTTTTATTGTACATCCGTACTTTCACCCTGATTCAATACTTGCTACAGTTTAATTATGAGCACCCGCTTGATACCTGTGCACTACCTGACATGACCTGATACACCACTACTTGACATGTCTTGATACATGTACACTACCTGACATGACCTGATATACCACTGCTTGACTTGATACCTGATCTTGTTACTAATACCGACAATCTTGACCTATTGTCCCGATGGACATATCCTGTTGTCTGTATAGACAAACCTGTTGCTGCTTGATCCTGTGTTGGCATTACTCTCAGATTTATCAATACCTGACTTGAACACATAACTTGGGGGTATGGGGAAATCAATGATGAAATCTGACTTGTAACTCGATAGTTCGATGCTTATACTGATCAGTTTTAGGGGCTAGGCCAGCCCTGAGATGCTGCTGCTGACATCATTCATCTGTACATGTTTCCTGTTTAGTGCCTAGCGGCATGTCTCGGTTTCAGCCCAAGAATCTGGACCGTGGTCTCGGGCATGCACGGGATATTATTGGGTTACATCGACGATTCATTAAATTGATTTTACAGACTTGAGAGAAGTTAACCCAATAGTTTAGTTCAGATTACTCACTACACGTCACATATGCTTTTACCCTTCACTGTTCCACATTCGTGTTACTGTTATACCGTTATTACTGTTCATACTCATGCTTGCATGTTTGCTACCCCTGATTATAGTATTGTTGAAATTATGACGCACCGACGTCTGGGTTTTGCATGGCCCAGATCTTCTACCTTTGCCGCAGGCTGAGCAGAAGTATTCCAGTGAACAGGCTGAGCAGTGAGGTACTGTTAGTATTTTAGTTTGGTTTTCTTTCAGTATTTTCATTCCTGATGTGAGCCCGTATTTGGGACGTACATTCCAGATTATTATTTTTTATTGGATCTATTGCTTCCGCATATTATTTCTTGACTCGTTTATTCTGGCTCATGGACATGTACTAGATAGTTTATTTTATTTCTACTGTTCTTGATATCTATAGACAGCCGTAATGTGACTGTGCAGGGATGTTTCCTATCCACAGGTAGCTTGGTTGGCTTTGTCACATGCCAATCTTAGCGCACTCTAGGAAGCGGGGCATGACAGGGTTTGTTTGGTATCAGAGCATATGATTTAGGTTAATCGGGTTTGATTTTTTTGTAGTTGGGTATTGGACCCAATACACGAATCAGAAAATCCGTGATTAGGAACATGTCCTGCCACATTGTTATCATGATTCTTGAATCATATCTTTCTCTTGATCCTTTATCTTGACGATATACAAACCACTTTGCATCTCGACTTGAAATCTTTGGGTTCCCTATTGTTTCTCCCTGTTCCCTGATTCTGATACTAGGATTTGGGCGACTTGAGTGGAGTTATGTGATTGTAACTATGTACCGCGGTATGGTTAAATGCGGTACTCTATTTAAGTAACTTGGAGTTCTAGTCTTGATTCATATCCTTGATTTATGGTCATTATTCATCGCAAGTTTTGAATCTTGTTATCATACTAATCCTTTTCGGTGTCTTGGTTGCAGGATCATGGCAGACAGGAATCTACGATCGTACCAGAGGCGTGTTGATGACGCCACTTTGCTTGGAGTAATTTGTGGGATGCTTAAGGACCAGAAGAGGCATGTTCCCGCTAAAAAAATTCTGCGCAAAAGAGCCCAAGGTATCAAAAGGCAGCGATACGTTTAAGAAAATGCGAACAAGGATTTTCCGGGCTACATTTTGACAAACTCCCGAATGAGAAACAGCTAAATTTTGATGGTATCGAAAGTGTCTCAAAAAATCCTTCGATTTGATATATTATTTTGGCCTCATAATTCATCCGGGATCAAAAGTTATGAGGCATCACATACTCACACGTGACCGGGCATCACGTGCCCACATGTGACCGGGCATCACGTGCACACACGTGACCATTTACAGGCAAAGCCTGTAGGCACTGAATAAAATAAATAATTGGAAATAATTAATCAGTGGGGTCACGTGACAATACGTGATGGGTCTTTAAACCTACTGAAAAGAATTAAAGGTATAATAAAATAACAAGGAAAAATCCCAATGGGGCATCACGTGCCAACACGTGACCAAGGGTCACATGCTGACACGTGATAATTCCTGAGTTCTTTAAAACAACAGAATTAAATTCTAGTCAAATGCTTAATCAAGGGGTCACGTGACAACACATGATGGGTTCCTAAGGATCTATGAATTAATAGAATTAAATTTTAATTAAGAGGGAATTAAAAACCCTAACTGGAAAAATATTTCTCTAAATCTTTCCAAACAAAAAAGATGGTGTTCTGTAAAATGGAGCACCGTTGGATTAAAAATCCATTGGTAATTAAAAATCACCAATTTATGAAAAGATTTTATACAAGGAAAGATTTCCCTGAAATTTGCCAGGAATAACAGATAAAAGATCTTTTGGATTAAAAATCCAATGGTGAATAAAATTCACTGAGTGATCTAAAAGATCATGTTGGTTACAAAATCAATTAAAATCTTTTAATGAAAGATTGACAAAACAAATTGATTCTTTTCTTTCTCCTATAAATAGGAGCCAAGAAGAGAAGAGAAGGGGATCTACAACAACAGAGAGAAAAAAGAGAGGAGAATCTAATTCTCAAGAGAGAAAAAGAAGATCTCTTCAGGAAAAAAAACCCTAGGTGAGAAAGGGGAAAGAGATCTAAGCTCCATAAAATAAAAGAGAATTTAATTCTCAAATTTAAGAGTTTAACTCTTCTGAATAAGAACTTAGTTCTTCCTTTGGTTGAAGATCTGCAGAAGCAGATCTCCCTACAAGTTGAGAATTTAATTCTCATCGGGGAGATTCTGCCATGCAGATCCAAAACTTAGAGGGAGAATTGAGTTTTGAGAATTTAATTCCCCCAAATTCATAGGAATTTAATTCCTCCAAACAGAACTAGGGTTTAACCCTATATGAGAATTTAATTCCCCCAAATTCATAGGAATTTAATTCCTCTAAAATAGAACTAGGGTTTAACCCTATATGAGAATTTAATTCTCCTAAATTCATAGGAATTTAATTCCTCTAAAACAGAACTAGGGTTTAACCCTTTATGAGAATTTAATTCTCCCAAATTCATAGGAATTCAATTCCTCCAAATAAAACTAGGGTTTAACCCTATATAAAAATTTAATTCTTCCATATACATAGGAATTTAATTCCTCTAAGCAAAATTAGGGTTTAACCCTACCAAAGAATTTAATTCTTAAAACAAGGGACTTAAAACTCTCCATGCACGTAAAGAAATCAGTACCCAACCTGGTCACGTGGCAACACATGACCCTCCCTCTCAATGATAAAAAGAGAACGAACAAGACTAGGTCACGTGTCCCCACGTGACCCTTAAACAGACTCCTCAAAATGAGAAAGAACAAGTCTGGTGGCAATGCCTCACGTGTCCCCACGTGACCCCTAAACAGACTCCTCAAAATGACAAAGAAAAAGCTTAGAGGCAATGCCTCACGTGCTCCCAGTGACCCTCAAAATAAAAGAGAACAAAGCCAAAGGCAGTATCGATCTAGGGCGCTTCACGTGTCCCCACGTGACCCCTGACAAATACCCCTTTTCAAAAGAATAAAATAGAGGAAGACAGAGGAATTGATGCCCAACACAGAGGCATTGTCACGTTTCTACACGTGATAATTTCAAAGACTAAAAGTGTTTAACACTTATCTGAATATTATGAGAATAAAATAAAGGAAGTCTGGCCCCATCTTCAGATGCCTCACGTGACCCCACCTGACCAATTCAATTTTAGTGTTTAACACTACTTTAAGCGCCTCGTCCTTAGTGTTTAACACTATTTTCAGCATATCACGTGGGAGCACGTGATCGCCAAGTATCCTCTAGTGTTCAACACTATTTTAAAGCCAAGCTTATCCCAAATTGGTTAAGTTTTCCAGAGGCAAATCTTCCCTTCAAATGGACCTCAAAATTGGTCAGTTCATATGATATGCAAAGTAAAGTCCAGAGCTATAGTGAATGGTTAGTGCTCAGCCAAAGACGAAATGTTGTCAGAGCCCCCAAACCCCTGTTTAGCACTGCTAAATAATAGGGGGCTGAACCCAGACAAATGTTCAATAGTCCAACAAAGGGCCAACATTTCAAACCTAATTGGACTTAGCCTAAGTTGGCCATAAGTCCTCAATTCAGATTTAACTGAGCCAATGTGCTCATAATCTAATTAATTGATCTTAGTTCCAAATTGAACTACAGATTTCCCAATCAACTTTGGTTCAAGAGTTCATCTCTTCACTCCTCTGATATTTGTCGTTGTAATCCTTCAACGTCTTCAGAGAGGTGACGGGTCCCGATAACCAATCAATCCATGGACTGTAGGGTCCCTTTAAACCCATGGACTATGATGTCCTTAACTTCGGACTGTAGGGTCCCTTTAAACCCATGGACTATGATGTCCTTAATCTCGGACTGTAGGGTCCCTTTAAACCCACGGACTATGATGTCCTTAACCTTGGACCACCATGTCCTTAAACTGGTAATTGACCGCAAAGTCCCTAAACTAGAACAATAGAGCCCAAATGCTCTTTTGTTGGATCTAAATGACCCCGTTAAGTAGATCTTAGTCTAAAATTAGTCTAACATATCCTTAACAAATGGTTAAATCGACCTTAGTTTAAAATTAGACTAACGCGTCCTTAACAAACTGTTAAGTTGATCTTAGTCTAAAATTAGACTAACATATCCTTAACAAACGTTTAAGTTGATCTTATTCTTAAATGAGACTAACGTATCCTTAAATCCAAACCGAAACCCAAATGTAAGAAAATACGGATTTGGACTAATCCACGCCCTACGGGCGACAACATAAATTAGTCTCCGTATACAATCCACGGGCAACCAAAAACAAAACAAACACCCACGACATGAAGTGACCATCTGGAGAAGGAGAAAGTTGTTACCGCGATGCGGTAGCGTAATTAACTGCAGGGGCTTGCGCCTGTAGGGAACAGCGTCCCCACAATCAAAAACCCGTCAAATGAGGGAGAATTTGACGAAGTCTGCTACATCGGCCGCATCCGTTTAAACCTTCGATACATGGTGTCATAAATCAACTTGGCATCTTCGGAGAGGTGGACAGATAGCACCAATTAGCATCTGCCCCCAAATTTAGGCAAGACGTTTGTCTTCCCATTTTTCGGCGGAGAACACGGCAGACCGAGCTGAACCAGTGGCAAGCCGAGGCTTTTCAGGAAGGTTTGCGGACGGTCCAACAGTCCGTAAATAATGTCGCGGCCAAACCAGTAGAGTGTGTGGGTACCGTGGTGGATTTCAGGAGACTTGGTCCATCCATTTTCACTAGTCTGGAAGAGCCGTTGCCAGCGGAGCAGTGGCTAGTTGATACGGAGAATTTGCTCGTTGCGGCACAGATTCCAGAGGACAAGAGAGTGGATGTTGTACGCATCCAATTGGTAGACTATGCCCGTGAATGGTGGTTTGTGGAAGAGACCCGCTTGCCCAAGCCGATCAGTTGGGCAGATTTTTCGAAGAGTTTCTTGGAGAAGTTCTTCCCGCAGACTGCACGGGGGGAAATGGAAGGAAGGTTTATCAGTTTGAAGCAGAATGGCATATCCGTGGATGCGCATGCGGCTGAGTGGACACGGCTCATTCGATTCTCTGGACCTTTGGTGGCCAAAGAAGCTGATAGGGCACGAAGGTTTATGCGCAGTTTGGACGTGGAAATCCAGAGGCACATTATATCTCTGGGATTGACCACTTTCTCGCAATTGCTTAAAGCCAGGGAGCAGCAGAGTTTATCATTGAAGACTGAGTGTACGCAGTAGCAGGAAGTTGTGGTACGAAAGCCGGCGTTTACGCCGAATCAAGTGCCTATACGCAGAGGTATTCCAGTAAATCGACGTGGCGTAGCACCGATGAAGAAGCCCGTCGTTGCAGATCAGAGAAAGGGCGTGATTTGTAACTTTTTCCATCTACCTGGGCACCTAAGGAGAGATTGTCGAAGGATGTTAGGACTTTGTTTGGTCTGTAGATCAGCGGATCATACCATTAATGCTTGTCCGTCGAAACTTCGTTTGAAGGAAGATGTTCAGAAACCACTGCAGAGACAGTTTCATGGGCAGAAGCAGATAACTCAGGGACCTAATCAAGCTCGAGCCTTACCCTGATGGCTGAAGAGGCCAAGAATTTAGATAAAGTTGTTTCAGGTATCCTACTTGTTCATGATTTTCCCGCATTAGTATTATTCGATTCTGGTGCATCCCATTGTTTTATGTCGTCCAAGTTTATTGCTGCATATTCGATTTATTGCACGACCATGTCTCGTTGTTGGGACATACACACTGGGAATGGGAAGATCATAGCTAGTAGTGAGTACAAGGATTGTTCAGTTGTTATTTGCGGACGAGAGTTATTTGCAGATTTCTTGGTGATCGATACCGGCAGTTATGATGGTATCTTGGGAATGGAATTTCTCGGCACTTTCCACGCTCACATTGATTGTAGGGCAAAGAAAGTGATTTTCCAGATTCCCGGACATCCGGAGTTTTTTTTTGCTGGAGGTAGCAGTTCTGTCGGGCCAGTCGAGTTTAAGGCTAGACCGACAAACATTGTTCTTTCATCAATAGAAGTTGCTATGGAGGAAGCACCAGCTGTAGTTCGAGAGTTCATGGACGTATTCGAGGACATCTCGGGTTTACCGAAAAAACAAGATGTAGAGTTCGCGATTGATTTTGTTCCTGGTGCAGCGCCAATCTCAAAGGCGTACTATCCAATGGCACCAATGGAGTTGGAAGAAGTAAAGAAGCATGTTACCAAATTGCTAGAGAAGGGTTGGATTCACAGCAGTAATTCACCTTGGGGAGATCCAGTTCTTCTAGTAAAGAAGAAAGATGGCACAAGGAGGATGTGCATCTATTATTGAGAATTAGACCGGGTGACTATTAAGAATAAGTGCCCGATCCCTCACATTGGTGAATTGTTCGAGCAACTCAGTGGCGCGAGGGTATTCTCGAAGCTGGATTTGCGATCCGGATATCACCAGGTCCAAGTTAAATCAAAGGAAATTGGCAAGACTGCGTTCCGAACTCGGTATGGACATTACGAGTAGTTAGTGATGCCATTCAGAGTCACGAATGCACCGGCAATATTTATGGACTTGATGAACTGAATCTTTTTACCGTTCTTGGACCGGTTTATAGTGGTGTTCATCGATAATATTCTGGTCTACTCAAGAAGCCTAGAGGAGCATGCTGAACTCTTGAAGACATGTTGAGAGCTTGCATGTTAGACTTCAAGGGTTTGTGGGAGGATCATCTACACTTGGTGGAGTTTTCTTACAATAACAGCTTTCAGGAGACTATTCAGATGGCTCCATTCGAAGTGTTGTATAGTCGCAAGTCTTGTTCACCCGTTGTTGGGACGATGTTAGAGAACGAAGATTGTTAGGACTGGATTTGATCGTGCAAACGGTTGAGAAAGTTCGCGCTATCCGGAATCATATGAAGGCAGCACAAGATCGGCAGAAGAGTTGGGCCGATACATCGAGAAGACCTCTAGAGTTCGCTGTTGGTGATCTATTATTCTTGAAGATATTACCGACTAGAGGAGTGATTCGTTTTGGGAGTCGAGGCAAGCTTAGTCCTCGATTCGTAGAGCCTTTCGAGATTTTGGAGCGTGTTGGAGAAGTGGCTTACCGATTGGCTTTACCACAATCTTTGGTGAATGTTCATGACGTGTTTCATGTATCCCAACTCCGTAAATATGTTCGAGATGAAACACACGTGCTGGATCATTCAGAGCTGACTGTAGGAGAGGATTTGACCTTTGAGGAACGACCGATGTCGATTGTTGATCGAAGAGAAAAGGTCCTTAAGAACAAGGTTATCCCTCTCATAATTATTTCTTGGGAGAATCACTCGCACGGAGAATCGACTTGAGAACGAGAAGACAAGATTCGACAGAAGTTTCCAGATCTCTTCCTGTAGTTTCATGTTTGTTTATTTTTCTTGTTTTGGGAATTTCGAGGAAGAAATTCTTTTGTAGTTGGGTATAATGTAACACCCTAGTTCGTTTATACCAGTTCTAGTTCAAGTATTTTTTTATTTATGGTATTTTTCTGATTTACTGTGTTTTGGGTGCGAATAGTATATTTAATATTTGTATTTGCATTCTACCCGACCCGCTTGCTTGAAACCTGTCTTGATTCATATTTATGATTTATCCTGACCTATTACATGGATTTGTGCACTTTCATTTTAATTTATACATCTTGCATACTGGCAATTTATCTGGCATTTGCATTTTTACAATATAACATTTAAAGTCACATAAAATATTTTAAAAATACATTGCATGGCTTGCATGATACCCCTAGCCACGTGGTAGCATCCGCGCATCTTGTTCTCGTTCCGTTCAGTGAAACGGACTTGTTTGGATAGCTACGCGCACGTACCTGCATCCGTTCTTGGGGATATGCATTTTCGTTACCCGGACATTCATTTTTTTTATATTTTGGTCGACATGTATATTTTTCGTATTTTAAAACTGAATTTTAGAGCCGAGCATGTTTTGGACTATGTTTGTATTTACCAGAATATCAAATTTTATTTATATAATATTAATTTTATAAACTAATACAAATTAAAATTTACTTAACTAATAAAAGATTTTTTTAAATTTAAATCTAAACTAATTTCCTAACAAACTAACAACCCCCCCTCTCTCCTCTGCATATATATATTTATATATATATTATTTATTTATTTTTTCTTTTCTTATTTAATACACAACCTCTTCTTCTTACTTCTTCTTCTTTCTTCTTTCTTCTTCTTGATCTTGTTTCTTGATTCCGGTGATCACCGCCGGAGCCGTGCTCGTCGCTGACAATCCGAGTGATCTAGTGATTGTACCTTGCCTGCGTGATCACCTTCTTGCATTGTTTAGACCTGTCCCGTGTGCCGTGTGTGCGTTGCGACGTTTTACCGACGTCGGACGTGCCGTACATATCCGTTTCGTGATCCGTCGAGGCAAGTTAATCTTGCTACATGCTATACTACTATATTATATATTCATTTGAATAATAACAACACATAATGATTAGTTATGCATCCCTTCATTATCATTTTGCATGTTTCACCATTTTCGGATATCCGTGTGTATCCGTGCAAGTTATTTCACATCTAGTGCATGCAAACCTATCTTATTACATACTATATTACAATATACTGCACCCATTGGAATATTTACATCTTATACTATTTAGTTGTACATCCTGCATTTACCGGTTTATCATTTTTACTGTTATATGACGTCCGTGTGCATCCGTATCATTATTTACATGTCTAGTCGCATGCTAATTCATCTTGCTATATACTAGGTATAGTATTATGCATCCATACTGAAGTTTTACTGTTTTCGGATACCCGATTGCATCCATATCATTTAAAATATATATCGTCGTAATATTTCTTATTATTATGTTTAAATAGTTTATAATCTGCATTTTATAATGTTATACAAAATATAGTTTGAAAATATTATAGTTTACACATGAAACGTCGTTGCAAAGTGGATACGACAAATTTGAAATTTACTGTACACCTTACCTTATAAAATTCATTATAAATCATAAAAAATTTATTAGTATACGTTCTTTAGTTCGTTACGAAGCTAACTCAGAATACTATAACTTTATGAAATATTTACTTGCAAAATAAATTGTTTAAATAACGTAAAATGCAAATGAAAGTTTCTCTAAACAGCTGTTCAGGGAAATTCCAGCAGCAAACTTTCAATTTCGAATGTTCATAGATTTTTGTAGGAACAATCTGAGATACTTCAACTTATAAAATAAAAACCTTATTGAATTATCTTCTTTTTTTTGTATAAAACACGTCCCTTTTGGAGAACGTTTGTTATTTTTAAGCTATTTTACAAATCAGGGTGACGCTGAATTTCTGAACGGAACTTTCTTATGCATGGTTAATCAATACCACTTTTATAGTTTTTAATCGGTTTAAATATATTATCCAAGTTAATATTATTATATCAATATCTATTTAATAAATAATAGTGCTTGTGTTTTAATATTCAGCAAATTTTACCGATTTACAGTTTTATAGTATCCGTCTGTATCCGTACGGTTTATTACATATCTAGTTGCACGCGGAGACCATATTATTTCATGTTACTGTTGTTTTAGTGCACCATGCTAGATAATGTGCATCCTAATTAGTCATGATGTAACCCCTGATCGATATTTGTGCATCCATGCTTTTATTGTACATCCGTACTTTCACCCTGATTCAATACTTGCTACAGTTTAATTATGAGCACCCGCTTGATACCTGTGCACTACCTGACATGACCTGATACACCACTACTTGACATGACTTGATACATGTACACTACCTGACATGACCTGATATACCACTGCTTGACTTGATACCTGATCTTGTTACTAATACCGACAATCTTGACCTGTTGTCCCGATGGACATATCCTGTTGTCTGTATAGACAAACCTGTTGCTGCTTGATCCTGTGTTGGCATTAGTCTCAGATTTATCAATACCCGACTTGAACAGATAACTTGGGGGTATGGGGGAAATCAATGATGAAACCTGACTTGTAACTCGACAGTTCGATGCTTATACTGATCAGTTTTAGGGGCTAGGCCATCCCTAGGATGATGCTGCTGACATCATTCATCTGTACATGTTTTCTGTTTAGTGCCTAGCTGCATGTCTCGGTTTCAGCCTGAGAATCTGGACCGTGGTCCCGTGCATGCATGGGATACTATTGAGTTACATCGACGATTCATTAAATTGATTTCACAGACTTGAGAGAAGTTAACCTATTAGTTTAGTTCAGATTACTCACTACACGTCACATATGCTTTTACCCTTCACTGTTCCACATTCGTGTTACTGTTATACCGTTATTACTGTTCATACTCATGCCTTCATGTTTGCTACCCCTGATTATATTATTGTTGATATTATGACGCACTGACGTCTGGGTTTTGCATGGCCCAGATCTTCTACCTTTGCCGCAGGCTGAGCAGGAGTATTCCAGTAAACAGGCTGAGCAGTGAGGACCTGTTAGTATTTTAGTTTGGTTTTCTTTCAGTATTTGCATTCCTGATGTGAGCCCGTATTTGGGATGTACATTCTAGATTATTATTGTTTATTGGATCTATTGCTTCCGCATATTATTTCTTGACTCATTTATTCTGGCTCATGGACATGTACTAGATAGTTTATTTTATTTCTACTGTTCTTGATATCTATAGACAGCCGTAATGTGACTGTGGAGGGTTGTTTCCTATCCCCAGGTAGCATGGTTGGCTTTGTCACGTGCCGATCTTAGCGCACTCTGGGAAGCGGGGCGTGACAGAATCCATAACCTTGATAGAAAAAGTAAGGTTAGGATAGATTCAAGGAATTTGAAATGTAAAGAATATATAGTTGCTGATTCTTATAATTCTTGTGATATATTGCTTAGGTTTCCATGCAGAACTAACCTGCATAGGCCGCCAACAAAACCTGTCTTGCCCTGCTTCCCAGTGTACGGAGAAGGAGACGTGACGGGCCGCGACGTATTTACTCAGAAGTAAACACGTTAAGCGTAAATAAGCAATATAAATAAATGCACAAGAATAACAAGAGATGTAAAATAAACAACAACTTTTATTAACATTCTTTCTTTACATTACAACTGATTTGAAAATGAAATGTACAATGATAAAAGCAATGCCTAAATAATGGCATATAACTGGAAGGAAAAGAAATAAGTACAAGTAATCTAGAAGTCTATCTGGGCCTCAATCTGCTCCAAGTACTCCTGGCTGGGCTCGGTCTCCTATGAGTCGGGTCCTCCTGAAAAACATTCCAAAGAAAGAAAGAAACAGGATTGTTGTCAATGAACTAGCGCTCAGTAAGTCCCAAAGATAAGGATGGAATAAAACAAGTAAAGAGGAGAGAACTGGTAATATAAACAGATATATGTTTATTATACTAACATAGTTGTTTGTAGTTTGGTACAGAATATATCAGTGTATACGAGAGGAGTCCAACTATCCCGTAGGCTATGGTAACATGTAAGTACAAGGCCTCGTCAAAACCCACGGGACAATGGCACGGGATGTTTATGTAGGTGTCTTTTAGTGTCCATCATCATGCCACTTTTAATACATTCCGTACCAGTCTACCCCGTTAAACCCCGTAATATATATTATATAGATTGTAGTTATCAGACTTACCGAGACCATGAGTACAAGTTGTTCATGTAATCAAGTTCAGGATGTATCAACTAGTCATGTAGTCAAGTCAAGATATAGCCATGGTTCGGTCAAGTCAAGCCATGTTTGCATGTTTGATAATGTTCTGATATTCATGTTCAAGTTCAAGTATATATGTTTGGTATATTAGATTCAGGTTGAATTGGAATTATGATTGGATTCATATTTGGATTGGATTCATATTAGACTGAGACTCAGATTGAGTCGGACACTTAACAGATTTGGATCCTGAATTAGGTTTGGATGTTATCGGTAACTGCTGCACATGGACGGTAGGATTTGTGACTTTTTCCAAGACAATTACTATTGATAACCCTATTTTAGTTTTCTACCTTAAATAGGAAAGCACCCACTTTCTCCGGCTCCCTGAGGCTCAAGAGAATTGGTCCCGCTTAAACCTATATTTACTAGGGTCCTTAATGTAATTTTATATATCTCGAGGGGGTTTTATGAAAAATATTTTATATACTTTCAAAATAAATCTCGAGTAATTATTTATGTTCTTTAGGGTTTCCATGGATGTGAAATTTAAAAGGTGAGGTATATTAGTGAATAGTAACTTAGCTTGAATAGTTCATTATATTTTAGTGTAACTTTTCTTGTATTGATACTTGAAACTTGTCATTCTTTTATTTTCTAGAAAACATGGATTTTTATTATATATTAAAAAATATATGGTTTGATAATATTTATATAATTATTAAAAATTAATTTTATTTTTAAGTAGAAAAATCTCGTTTTTCTTAATAAACCGTATTAAGATTCTTTCGAGATCGTATTGCTTCGTGTGGAGGTCTGCATCTCGCTCTAATAGCCCGAGAATGTACGATAATCCACCCCATCCAATAAAGGGTTTCTCGAAATGGGTTGTAGAGATATAATCGCAAACAATTTGATAACACCATTTAACGAAAATCGGGTTTTTATAGTTCAAGGTATTTTGATGAAAAGTCATATTTTGCCACAAAAGTTATGTCTCAAGAGAATCGTGCTATGTCAATATGTGTGTATGTGAGAGGTAGGTCATTACCTCGTGAAGTTTTCTAAAGGTATGCTAAGAAAAATGTTTAATGGATAACGTATATAAACTTCATGGTATTTAAATGTAAAAGCTTAATTAAAGTTAATTAACATCGAGTTTTAGAGTGAAAATTGTTTCTAAACGTTTATAATAGTGTTACAAATATTGTGTAAAAGTTTGTTGAACAATATGTAAATGAAAAGTGAGATTATAGAGTTTAGAAAATTTACATCGGTAATAACTCTACTTACGGATACTTTTTTTTGAAAAGAGAATCTAGCGAAGAGATGGAGGAAATAGATGGGACTTACAAGCTAGGAGGAGAGAGGAGGTAGAGGAAGATGTCGTATCCTTCGTGACGTTGTGGGGTTGTCGGAATCGCCTCTAATCCTCGCCGGCATTTGACCTTGGGCTAGCTCCACTTGTACTCTTCTTGGACTTGAGAATTTTTGAAAATTTTGACTAGAGATTTCGGAATGAGAAGGGGCTAGGGTATGGGGTTGTATTTATAGGGTGAAATTAGAGTTTTGGAATTAAAAGATTGAATTAAAAAGCATTAAAAAATGAGATTAAAGATGAATTTTAATTCTCTATTAAATTGCAGAGCAAACAAATAGAACAGGGGTAGTGAGGTAGGCCAAATGGTGTTGTGTGCAAAGCACGAGCCTCATCCCCTATGGATGGCCCGCCGTCGCCGGCCTAAATGGCAATCTCGCCGGCCACATGTTAGAAGTGGAGGGTTGGATGCTTTCCACGTGTCCATGTCGCTGTTAATAACATTTTGCACATGTTTGATTTTCTATCTTTTCATTTTTACATGTATTACACGTGTACACTTTTGGGCTTCCAAAAATTTAAAAGAAAAATTCAGAAAAAAAATATATGTGGCAGAGGGGATTCGAACACATGGGCTCTGTCACAGCAGTACAAGGCTTTACCAGCGAGCTACAAGTTGCTTCTTGCTGTTCTTAAACAAAAACAGCTTTTAAAGTGTACTCTGTCTTGCAAAACTGCATTCTGTACACTAACTTAAAAATTTTCGTACAGTAAAAACATAGTCTTTACACTTCACTTTTATTTGATTGTTACGTCCGTACCCTACTGGAATGAGGGGGTAACGTTGATGTAGTCTTTAACCTGTATATGTATCGTCAAGACTCGGAGCTAGGATTTTACCATTACTCTATTTTGCTTTGACCCTTGGGTCTTTTTTTAATGACGTTGCGTTTGCATTCTGCTGGAATAAGAAGGAACGCCGGGATAGTCTCTATTGTATATGTACCATCAATACTTGGAGCAAGGATTTTGCCATTACTCCATTTTTGCTTTGACCCCTGGGTCCTTGTTGACGTCACGTCTGTACTTGAAGTAGGAATGACGTCTAAATAGTCCCTAGGCTGTAGATGTGCCGCCAAGACTTGGTTTTTCTTTTGACGAAGTGTGGTGGGAAAATATGGTTCTCTTTTTTTTTATTTGTGCCCATGGATCGTATACAAGAGTTAATACAGATCTACTTGCAGGGCAGAAAAGTTTTATTTTGTTTTAGATATATTTTTATTTCCGTGATACTCTATCTTTTCAGCTTTTCATATCGCGAAAGTGGCGATAGCCCAATCATTTTGGCTATTTATCGCGGTGCCCAACCTTTTTTTTTGCGAGTTGAGAATTTAGAATCTGATACCAATCTTGGCGTCAGCATCGCTGCAACTGGGATATTTCCATAAACGAATCATCATTTGCCTTTGTTGATTTGGATAAAGGTGGCTTAGCAAACAGGGTTAGGTCCTGTTGAATAAGGCTTTCTAGTTTTATGAGCCGTAAGGGTCTCATAAAAGTATTTCTCCCTACGAGTCATGAGGATCTCATAGGTGCATTTTCTCCTTAGGAATCATGGGGATTCCTAAGCGTGTTACTCCTTTGCGAGTCGTAAGGATCCCACACAGGTATTTATTCCCTTGCAAAGTCGTGAGGACTTTGTAAGTGCATCTTTTTAACAAGTTCGCGCCCTTTCAGGTTTTCACTAGCTCACCGGTAGTCTTGCTGTTTTTACTCACGGCGCCCTTTCGGGTTTTCATTCGTGCCCATTTCGCTTGTGGACATACCGTTTTTTTAACGAGTTCACGCCCTTTCTGGTTTTCACTAGCTCGCCAGAAATCCCGCTGTTTTTACTCACGGGGCCCTTTCGGGTTTTCATCCGTGCCCATTTCGCTTGTGGACGAACCGTTTTTTTAATGAGTTCGCGCCCTTTCGGGTTTTCACTAGCTCGCCGGCAGTCCTGCTGTTTTTACTCACGGCGCCTTTTCGGGTTTTCATCCGAGCCCATTTCGCTTGTGGACGTACCATTTTTTTATGAACGGTGAAACTCTCAAAAGTAGTTTCATCGCAGGTGACCCATCTGTTTGCCGGTGGGACTTGAGTTGCAACCTTCATTGTTGGGGCTTCGATTGCAATATAGATCTCAAGAGAGTATATCGCCTTATTTGGGAAGATGCACTAGTTTAGTGACATTTTGGTCTATCATCGCCGTATTTGGGGTGACGCGCTAATGTAGGGACGTTCTGGTCCGCTATTAGTTTAAGGACGTTCCAGTTCACTATTAGTTTAAAGACGTTTTGGTCTGTTAGCGTTGTATTTCGGGGCGAGTATTAGTTTAAGGACTTTTCGGTCCATCATTAGTTTAAGGACGTTTCGGTCCAATATCGTCGTGTTTGGGGCAAAATGCTAGTTTAGGAATGTTCCGGTCCGTTATTAGTTTAGGGACTTCTCGGTCCAGCATTAGTTTATGGACGTTTCAGTCCGTTATTAGTTTAGGGACTTCTCGGTCCAGCATTAGTTTAGGGACGTTTCGGTCCGTTATTAGTTTAGGGACTTCTCGGTCCAGCATTAGTTTAAGGACGTTTCAGTCCATTATCACCGTTTTTTAGAGGCGACGATTTTTTGGTACTACTCTCAGATTTCTGACTCAGAAAGATAGCGAGCGGACACAGGCGTCATCATCTATCATTGATCTAAGTCATGACACATCAAGCTTAGTACTTTTTGAGGAATCAGTCATTTATTGGCCGGAAGGGTCTTTCGCCATGCATATCCATGAGAAGGTAGGCTCCACATTGGTAGACTTTGTCTACGATGTACAGGCCTTCATAATTCGGCTCGAACTTCCCCCGTTTTGCACGATAGGGGATCATTGGTCTTTTGACAGCTAGCACAAGTTCGCCTTGGTGGAATGTTCTCGGCCTGGTCAGTCTTTCATATGACCGGTTCATCCTTGCCTTACAAGCCTCCAGATTTTGCTGTGCTATAAGGCGGGTTTCGTCAAGGACGTCGAGCTCCTCAAGCCTAAGATGAGCATTTTTCTCATCTGTCAGCTAGTATCGAACTGCTACTCGTAGAGAGGGGAGTTCAATTTCCAATGGGAGCACTGCTTCCATGCCGAACACCAATGCGTATGGTATTGTATTCGTGGCCGTCTTGAATGTCGTTCAATACACCTAAAGAGCTTCGTGCAGCCTTTCATGCCAGTCATTTTCGTTTCTGGAAACCGTCTTTTTTATAATCTTGGTCAAGGTCTTGTTGAAGGCTTCAGCTGGACCGTTGTCCCGAGAATTATAAAGTGAAGAATATCTCCAATTTATTTTATGTTGTTGTGTGAAGTGGTTTATTTTATGACTTCTATAAGCTGGTCCATTATCCGAGATAATTCGTCGCAGAGTGCCGAATGGATATATGACATGGGTTCTAAAGAAGTGGAGGATATTCTCCGTCTTCACCTTCCTTAGTGGTACCGCTTCTGCCCACTTAGAGAAGAATTGGTCGTTGCTAATATAAACCGATGTCCTTTGGATGATGTTGGTTCGATGGGGCCAATTATATCAGTTCTCCACATTTCGAATAGCCAGCTAGCCACTGTCGGGTGCAACGGATATGGGTGCTGGTGTATGAAGTCCCCGTGAATTTGGCACGAGTGACACTGCTTCACATTTTCGAGGCAGTCCTTGTTGGATATGTATGCCCTAGAGGCTATTATTGTATATGTATACATGTGTATTCTTGGACATACGTATGTACATGACAATCTTGCTCGATATGATAGTATACTATCCGGTTTGTCTTTATCTTAACATGTCCATATGTTTTACTTGTTATTACGTATCATTTATACATGTTGATAAAGCCCGTAGGATCTTGCTTAACTACCAGCGTTATGATGGCGATCATTCTTGTGGGAGCTGGGTAGTCCATAAGCACATCCTTAAAGGTCCCAAGTCGTAGGAGTATCGAGATCGGACATTGATACTCCATAATAGACTTGTGTATACGTTTCTAGACCTCGACGAGGGACGGTGGTTGGTCCCACAACCGTTGGTGTGATCGCCTAAGATTGTATACAGGTGCTCACTAGGGGTGAGTATACTGGATGGACTCACCGAGAACTTCTAGATGGTATTATACCTATCGTCAGGTGTAAGTTCTCAGGTGACATGAGTACAGGTTAGTCTTCGGATCCGAGATCATCATATGTCTCGTGTGAGTTCCCACTGTACTTTGATCACTACCCTACCACGGCTCCACTATGTCGTGCTAACATGTTTTGGTTGGGTACAGTCCCGAGCCACATGGAGACAGTGAGCTTGTTGGGGATTCTTTTCTCCTGGTATAGGGAGTCGATATCACACTGTGTTCGATTGGTCAGGACCATAAGACCTTGGCCAAGACAGTTGGGATTTACTGATAGGTTGATCAATAGTTTTCCGGATTGGTCCTGAGCTGCATCAGCACTAATTATCAGGTTATTAGGGTCTGACGTTTACCACTCCCTAGCCCTGGTATGCGATACTCTCAGACGAAGAGACCGGACTATATGAAGATTGTCACGGATAGGCTCAGTAGGGATCCGGATGAGTTTGCTCGTCGGCCTTCCTTTTCAACGGGTAGCCGTTATGTACAACTAGTGCCGCTGACGTGCTTGTGGTTATGGATTTATCCAGTAACTCACTGCCGGCGTACTGTCGAGTCTTTAGAGTCCCACACAGAGAGTTTTCCTGGTTCAGGAGTAATGATGTAGTAGCCATATTGGATACATGCAGGGTTCCGATTGATTGATGGTACTATGTACCCGGACTTTCGATCGGACAGTTGATAATACTAGCCGGCTAGGGTTTTGAGCCGGATTATTAAATCAGGTATTGATTTAATAATTTACATATATATTTCGATATGTATATTCTAGTATTATGTTCTTTGTGTTTTCTATCTCTTTTGGTATTCATGTTTTTATGCGAATGCAGCTATGTATATACAGTAGACTGTAATCCGTATTTTATACGGAAAACATTCTAGATGGTGAACACCCCATTCTTGATATTTCCATTTATTCATAAATGGAAAATGGGGTGTAAAGTGAGGTGAGGAGAGTATGGTGAAAGCCATGCCTCAATAGTGTTGACAAATGAATTTTCAATTCATTTGTACTCACTATTGAAGCATGGTTGGATATTGTTTATTATAAAAATTGTTTTACAAAACCTTTGTGAGGATTTTTCTCTCACATGCTAGCCTTATTATTTTCCTTAGCTCACCATTTGCTTCACTCACCTCTTCTTCTCTTGAGCTCCTTCACCTTCATCATCTACCTCCTCTCTACACTCTTATGTGGTGAGAAATAAGAGAGGGGGTGAGATAGTGAGATAGAAATACACTTTGAACCATTACACTACATCTTAGAGTCCTTAGACTAGCAAACTAAGTTATCTAGTTGCTCCATAAATACTTGGTTTGGAGCTAGAGCCATGGACTACATTCTTCGGGTGGATCATCTTCGACGGAGGGAGACGGACGATCAAGCTCGATCAAGGAGGCCACTAGGAGCTAAGGAAGAGGATAGAAGAACGAAAGACACAGATCTTTTGGTGAGATTCTCTTTCATAGTAGAGAGCCACTTCTAGTTAGCTAGTTTAGGTTTATGGTAGATCCGATTATAGGGTTATTCTAGCACCAGTTTTAAATCGTTGAAAAAATTTTGTTCCGCAAACGGCCACGGTAGATGGCCGGGGTGTTAGTGTAACCCAACAGTCTTAAATCATCGTGGGCCAATAGTAACCCATTCTTTTTATCTTCAGCTTTATCTTTGATCCAGCTTGTTGAGAACCGCAGAGTCCGTCGTGTATTTCTTAGACAACTTTCTTTGCTTCCTCCGGCCCCAGCCATCTTAGCCATAGGCAATCAAATGATCTCTTATAAAGGGTATCATTGACGAAGGCGAAAGACAAAACTTGTTTTATGAGCTGATGTCTAGACGACGAATTTTTGGGCGTTCGTTGGGACTTGAAGTAGTCTATGAAGACTTCCCTCCAGTCTTTGACCTTTTCTTCGTCCTCCATTTGAAAGGCTACTTGTTCGGTCATTTCTTTTTCTTCGGATGGCTCTATCAAGTCTTTTGAATATATATTTGTTCGAGCGAGGACCCTGCGGCTTTGTAAAATGATCCTTACATCACTGAGGTCTTCATCGGCCAATTCCTTAGCCAATTTGGCCAATGCATTCGCCTTGTTGTTTTCCGCTCGTGGTATATTTTTCAGGGTATCGGAAGAGATTTGTGTCAACAGTTGCTGCACATTTTCTCCATACCTTATTAGCTCTGGCTTGCATGTTTGATAATTGTCGTTTACTTCACTAACGATCAACTGGGAGTCTCCATATATGAGGTGGTCTTTGATTCCCATGTCGATGGCGATCTCAAGACCGGTGTTCCCTTATGGGAACTGAATAAAACATATGAATAAAGCAACGAGGAAATCCCCCAAGTGGAGCATCACATGCCCACACATGACCGGGCCTCACATGCAGACACGCGACATTTTATAGGCAAAGTCTATAGGTGCTGAATGAAATAAACAATTGGAGATACTTAATTGGGGAGGTCATGTGCCAACACGTGATGGGCTCCTGAGCCCTCTGACTAATAGAATTAAATTTTAATTAAGAAGCTTTATGCTTAATTGGTGAGGTCACGTGCCAACACGTGATGGGCTCCTAAGCCCTCAGAACTAATAGAATTAAATTCTAATTAAAAGGAATCAAAAGCCCTTATTGGAAAAATATTTTCCTAGATCTTTCCAAACAAGAAAGATTGCGTTCTGTAAAACAGAACGCCGTTGGATTAACAATCCAATGGTGATTAAAAGATCACCAATTTACAGAAAAATTCTGTACAGGGAAATATCTTCCTAATCTTGTTAAGAACAACAAACAAGATATCTTCTGTAAAAAAAGAAGACTTTGGATTAAAAATCCGACGGTGAATAAAATTCACCGAGTGATCTAAAAGATTATATTGGTTATAAAATCAATTAAAATCTCTCAATGAGAGATTAGCTGAACAAACCGATTCTTTTCTTTCTCCTATAAATAGGAGCCAAAAAGAAAAAAGGAGGAGACACAGAAGGAAGGAGAGAGAAGAACCTCATTGAAAGCAAAAAAAAGGGAGAGAACAGAGAATTTAATTCTCCAAAGAGAAGAAGGTCTCTTCAAAGAAGAAAGAAACTTTAGGTAAGAGAAGGAAAGAGATCACCCCATAAGCTCCCACGAAACAAAAGAGAATTTAATTCTCAAACCAAGAGTTTAACTCTTCTGAAAAGAACTTAGTTCTTCCTCTAGTTGAGATCTGCAGAAGCAGATCTCCCCACAAGTTGAGAATTTAATTCTCATCGGGGAGATTCTGTTATATAGATTCAAACCCAGGGGAAAGAATTAAATTCAAAGAATTTAATTCTTATCAGAACATATTGGAATTTAATTTCTCTAATAAAATTAGGGTTTAACCCTATAGAAGAATTTAATTCTTATAAAACAAAAGGGGCTCGAACGTCTCAAAACTCAAGATCGCCATGCACGTAAGGAAAAGATTAGTGATTGAACAAAAAGAGAACAAACTGAGATCGGCTCACGCGATCCCACGTGACCCCCTAAGCAGTGCTTAGCTTTCATAAAGCAGAAAGGAATAGATCAAAAGCAATAGCGTCAAATTTCGAGCGCCTCACTTGACCCCACATGAGCGCATCAAATTCTTAGTGCTTAACACTATTTCAAGCGCCTCACATGACCCCACAAGAGCGCCTCAAATCCTTAGTGTTTAACACTACTTCAAGCGCCTCACGTGACCCCACGTGAGCGTCTCAAATCCTTAGTGTTTAACACTACTTCAAGCATCTCACGTGACCTCATGTGAGTGCCTTAGACTCTCAGCGTTTAATGCTACTTCAAGCGCTTCACGTGACCCCACATGAGCGCTCCAGATCTTCAGTATTTAAACAATACTTTAAGACCTCACGTGGGAGCACGTGAGTGCCGAACATTTGCTATTTTAGGCCAACCTTAGCCCAAGTTAGCTAAGTCTCCCAAAGCTAAAACTCTTTTTCAACCGAGCCTCAATTATATTCAGGTCTTTCAAAATTGATCAGATGGCGTTCAAACTAATGTTATCCCATTCCTTCTCAATCTGACATTTGGTTCAAGGGTGCATCTCTCCACACCTTTGATACATGTTATTGTAATTATTCAACGTCTTCGTAGACGTCGTGGGTCCCGACAACTAACCACTTTTTTGGTACATTTCCAAACCCATGGATACACCCCATTAGACCGTAACGTCTTTAAACTAACTACGGACCGCAACGTCCCTAAACTAAACTCTATGGTCTATGAGGTCCTTAAGCTCATGGACTATGATGTCCATAAACTTATGGACCGCAACGTCCCTAAACTAAACCCTACAGACTATGATGTCTCTAAACTAGACTATGATGTTTCTAAACTATGGACTATGATGTCCTTAAACTCCACGGACTATGATGTCCTTAAACTTATGGACCGTAACGTCCTTAAACTAAAATGATAGAGCCCAAATGCTCTTTCGCTGGATCTAAATGATCTTAAAACCCTGTTAAGTAGATCATAGTCTAAAATTAGACTAACGTATCCTTAACAACCATTTAAGATGATCTTAATCTCAAACGAGATTAACGATCCTTAAATCAATCCAACTACAGATCTCTCAACTGACATTGGTTCAAGGGTACATCTCCTCACACCTCTGATATGTGTCGTAGTAACTCTTCAACATCGGTGGCAGGTCCCGACAATCAATAAACCCAATGGACTACAATGTCCCTAAATTAAAACAATAGAGTCCAAATGCTCTTTTGTTGGATCTAAATGATCCTGTTAAGTAGATCTTAGTTTAAAATTAGACTAACGTATCCTTAACAAATGTTTAAGTTGATCTTAGTCTCAAATGAGATTAACGATCCTTAAACCCAACCCCAAAACCAAATCTAAGAAAATACGGATTTGGACTAATCCACGCCCTACGGGCGACAACATAAATTAGTCTTCATATACAATCCACGGGCAACCAAAAAACAAAACAAACACACACGACACGAAGTGACCATCTGGAGAAGGAGAAAGTGGTTACCGCGATGCGGTACCGTAATTAACTGCAGGGGCTTGCGCCTGCAGGGAAGAGTGTCCCCGCAATCAAAAACCCCTCACAATGAGGGGGAATCTGATGAAGTCTGCTACAACGGCCGCATCCGTCTAAACCTCCGATACACGGTGCCATAAATTAACTTGGCATCTTCGGAGAGGTGGACAAATAAAACCAAATAGCATCTGCTCCCAAGATTCAGGCCAGACGTCCAAACGTCCCGGTCGCGTCTTTCGGCGGTAAACAGATTCTGGCACGCCCGGTGGGACCTTTTCCTTTTTCCACTCCACACTTCGTGTTTCGTGTTTCGCGAACGAATCGCGGTTAGCTATGGTTGCCCCTGGATTCGAGGTACTAAGATTTGGTGTCTTGATCCATGCAGAAAACAGAAGATCAATGGCTTTCAACTGTACCAACTGCAACAACAGCAACAACTCCCACCCCGTCTTTGCTGGCGGAGTTACCTATGGGCCTCAAGCGGCCTCCTTTTTTACAATGCCAGTGGAACAGGTGACGCAAGCCACCATTGGGCTGTTCTTTGGGACTATGCTCCCACCAATGAGCTTTAACGCCCCACTGCCATTGCAAGAAGCTCCGAAGAAGTCGGTCTTTGATCGGCTTACGACTACTGCGGCCCCTCTCAACGGGTCGCCCAAATCCAACGCCTCAGCCTTTGACAGACTGGGCCAAAACTCCAATGGGCCTATGAAGAAGCCCGAAAGACCTAAGGGGTTTATCCCGAAACGGATAGCCATCCCTGCTCCAGTGAACGAAGTCATCAGAGAGGATTCTCCTGTTAAAGGATCAGTATTACCTAGACTGTCCACTCTAACTCCCACTTCAGGCAAAGTCACCAAGGCTGCTTCCCCTGCTCGAAAGTCTGCCTTCGACAGGTTGGCCATCCCCATTCAACGAATGTCAGTTTTCAATAGGCTGGCACCAACGACAACCCTTCACCAGGACAGGGGCATGAGGGAGCCACCCCCATAGCTGAATCAATACCGTCTGCAAGGCATGCTCGACGTCGCCATTGGTGTCGAATGAGGAAAGCTGGGGGCAGTTCCCCTTCTGGACCGACTCCACCAGCTCCGATGGTGGAAATTGATGCTGCCGTTCCAACCGAGAACAGCTTTGAACCACTTAGGAGGGTCCGCAAGAACTCTCTGACTGCCATGCTAAAAAGATCTCTTCTTCCTGTGGAGAACGTTACAAAGGCGAAGCCAGAACAGCCCCCTCAGCGGCTGTCCTCCAAAATTCATAAGGTCTGGCGACAGGTCTAAGACTCGGTGATCAACCAAGACTACTCCTGCCGACCGAAGAAAATAAAAATTTGGCAAGAGAAAGACCACCTTGTCGTACCACAGAAGGTGTCATCTACTTAGGTGCCCGCTACAATGGCCCCCTCAACTTCGACTGCTCATAAAAGAAGAAGGCCGGAGAAAATCCCCACGTCTGCGATGACTCTAAAGGGCACTGAAGCTAAACGCCATAAGTCTAGGGGCATGGTAGCGCACATGGTTTATATAGCTTCCGGAAAAGAGGAAAGTCGTGCTTCTACGGGTCACCGACTGCTCAGCCGATCAGTGACAAAGGCTCAGGAGCAACAACAGCAAAAGCTCTAGGAGATGCTGACAACCATGTCCGCACTCACTGGGCTAAAAGAAAGCCCGGAAACGTCGTCAGAGCAGCGCCAAGAATAAGAAACTGATGCCGAATTACTCCGATGAATGCTTGAGAGGAAAGACAAAGAGGCTGCGGAACAAGCGGCCAACATAAAACGAATGGCGCTTTTATTCCAAGATATGGTCGGGATGATGATACAGCCGGATCCTCCAGCTGAAGACCCTCCGATTATCCTTGAAGACGACCGAGGGGAGACGTCAAACCCTCTTCCAGCTTGTTCAGCAGCAAAGGAGGAGACCATCTCCAAAGCCTACCTGGATGACTATATCGCTCAGCAGATACGAGCTCATCAGGCGAGCGAAGCGGCCAGGCAAATTGTTAAGACTGGACGATCCTATCCGGGTTAGTGTGACCAAATAAAGTACCCGCCGGGATATACGATCCCTAAATTCTATGTATATGAGGGGACGAGGAATCCACAGCATGTTGCTCAATTCAAAGCCTTATGCGGTAATACTGTGGGTGACGACAAACTGCTGCTTCGCCAGTTTGTTGCCAGCTTGTCGGAGACAGCGTTTGAATGGTTCTCTGAGCTCCCAAACAACTCCGTTAAGACATTTGCAGAAATGGAGCTACTGTTTACACAGAGATTTGCAAGCGCTAGCGAGCGCACCCCAATCACGGCATTAATTAACGCCAGGGTGAAGCCAGGAGAAACATGGGTCCAGTACGCGATACGATGGCGAAATCTATGGTCGAAGTGCGAATAGCGCATCGAAGAAGCGCCTGCAGTAGGTATGTTCGTGGGTACTCTGGATCCGCAGGCGACTATATCCCAGTTCATGATGTTTTTCAAGCCGACTACCTTTCAGACCTTGATTGATAAGCTGACCCAAATGGACCAGATGTGTCATAAGCCTTCCTTTTCAAAGACAGAACTGCGGAATGAAATGGGCAAAGGGAAAGCGACCTTTGTCGCCAATGCTCAACAACAGCCGAGCAACTTAAAATCGGTTGTTTGCCAAAGCAACGTGCGTCCACGCCAATCCTTCGAGGAGTGACTGGGACGTCCTTACTCGTTTCCCCGGGATAGAGACTGTTCGAGCTGGCAGTGCGCAACAGGCTCATCAATCTGCCAGATCCAAGATGTCCGCTGCAGCCAGGCGATGCCAACAATCCTAATTACTGCCCCTACCACCGAGCAGTAGGCCATCCAATCGAAAATTGCTTCGTTTTCAAAGGCTGGATTGAGGACCAATACCAGCGGGGCAGATTCGCGCTGTCTGAGAATTGGAAAGTAAGCCCGCCATAACCACACGCTCCTAAAAAGGTGGACACACCGGGGGCATCGTGCTCTTTTATAGAAGAAGCTCCATGGGAGGTCGCTCTTTCAGCCAAAACGAAAAGAATGCTGAAGGATCTTCACACATGCCCGGCAATCAGGTGGAAAAGTCTGCTAGAACACGAGGTCATTGAAGGAATGGTGAAGCCGCGCCCAACGCCAAGAGTTGGTAGCGATAATCAAAATGCTCAGGCCCAGCCGTCAAAGTCTTCGAAGAAGAAGTCAAAAAGCCCGTCCAACCTGAAGACAGCCGTACAGGTCTGCAGAAATACATCGATGCACTGGAAGAATATAAGTAGAAGGCACGGACCCCAATCACGTTGGACGAATTCTTTAAGCATGTTCTTATGAATGAAGACGATGACGCTGATGAAGGAGACGATTCTTCAGAAGGGCCTGAAGACTATGTGGCGAGCTACCTCATGATCTCTCACTCGATAAATGGCAAAGAAGCTCCCGATGCAGAAAAACTGGGGGCAGATCCCGAATCGGAACTCCTAGAACTGTCAGACGAGATGATTGATATACTGCTGAACGAAGCCTGTCAAAAGAGCAAAGCCGATCGAGAGCACGGAATGGCCATATTTGAAAAAGCCAAACGCTGGCGACTGGACGAAAGGGTTAAAACACTCCCACCAGATCAAAGCACATCCACCGCAGATAAAAGCAGTCTTAAAACAAGGAAACAATTCACTAAAGCCCTGTCAATAGGGATAAAGCTGCCGGCCTCCAAATGAAACACTCCTGGTGGGATACACTTTGACGAAACGGATGTACATCCTAGTTACTGCTTATACCATCAAAGGATTGCACATCCTACCGAAGAATGCAATGCCTTTAAAAACTGGTGGCAAGGATATGTTTCCTACCGGTAGCATTTCAAGCGGATGAAGCGCAAGACTCGTCGAGAGCAGAAGAGCACGACAAATGAGCACAAAAGAACTACCGGCAACTGTCACATGGTTGATAGAAAGGGATCGCAAGTTCTCAACTTCGGGAGCGATTCAGATGAAGAAATAGCCCTCGGACCTCTCTTCAAGGAATCCATCACCGAAACAGAAGAGACGAAGACCTGCGAGAACATTTAGTTACATAATCGTACGCTACCCGAAAAGAATCTCGGATCCATAAACAAGGGATCGAACAAAAAAGATAAGGGAAAAGAAAAAGCCCCTGCGGATATCACCCTCGATGATCGAGTCGTTGAGGAGTTGGCAGCCAAGGACCTGCCAAAGAAAAACAAGGTGGATTACAACGTTCTGGCACACTTGAGGAAGATACCCGCACAGCTAAGCATTCTTGATGCCTTTCTGCTATCTAAAGAGGCGAGGGATTCGTTGATCAAGGCGTTACAGGTGTTAGTTATATGTATGCCCTAGAGGCCATTACTGTACATATGATTTATATTGTAATGGATGCTTGGACGTATATAGGGAGGACTTTCTTGCTCGATATGATAGTATGCTATCTGGTTGTACTTTATCTTAACATGTACTCTGATTGTCTCTATGTTACATGTTGATAAAGCCCTTAGAATATGTACTCGACTACTGGGACTATGATGAGATCATACTAGTGGGGCCACGGTAGTCGACGAGTATATCCTATAACTGTTCCTAGTCGAGGGTGTATCGAGACAGGGCATCGATGCACCAGAGTAGACTAGCATATACGCATCTTGACCCATATGATGGGCGATGGATGATCCCATATCCATCGGTGTTTGACATCAAGGATGGTGTACGGGTGCTCAGTAGAGACTGGGTACACTGGACGGACTCGCCGAGAACTCCTAGTTGGTATTATACCTCACGTCAGATGGCAGTTCTCCGGTGACACTGGTACAGAGTAGTCTGTTGACCCGAGATCGTCATAGAGTCTTGTGTGATTCCCACTGTGCTTTGATTTCCATCATACTGCGTCCAAGAGGGCGTGCAAAAAGGTGGCTTTTGGGTACAGTCCAGAATCACATGGAGGCAATGAGCGATAGGAGGGGATTCGTCTCTCCCGGTATAGGGAGTTGATGTTGCGCTGTGTTCGATTGGCTATAACCGGAAATCCCTGGCCAGGGTTGCTGAGATGTACTGGTAAGTGTTATCAGTAGTTTCTCCAACTGTTATAGACCTCAAATCGACACGACTTATCGAGCTACTGGGGTCTGACGTTTACCACCCCTAGGCGAGATATGCGACATATCAGACGACGAGACCGGACTGTACGGGAGTGTTACTGATTGGATTCACAGGAGAATGTACAGGCTTTCTTGTTGATCTTCTGAGTGCTCAATACCTGGGTGACTGTTACGTTTAGCTGACCGCTTGCAGCTTGTGGGTGTTTGATATGATCATCACCTACTGCTGGCGTATTGACGATTCTTTAGAGTCCTACACAGAGGTTTCTTGGCTCAGGCAAAACGGAGTAGGGGCACATATATGATATGTGTAGGACCGAGGATAATGCGATATGAGATATCGTATTTTATCGGCTCATCGGATCAAGTGTTGATTCGATGAATCGGTACGGATAAATATTAGTCGGTTATATGCGATATAGCCGGATTGTTGGATCAAGTGTTGATTCGATAATTTAATATATAATAATATATATGATATATTAAATTACATTAACTAATATTAGCTCGCTAAAAGATTCTTTTTCTCACTTGGGTAATATATTGATATATATGCGATATATGTTAAATGTATTATTTTATTTTGTTACAATAAATATTATATATGTGATATATAATATTGAAACATGATATGATAAATAATGCAACATGATTAGTGGAGATTAAACAAGATTAGGGTTTGATTTGGGTTAATGTTTACTAGAAGTTTCTAGAAGGTTTTTTATTTTGTCATGAAAAAGATATTTTCAAGTGACTCATCTTTAACTCAACCCAAACCCTAGCCCTACTTAAATCTCTACAAAGGTTAAGTTAACCATGGTTGTATTATTCATCATTATCATCTTTGCATTATTCATCACAAAAGGTTTATTCATTTTATGATTATTCATCTTCTTCTTCCTTCTTCTTTCTTTCATGGAAAAAGCTTACTAGCTTTTTTCCAAGTGATGAATGAGTGTGAGAAAAAGATAATAAAAGAGAGAAAAACTCCTACTTCATCATCC
This sequence comes from Agapanthus africanus, assembly GCA_030015575.1. Classification (NCBI taxonomy): domain Eukaryota; kingdom Viridiplantae; phylum Streptophyta; class Magnoliopsida; order Asparagales; family Amaryllidaceae; genus Agapanthus; species Agapanthus africanus. Next base: position 368,912,880 of record CM057349.1, on the reverse strand, counting down.
TCATCTATCCTTGACATTTAGATGAGGGTGTTCACTTCATTTAGTGAGTGTTAGCTTGTGTTAATGAAACTTCAAGGTAGATTATCTATGTTATCGAAGATCGGAAGCAAGACTGCATCTTTCTCTTCGTGGAGCCTCTCGAGAGTCCGGAACACGATGATCGCAGAGAAGGGACCTCAACACGGAGCTTAAGAAGTAAAGGACCATATCTACAAAGGTTGTAATCCCTCTTACTTAGTGTTAAAATGTTTAACATGCTTGTTTTCGCATAAACTCTAGTTTAAAGATCTGGCTTTGTATTGTTCGGCACGGCTAAAATTTTAATCGGGCATGGTTGATGCCTCGTAGACCCTTGTATGCGTGCCAAGCAACCCTACAGTAGTATCAGAGCCAATCTAGAGCTTTAGGCGAAGTCTAGACGAATTTTAAAGTCCGATCGAACCCGGAATCCCCGATGTTTACCCCTCTCTGTACATTTTTCAAAAATGTGATTTTTTATGAATTAAAAATGCTCAGAAAATAGAGCAGGAAAAACTAAGAATTACTGTGAAGTACGGCCCACTAATTCTCTAATATGACCGCGGAACCGCGGCCAAACCAACGGTTTGGCGGCGGTTCCGCGGCCAAAATTATGACTTAGTCCCTGTAACTTCATGTATTTATTCTTAGGTCCTTTCTTGTCATTTTTGTCTGGAAATTTTTTTAATTCCACTCAAGTGTTGAGTTTTCTAGGGTTGTATTGGGGACTCGTTGATTCGATCCGATAATTTAACTTCGTTTAAGTTTTTTCCGGATAATTTTAGAAACTGTTAAAAAGTTCGAACGGATATCAATAACTCACTTTTTCCTCTGTCGGAAATTTTTCAAAAGTTGGATTTTTTCTCGAGTTTGAAGCTTTCATAAAGTCATGCAAGTAACGCGGTGGACCCTCTAGAAGACAACAAACCTTAACTAGATTATGTGACCGTCTTGAACTGCCTCTAAACCTTAGGGTTTGCGGCAGTACGGCGTGCCACATGTGAGGCGTTGGCTTGACCCTTCTACAGCTGGACCATTGGTACTGTGGCATGTGATGGATGTTTTAAAACCGATTTCAAGTGTTGAGATATATTGGGGAAATCTTGGGTGTTTAATTATTCGATCGGAAAGTTTAACATTGTCTATTTATCTGGAATGTGATACAATATGTGGAATTCACGTAGTTAGGCATGAAATGCGAAGTGTGTGATATTTCGGATTTACGATGTCTAAAGAGATTGTGGATTCCAAATGTTGTAGTTTTACACTTTCTTTTCTGTGACCGTAAGCGTAGTATGTGGTGTATCGCCGGCTTCGTTGCTATACATCAACGACAATCGGGATACGCATACTTGCTTACGTTGATGATATGAGATATTATGTGTTGCTGTGATATGTTATATTGGATCGTCGCGTTCTGAATAGCCGGGGGTTTTATATGAGATGAGAGTTTTTTCTTTTTCATTCATGTAAAATTCATTTGTATATAATATTCTTTTATTGGGGCACTTCCGGGCTGAGGATGATGTCACCATTGTATATTATTTACTTTTCCGCATTAGGTAGACCCAAGGCGGGGAGCACAAGTAACTGAGTTCTAAGGTCCAGTGGGAGACCATCTCGAGGAGTCGAGACAGGGTCTCCTAACCCTAGAATTGGCGGTGTTACTTGCCGCTCTCGTAGGGGTCTAGGGATGTGGGTTTGGCTATTCATCGCGACCGTGGAATCCGTGTTTTATATAGGCTCGTATTGAAAACACGGACGTCCTAGTATATCCAATATTTCATATATGTTCTTCTGCTGCAATGTTCTGTGATGAGATCATATTACTGCCTGAGACGAATATTTATATTATATATATATGAGATATATGTTATATTGCAGATTTCATTTCAAATGTGATGCTTGTGAAGTATATTAAAATGGGACTTCATTAATGAGATTAATGAAATTAAAAGAAACCTAAGATGTTGTAGAAATTTGTTTAAAAACTGGTAGCTCTAGTTCTTTCTTTGCATAGCGGTGTTCCTTGTAGAACATCCAACACCTTATTCGACATGGAAAGAGCCGAGATCCCCTCACCGTGAGTGACCTCTTTAGTGAAACTAGCAGATGCTACAAACTCGGTTTGTCTTTTGATTGCTTCTATAGTTCTTGCTTTGCATAGTGATATTTGTGAAATATACTGCACCTTATTCGATGAGGAAAGAGCCGACGATCCCTTCACCGGGAGTGACCTCTTTAGAGAAACTAGAAAATGCCTAAAAAACATTCCATTTAAAATCACTCGATTCTACAACGATATCAAGTTCATTACGCAATAGGTTTTCATAAAAACTTGTCGTAGCCCTCCGTTATTTTAGGAAGTAGAGTACTTAGTATTCGTGCTGCGTATGTCGACTTTAGTTGAGGCGTAGTGTACGGTAGCTAAGTGATGTCTTCCTACACAGCATATGATGCGATTAGTTAGGACATTCATGTGATTATGTCGACCATAGTTGAGGGTCATATAGGGTGTGTCTGATTAATCATGAAATGACGGGTAGAACTTGACTAGTACTTATGATATGTTGACCTTAGTTAAGGTCATAAGTACTAGGGGTAATATATTATTGGGAATTTCAAGTGTTGAAATTTGCAATGAGATTGCACACCTTCTATGAGATAGTTAGATCCCGATACCCGCTGTGAGTAAGAGTTACTCCTGGAAGAGTTTTACACATTACAATTAGTCGATCAAGTAGGTGTCTAGAAAGGTGTCAACGGGGTTACGCCCCTGGGAAAATGAGGTTTACTTTAATTAGGTTCGTGCGAAAGCACGGGGGACCTTCCTCAAAGTACCGGCACTGGCCTGGCTGAAAGATTGACGAAATTGTAGCGTGTAATTAATCCCGGGTAGTCTTTCCTTTTAGGGTTTGAAGGAAGATTTGATTAAAACAGTGGGAGACATCCTGATTAGATATATTAGATAACCAATCTAATCTTGCAAGAGTATACGCTGAGTGTTTTCTTCTCTCTCTCTCCAGGTAGCGACCATATCACACTTTAATTAAGATAATAATACGGAAGAATTGACCGAACCCGCTTGTTATACTGAGCTGGGGAACGTTGGTCCCGCTCCAAATTGGGGAATACCAGATTTCCCGTGCCGCCCAAACGAAGAAAGTGCATGTTGATGCATCTTCTTTGGGTGTGTTCATTACAGAGAACTGTTTCTCAGTATCCTTTACGTCCTGGGTATTTGATACCGGATCAGGATCTCACATATGTAATTTGTTACATGGGCTACAGAAAGGTAGAGAAATGAAAACGGATGATAAGTTTCATGAGATAGAAATGGTGCAAGTGTTGCAGCCAAGTCTGTTGGTCACTATCACCCTGTATTACCGGAATACATTGATTCTGAATAAATGTTATTAGATACCGAACCTGATATACAACATCATATCAGTCTCTTTATTAGTAAAGAAAGGATATAATTTTGTATTGTTGGATAATGTTTTGAACATTTCCTATATCAAGAGTTGATCGGTTCAGGCACGTTACCTAAAAGCATTGACGTTCTAAATCAAACTACATTTCTTAGTATACAGAACACACACAAGAGGAAGAGTTTAGAAATGAACGGATCCTTCTTGAGGCATTGTAGACTAGGTCATATCAATGCGACCCGACTAGCAAAGTTACATTTAGATGCATATTTAAATTTGTTTGAATTTACATCTTGTAAAACTTGCCGGTCATGTCACAAAGATAAGATGACCACAGCTCTGTTTATTGGAAATCGAGAAAGAGTTAGAGAACTCTTGGGATTGATACATGCTGATGTATGAAAGTCCCCTGTCTACACATGCCAAGACCGGTTCTTTGTACTTCATTACATTCTCTGATAATCTCTCAAGATTCAGACATGTGTTCCTGTTGAAACATAAGTCCGAAGCTTTTGAGATATTCACAGAATATAAGTTAGAAGTAGAGAACCAAAATACGGGTATAAGTATTATGTCCTTTGATGAGATCAAGAAGGAGAATACTTAAGCACGGAGATTCCTGGACTTTTCTAAAGGAGAATGAGATTCTCTCTCATTATTACTCCTTCGTATACACCATAGCACGATGGTATATCGGGGCGGAGCAATAGCACCCTATGTGATATGGTGTGCTCTATGATGAGTACTACTGAGTTTCCTATTTCCTTTTGGGAGTTATGCACTTGAGAAGCTGCATACCTATTGAATAGGGTTCGAATCAAATCAGTTGCCTACCACATCATATGTGATATGGAAAGGGAAGAGCCCATATCTTAAGTTGGTTAAGATTTGGGGTTGTCCGGCCTATGTCTAAAAGAAAAATCCGGACAAGCTCGAGGCAAGGTCTGTTATGTAAAACTGGAATGGTTCCAGCTATACAAACTACAGCTGATGATTTGGTAGAACCAAAGGATTCAATAGTTTTCAACGAATCTCAGCCTCTCCGCCGATCTAGTAGGGTTCCTCACCCACCTGAGAGATACTTCGGTTTTCTCTATGACAGTGGGAGCGAGGATTGCATCATGAGATGATGACCCAACTAGTTTCGAGCTGGCCTTCAGGAGTGGGACTCTGTAAGAATGGCTGGATGCTTAGCGATCTGAGATGGAATCCTTATACACCAACAAAGTATGGACTTTGGTTTCTTTATCTGAAGGGTTAAATCCCCATCAGGAGCAAGTATATCTTGAGAAGATTACTTGGTGTACATGGAAAAGTTGAGACTTTCAAAGCTATGCTTAAGTCCATCCAGATCCAACTTACCACGGCTACATACCATGACTATGATTTCTGGCGGTTGGGTATTATGACTGCTTTTCTAAATGATGTTTTAGAAAAGAGCGTCTATAAGTACATAGACAGAGGGCTTCATAGACAGTGGGAGCAGCGGAAACGTGTGCAAGATGTTTTATGTGATAAAACAGGCATCGCGGAGTTGGAACGTCTGTTTTGATGTGGTAGTCAAAGAGTTTGACTTCATCAAAATGGTACATGAACCTTGTATATACAAAAAGGTAGTAGGGAGTATGGTGGTGATCCTCGTAGAGTACGTGGATGACATACTCTTGATAGGGAAGGAGTTTCCTATGCTACGATCGGTCAATCTCCGCTTATCACAAGGATTCTCCGTATAGGATCAAGGTGATACCTCCTATATCCTGGGTTTTGGATCTATGAGATAGATCTAATTGGATGTTAGGATACTCACTAGTTGTAGTTAGATGGTATCAATCGATCCTGGGGAGAATCACTGGAAAGGTTCCAGGGTGATAAGGACGACTGAATGTCAGTCGCAGGCATTGTCCTTACCCTCAGTAGATGGAGGGTATGTTGGAAGAGTTCCAAGTTAGATACCGTGACTTACTAGACGATTAAAGGCAAGATACATCATTACCAAGGATGCTACCAAAGAGGCAGTCTGGATATTTATAAGTTCATGAGATGAACTTCGTTTCTACCATTATGTGACAATGGAGTTGTGGCTTTTGCCAAGGAACCCCCTGTCCCATCAGAAATCCAGATATAATTCTTAGACAGTATCAACTGATCATGGAGATGGTTGATCTCCAGGGAGATCGAGATTAGGAGAGTAGACACAGAGGACAACAGGGCGGATCCACTCACAAAGGCCTTTTTCCCAGTAGAGACTTTTATGGGATGGTTGAGTATGAGATACTTCAACCACAGCTAATTATTGGGTACGTGATACCACAACAGATGGCCCTAGTGCAAGTGGGAGATTGTTAGTTATATGTATGCCCTAGAGGCCATTACTGTACATACGATGTATATTGTAATGGATGCTTGGACGTATATAGGGAGGACTTTCTTGCTCGACATGATAGTATGTTATCTGGTTGTACTTTATCTTAACATGTACTCTGATTGTCTCTATGTTACATGTTGATAAAGCCCTTAGGATATGTACTCGACTACTGGGACTATGATGAGATCATAATAGTGGGGCCATGGTAGTCGACGAGTATATCCTATAACTGTTCCTAGTCGAGGGTGTATCGAGACAGAGCATCGATGCACCAGAGTAGACTAGCGTATACGCATCTTGACCCATATGATGGGTGATGGATGATCCCATATCCATCGGTGTTTGACATCAAGGATGGTGTACGGGTGCTCAGTAGAGACTGGGTACACTGGACGGACACGCCGAGAACTCCCAGTTGGTATTATACCTTACGTCAGATGGCAGTTCTCCGGTGACACTGGTACAGAGTAGTCTGTTGACCCGAGATCATCATAGAGTCTTGTGTGATTCCCACTGTGCTTTGATTTCCATCATACCGCGTCCAAGAGGGCGTGCAAAAAGGTGGCTTTTGGGTACAGTCCCGAATCACATGGAGGCAATGAGCGATAGGAGGGGATTCGTCTCTCCCGGTATAGGGAGTTGATGTTGCGCTGTGTTCGATTGGCTATAACCGGAAATCCCTGGCCAGGGTTGCTGAGATTTACTGGTAAGTGTTATCAGTAGTTTCTCGAACTGTTATAGACCTCAAATCGATACGACTTATCTAGCTACTGGGGTCTGACGTTTACCACCCCTAGGCGAGATTTGCGACATATCAGACGACGAGACCGGACTGTACGGGAGTGTTACTGATTGGATTCACAGGAGAATGTACATGCTTGCTTGTTGATCTTCTGAGCGCTCAATACCTGGGTGACTGTTACGTTTAGCTGACCGCTTGCAGCTTGTGGGTGTTTGATATGATCATCACCTACTGTCGGCGTATTGACGATTCTTTAGAGTCCTACACAGAGGTTTCTTGGCTCAGGCAAAACGGAGTAGGGGCACATATGTGATATGTGCAGGACCGAGGATAATGCGATATGAGATATCGTATTCTATTCTCGCGATATTTGATATCAGCCGGCTCATCGGATCAAGTGTTTATTTGATGAATCGGTACGGATAAATATTAGTCGGTTATATGCGATATAGCCGGATTGTCGGATCAAGTGTTAATTCTATAATTTAATGTATAATAATATATATGATATATTAAATTACATTAACTAATATTAGCTCGCTAAAAGATTCTTTTTCTCACTTGGGTAATACATTGATAAATATGCGATATATGTTAAATGTATTATTTTATTTTGTTACAATAAATATTATATATGTGATATATAATATTGAAACATGATATGATAAATAATGCAACATGATTAGTGGAGATTAAATAAGATTAGGGTTTGATTTGGGTTAATGTTTACTAGAAGTTTCTAGAAGGTTTTTTATTTTGTCATGAAAAAGATATTTTCAAGTTACTCATCTTTAACTCAACCCAAACCCTAGCCCTAGTTAAATCTCTACGAAGGTTAAGTTAACCATGGTTGCATTATTCATCATTATCATCTTTGCATTATTCATCACAAAAGGATTATTCATTTTATGATTATTCATCTTCTTCTTCCTTCTTCTTTCTTTCATGGAAAAAGCTTACTAGCTTTTTTCCAAGTGATGAATGAGTGTGAGAAAAAGATAATAAAAGAGAGAAAAAATCCTACTTCATCATCCTCATCTATCCTTGCCATTTAGATGAGGGTGTTCACTTCATTTTGTGAGTGTTAGCTTGTGTTAATGAAACTTCAAGGTAGATCATCTATGTTATCGAAGATCGGAAGCAAGACTGCATCTTTCTCTTCGTGGAGCCTCTCGAGAGTCCGGAACACGATGATCGCAGCGAAGGGACCTCAACACGGAGCTTAAGAAGTGAAGTACCAGATCTACAAAGGTTGTAATCCCTCTCACTTAGTGTTAAAATGTTTAACATGCTTGTTTTCGCATAAACTCTAGTTTAAAGATCCGGCTTTGGGTTGTTCGGCATGACTAAAATTTTAATCGGGCATGGTTGATGCCTCGTAGACCCTTGTATGCATGCCAAGCAACCCTACAACAAGACCCTGGGCAGTTTCAAGCCTTCTTTGCTGAAGAAAAGATGAAGGACGAGCTGGAAGAAGTGTACACAGCCGACATCACCTTCAGCGATGAGGACCTCCTCCTTGGGACGTGCGAGCATAACCGTCCCCTCTATGTCACCGGATACTACCATGACATCAAGATAGGGAAGATCCTAGTTGATAACGGGTCCTCTGTCAACCTCCAAAATGTGAGGGTGTTAAAAGAAATTTGCATGAGCATTCAACACCTCACTCGGGATAAAATCACTATCTCCGGATTTGACTCTCAGTCATCATGGATGCTCGGGTCTGTGATACTGACGTTACGCGTTGGGCTGCTCGTCACTGACATTGAGTTTCATGTCATTGACACCAAGACTTGCTACAACGCTTTGCTCGGTAGGCCTTGGTTAAACGAATACAACATCATCCCCTGTACACAACATCAGTGTATAAAGTACTTCAAAGATGGTCTCGAGTACACTGTGACAGGGGAGCTGAACCCATTCTCCGTGAATGAAGTCCGAAAGTACGAAGATGCAAAGTATTTCTTACCAGACTTTGAAGATACGGAAAGATGCCATAAACCGGAGAATAAGCAAAAAGCTATAACCACTATTTCGGTCTTCGGGAGCGATACCGAGGAGGAAGAAGAGATAGTCTATTCGGGGCCTCCCCAATGCAACAAGCCGGGACCGTCTACCCCTATTCTGGTCTTTGGCAGTGACTCTGAAGACGAGGTCAACGCAGTGTTCTCGATCCGCCCATCGATGCAGGCCTTCACCGGAGATGATTGGAGTTTGCAAATCACCGTGGTCCCGAGAAAGCATTACAAAGAACCCGACACACTCGATACCTATAGTGTACAAGAGATGCAGACGTTCTATGTCCCTTCCAGGTGGAAAGATGAAAAGGCGATCCTCTTTTATCGATCCGCGGAATCCAAAGTGGAGAAAGAAATCTGACAGGGTGCCACTTCTATGCTTGATAGGCTACAGCCCATTCGTCTGTCCAGATACTACACAGAAGGATTAAAAATGCTGTTGAGACGACTAGGTGTACCCTTCAAACAGACTGTTCGACAAGCTCAATTCTACAGCAGGATCTGGAACGTCCCCGGAACTCAGTGAAGATTGCCTAACGGGAGAATGGAAACGATCGGGCTTGGATATGTTCAATCCAAGAAACGGGAGCGATTCCATGACTGCTACGTTATACATGATTTCGATGAAGAAGGAGATGCTCTGTTAGAGGACACTGCAATTGAACCAAAATGAGATCCCTCTATGAAAGTGCCAAGTTTGTCGTTCGAAGAAAATATGGACAAGCTAATAAGGGAAGCGGGTCAAAAGGCCTGGGATGACCATAGCCGTGAAATGGCCATCTACGAGAAAGCCAAGACGCAACGCCTTCTTCAGCAGGCTGCGGGGAATGACGATGCTCTTCATCGCCAACCCGTCGTACAGAAGATCCCACGCGGAGGCGAAAACAAACTAAAGAATGGAAAAAATGTCTGACAGCGGCAAAACGGAGCCAAAAGACCACGCGATCGAGAATTGAGCAACCGGGATTCGTCTCTTATAAAGAAGATGGGTCGAGCATATTCTTTTCCCCAGGACAAGACAAGGAAGATATTCGATCTCGTCATGAAACATCAGATGATGACACCCCCGTAGTCCAAACACCCCGAAGAAGCAGACGAGGCCTCTCATCCGGATTATTGCTCCTATCACTGAGCGATAGGACATCCTCTTGAAGACCGCTTCATCTTCAAAAACTGGGTTGAAGACCAATATCAACTCGGCAGGTTCGCTCTATCTAACAGTTGGAGGATAGCCCCATCGCAAAAGCATATACCAAAAGCAACGTATATGGCGAGAGTAGAACCAGATCAATATCGGTCTTGGAAACAATCTTATACCTGTCACGTGATAACGCTGCCAGAAGAAGGAGTGCCCGAGAACATGGATGACCTGTCTTGGTGCTTCAAAAACGAGGGTGAAGAGGAATTGATCTCGGATTTTCTACCGGCGCCAAAAGAATTGGAGGATAGAATACACACCACGACGGATAACCTAAGGAAAATAGACTTGGGGACGGCAAACGACCCGCGACCTACGTTCCTCAGTGAGCTGCTTTCTAAAGAATAGGTAGCTACGCTAAGAGACGTGCTCATACAGTATAAAGGCTGCTTCGCATGGAACTACTCCGAGATGCCGGGGCTAGATCCACAGATAGCTGTGCATAAATTGGCGATATCCCCGGACGTCAAGCCAGTCAAGCAAGCACCAAGAAGAATGCGGCTCGAACTTGAAATGAGCATCAACGCCGAAGTCAAGAAGATGATCGACTCCGGCTTCATCCAAGAAGTTCAGTACCCCGACTGGATTGCCAATATCGTCTCAGTGATGAAGAAGAATGGGACGGTGCGTATCTGTGTTGATTTTTGGGACCTCAACAAAGCTTGCCCGAAAGATAACTTCCCCGTACCGGTTACTGAGCTGATGATAGACAACACGTACACTCACGAAGTTTTCTCCTTCATGGACGGCTCATCACGGTACAATCAAATAAAGATGCATCCCGAAGACCAGAGGCATACCGCTTTCTGGACCCCTTTGGGCATATTCTGCTATAAAGTGTTGCCTTTCGGTCTGAAGAACGCTGGCGCCACCTATCAGAGGGCCATAACGAAGATTTTCGATGACCTCATACACGAAATCGTCGAGTGCTATATTGACGACCTTGTGGTAAAAAGCAAATCGCATGAGGAGCATTGGGAGTATCTGAAGATAGCGTTCCAACGTCTTCGGAAATACAACCTGAAGATGAACCCTCTTAAATGCGCATTCGGAGTTTCCTCGGTCAAATTTCTAGGGTTCGTCATACGACACCGGGGCATCGAAATAGACCCGTCAAAGATCAAGGCGATTATGGAATGCCTCCGCCAAGGACTCTAAAAAAACCGCGGTCTCTCCAAGGAAAGCTCGCGTATATCCGAGGTTCATAGCTAACCTCTCCGATAAGTGTCGCCCTACAGTCATCTAATGAAGAAAGGGACTCTGTTCGTCTGGGATCGCAAATTCCAAAGCGCACTAGACAAAATCAAGCAATACCCGCAGAACCCGCCAGTACTGACCGCCCCAGTCAACGGAAAGCCTCTCATCCTGTACACAACAGCTTTTGAAGGTTCTTTAGGCGCGCTATAGGCTCAGAAGAATGACCAAGGGAAGGAAACAACCCTCTACTATTTGAGTCGAGTTCTCCTGGAGGAAGAAAACAATTACTCCGCCATTAAAAAACACTGCCTGGCGTTAATCTTCGTGATAACGAAGCTCAGACACTACGCATTGGCGCATGAGGTCCCCTCATATCAAAAGTAGATCTTCTAAAATATTTGATGAAAAGAGCCATACTAACGGGACGACTCGCTAAATGGGCCTTCCTCTTGATGGAGTTCTCGATAACATACCGTCCTCTCAAGGCAGTGAAAGGACATGCCATCTCTGACTTCCTTGCCGAACAGCCGATACCTGCCGATTCACCTTTAATTTGCGAATTGCCAGACGAGCGCGCGTTTGACATGATCGACAGGAAAAAGAAGGGAGTGATACCTGATGGGAACTTTACTTCGACGGAGCATCTTCCATGAAGAAGCGAAAGCACAACTCCCCTATAATCAAATATAGGGTAGGCCTCATCTTCGTGACTCCACAAAGAGGGATAATGCGCTTCGCCTTTTCCTTAACAGAGTCGAGGACGAACAATGAAGCTGAATATGAAGCTTTGATAGCAGGTCTTGAGATTACTATTGACATAGGAATCGAAGACCTCCTCATATACGGAGACTCCCAACTGGTCGTTAGCCAAGTAAACGACGACTATCAAACGTGCAAACCAGAGTTGGTAAGGTACGGTGAGAGAGTGCAACAATTGCTGACTCAAATTCCCTCCTACGCCCTGGAAAGCATACCGCATACGGAAAATAGCAAAGCGGATGCATTAGCCAAACTCGCTAAAGAATTGGATGACGAAAACCTCAATGACATGAGGATCGTTGTGCAAAGCCGTCGGGTTCTTCCACCGGCAGAAATATCTCCAGAGTCGCCCGAAGAAAAGGGAGCGACCAAGCAGACGACCCTATAAATAAAAGACCGGGAAAAGGCTAAGGATTGGAGAGAAGTCTGTATAGACTACTTCAAATCCCGTCGAACACCTGAAGATACGTCCTCAAGACATCAGCTCATGAAACGAGCTCTTTCCTTTGCCTTTGTCAATGACACTCTGTATAAGAGATCGTTCGACTCCCTGTGGCTAAGATGCCTGGGACCGGAAGAAGCAAGGAGAGTCGTCCAAGAAACTTATGACAGACTCTGCGGTTCTCATCAAGCCAGGCCAAAGATGAAGCTGAAGATCAAAAGGATGGGCTACTATTGGCCCACTATGATTCAGGACTATCTCGAATACGCGAAGCAGTGCTACTCGTGCCAAATTCACAGGGACTTCATCTGCCAGCATCCGAATTCTCTACACCCAACGGTGGCTAGCTGGCCGTTCGAAATGTGGGGAACTGACATAATCGGGCCCATCGAACCAGCATCGTCCAGAAGACATCGGTTCATATTGGCGACAACCGATTACTTCTCTAAGTGGGCAGAAGCCATACCGCTAAGAGATATGAAGATGGAGAATATTCTCCATTTCTTCAAGACGCATGTCATCTATCGATTCGGCACTCCGCGACGGGTTATCTCCGATAACGGGCCAGCTTACAGAAGCCACAAAATCAGCCGCTTCGCACAACAGCATAACATAGACTGGAGATACTCTTCGGTCTATAATCCCCGAGCTAACGGTCTGGCTGAGGCTTTCAACAAGACCTTGACGAAGATCATAAAGAAGACGGTGTCTAAAAAAAAAAGGACTAGGATGAGAGACTGCATGAAGCTCTCTGGGCGTATTGAACTACGTTCAAAACGGCCACAAATATAATTCCGTATGCATTGGTATTCGGCACAGAAGTGATACTCCCCTTGGAGATAGAGCTACCCTCTCTACGAGTGGCGGTTCATTACGAGCTAATAGAAGAAGAGAACGCTCATCTTCAGCTGGAGGAGCTCGACGCCCTTGACGAAACCCGGCTCATGGCGCAGAAAACCTGGAGGCTTACAAAGCAAGGATGACGCGCTCGTACGAAAGATTGACTAGGCCAAGAACATTCCGCCAAGGCGAACTCGTGCTAGTCGTAAAGAGACCTATGATCCCCAATCGTGCCAAACAGGGGAAATTCGAGCCAAACTATGAGGGCACGTATATCATAGACAAGGTCTACCAAGGTGGGGCTTACTTTCTTATGGATATGCATGGCTAAAGACCCTTTAGGCCAATAAACGGTCGGTTCTTGAAAAATTACTACGCTTGACCGAAACGTCTATAAACTACTACGAAACGCAGCATCCTAAGGCTGCCAAAAAAAAATGGTACGTCCATAAGAAAAATGGTCACGGATGAAAACCCGAAAGGGCTCCGTGAGTAAAAATAGCAGGACTACCGGCGAGTTTGTGGAAATCCGAAAGGGCGCAGACTCGTAAAAAAATTCATGCACACTTGCAAGGTCCTCTCGACCCTGTAAGGAGAAAATACCTGCGTGAGATCCTTACGACTCACAAAGGAACGACATACTTAGGGATCCCCACGATTCCTAAGGAAAAATTACACTTACGAAATCCTCACGACTCGTAAGGAGAATTCCCCTATGAGACCCTCACGGCTCACAGGATTCTAAAGACTTAAGCTACAGGGATCTGAACCTGCTCTTAAGCCATCACAATCCACAGTTTACCCTACAAGCAGTTCATTATTGACCCTTGTATACAATCCGCGGGCGCAAATAATCATTTCTCCACCAAGTTCCACCGATGACGTGAAATGTCCTCATTTGGTGAATGACACTTGTAAGTCCTCTCGATTTATAATGGGAAAACATTCTTGTAAGATCCTTACGACTTATAAGAGAATATACACTTAGGAATCCTCACGATTCTTAAGGAGAAAATGCACATACAAGATCCTCATGACTTGTAGGGAGAAATATCTTTTATGAGACCCTTACGGCTCATGAAATCAAAAGCCTTAGTTGACAAGTTCTTAACCCGATCTACTAAGCCACTTTTGTTCAAACCGACAAAGGCAAATGATGATTCACTCCTGGCAATATCCCAGTTATAGCGGTGCTGATGCCTAAATCGGTATCAGATCCCAAGTCTCATACCCGCGGCAAGAAATCAGTGAGCCATAAATGCATATGAAATAGCCGAAATGATAGGGCAACTTGCAACAAAATCAGCAAGTAAGATATATGCATACAAAAATAGCCGAAATGACAGGGCAACTTGCAACAAAATCAGCAAGTAAGATATATGCATACAAAAATAGCCGAAATGATTGGGCAACTCACAATAAAAAGCAGCGAGTAAAAAGAAAAAATAGCTGAAAAGATTGGGCAATCGCGACTTTCGCGATATGAAAAGATGAAATGATAGAGCATCGCGGAAAGAAATAAAAAAGGGAATGAAACATTTTCCCTGCAGGTAAGTCCATACTGACCCCTGTATACAATCTATGGGCATAAACGAAAAGGGAATCATATGTCCCAAACGAACTCTGTCAAAGGGAAAGTCAGATCTCAACAGCAACATCTACAGCCTAGAGATCACCAACAGCGTTCTTCCTCCAGAAGGATGCAGACGCGACATCAACATGTGGAGCCACGACAAAGTCCCCTAGTTCCAAATCTTGATGGTTCACAGGAAACCTAGCGATCAACAGCGGCATTCCTTCTCAACTCCAGCAGGATGCAGATGTAACGTCAACAATTGACCCCAGGATCAAAACAACAGAGCCATGGTAAAATCCCTAGTTCCAAATCTCGATGGTTCACACGCAACCTAGAGACAACGGCGACATTCGTCTCGTTACAGTAGACGCAATGCCAGCAAACGAAGCAAAGGAAAATCCCTAGCTTCAGGGTCTTGACGGCAACTCAAATAAAATCTAAAAGACTATCGGAGATCATCCCACACCAACGCGAAGTAGTTATGACTCATCGGGGCTCCCAAACTGAGCCTAACCTCAAGTAAAAAAGCGACATGGAATATCCTTAACGCTTTCTCTTTCGACGGTAACAATACCTGGAAGAATGCTTGAAGACGTCTTGTCCAGCCCCCGAAGGGATCAGAGACACGACAGTCGCAAGGCTACCCGAACAACAAGATTGCCCGTCGAGGAATACATCAATCAACGCGATGGTACGATGGATAAAACCCTAGTACCACAGATCCTAACGGACCTCTGTCGTAAAGAGCAGAGGTTAGGACATTCTTGCGAGAACTTCTCGATTCGTCTCAACTCGTGAGGAAATTAGTGTCCTTGCAAGAACTTCTCGATTCATCTCGACTCGTAGGGAAAAGCCTTAGGCAGTGGGGATTAAAAAAACCTGTTTCCTAAGCACTGGGGCCTTGCAAGTCAGTCCAAGATGGGCGCTAGCACACTATTCACGGGCACACTCTCTGAAGCTAAACATCAACAAAGAGGGAAACAACCACTTACGAGTCCTCTCGACTTGTAAGCGGGAAAATTCTCTTGTGAGATCCTTAAGACTCTCAAGAGAAAGCACACTTAGGAACCCTCACGATTCCTAAGGAGAAAATACACCTACGAGATCCTCTCGACTCGTAGGAAGAAAAATCTTAATGAGACCCTCACGGCTCATAAAGTTGGAAAGCCTTATGTGGCAGATCTGAACCTGACTCCTAAGCCACCACTGTCCTGCAAGGAGGTCGAAATAGATTATCTACAAGATGCATTTGCTAAAAGGGACACACCAACATGAAACAAAATATGTCTTTTATTCATGAATCAAAATGAATACAAAGTACAATCTATAAAAGAATAAAAACAATACTCTCATTCAGGAGTAAGTACAAAAGGAGAATAAAAAGAAACATATATATTTTTAAGCCGGTGGAAGATTTAATAAATTCGTCAGTTCATCTTTCTTTCACTGGGTCTCGGCTTCATGTTTTGTTATTGCGATGAGACGGGTCTCCGCCTGAGACTGTTGAGCTTGATACGAGGCGAACCGACTTTCAAGCTCCTTTTCAGCGACTTTGTGAGCTTCAACCATCTCACAAGTAAAAATAACGGCTTTGTCAATAGCTACCACTTCCCTGATAGCTTCTTGAAGCATCTGCCAAAGTTCATACGCACGAGTGGTCTTAGCCGTGAGTTCGGCTTGAAGTTCCCCCAAAGCATTTGAAGCTAGCTCCCTCTCCAAAAATTTTTGGTTGAGCCTCTACTCACATGACTGCAGATTTTCGGCGCACTGCTCAACCAGCCCCCGCAAGCTCGTCTTTGCAGCCACGACCTCTGAAGAAAGGCGCGTGCACTCAAGACCATGTAATCAAGCCTCCACTCGACGAAAAAACTCAACCCAAACATGAACCAATGTTTCATCATGGTAAGCGGAGAGAAAGGGCAGAGAAATGTTGGCTTCAGCAGCGAATTCGTTGGCTGTGATCGAACTACCAGCACGAAGATCTTCGATAAGAGCCGATAAGGAGTGAAGGCTTTGCTTTGCCATACGTTTAGATGCGCGCCGGGCATAAGGGACGGGTGGCATAATGATGCGAGATTCCAGCGGGATAAGAACAGGAAAATCTGTCAAGAATCATAAACAAGAAGCGAGATTTGCAAGCAAAGAATGGGTGGAACAACGTCAAAACTTTACTTACCCACAGTCATGCAAGGAGGGTTGAAAAGATCCCCAGGCCCGTCGAGGATCTCAACTTCGTCGTCAGCTTCCAGAACTACAGAAGGCATGAGCATCATTATACAAAATAATGATAATGAAATGAGGGGGTCAAATAACACTAACCTTTCCCAGAAGAGAGGACGATGCCTTGCGGGGATATTGCCTGCGGAGCGGCCATCTCGAGCAGACACTGGAAAGACTTTCTGGGGGACAGATCCGCGATGGACGCCGCCAATCCTCGTAATTCTGAAAACACAGAAAGATTCGGATAATGAAGAGATCATTAAATCAAAATATAGAAGACTACCTTCGATGCTCCTCCCGCTTTGAACTGGAGGGATAGAAGCTTCGGCAGCCTCTTCCGTACCCTCAGGAACATCATCGGAGACGTGGAATGGTGTAACAGCTTCCAGTTGAAGGGCAGTGGCCACCGCTTCAGGCTCCAATGAAGAGACGGCGGTCTCGATTACCTGTTCCACAATCTCCGGGCCGTCACCAGAAAGATCCATTAAATCTGCGGCCAATAAGGATGCCTCTTCTGGGAGAGCAAGCATCGGGAGAACAGAAGCCACCAATAGAAGCTCTGCAGCAGGAATAGCAGCCATGATGACCTCCTCCGCACCTACTAGTGCCTTATCGGGGACATTTACAGAGTCCACAGTCAGGACCCAACTCGAACTTAGATTCCCTGCCATTGCCGAAGTCCCTGCAAAGTTTTACGAAGATAAGAAGACATAAAAAGCAATACAAATTACTTGCCAAAGGAAAAATACAAAAAACATGCATACCGATATGCCAAGATGCCTCTAGTATGGCTTTTCCAAGCCGACGTTCCTTCCTGAGAAGGTATGCTCGCCGGGGTTCAAGTGTAGATTCATGGCTGCCGGTCCACAATGACAACTCGTCTTCGGAAGCGGCTGAAATAGGCTGCTTGAGAGCTATCTCGCCTCCCTTTTCCAGAAGACCTATAAATATTCGCCGTACTGATGGAGGATCTTCGTAGAATATGACGACAGGATAAGAACTCTTCGGGACGTGCACGTTCTCGGTTTCATCCTGGGAACGCCTTATAGCCTCAGCCAATTGTGCGGCTTCCTCGGCAGATGAAACCGGAAAGACAAGACCATCATCCGGCTTGCATAGATATTAGTTCGTCTTGAACAATAGGCTCGGATTCCACCAAAAGGTCAAGCAGACCGGTGACCGTCTTCTTTCTCCTCTTCGACCCAGAACTAATGCTAGAAGATGATCGCTTCCTTCCCTTCGGCGCTTTGGCGCGATGTTGACCCACTACGCCTCCACTGTTCCCTTTTGGCGACACCCCTGCTGATAACGTCGCCACTAATGGAGGGGCCGCTGGCGCCACGGCGGAAGCCTTTGCTTGAGCTCTAGTAAGCATCGGCATCCTTGCAGCGGGAGGAAACGACCCGGCTTCTACGGCCTGCGAGATGAGGACCGCACCACCATCCCTCAAAAGAGGGCGAACAACTGACCATGGTTGCAACAGAATGCTAGCAGCTTAGGTCGGGGCAGGAGTCATATATTCGAAGAGTACTTTCCTTTCCTCAGCAATGATAAGACTAACCCGGTGGCGATACCAGCCTACAAAGGAGCCCACAGCCTAGGGAGATAGTCAGGTTCTGGGATCATGAACACGGAGACAGTATTCATCCACATAAAATGATGAATAACGTCGTGAATAACTCCTAATGATGAAGTAGGCTCAACTAAGAACACTTCGAAGGGGACGTCCTGATTATAGCCCAGTTGCCGGGCAAAGCGGTGCGGATTATACCGCATAAGGAGAGCTGTATCATTTTGGCGGAACACCAAATAGCCCGGCCTGATTGAGTACAGATGCATGATCTCCCTAGGCTTTAAAGAGGGTGCTCCCCCTTTCGACAAGTCAAATAGCTGCTGGATAGGCCCCGCTGGAGCAGAAAGAATGCGATCAATAAACACCATTCCTCCCTCATGGGTATATGTATTGAGCAGAACACAGAGGGCCCCTAATTGAGTCGGATTGGGAGCAGAGGCATCCACCAATCTCATAACTCGAGGGAAGGTGTAGGAGTCATATAAGTTCGGCCGTTGATGTGCCGCGAATGCCCCCATCACATGCATTTCGATCTAAGATGTGAAGTAATGAAGGGGGAGATTCACAACATCTACACCTGGAGTCGAAGTGTTGGCCGCAACACTTAACCCGTGATAAAGATGCGATAGTCCCGCAATGCCGACGGCCAACTTTTCCCCTTCAGCTACACGATGAGCGGGATAGAAGACGGAAGCTCTCATGAAGCGTCGGTGTGACGGTATCACAAACCAGCTGAGTCAAAGGCTGATAAAACCGATAAAGAAGGTCTCTTCATCCATGTTGGGATCCACAATCGAACCAAAAGGAATGACTGACAAGATCGGGATGTAAAACTATGGTAGATCTTCTGCTTTAACTGGCAGTCTATCCAAACCAAATCCAAAAGGGTCATCAATACTCGCAAATTTCGGGGCCTCCTTGGATAAAATATCTCCCCGAATGAAACAGGCGATAAAACTCTCGAAAGTGACACCCTGCCCTTCTGACTTCGCAAACAAACTGTCGAAAATACCCAGGGCCTTGATCAGACTGGGGTAGTTATGACGGACGGCGGTTTCGGCTGTCAGACCATCAAGCACAGCCGGCATGGTGGAGAAAACATATTCATCAGGAGGAAGCGGTTCCTTGTAATGCTCCCCTCTAATGGGCAGTCCTGAAATCTTATGGAATTCATCCAATGAGATAGACACCTCTCGATCCCCTAGCAGGAAGGTGTTGGTGGGCAGATGCCACTGGTTTAAGAAGGCTTTGATCCACCAGACGTGAGGAGCATGGTAATGAAAGAGCGATGCATACACTGCCTGATATAGTCCGACCTTCTGCAGCCTTGCGCGGTGGGCAGAAAGAATATAACGAGCCTAAATAAGGTAGCCCATGGGGTGCCGAGGGTGATACCTACTTTATAGACTTGCCCCTAAGGTCGAGCTTCACCTTGGAAAATCTGACGCCCGAAGATGTCTATAGCAGGTAGGGGCTGGTTTGGTATCCCAGAAGTAGAGGGCTCCAGCCGGCCCGAAAGAGTCCAATTGCGTAAGCAGTCTTTGGGCTTTCTATCGGCAGTATAGGGCGAAGAGGTTCCACCGGCTCCCCGCAAATAAAACTCCGTTGACCCCGGATGATGTGACCGTACCATGTGCCCCATAAGAGAAGATTTGTCCGATCTTTATCATGAGCTCTGATCATCGCCATTGCCTCCTCATCTGACGGCGATTGTGGAAAAGCGGCGTCTGGGCTGGTGTAAGGGAAATAAGGAAGAGAAGCCATTGTTCCTGAAATAAGGAAAAGAGGAAGCTATTAATAAAACCCATGCGCACGCGCGCGCGCACACACACATATATAATAATAATAATAATAATAATAATAATAATAATAATAATAATAATAATAATAATAATAATAATAATAATAATAATAAAAACAGGATGTCTGTTTTGCGGGGCCACTGCCTACGAAACACATAGACCCCACAAAATCAATATGGCAACTCACTAATGATGAGAAAGATCAATCATTGTGAGAATCAAAAAAAGATCCCCGTTAAACAGACATTGGAATTCAAACAACTCTTGGAAAAACAACCTCTGATAAGAAACCTAACAAAATTAAAAATCTGGGCGAATGGGGGGAAAACCCTATGAAAAGATTATCAAGAACACTAAGGAATAAAATTCCCAAGGAGTCCTCCTAATCTTTCAGAGCTAAGCTCTTCGCCTTAGGAATTAAATTCCCTTTACATGATGAAATTAAATTCCAGGAACTCACAAAAGAAAAACTTATATGAGAAAAAAAATCGTATGAATCCCTAAAAAATAGAGGTGAATGTTCGAGATATGGAGATTTACTAATCAAAGATCACATCTTTGGATCCCTAAGCGAATGGGTCTTTGAAGAGAGCAAAGCTCTCATGGTAGATTTAAAATCCAGAAATTTTTGTTTAGAGAAAGTTTTTTTTTATGGGCAGAGAGTCCTTACCTAAAAAAAAGGGGTTTCTTTTTGACAGAGTTAAACTCTGGAATTACAATGGCAGAGAACTAAGCTCTGAGGAGGAGAATTAAATTCTCGAAGAGGATGAAGAAGGAAGAAGATGAGTGAAACTGTGGCTGCCTCAAGAATGAGACCTCTGCATTTATAAGACATGATAGGAAACTGTTCATCTTCCTCGTTCCCTAGGCAGATCCAACGGTCATAAAGGTGACAGCGTTGCACTCACGTGTAAATACGTGAGAACAACGCTGTGGGGGCATTTGTTCCCTCATGGGAACTGAATAAAAAATATGAATAAAGCAACGAGGAAAGCCCCCAAGTAGAGCATCACGTGCCCATACGTGATCGGGCCTCACGTGCAGACACGTGACTTTTTATAGGCAAAGTCTATAGGCGCTGAATGAAATAAACAATTGGAGATGCTTAATTGGTGAGGTCACATGCCAACACGTGATGGGCACGTGACCCCTCTGACTAATAGAATTAAATTCTAATTAAGAAGCTTTATTCTTAATTGGTGAGGTCACGTGCCAACACGTGATGAGCTCCTAAGCCCTCTGAACTAATAGAATTAAATTCTAATTAAAAAGAATCAAAAGCCCTAATTGGAAAAATATTTCCCTAGATCTTTCCAAACAAGAAAGATTGCGCTCTGTACAACAAAACGACGTTGGATTAACAATCCAATGGTGATTAAAAGATCACCAATTTACAGAAAAATTCTGTACAGGAAAATATCTTCCTATTCTTGTTAAGAACAACAAACATGATATCTTCTGTAAAAAAGAAGTCTTTGGAAAAAAATCCAACGGTGAATAAAATTCACCGAGTGATCTAAGATCATATTGGTTATAAAATCAATTAAAATCTCTCAATGAGAGATTGGCTGAACAAACTGATTATTTTCTTTCTCCAATATATAGGAGCCAAGAAGAATAAAAAAAAGGAGGAGACACAGAAGGAAGGAGAGAGAAGAACCCCCTTGAAAGCAAAAAAAAAGAGAAAAGAGAATTTAATTCTCCAGAGAAAAGAAGGTCTCTTCAA
Organism: Agapanthus africanus; assembly: GCA_030015575.1. Classification (NCBI taxonomy): domain Eukaryota; kingdom Viridiplantae; phylum Streptophyta; class Magnoliopsida; order Asparagales; family Amaryllidaceae; genus Agapanthus; species Agapanthus africanus. The sequence goes on along the minus strand of CM057349.1, from coordinate 368,890,970 downwards.
AGAAGAAAGAAACTTTAGGTAAGAGAAGAAAAGAGATCACCCCATAAGCTCCCACAAAACAAAAGAGAATTTAATTCTCAAACCAAGAGTTTAACTCTTCTGAAAATAACTTAGTTCTTCCTCTAGTTGAGATCTGCAGAAGCAGATCTCCCCACAATTTGAGAATTTAATTCTCATCAGGGAGATTCTGTTATGTAGATTCAAACCCAGGGGAAAGAACTAAATTCAAAGAATTTAATTCTTATTAGAACATATATGTAACATTTCAGAAAAATAAAATATTATTTTTGGGAATTTTTATAATTAAATAATAAATATCATGAATATTTTATTAGTGCGGTATAATTAAATACCGATAAATTGGGAAATATTTGGAAAATTATAGGAATTACTGAAATGAGGGTGCTCTAGATAATTTAAGCAAATTATGAATTTTTATAATTAATTTTATACAATTTTAATGCTAATCGCGATTAAATATCGCTAATCTTGCATTAATCCGTATTTGTGCACATGACATGCACCAAGTCATTTTTCACACTTGTTACATTTTTTCTACCATGATCTTTTCTTATTTTCAATTCATGGTTTGGTTTTTAAAGTGAGAAGAGAAGAGAAAAGATAAAGGAAAACAAAAGAAAAGAAAAGAAAAGGAATAAAGAAATGGGTATGGGCATAAGAGAGAAAGAGATGAGGGGGTCAACCTTGGACCATGGCTTTTGTTACCTCATTGTTTTCCTTCATCATTCTCTCCCCTCTTCTCACCATGGCAGTCACTCCCTCCCCCCTCCTCTACCTCCACTCTACAACACCAAAAACTCATCAAAAGTCCATCCCCACTTCCTTAAAAACATGCACAAGCCCACTAAAAACACTTTGGACCAAGAAAGAATGGATTTTGAAGACTTGGGGCAACTCAAGAAATTTCTTGAGTTACCAAATGAGGTATGTTCTTCTTCATTAGTGTAGTATTACTTTCACATTAGTGTCCATGCTGTAAGTCCACGTTGCCCACCCCGGTGCTTGCGGGGAGGCGGAAAACGGAATAAAAATCGAATTTTTATGAGCTTAGGCAACATGGACTAAACTATGAAGGATCTTTGCTAAACAAAAACAAGCTAAAGCTAACTAGAAACTAGCTAAGGGTTAGTAAGGTTATACCTAGGACTTTATGTCCTTCTCTCCTTACTCCTTGGAGTGGTGGAAGGAGGTCACCTTAGTCGTCTTCTCACGTCGAAGAAAGATCCACCCGAAAGCCTCGACCTTTGGCTTCAACTCCAAGCTAGAAGTGACTAGGGTGCAAGAAGTGCTAATCCTTGAACCCTAGATGAGAGTAGAGATTATCAAGAAAGGGTTTTTCTCAAGCTCAAGTGTTTCTCAACACATGAGAGGGGAGAGCTTGAGGGAGAGGAAGAACAAGAGAGAGAATGTGTATGATAGAATGAGAATAAAAATGAACCATTCTCACATATATGTATGAATTATAAAAATTAGATAATTAGCTAGATAATTGTCATGGTTAATCAAGACTTGACCATTATCATTTCACATTAAATGAAAACTGCAAAGATCAAAGAGCATCTTTTATATGGAATGATAATGGTCAACATGTCAACTAAGGTCAACAAGTCAAGATAGGTCAAATGGTCTACAACCATAACCATGCACAATTATTAAACTAATATCAATTAACAATAATACGCACATAAGCATTAGGGTTAATAAAATGACAATAGTCATTAACCCTAATCAAAGTCCTCTCCCTCTGTCTCAAGCAACTGTACATACGCACCCGTATTCGTGATCCGAGGAACACGAATACAATGAGAAAAACCAATCCCAAATCTATACTAGGATCTGTCTTAAACCAAAGCCCGCTAGTATAAGCTGTCCGGACAGCAAACGTGCACAAGTGCGCGGATGTGAACGAACCCTGTCGCAAAACCATGCGACCTCAACTCATTTTGCCTAAAGGCGAATAGCTCTCTGTGTGGGACTCTAAAGACTCGACACTACGCTGGCAGTGGGTTTAACCACAGACCGCAAGCGGCACTAGCTGTACGTAACGGTCCCCAGGTAGATGTCGATAAGAAGACTGACGAGGTGAACCCCATCTGAACTCCTACTGAGCCTGTATATGACAGTCTCCGTACAGTCCGGTCTGTTCGTCTGATACATCGCATGGCGGGCCTAGGGGGCGGTAAACGTCAGTCCCCTAATAGCGGTACAAGTCGTGTCGGAGTGTAGCCCAGAATACCCTGAGATAACACTGGAAACCCACCAGTATATCTCGCTTGCCCTGGCCAGGGACTACTCGTGTAATGGCTCTCTTAGACACAGCGCGATGTCAACCCCCAATACCGGGAGAGACGAATCCTGTCTAACCGTCACTGCCTCCAAGTGCTTCGGGACTGCACCCAAAAGCTACCTGTTTGCACGACTCCTTTGAGCCGTGGTAGGGTAGTAATCAAAGTGCAGTGGGAACACACTCGAGGCGAAGTGACAGTGCAAAGTCAACGGACTAAGCTGTACTCATGTCACCTGGGAACTGATAACAGACGATAGGTATAATACCAACCAACAGTCCCCGACGAGTCCTGTCCAGTGTACTCGTAACCTAACGAGCACCCGTATACTATCTCAAGTACGACGTACTGACGGCTGTGGGACAGACCGTCTCCCATACTGGGATGAGAAGCGCATACGCTAGTCTACTCCGGAGTATCGATGCCCTGTTTCGATAGTCCAACGACCAGGGACGTGTATAAGGATATGCTTATAGATTACCCAGCCCCCACGAGTGCGAGCGCCATCACAACGCTGGTAATTAAGCAAAGATCCTAAAGGCTCTACTAATATGTATATCAGCGATATGCTAAAAGAAACACATGCACATATTGAAGTAGAGACAAACCAAGTAGCATACTACCATTTCGAGCAAGATTGTATATACATCTGTGAATATCCCAAGCTTCCATCAAGTAATATACAAACTAGTATGATACAGTAATGGCCTCTAGGGTATATACACTAACAATCTCCCACTTGCACTAAGGCCATGTACTGGCGTATCGAAGACCTATCATCTCGATCAGCCGCTCGAACTGTGTCTGGGGCATGGCCTTGGTGAATGGATCTGCTGTGTTATCTTCTGAAGCAACCCTCCGTACCTCGATCTCCTGGCGATCCACGATCTCCCTGATCAGGTGATACCGCCTTAAGATGTGTCTGGATTTCTGATGGGACCTGGGTTCCTTCGCTAAAGCTATAGCCCCGTTGTTGTCGCAATACAGAGGTATTGGGTCAACAATGGATGGAACCACCTGAAATTCTTTCAAGAACTTCCTCATCCAGACAGCTTCTTTTGCGGCATCAGATGCAGCGATGTATTCCGCTTCCATAGTCTAGTCAGCAACGGTTTCCTGTTTGGAGCTCTTCCAACACACCGCCCCTCCATTAAGGGTAAAGACAAAGCCCGACATGGACTTGGAATCATCCTTGTCACTCTGGAAGCTGGAGTCAGCAAAGGCCTCAATCTGCAGGTCTTTCCCGCCATACACCAAGAACATCTCCTTAGTCCTTCTCAGTTACTTGAGAATGTTCTTTACTGCTATCCAATGTTTCTCCCCAGGGTTTGACTGATACCTGCTTACCACACTCAGTGCATAAGCCACATCCGGTCTGGTACACAACATCGCATACATTATAGAGCCTACCGCAGAAGCGTAGGGTATAATAGACATGCGATCCCTCTCCAAATCAGTCTTGGGAGACATCTCTTTGGAGAGGGTGATCCCGTGACAAGCCGGTAGATTACCGCGCTTGGAATCTTCCATACTGAATCTCTTCAGTATGGTGTCGATGTACCTGGACTGCGAAAGTCCTAACATCCTCTTGGATCTGTCATGGTAGATCCGGATACCCAGAATGTATGAGGCATCACCCAGGTCTTTCATGGAGAACCTGTGTGACAAGAACCCCTTGACAGATTGTAGCATAGGAATGTCATTTTCTATTAAGAGAATGACATCCACGTATAAAATGAGGAATACTACAGTTCTCGCTACAAATCTACAATAGATGCATGGTTCATCTGGATTTTTGATAAAGCCAAATTCCTTGACCGTCTCATCAAAACAGATGTTCCAACTCCGCGATGCCCGCTTTAGTCCATAAATGGACTTGAGCAACTTGCACACCTTTCCGCTGCTCCCACTCTGAATGAAACTCTCTGGCTAGTCCATATAGACACACTCCTCTAAATGACCATTCAGAAAAGCAGTCTTTACATCCATCTGCCAAATCTCATAATCGTGGAAGGCAGCAATGGCAAGAAGGATCCGTATGGATTTCAGTATAGCTACTGGAGAAAAGGTTTCGTCATAGTCCAAACCAGGTCGCTGACGAAAACCCTTTGCTACCAGTCTAGCTTTATAGGTCTTAACCTGTCCATCTACACCAATCTTCCTTTTGAAGATCCACTTGCATCCTACGGGTTTCACCCCATCCGGAGAAATGTCCAACGTCCATACTTTGTTGGTGTACATGGACTCCATTTCGGTCCGCATTGCATCCGGCCATTTTACCGAGTCGACGCTCTGAATGGCTTGCTGGAAGCTAGTAGGCTCATCACAATCTATGATGAAATTCCCTCTATCCCCGTCAATGAGAAAACCGTAGTATCTCTCGGGCGGATGAGACTGCCTACTACTCCTGCGGAGTGGCGTGGGAATGTCCTGATCTTTCGAACCCTCTGGTTCAACCAAGCTTTCAGTAATAGCTCGTGGTTCTGGAATTTCTTCCAGTTCTATTGCGCTCCCACTTAATTCTTTTTCTATGAACTGGTGTTCTAGAAAGTGGGCATGGCGAGAAACAAGGACTTTTTGTTCCTCTTCGCAATAGAAGTAATATCCCTTGGAGCTCTTTGGATATCCCACAAACTTGCACTGTACTGAGCGTGTCTCGAGCTTGTCCGCATGCTGCTTTTTTACAAAAGCTGGACATCCCCATGTCTTAATGTGATTAAGATAGGGTCTCTTCCCACACCACATCTGATATGGTGTAGTAGGCACAGTCTTAGTTGGAACTCGGTTCAAAAGGTATGCAGCTGATTCTAGCGCATATCCCCAGAACGATCGCGGTAACTCAGCGTTACTCATCATGGACCGTACCATATCTAATAGGGTTTGGTTCCGTCTCTCCGATACACCGTTATGTTGCGGAGTGTATGGAGGAGTAAGATGAGAGAGAATTCCATTCTCTTTTAAGTAACCCAGGAACTCGGCACTCAAGTATTCACCACCTCGATCAGATCTCAGTGCCTTGATACTTTTGCCTGTTTGTTTTTCTACTTCATTCTTATATTCCTGGAATTTTTCAAAAGCCTCGGATTTATGTTTCATTAAGAAGACATAACCGTACCTTGAAAAGTCATCCGTAAAAGTAATGAAGTAAGAATAACCGCTTCGTGCATGTGTAGACATTGGACCACACACGTCGCTGTGTACGAGTCCCAAGAGCTCGCTCGCTCTTTCTCCGTGTCCAGTGAACGGAGTCTTTGTCATCTTTCCTTTGAGACAGGATTGACAAGTTGCATACGATTGATATTCGAACGGATCCAAATATCCTTCTGCATGTAACTTAGTCAACCTTCTCTCATTGATGTGACCCAGTCTACAATGCCATAAGAAAGTTTTATTTATTTTTGGAGACTTTCTTTTGTGTGTATTCTGGACATTGAAAATCTGTGGTTGGTTTAATACGTATATACCGTTGTTCAATGTACCTGACCCAATCAAAACTTGATTAAGGTGAATGTTCACTACATTACTTACAAATGCAAATTCATAACCTTCTTTAGATAATAAAGATACAGAAATGATATTACAGGTTGCATTTGGTACATAATAACAACTACGCAAAACCAAAAAGTGTCCATCCGACAGTCCCAGGTGATAGTCCCCCACGGCCTTAGCATCCAGGCTAGCACCGTTTGCAACTCTGAGGGTCATGTCACCTGCCTTCAAAACTCTACGCTTTCTCAACGCCTGCAAAGAATTACAGATATGAGATCCTGATCCGGTATCCAATACCCAGGAAGTAGAGTTTATTGATAGACAGTTTTCAATAACATACACACCTGAAGCTGAAGCTGCAACTCGCTTCAAATCCTGTGTTCTGGCCTTCCAAGCCTTGCAATCCTGTTTCCAGTGACCACTTTTGTGACAATAGAAGCATTCTTCCTTCCCCACTAGCTTCCCCGCTACCTTTGTTGCTTTTCCTTTTCCCTTCGTATCCACTTTACCGACACCGCCTCTTGGTTTGGCGGGGGCTTTCTTCTTCTTGCCCTTGGCTTTCGTCCTGGACCTAGAAGAGGAAGATCCTCCTACAAACAAAGTGGATGTCTCCCTACCCTTCTGTAGGGTGCCCTCAGCACTCCTCAACATGTTCAGACGTTCGGAAAGTTCAACCTCCTTTCCTTGCATGTTGAAGTTAAGAATAAACTGGGCGTAATTGGAAGGAAGGGACTGGAGAATTAAATCAGTATAGAGTTCATTCTCCAACGTGGTCCCAAGGTCCGCGAGCTCCTCTATGTAGCCAATCATCTTAAGTACGTGTTCCGCTACCGATGATCCGACGGCCAACCTTGCCGAAAATAGCTTCTTCGACACTTCGTATCTTGCGATACGAGGCTGCTCTCCATACAGTTCTTTTGTATGAAGAAATATGGACTCTAGGTCCATATTCTCGTTCCTCCTCTGATGTTCGTTGTCCATCGAGGCAAGTACGAGGCACTTGGCCTTCGCGCAATCTATCTCCCATGTCTTACGGATTTCTACATCCGCGATGCTGGAGGTGGGACATAGGACAGGGGGAGCATTGGTGGTAAGTACATACCCCAACTTGTCGTAAGTGATTGCCATCTTGACATTCCTGAGCCAATCTTTGTAGTTTGGCCCTGTCAGTATGTTTTTATCTAGTAATAACTTAAGTCCGGTCATGTTGAATGGTCGCTGCAATTAGGAGAGAGAAAAGAAACACTTTAGCATGATGTTCTTGCAAGTTTAGAGTGGTTTTTAGTTTGTCTAAACTGGATGGCTCCCACTGTCTCTCGAATCCCTTCTCAAACCATAAAGAAATGATTAGTCAGGATCAATCTCACCGTACAATACTTGCTTAACCGTTCAGCCAGGCCAGTGTCGGTACTTCGAGGGAGGTTTTCCAACGCTTTCGCGAAGTTCCTTAATTAAGTAACCTCTTTTCCCTGTGGGCGTAGCCCCGCTAACACCTTTCTAGACACCTACTAAGTTTATAGCATTGATCGTTAAGTGAGAGTTTTCCCGAGGAGTAGCATATACTCACAGTAGGATCGGGATCCAAATATCATCGCGTGATAAAACCGAAGGAATCCTACCAGAATTATCACACTCCAAATGGTATGCAGCGCTAGCAAGTTTCAGTACCTATGAAACTCCCGATGTGGATTTTTGCCCCATGCTCTTATGACCTTGACTTTGGCCAAAATATCATAAGTCACATGTCAAGTTCTACCCGTCATTCTCCTGGTTAATTTGGACCCACCCGTACCTACCCTTGACTTTGGCCAAAATGGCAGCACGACTGTCCCAAACCAACGCATCTATCTATGCTGCACATGAATACCCAATAGCTACCAATCACTATGCCTTGACTTTGGTCAAAATACATAGCTTGAATACTTTTTGACCATTCATGTGGAATGACGGAGGGCTACGAATGGTTTTGGCGAAACCGTGAACGTAGTGAACTTGATATAATCGATGGAACGAGATAGCTTTTAAAAGGAGTGGTTCAAGCTCCGCGTTTAAAAGTTTAGTTTTGAAAAGAACCGAGTGGTTTTCAAAGTGTTCCAATCGACTTTTACTTGGTTTATTTTCTTGCATTAGTTCTTTTAATGCGTCCCATCATTTAATCCTACCATTGCAGAAAACAACCAAAATATGACGTACGCTTATGCCATTCGCATTCACCACGGGGCCCCGTCATCACCCGTTAGGTTACTTAACTAACGACAGAGCGGGGGCTGGGCTAGCGCGGTTGTAAAATATAAGCAACGCCTAAATAGTTATCGTATATAAATATATAGCAATGATAGACATTACAGATCACAGATGAATACATTGGATATACTAGGAATCCGCAATCCGTTCGAGCCAGCAACGAAAAGCGGATTACACGGTCACGGTGAATAGCCAAATACCCCACCCAAGACCTCTACGGGTGCGGCAAACTACCTGCCAAGTACCCGAAGCGAAGCAACCTCCCTCAACACCGTGAGTAGGCCACTCGGCACTTCGAGATACCCGGTAGTTTGTGCACCCCCTCCATGGGTCTATCCTAGGAGCAAAAACAGTAAAAAGAATTATACAATGACGGCTACAACCCCGACCCAGTTGTGCGGCCATACAAATAATAATATTACATCAATTTACATGTTTCAATGAATGAAAGAAAAAGCAACACTCATCTCACATCCACCCCGGCTATTCACCCGCGACAATCCAACCCATTCATATACACAAACCATCATCAATCACAGATCACAGATATGTATAACCCCGACTAATCGACATATAGCGATTAGCCGACGTTCAATACATATAAACATCACAGATATAACCTTTTAGTCAAAGTGTATTGAAGTTCGGAAAAAAATACGGATTTATAGGCCCCCAAAAATAAATTTCTATTCTGGAAAACCTGGGAACATATAAAACATCTTAAAAATCCCAAAACCAAGCCATAAGAAAACTGCACCAAACTCGACTCAGTGAAGAGTCAAAACGGCGGCGGTTCCGCGGCAATAGCTTGCTATTGCCGCTGAACCGCGGCGGTTTAGACGACTCACTGGACCGGGTTTGCTGTGCTTCTTAAGAAAACCCTGAGATGATTTTTGGAGTATGACAAATTTTATTTTGAACAGAAAAATTTTTAACAGAAACTTAGGGTTTTTAAAACTCGGTTTTTCGATTTTTTTCGGTCGAACTTCTATACACTTTACTATATAGCTAGTTTATGTTTAACCTGGCTCTGATACCACTGTAACTCCACGTTGCCCACCCCGGTGCTTGCGGGGAGGCGGAAAACGGAATAAAAATTGAATTTTTATGAGCTTAGGCATCATGGACTAGACTATGAAGGATCTTTGCTAAACAAAAACAAGCTAAAGCTAACTAGAAACTAGCTAAGGGTTAGTAAGGTTATACCTAGGGCTTTATGTCCTTCTCTCCTTGCTCCTTGGAGTGGTGGAAGGAGGTCACCATAGTCGTCTTCTCACGTCGAAGAAAGATCCACCCGAAAGCCTCGACCCTTGGCTTCAACTCCAAGCTAGAAGTGACTAGGGTGCAAGAAGTGCTAATCCTTAAACCCTAGATGAGAGTAGAGATTATCAAGAAAGGGTTTTTCTCAAGCTCAAGTGTTTCTCAACACATGAGAGGGGAGAGCTTGAGGGAGAGGAAGAACAAGAGAGAGAATGTGTATGATAGAATGAGAATAAAAATGAACCATTCTCACATATATGTGTGAATTATAAAAATTAGATAATTAGCTAGATAATTGTCATGGTTAATCAAGACTTGACCATTATCATTTCACATTAAATGAAAATTGCAAAGATCAAAGAGCATCTTTTATATGGAATGATAATGGTCAACATGTCAACTAAGGTCAACAAGTCAAGATAGGTCAAATGGTCAACAACCATAACCATGCACAATTATTAAACTAATATCAATTAACAATAATACACACATAAGTATTAGGGTTAATAAAATGACAATAGTCATTAACCCTAATCAAAGTTCTCTCCCTCTGTCTCAAGCAACTGTGCATACGCACCCGTATTCGTGATCCGAGGAACACGAATACAATGAGAAAAACCAATCCCAAATCTATACTAGGATCTGGCTTAAACCAAAGCCCGCTAGTATAAGCTGTCCGGACAGCAAACGTGCACAAGTGCGCGGATGTGAACGAACCCTGTCGCAAAACCATGCGACCTCTACTCATTTTGCCTAAAGGAGAATAGCTCTCTGTGTGGGACTCTAAAGACTCGACACTACGCTGGCATTGGGTTTAACCACAGACCGCAAGCGGCACTAGCTGTACGTAACGGTCCCCAGGTAGATGTCGATAAGAAGACTAACGAGGTGAACCCCTTCTGAACTCCTACTGAGCCTGTATGTGACAGTCTCCGTACAGTCCGGTCTGTTCGTCTGATACATCGCATGGCGGGCCTAGGGGGGCGGTAAACGTTAGTCCCCTAATAGCGGTACAAGTCGTGTCGGAGTGTAGCCCAGAACACCCTGAGATAACACTGGAAACCCACCAGTATATCTCGCTTGCCCTAGCCAGGGACGACTCGTGTAATGGCTCTCCTAGACACAGCGCGATGTCAACCCCCAATACCGGGAGAGACGAATCCTGTCTAACCGTCACTGTCTCCAAGTGCTTCGGGACTGCACCCAAAAACTACCTGTTTGCCCGACTCCTTTGAGCCGTGGTAGGGTAGTAATCAAAGTGCAGTGGGAACACACTCGAGGCGAAGTGACAGTGTTAAGTCAACGGACTAAGCTGTACTCATGTCACCTGGGAACTGATAACTGACGATAGGTATAATACCAACCAACAGTCCCCGACGAGTCCTGTCCAGTGTACTCGTAACCTAACGAGCACCCGTATACTATCTCAAGTACGACGTACTGACGGCTGTGGGACAGACCGTCTCCCACACTGGGATGAGAAGCGCATACGCTAGTCTACTCCGGAGTATCGATGCCCTGTCTCGATAGTCCAACGACCAGGGACGTGTATAAGGATGTGCTTATAGATTACCCAGCCCCCACGAGTGCGAGCGCCATCACAATGCTGGTAATCAAGCAAAGATCCTAAGGGCTCTACTAATATGTATATCAGCGATATGCTAAAAGAAACACATGCACATATTGAAGTAGAGACAAACCAAGTAGCATACTACCATTTCGAGCAAGATTGTATATACAACTGTGAATATCCCAAGCTTCCATCAAGTAATATATAAACTAGTATGATACAGTAATGGCCTCTAGGGCATATACACTAACACATGCTTGATTAGAAGTGTTTTAGTGATGTTTAGTGAGGACAGAAATTTCCAAGTTAGGGTTTTAAGGAAAACTTGAATTAAGATAGTGTAATTGAGGTTTGTAGGGGCCATATAACCCTTTTAGTGTAAGTTTCATGGACTGAAACCATAGACTCAAACCCAAAACCCCAACTTAGAAACCCCGATATTGGGAATTTATGGAAATTTAAGGAGTTATTGGAGATCTGCTAACACCCGGGGACCCTAGGATTTATTTTGCAAACACAGTGATACATGCAAGAAACCTAGAAGCTACGCTGAAGACCCGAGCCCAAACCCATCAATCTAGGCCGTGGATTTATTCACTTGGGCCACAAATTGCGGCCTGGGTACTTCCAAACTGGTTCGTGTTTGTTCCAGGGATTTATCTCCAGTAAATTAGACCCTCCACATATGCAAAATTGGCTAATTTCACCTAGGGTAAAATCTAGGACCATTTTCTTGAGTTGCTGCATTGTTTTGTGACGTTTTAATTTGGGATTTGGAATTTGATATTGTGTTCCGTCGTCTGATGTTCGTACGTCAGCAACGGGGGTTGTTTGGTGGTTTTGCAGGCATAGGCTATAGGTTCTAACCTATAAGCGATTCGTATGCCGTTTTGGCTTTCATGTTCGATTCTTAATACTATATGATGCATTGGAAATTGTAAGTACCCCCATGTGGACTTCGAGACGACGAGGATGAGCGTGGTGTCATCGACTCCGCAAGCGAGGATCGAAGTGAGTAGATATATATCTATAGGGGAAGTCAGGTGGATGGCGTATAGCACCCCCGCAGTTTCGTAGTGTCGTATACGAATACGTATACCTATATTTATAAATATGTTTATTGTGAGATTAGATGATTATCAAGATAGATCGTAGGAGATCATGGTTTAATTTTAGTAGAATTGATTGATAGTGTCGTAGTCAGTTGTAGTCGCGAACCCTAGAGTAAAGATTTGCATACACGCGCACACACACACTAGCATACATTTTACATTCTTGTGCGTATATGAGGATATGTATGTATACAAACACACACAGGTATGGGACTATGTATATATATATATATATATATACACACACACACACATATGGATGATGAGGATAGTACATGGTATTTGGAGATGAGTCGATGAGGTTGGGCATGATGCCATGAGATCGGTGAAGTGATTTGGTTCGTATATTAAGATACGACATGATATTATAGTGGGTCCTTAGGCGATGTTGTATCGCCTTAAATTTTGGTTAGTGTTAGTTTAGACGATAATGCGGGTTTTTGGTAAAAAGTTTACCAATTTGGGTTCCTCACATTTTATAACATTTAATTAATAATTTATTATTATTTGTTATGGCTTGCACGCACGTGTGCATGTTAATGTGAGAGTTTGTTTGTGCTAATCTAGATTAGTGACCATGATAACTTAACCTAATCTAATCCTTTGCTTTAATCCATTCTTAATTCTTTACTTTACCTTAACCCTAATCCTAGATATTTTGTGTGAGAAGAGAGATATTTCTTTTGGATGTGAGAGGAGGTGGCATGGTGGTAGTGTGGATGCATTAATGGTGAATTAATGCAAGGGTGCACTCACCTCTCTCTTTCTCTTTATCTTTTCCTTCTCTCATTCTCTCAAACTTATTTCCTTCTCATTTTCTTCATCTCTCTCTTATCTAAACTGAACACTTGCTAATCCTTCACAAAAACCATCACAAACTTCACAAATCTCACAAAAATCACATCTTTTGCCTTGATTTGTCTCTTGGATGCCTTGGACCTTGGAAAGATAGGTTGTGGGAGTAGGTAATGATCTCTATCTGTTCTTTATGTTGTTATTGTGTTGTGTAGTCTTATAGTTTTAGTTTAGAACGTTAAAAGTTAAGTTTCGTGCAAATATCGTATTTTTAGTGTCAATATATGACATCTGTGATCTGCTGTGATCCCGAGAGTTTACTAGAAAACCAAACAATGTAGTTGTGTTATACCTGAGACCATAGGACATCACCAGGAGCAAGAACCCCTGGAGCTCGGACTCAGCCGGCGACGAGAAGGCGATTTCCGGCGACGACGGATTTGTGTTGGAGTTAGGGTTTAGGTTTTTGTGGGTATGTGTCTGCAGTGGTTTAGATGTGTTTGGTCTTGTTTGAGTTTTGGGTTTTCTCTGTATACAAAATCTGGGATCACATGGGTAGTTTCTTGTGTTACGTTTGCGCGCGATATGTTATACGACACGGAACGTGCACTTTGTGTGGTTTTGCTCTTGGGTTGGTTTCGTAGTGTCGCTACACACGTTAGCCACAATACGAACACTTGAGAGTATGTTTTGAGTTGATGCGTCGGTTAAACGTAGTTTGTACGTGTTTTGGGTCTATTTCTAATATATACCTGTTATATTGTTTTATGTTTTAGGTTCGCAGGCGGGGACTTCGGATGCTGTGAAGAAAGGGAAACAGGTGGTAGGCTTTACTTAGCCAGGAGCGTTGGTCAATAGATTTAACATATACAGGGGAACCGCCCGCATGGCGTTATGCGTCTGTCTAGAGATGTTATGATATTGTCGTATATTCTATTGCATATATAGAGTTGCGCATACACCTTATTGCTTAGTTACTTGTTGTGCTTGGACTTGTACCCTTAGGACACCGCACTATTATTGACGGCTCATGTTGCACGAGCACTGTTTGTATGCCACACACACCGTCAATAATTACCATGACACACACAACACACATACATATATGATATTGTTTGGTTAGGGACATTGAGACATTGATTCATATTCTTTTATGCATATGACATATAGCATACCTGTATACCTATATGCTTACATATATGCCTTGACATTCTTACATGCTAGTTACCCATATACCGATATGGAATTGTACCATTAGTGATAGGTATATACACATATAAGACATAGCTACATGTACATCTTGCATACATACTTACACGTATACCGGGAAGGTATATTATATCATTACTGATAGGTAGATACATATACCTCGCTATACCTACATATTTACACATATATCTGGCTATAGCTACATGTTCACCTTTATTTGATGTTATATAGACTTGGAGAAATTAGGAACCGCATGATATATATATATTAACTTGTTGCAGTTAAATTGTAGCTTTTCCTTTATTTGCTCACATTACAGTTTTATGTTGCATATATTATATTCATGGATTTTCGCATTGAGATATGGATTTTTCATGATGTTTTCTGGATTTGAGGACCGTGGTAGTTTCATGAAATTATGCATTATTTGAAAAATCCGGTTTCTCTTGATATGATATTTCAGCAGCCACCATGAGATTTATCGGTTCTGATATATATACCCCATGCGAGGAACGTCGTGGGCCGTGTGAGGGTACATGGTGGGGCCCGGTATGGTTCCCCTCGGCAAGAAGATCGACGGTCCATGCCGATTGAGCCTGGAAGGTAGGTAGGTACCTACGGATGACAGTACCTATGACTCGACAGTTATCGTGGGGATACCGACGGGAGTCATGTATATATGGATACGTCGAAAGACGAGGGTCGAAGCTGGGCACTCGGGTTTTCGGGATAGCGTATGATACGTACCTATCAGGGGGCCAGTCGTGGTGACAGCACCTGATAGATCAGCATTTATGTGTCAATACTAGACACAGGTTTTCATGATATTTTTATTCCTAAGTATATATAACAGTGGAATGGGACGCTGTTATATATGTGTGTGTGTGTGTGTGTGTGTGTATTAGTGGAATGGGATGCTAATATATATGTATACATATCATTTCATATACATCATCATAATTATTCATGCAAATATATTCAGGATATATGAGATTTACCTAACGTTGTATATTCAGGATAAATGAGATTTACCTGATATTGTACATTCAGGATATATGAGATTTACCTGACGTTGTACATTCAGGATATATGAGATTTACTTGATGTTGTACATTCAGGTTATATGAGATTTACTTGATGTTTACTTGATATTGTACATTCAGGATATATGAGACTTATATGATATAAGAGCCAATTTGGGGGCTAATTTGAGGAAATTGGGATTTGGATTGTCTTGATGGACTTTGGTTCTATCACGAGGTTAGGATTCCGTGGGAATGACATGTTTTATCCCATACTCCGCATTTATTGTTTATGCACTGCTTCATGTATTAGTAGTACCGGATAGAGTACCTTCCATGACTGTTGTATTTACATACTTTTATTTTATATGCATTGCTTCATGTATTAGTTGTACCTGCGAGAGTACCTTTCATGACTGTTGCATATATACATTGTCATATCATTGCTTCATGTATTAGTTGTACCTGATAGAGTACCTTACATGATTGTTGCATACATATTGCCATTTATTGTTCATATATTAGTAGTACCTAATAGAGTACCTTACATGACTGTTGCATAAATATTGTCATATTATTGCTTCATGTATTGGTTGTACCTGCTAGAGTACCTTTCATGACTGTTGCATACATATGACCATTTATTGCTATTAGCTTGCATATGTTAGATTCGTGCTGTACGTGCATACTTGCGATTACCAGCATATGTTATTTACTATTCACGAGTTGGAAACTCACCCCCGTTGTGCCACAGTGTTTTTCAGGTTGTTCCCCAGAGTAGTCGAGGCAGGCTATTCATCTATCATATCATCCTTTGCAGCGGATACCGCTTCGGCTCATAGTGTGCAGTTTTGCTTAGGTGGGTTTTGCGGTTATCCGATGTTACTTATTGTATATCTTTGTACCATGTACTCTCCATCTACCATTATCTTGTATGACTTAGAGACTTGATGTGAGGACGATATTGTATATTATTTTTTGACCTGGAGGTCTTCTATGCAGTCTTATTTATATCGTCTTTTATTTCTTCGCTACGGCGTCGTATATCTGTTGTGGTGGTTGTTTTCCGCCTTTGGGTGTGTTTTTGCTCCCGTTTGGGGATGCTTTACTTATATTTTTTTGTACCCATTTTTGGGGCTGGTTTTTACAAAGGAGGTGCTGCCAAAATTTTTAAGGAAGAAAAGTTGGACTTTAAAGAATTTGGTTTGAGATTTCAAAAGTTTTAACAATGTTCTTATTTCTTACTACTTTTGATGGTTTAGATTGCTGGGTTTTCGCCTTACTTAAATTGTGTTTGTAAGTCCACGTTGCCCACCCCGGTGCTTGCGGGGAGGCGGAAAACGGAATAAAAATCGGATTTTTATCATGCTTGGCAACATGGACTAGACAAAGGAGGATCTTTGCTAAACAAAAACTAGCTAAAGCTAACTAGAAATTAGCTACAAGGAAGAATGGTTATACCTAAGGCTTTATGTCCTTCTCTCCTTGCGCCTTGGAGTAGTAGAAATGGATCACCTTTATCGTCTTCTCACGTTGAAGAAGGATCCACCAGAGAGCCTCAACCTTTGGCTTCAACATCAAGCTAGAAGTAACTATGGTGCTAGAAGTGCTAATCCTAGAACCCTAGATGAGAGTAGTGATTACTATGGAGTGGTTTTTCTCATGCTCAAGTGTTTCTCAACACATGAGAGGGGAGAGCTTGAGGAAGAGGAAGAGCAAGAGAGAGAAAGTATATGATAGAAAAATGATAGAATTATGAAGCATTCTCACATATATGTGTGAATTATTGTAAATTGATAATTAATGAGATAATTGTCATCGCTTAATCAAGACATGACCATTATCATTTCATTTTTAATGCAAATTGTAAGGATCAAAGAGCATCTTTCAAATGAAATGATGATGGTCAAAGTGTCAACCTAGGTCAACAAGTCAAGAATGTCAAATGGTCAACAACCCTAACCATGCACAATTATATTAAACTAATATCAATTAGCCATAATACACACATAAGCATTAGGGTTAATAAAATGACAATGGTCATTAACCCTAATCAAAGTCCTCTCCCTCTGTCTCAATCAACTGTGCATACGCACCCGTATTCGTGATCCGAGGAACACGAACACAATGAGATAAAACCAATCCCAAATCATATACTAGGATCCGGCTTAAACCAAAACCCGCTAGTATAAGCTGTCCGGACAGCAAACGTGCACAAGTGCGCGGATGTGAACGAACCCTGTCGCAAAACCATGCGACCTCTACTCATTTTGCCTAAAGGCGAATAGCTCTCTGTGTGGGACTCTAAAGACTCGACACTACGCTGGCAGTGGGATTAACCACAGAACGCAAGCGGCACTAGCTGTACGTAACGGTCCCCAGGTAGATGCCGATAAGAAGATTGACGAGGTGACCCCATCTGAACTCCTACTGATCCTGTATATGACAGTCTCCGTACAGTCCGGTCTGTTCGTCTGATACATCGCATGGCGGGCCTAGGGGGCGGTGAACGTCAGTCCCCTAATAGCGGTACAAGTCGTGTCGGAGTGTAGCCCAGAACACCCTGAGATAACACTGGAAACCTACCAGTATATCTCGCTTGCCCTGGCCGGGACTACTTGTGTAATGGCTCTCCTGGACACAGCGCGATGTCAACCCCCAATACCGGGAGAGGCGAATCCTGTCTAACCGTCACTGCCTCCAAGTGCTTCGGGACTGCACCCAAAAACTACCTGTTTGCACGACTCCTCTGAGCCGTGGTAGGGTAGTAATCAAAGTGCAGTGGGAACACACTCGAGGCGAAGTGACAGTGTCAAGTCAGCGGACTAAGCTGTACTCATGTCACCTGGGAACTGATAACTGACGATAGGTATAATACCAACCAACAGTTGCCGACGAGTCCTGTCCAGTGTACTCGTAACCTAACGAGCACCCGCATACTATCTCAAGTACGACGTACTGACGGCTGTGGGACAGACCGTCTCCCATGCTGGGATGAGAAGCGCATATGCTAGTCTACTCCGGAGTATCGATGCCCTGTCTTGATAGTCCAATGACTAGGGACCAGTATAAGGATGCGCTTATGGATTACCCAGCCCCCACGAGTGTGAGCGCCATCACAACGCTGGTAATCAAGCAATAATCCTAAGGGCTCTACTAATATGTATATCAGCGATATGCTAAAAGAAACACATGCACATATTAAAGTAGAGACAAACCAAGTAGCATACTACCATTTCGAGCAAGATTGTATATACAACTGTGAATATGCCAAGCTTCCATAAAGTAATATACAAACTAGTATGATACAGTAATGGCCTCTAGGGCATATACACTAACAATCTCCCACTTGCACTAAGGCCATGTACTGGCGTATCGAAGACCTATCATCTCGATCTGCCGCTCGAACTGAGTCTGGGGCAAGGCCTTGGTGAATGGATCTGCAGTGTTATCTTCTGAAGCAACCTTCCGAACCTCGATCTCCTGGTGATCCACGATCTCCCTGATCAGGTGATACCGCCTCAAGATGTGTCTGGATTTCTGATGGGACCTGGGTTCCTTCGCTAAAGCTATAGCCCGTTGTTGTCGCAATACAGAGGTATTGGGTCAACAATGGATGGAACCACCTGAAGTTCTTTCAAGAACTTTCTCATCCAGACAGCTTCTTTTGCGGCATCAGATGCAGCGATGTATTCCGCTTCCATAGTCGAGTCAGCAACGGTTTCTTGTTTGGAGCTCTTCCAACACACCGTCCCTCCATTGAGGGTAAAGACAAAACCCGACATGGACTTGGAATCATCCTTGTCACTCTGGAAGCTGGAGTCAGCAAAGGCATCAATCTGGAGGTCTTTTCCGCCATACACAAGAACATCTCCTTAGTCCTTCTCAGGTACTTGAGAATGTTCTTTACCGCTATCCAATGTTTCTCCCCAGGGTTTGACTGATACCTTCTTACCACACTCAGTGCATAAGCCACATCCGGTCTGGTACACAACATCGCATACATTATAGAGCCTACCGCAAAAGCGTAGGGAATAATAGACATGCGATCCCTCTCCAAATCAGTCTTGGGAGACATCTCTTTGGAGAGGGTGATCCCGTGACAAGCCGGTAGATTACCGCGCTTGGAATCTTCTATACTGAATCTCTTCAGTATGGTGTCGATGTACCTGGACTGTGAAAGTCCTAATATCCTCTTGGATCTGTCACGGTAGATCCGGATACCCAGAATGTATGAGGCATCACCCAGGTCTTTCATGGAGAACTTGTGTGACAAGAACCCCTTGACAGATTGTAGCATAGGAATGTCATTTCCTATTAAGAGAATGTCATCCACGTATAAAATGAGGAATACTACAGTTCTCGCTAAAAATCTACAATAGATGCATGGTTCATCTGGATTTTTGATAAGGCCAAATTCCTTGACCGTCTCATCAAAACAGATGTTCCAACTCCGCGATGCCTGCTTTAGTCCATAAATGGACTTAAGCAACTTGCACACCTTTCCGCTGCTCCTACTCTGAATGAAACCCTCTGGCTGGTCCATATAGACACACTCCTCTAAATGTCCATTTAGAAAAGCGGTCTTTACGTCCATCTGCCAAATCTCATAATCGTGGAAGGCAGCAATGGCAAGAAGGATCCGAATGGATTTCAGCATAGCTACTGGAGAAAAGGTTTCGTCATAGTCCAAACCAGGTCGCTGACGAAACCCTTTGCAAACAGTCTAGCTTTATAGGTCTCAAGATGTCCATCTACACCAATCTTCCTTTTGAAGATCCACTTGCATCCTACGGGTTTTACCCCATCTGGAGCAATGTCCAACGTCCATACTTTGTTGGTGTACATGGACTCCATTTCGGTCCGCATTGCATCCGGCCATTTTACCGGGTCGATGCTCTTAATGGCTTGCTGGAAGCTAGTAGGCCCATCACAATCTATGATGCAATCCTCTCTATCCCCGTCAATGAGAAAACCGTAGTATCTCTCGGGCGGATGAGACTGCCTACTACTCCTGCGGAGTGGCGTGGGAATGTCCTGATCTTTCGAACCCTCTGGTTCTACTAAGCTTTCAGTAATAGCTCGTGGTTCTGGAATTTCTTCCAGTTCTATTGCGCTCCCACTTAGTTCTTTTTCTATGAACTGGTGTTCTAGAAAGTGGGCATGGCGAGAAACAAAGACCTTTTGTTCTTCTTCGCAATAGGAGAAATATCCCTTGGAGTTCTTTGGATATCCCACAAACTTACACTGTACTGAGCGTGCCTCGAGCTTGTCCGCATGCTGCTTTTTTACAAAAGCTGGACATCCCCATGTCTTAATGTGATTAAGATAGGGTCTCTTCCCACACCACATCTGATATGGTGTAGTAGGCACAATCTTAGTTGGAACTCGGTTCAAAAGGTATGCAGCTGATTCTAGCGCATATCCCCAGAACGATCGCGGTAACTCAGCGTTACTCATCATGGACCGTACCATATCCAATAGGGTTCGGTTCCATCTCTCCGATACACCGTTATGTTGCGGAGTGTATGGAGGAGTAAGCTGAGAGAGAATTCCATTCTCTTTTAAGTAACCCAGGAACTCGGCACTCAAGTATTCACCACCTCGATCAGATCTCAATGCCTTGATACTTTTGCCTGTTTGTTTTTCTACTTCATTCTTATATTCCTGGAATTTTTCAAAAGCCTCGGATTTATGTTTCATTAAGAAGACATAACCGTACCTTGAAAAGTCATCCGTAAAAGTAATGAAGTAAGAATAACCGCTTCGCGCATGCGTAGACATTGGACCGCATACGTCGCTGTGTATGAGTCCCAAGAGCTCGCTTACTCTTACTCCGTGTCCAGTGAACGGAGTCTTTGTCATCTTTCCTCTGAGACAGGATTGACAAGTTGTATACGATTGATATTCGAACGGATCCAAATATCCTTCTGTGTGCAACTTCATCAACCTTCTCTCATTAATGTGACCGAGTCTACAATGCCATAAGAAAGTTTTATTGATTTCTGGAGACTTTCTTTTGTGTGAATTCTGGACATTGAAAATCTGTTGTTGGTTTAAAACGTATATACCGTTGTTTAATGTACCTGACCCAATCAAAACTTGATTAAGGTGAATGTTCACTACATTACTTACAGATGCAAATTCATAACCTTCTTTAGATAATAAAGATACAGAAATGATATTACAGGTTGCATTTGGTACATAGTAAAAACTACACAAAACCAAAAAGTGTCCATCCGACAATCCCAGGTGATAGTCCCCCACGGCCTCAGCATCCATGCTAGCACCGTTTGCAACTCTGAGGGTCATGTCACCTGCCTTCAAAACTCTACGCTTTCTCAGTGCCTGCAAAGAATTACAGATATGAGATCCTGATCCGGTATCCAATACCCAGGAAGTAGAGTTTATTGATAGACAGTTTTCAATAACATACACACCTGAAGCTGAAGCCGCAACTCGCTTCAAATCCTGGGTTCTGGCCTTCCAAGCCTTGCAATCCTGTTTCCAGTGTCCACTTTTGTGACAGTAGAAGCATTCTTCCTTCCCCACTAGCTTTCCCGCTACCTTTGTTGCCTTTCCTTTTCCCTTCGTATCCACTTTACTGACACCGCCTCTTGGTTTGGCAGGGGCTTTCTTCTTCTTACCCTTGGCTTTCGCCCTGGATCTAGAAGAGGAAGATCCTCCTACAAACACAGTGGATGTCTCCCTACCTTTCTGTAGGGTGCCCTCAGCACTCCTCAACATGTTCAGAAGTTCGGAAAGTTCAACCTCCTTTCCTTGCATGTTGAAGTTAAAGATAAACTGGGCGTAAGTGGAAGGAAGGGACTGGAGAATCAAATCAGTATAGAGTTCATTCTCCAACGTGGTCCCAAGGTCCGTGAGCTCCTCTATGCAGCAATCATCGTAAGCACGTGTTCCGCTACCGATGATCCGACGGCCAATCTTGCCGAAAATAACTTCTTCGACACTTCGTATCTTGCGATACGAGACTGCTCTCCATACAGTTCTTTTGTATGGAGAAATATGGACTCTAGGTCCATATTCTCATGCCTCCTCTGATGTTCGTTGTCTATCGAGGCAAGTACGAGGCATTTGGCCTTCGCGCAATCGATCTCCCATGTCTTACGGATTTCTTTATCCGCGACGCTGGAGGTGGGACCTTGGACAGGGGGAGCTTTGGTGGTAAGGACATACCCCAACTGGTCGTAAGTGATTGCCATCTTGACATTCCTGAGCCAATCTTTGTTGTTTGGCCCTGTCAGTATGTTTTTATCTAGTAATAACTTAAGTCCGGTCATGTTGAATGGTCGCTGCAATTAGGAGAGAGAAAAGAAACACTTTAGCATGATACTCTTGCAAGTTTAGAGTGGTTTTTAGTTTGTCTAAACAGGATGGCTCCCACTGTCTCTCGAATCCCTTCTCAAACCGTAAAGAAAGATGAAAGGTTCCTAGGCACTCTCAAGAGGTCTCACAAGGCATCAACCATGCTAATTTTAAAAAATACGGTGCCGAGAAACCCTAATACGGATCGTTGGCTAGAAGTTTGGGCGATAACAATAACTAGTAAACAACTTACTAATAAAGAACGGAAATACAACCTTTGTAGATCCGGTCCTCCACCTCCATAGCTCCGCAATGAAGTCTCCTCGCTGTCCAAACGGAATCCCGGGATCTAGCGTCGGCTTCATCGGAGAAATGGGCGGGCAAGGTCGTCGGCTTCGTGCCGAAGATGATCTACGTCGAGGCATCACAAGATCAAGCTCCCACTTCACCAAGTCATGAAACTTGTGAAGAAAACATACTCTACTACTTGGCAAGAGGTAGAGGATGAAGAAATAGGAAGTGGGTTCACTTTAGAATTGGATTTCTCACTCATTTCATCAAGTCACCATTGATGAAGTGAAGCTTTCTTCATTGAAGAAGATGAAGAAGAAGAAGAAAGAATATGATAAAAGTTAATTCATTTTGGAAAATAAATGAATACTTATCATATACTAACTAAGGTTGAGTGTAGAGAATAGACCATGGTTACTTGGATGGGTTAGGGTTAAGCATGAAGACAAGAATGGTTAAGAAGTCAAAGCTTCATGAAGCTTCAACTAGAAACAAAGAAAGCCACCATTCTTATCATAATCCTTTTTAAATAAATAAAAAAATAAATAAATGAAAAAGCAAACCCTAATCATCTCTTAACCATGGTTTAATTCTTTACACTTAACCAAATGAGCAAGCATCATCAAACATGATACAAACATGTGCACAAAAGTATATCACATATACAACTTGCACATCAAGTGAGAAAATCTTTTTAAGTGAACCTATATTAGTTAATGTAAAGTGATATATCAAATATATAATTATACATTAAATCATTAAATCAACACTTGATTTAACGACCCGGTCATATCGCATATAACCGACTAATATCAACAGTAACAACTTATCGAATCAACACTTGATCCGATAACCCGGCTATAACGCATATAACCGATCAATGTTACAAATCGCGAGAATCGAATACAGTATAACATACTGGTATTATTCTCGGTCCCGCACATATCTCATATGCGCTCTTATTTCGTTTCGCTTGAGCCAGGAAACCTCTGTGTAGGACTCTAAAGACTCGTTAATACGCCGGTAGCAGATGATGATCATATCAAGCACCCACAAGCCGCAAGCGGTCTGCTAAACGTAACGGCCACCCGGGTATTGAGCGATCAGAAGATCGACGAGCAAGCCCGCTCACACTCCAGTGAATCCAACCAGTAACACTACCGTACAGTCCGGTCTGTTCGTCTAATATGTCGCATATCTCGCCTAGGGGTGGTAAACGTCAGACCCCAATAGCTCGATAAGTCGTGTCGATATGAGGTCTATAACAGTTCGAGAAACTACTGGTAACACTTACCAGTATATCTCAGCAACCCTGGCCAGGGATTTCCGGTTATAGCCAATCGAACACAGCGCAACATCAACTCCCTATACCGGGAGAGACGAATCCCCTCCTATCGCTCATTGCCTCCATGTGACTCGGGACTGTACCCAAAAACCACCGTTTTGCACGCCCTCTTGGACATGGTAAGATGGAAATCAAAGCACAGTGGGAACCACACAAGACTCTATGACGATCTCGGGTCAACAGACTACTCTATACCAGTGTCACCTGAGAACTGCCATCTGACGTAAGGTATAATACCATCTGGGAGTTCTCGGCGAGTCCGTCCAGTGTACCCAGTCTCTACTGAGCACCCGTATATCATTTCTGATGTCAAACACCAATGGATATGGGATCATCCATCGCCCATCTGAATGGGTCGAGAAGGTATACGCTAGTCTACTCTGGTATATCGATGCCCCGTCTCGATACACCCACGACTAGGGACTTTGAAGGATGTACTTATGGACTACCATGTCCCCACTAGTATGATCCGCATCATAGTCCAGGTAGTCAAGTATACATCCTAAGGGCTTTACCAACATGTAACTGAGAGACAATCAGTATACACGTTAAGGTAAAGGGTAACCAGATAGCATACTATCATGTCGAGCAAGAAAGTCCTCCCTATATATGTCCCAGCATCCACTACAATATACATCCAATGTACAGTAATGGCCTCTAGGGCATACATATAACTAACAATCTCCCACTTGCACTAGGGCCATCTGATAGCAGTGGTTGTAGTATCTCATACTCAACCATCCCATAAAAGTCTCTGTCTGGGAATATGCCTTCGTGAGTGGATCCGCCGTGTTGTCCTTTGAGTCTACTCTCCTGACCTCGATCCCTTAGAGATCAACCATCTCCATGATCAGGTGATACTGCCTTAGAATATGTCTGGATCACTGATGGGACCTGCGTTCCTTGGCATAAGCCACAACTCCATTGTCACACAATAGGAGGAACATAGTTCATCTCATGAACCAATATACACCCAAACAGCCTCTTTGGTAGCATCTTAAGTAGCGATGTATCCTGCCTTTATCGTCTAGTATGCCACGGTATCTAGCTTGGAACTCTTCCAACATACCGTCCCTTTACTGAGGGTAAAGACAATGCCTGTGACTGACATTCAGTCGTCTTTATCACCCTGGAACACTTCCAGTGATTTTCCCCAGGATCAACTGATACCATCTCACTACAACTAGTGAGTATCCTAACATCCTTTTAGATCTATCTCATAGATCCAAAGCTTAGGATTTAGGAGGTATCATTTTGATCCTATATGGAGAATCTTTGTGATAAGCGGAGATTGATCGAGCGTAGCATAGGAAACTCCTTCCCTATCAAGAGTATGTCATCCACGTACTCTACGAGGATCACCACCATACTCCCTACTACCTTTTTGTATATACAAGGTTCATCTACCATTTTGATGATGTCAAACTCTTTGACTACTTCATCAAAACAGATGTTCCAACTCCGCGATGCCTGCTTTATCCTATAAAGCATCTTGCACACGTTTCCGCTGCTCCCACTGTCTATGAGGCCCTCTGGCTGTGTACTTATAGACGCTCTCTTCTAAAACATCATTTAGAAAAGCTGTCATGACACCCAACCACCAGATATCGTAGTCATGGTATGTAGCCGTAGCAAGTAGGATCTGGATGGACTTAAGCATAGCTACTTGAAAAGGTTTCATCATTATCCACAGCTGGTCAATGATGCAAACTTTTAACAAGTCTAGCTTTGAAAGTCTCAACTTTTCGATGTACACCAAGTAATCTTCTCAAGATATACTTGCTCCTGATGGGAATTTAACCCTTCACATATAGCAACCAAAGTCCATACTTTGTTGGTGTATTAGGATTCCATCTCAGATCGATAAGCATCCAGCCATTCTTACAGAGTCTTACTCCTGATGGCCAGCTCGAAACTAGTTGGGTCATCATCTCATGATGCAATCCTCACTCCCACTGTCATAGAGAAACCGAAGTAACTCTCAGGTGGGTGAGGAACCCTACTAGATCGGCGGAGAGGCTGAGATTAGTTGGCATCTACTGAATCCTTCGGTTCTACCAAATCATCTGCTGTAGCTTGTATAGCTGGAACCTTTCCAGTTGTACATAACTTACCTTGCCTCGAGCTTGTCCGGATTTTTGCTTTTAGACATAGGCCGGACAACCCCGAATCTTAAGGAACTTAAGATATGGGCTCTTCCCTTTCTATATCACATATGAAGTGGTAGGCAACTGATTTGATTTGAACCCTATTCAATAGGTATGCAGCTACTCAAGTGCATAACTCCCCAAAGGAAAAAGGTAACTCAGTAGTACTCATCATAGAGCACACTATATCAAATAGGGTGTATCTGCTCCGCCCCGATATACCATCGTGCCATGGTGTATACGGAGGAGTAATACTGAGAGAGAATCTCATTCTCCTTTAGAATAGTCCAGGAATTCCGTGCTCAAGTATTCTCCTCCTTGATCTCATCATAGGACATAATACTTATACCCGTATTTTGGTTCTCTACTTCTCACTTATATTCTGTGAATATTTCAAAAGGTTCGGACTCATGTTTCAACAGGAACATATGTCTGAATCTAAAGAGATCATCAGAGAGTGTAATGAAGTACAAAGAACCATTCTTGGCATGTGCAGACAGGGGACCTACATACATCATCATGTATCAGTCCCAAGAGTTCACTAACTCTTTCTCTGTTTCCAGTAAACAGAGCTATGGTCATCTTTTCTTTGTGACATGACTGGCAAGTTTCACAAGATGTAAATTCAAACTGATTTAAATATGCATCTAAATGTAACTTCAGCCAGTCGGGTCGCATTGATATGACCTAGTCTACAATGCCTCAAGAAGGATTCGTTCATTTCTGAACTCTTCCTCTTGTGTGTGTTCCGTATTCTAAGAACTATAGTTTGATTTAGAACATCAATGCTTTTAGATAACGTGCCTGAACCGATCAACTTTTGATATAGGAAATGTTCAAAACATTATCCATCAATACAGAATTTTATCATTTCTTTACTAAATAAAGAGAGTGATATGATTTTGTATATCAGGTTCGGTATCTAATAACATTCGTTCAGAATCAATGTATTGGTAATACAGGGTGATAGTGACCAACAGACTTGGGTGCAACACTTGCTCTGTTTTCTGCCTCATGAAACTTATCACCCGTTCTCAGTTTTTCTACCCTTTTGTAGCCCTATGTAACAGATTACATATCTGGGATCCTGATCCGGTATCATATACCAAGGATGCGGAGGATACTGAGAAACAGTTCTGTCTAATGAACACACCCGAAGATGATGCATCAGCATGCACTCTCTTCGTTTGGGCGGCACGGGAAATCTGGTATTCCCCAATTTCCTGCTCTGTCTTATAACAATTATAAGGTGGAGCGGGACCAACGTTCCCCAGCTCAGTATAACAAGCGGGTTAGGTCAATAATCCGTATTATTATCTTGATTAAGGCGTGATATGGTCGCTACCAGGAGAGAGAGAGAGAAGAAAACACTCAGCGTGCGCTCTTTCAAGAATAGATTGGTTATTATTTTATCTAATCAGGATGGCTCCCACTGCTTTTTATCAAATCATCCTTCAAACCCTAAAAGGAAAGACTAGCCGGGATTAATTACACACTACAAGTTCGCCAATCTTTCAGCCAGGCCAGTGTCGGTACTTTGAGGGAGGTCCCCCGTGCTTTCGCACGAACCTAATTAATGTAAACCTCGTTTTCCCAGAGGCGTAACCTCGTTAACACCTTTCTAGACACCTACTTGATCGGCTAATTGTAATGTGTAAAACTCTCCCAGGAGTAACTCTTACTCGCAGCGGGTATCGGGATCCAACTATCTCATAGAAGGTATGCAATCTCATTGCAAATTTCAACACTTGAAATTCCCGATAATGTTTTGCCCCTAGCAGCTATATGACCTTAACATAGTCAACAAATCATAAGTGCTAGTCAAGTTCAACCCGTCATTTCCCGATTGAATTAAACCCACCCGCACGACCCTTAACATAGTCAACAAAGTCGCACGACTACCCTAATCCAATCGCATCGTATGCTTATGCAGATAAGCACTAATTAGTTACCGCACACTACGCCTTAATATAGTCAACAAATGTAGCACGAATACTAACTAGTACTTATCTGAAATGACGGAGGGCTACGACAGGTTTTTCTGAAAACCTATTGCGTAATGAACTTGATATCGTTGTAGAATCAAATGATTTTAAAATGGAGTGTTTTTTAGGCTTTTCTAGTTTTGCTAAAGGAGTCACTCCCGGTGAAGGGATCGTCGGTCCTTTCCTCGTCGAATGAGGTGCGGGATATATCATATATATCACTGTGCAAATCAAAAACTCTTAAAAGCAATCAAAAGACAAACCGAGTGTGTAGCATCGGCCAGTTATTGCTAAAGGAGTCACTCCCGGTGAAGGGATCTCGGTCCTTTCCTCATCGAATAAGGTGCAGGATATATCGTATATGCCGCTGTGCAAAGCAAGAACTGTAGCTACCTGTTTTATTTTGAAATTCGATTCTACAACATCTTAGGTTTATTTTATTTCATTAATCATATTAATGAAGTCCCATCATTGAAGTTACCTAAACATCACAGATAAATACGACGTACACTTATGCCATCCGCATTCGCCTCGATGTCCCCTCGTGCACCGTTAGGTTAGGTAACTAACGGCAGAGCGGGGCAGGGCTAGCGCGGGTGTAAAACATAAGTAACGTCTATATAATATATCATATATACTATATACTGTATCTATCATAGAACATCACATGATCACATCACAGATATCGCAGCAGAAGAATCATATGAAATATTGGATATACTAGGACGTCCGTGTTTTCAATACGAGCCAGTATAAAACACGGATTCCACGGTCGCGATGAATAGCCAAACCCACACCCCCAGACCCCTACGAGAGCGGAAAGCAACCCTACCAATTCTAGAGTTAGGAGACCCGGACTCGACTCCTCGAGTTGGTCTTCCACTGGACTCCAGAACCCGGTTACTTGTGCCCTCCTCCTTGGGTCTATCCTAGTGCGGAAAAGTAAATAATATACAAAGGGTGACAACTTCCGCAACTTGGAAGTGCCCCAATAAAAGAATATTACATACAAGTTTTTACATGAATGAAAATGAAAAACACTCATCTCACATAAAAACCCCCGGCTATTCAAACACGACGATCCAATATAACATATCCAGCAACACATAACATCACATGTCATCAACGTAAGTAAATATGCGCATCCCAATTGTCGTTGACATATAGCAACGAAACCGGCGATATCACATATTACACTTACGGTCACAGAAAATAAAGTGTAAAACTACAACAGTTGGAATCCGCAACCACCTCAGACATCGCATGCCTGACCAAATGAATTTCTTAGACATCGCATGCCAAACAATTATAACCCCGCATTTTAGTCTCAAAATCGAAAACACTTTTCAATATCAAGTCGGGCAATTCAACAAGATTCCCGACATCCTGATCGCATGCTCGTCGCAAACTTCAGTAGGCGGCCGCACCCCCGACGCCGTCGACGAAGTGCACCAAGACGGAACACCGCCACCGTGAGCACCCGAACGGATGCTTTCGGCGACGGGGTTCTCCTACAGTCACTTGGTCGGGGCTATGGAGTGAGGCAGTCTATTAAGTTTACCCGGCGAGTATCCGCGTACACTACGTGATTGCGACGGACTTTTGATCACATCAAAATTCCGTGGCAACCGATCAATTGAGACTAAACTGCTATGTTTATAACATTCATTGTGTTATCTCATAACTACTTGTGAATTCTAATTATTGTATCACATTCCAGATAATTAGAAAATGTTAAACTTTCCGATCGAACATTCAAACACCCAAGTTTTCCCGATACTGATCAACACATGAAACAAGTCTAAAAACATTCAGTTCGTGCCTCAGTACCAACGGTCCAGCCGTAGAAGGTTCAAGCCAACGCCTCACATGTGGCACGCCATACTGCCCCAAACCCGAAGGTTCAAAGGGCAGTTCAAGACGGTCACATAATCGAGTTAAGGTTTGTTGTCTTCTAGAGGGTCCATCGCGTTACTTGCACTACTTAGAACGTCTTTAAACCACTGAAAAATCCAACACTTAGAAATTTCCCGACAGGGGAAAAATTGGGTATTTATATCCGGTCGAACTTTTTAACATATTCAAAAATTATCCGGAAAGCCACATAGACAAAATCTGATACTCCGATCGAAACACCGAATCTCCAAAACAACCCCAGAAAATTCAACTCTTGAATAAATATTAAAAAATCCCAGAAAATCCAGCACTAGAAATAATGAATTACTGTACAAAAATTATAGGACAATCTAATAATGTGGCCGCGGAACCGCCGCATAAGCAGGGCTAATGCCGCGGTTCCGCCGCACTCTGGAAGCTTCACTCGAAAAATTTTGCATCTTAATTCTTAGTTTTTCCTGCTGAATTTTTAAAGAATTTTTAATCTGGAAAAAACCCAGTTTTTAGAAAAAGTCCAGAGAGTATGTCGGATTAGGGTTTCGGGGTTTGTTCGGGTTTCAAACTTCGTCTACGCATCGCCTAAGGCTCTAGCTAGGCTCTGATACCAATGAAAAGTTCCTAGGCACTCTCAAGAGGTCTCACAAGGCATCAACCATGCCAATTTTAAAAAATACGGTGCCGAGAAACCCTAATACGGATCGTTGGCTAGAAGTTTAGGCGATAACAATAACTAGTAAACAACTTTACTAATAAAGAACGGAAATTCAACCTTTGTAGATCCGGTCCTCCACCTCCATAGCTCCGCAATGAAGTCTCCTCGCTGTCCAAATGGAATCCCGGGCTCTAGCGTCGTCTTCATCGGAGAAATGGGCGGGCAAGGTCGTCGGCTTCATGCCGAAGATGATCTACGTCGAGGCATCACAAGATCAAGCTCCCACTTCACCAAGTCATGAAACTTGTGAAGAAAACACACTCTACTACTTGGCAAGAGGTAGAGGATGAAGAAATAGGAAGTGGGTTCACTTTAGAATTGGATTTCTCACTCATTTCATCAAGTCACCATTGATGAAGTGAAGCTTTCTTCATTGAAGAAGATGAAGAAGAAGAAGAAAGAATATGATAAAAGTTAATTCATTTTGAAAAATAAATGAATACTTATCATATACTAACTAAGGTTGAGTGTAGAGAATAGACCATGGTTACTTGGATGGGTTAGGGTTAAGCATGAAGACAAGAATGGTTAAGAAGTCAAAGCTTCATGAAGCTTCAACTAGAAACAAAGAAAGCCACCATTCTTATCATAATCCTTTTTAAATAAATAAACAAATAAATAAATGAAAAAGCAAAACCCTAATCATCTCTTAACCATGGTTTAATTCTTTACACTTAACCAAATGAGCAAGCATCATCAAACATGATACAAACATGTGCACAAAAGTATATCACATATACAACTTGCACATCAAGTGAGAAAATCCTTTTTAAGTGAACCTATATTAGTTAATATAAGTGATATATCAAATAAATAATTATACATTAAATCATTAAATCAACACTTGATTTAACGACCCGGACATATCGCATATAACCGACTAATATCAATAGTAACAACTTATCGAATCAACACTTGATCCGATAACCCGGCTATAACGCATATAACCGATCAATGTTATAAATCGCGAGAATCGAATACAGTATCACATACTGGTATTATTCTCGGTCCCGCACATATCTCATATGCGCTCCTATTTCGTTTCGGTTGAGCCAGGAAACCTCTGTGTAGGACTCTAAAGACTCGTCAATACGCCGGTAGCAGATGATGATCATATCAAGCACCCACAAGCCGCAAGCGGTCTGCTAAACGTAACGGCCACCCGGGTATTGAGCGATCAGAAGATCGACGAGCAAGCCCGCTCACACTCCAGTGAATCCAACCAGTAACACTACCGTACAGTCCGGTCTGTTCGTCTAATATGTCGCATATCTCGCCTAGGGGTGGTAAACGTCAGACCCCAATAGCTCGATAAGTCGTGTCGATATGAGGTCTATAACAGTTCGAGAACTACTGGTAACACTTACCAGTATATCTCAGCAACCCCGGCCAGGGATTTCCGGTTATAGCCAATCGAACACAGCGCAACATCAACTCCCTATACCGGGAGAGACGAATCCCCTCCTATCGCTCATTGCCTCCATGTGACTCGGGACTGTACCCAAAAACCACCGTTTTGCACGCCCTCTTGGACGTGGTAAGATGGAAATCAAAGCACAGTGGGAACCACACAAGACTCTATGACGATCTCGGGTCAACAGACTACTCTGTACCAGTGTCACCTGAGAACTGCCATCTGACGTAAGGTATAATACCATCTGGGAGTTCTCGACGAGTCCGTCCAGTGTAGCCAGTCTCTACTGAGCACCCGTATATCATTTCTGATGTCAAACACCAATGGATATGGGATCATCCATCGCCCATCTGAATGGGTCGAGAAGGTATACGCTAGTCTACTCTGGTATATCGATGCCCCGTCTCGATACACCCACGACTAGGGACTTTGAAGGATGTACTTATGGACTACCATGTCCCCACTAGTATGATCCGCATCATAGTCCAGGTAGTCAAGTACACATCCTAAGGGCTTTACCAACATGTAACTGAGAGACAATCAGTATACACGTTAAGGTAAAGGGTAACCAGATAGCATACTATCATGTCGAGCAAGAAAGTCCTCCCTATATATGTCCCAGCATCCACTACAATATACATCCAATGTACAGTAATGGCCTCTAGGGCATACATATAACTAACAAAAGAATTAGTCGGGATCAGTCTCACCGTACAATACTTGCTTAACCATTCAGCCAGGCCAGTGTCGGTACTTCGAGGGAGGTTTTCCAACGCTTTCACGAAGTTCCTTAATTTAAGAACCTCTTTTCCCTGGGGGCGTAGCCCCGCTAACACCTTTCTAGACACCTACTAGGTTGATAGCATTGATCGTTAAGTAAGAGTTTTCCCGAGGAGTACCATATACACACAGTAGGATTGGGATCCAAATATCATCGCCTGATAAAACCGAAGGAATCTACCAGAATCATCACACTCCAAATGGTATGCAGCGCTAGCAAGTTTCAGTGCTTATGAAACTCCCGATGTGGATTTTTTCCCCATGCTCTTATGACCTTGAC
The DNA here is from genome assembly GCA_030015575.1 of Agapanthus africanus. Classification (NCBI taxonomy): domain Eukaryota; kingdom Viridiplantae; phylum Streptophyta; class Magnoliopsida; order Asparagales; family Amaryllidaceae; genus Agapanthus; species Agapanthus africanus. Next base: position 368,857,787 of record CM057349.1, on the reverse strand, counting down.
TTTGGCCAAAATATCATAAGTCACATGTCAAGTTCTACCCGTCATTCTCCCGGTTAATTTGGACCTACCCGTACCTACCCTTGACTTTGGCCAAAATGGCAGCACGACTGTCCCAAACCAATGCATCTATCTATGCTGCACATGAATACCCAATAGCTACCAATCACTATGCCTTGACTTTGGCCAAAATACATAGCTTGAATACTTTTTGACCATTCATGTGGAATGACGGAGGGCTACGAATGGTTTTGGCGAAACCGTGAATGTAGTGAACTTGATATAATCGATGGAACGAGATAGCTTTTAAAAAGAGTGGTTCAAGCTCCGCGTTTAAAAGTTTAGTTTTGAAAAGAACCGAGTGGTTTTCAAAGTGTTCCAATCGACTTTTACTTGGTTTATTTTCTTGCATTAGTTCTTTTAATGCGTCCCATCATTTAATCCTACCATTGCAGAAAACAACCAAAATATGACGTACGCTTATGCCATTCGCATTCGCCACGGGGCCCCGTCATCACCCGTTAGGTTACTTAACTAACGACAGAGCGGGGGCTGGGCTAGCGCGGCTGTAAAACATAAGCAACGCCTAAATAGTTATAGTATATAGATATAAAGCAATGATAGACATTACAGATCACAGATGAATACATTGGATATACTAAGAATCCGCAATCCGTTCGAGCCTGCAACGAAAAGCGGATTACACGGTTGCGGTGAATAGCCAATACCCCACCCAAGACCCCTACGGGTGCGGCAAACTACCCGCCAAGTACCCGAAGCGAAGCAACCTCCCTCAACACCGTGAGTAGGTGTTCATAACATAATATTGCATTTTGTATTCCCCATTCTTATGCATTTAAGAATAAAAACAGGTGCTTTTGACCCATGTCTGCTACATGTTACAGGTTACAGGTTCTTGGCGCGAAAACAGTGAAAAACACAAAAGACGACACAAAAGAAGGATTTTTGACCAACAAATAGGAAGATCTTAGTAAAGCTCAGCAGAAGAACGGTTCACCATCAACAAGGCGACGCAAGATCCAAATTGTCATGGCAAACGGTTAAGGGATCGGTACAAGTGTTCACTGAAGTTCTGGAGTCATTGCAGAAGCCCAAATGGAAAAATAAATAAAGAAACAAGAAGCCCAGAAGAACCAAACCAAGCCCAAGAAAAATCACATGATGATCCCATCATTGGGCCGCGGATCCGCGGCCCAAGCGCGCCCATGCCACGGATCCGCGGCCGTCCTGTGCCCGTGCGCAAATAAAATTTTACCAAATTTCTGTGGCGGCTCTGAAAAGATTTTCTAGGGGTATATTTGTAACTTTAGACATGCGGTACAATTGTAAACCTAGGGTTTCTATGTCCTATAAATAGAACCCAAGACCTTGTATTTTCTTATGCCTCTTCTCATGAATAAAATTCTGTTTTCTTGAAGTTAGAGTGCATCAAAAGTAAGTAGGTAATTTTCCTTGCAGTAGTTCTAGTTTTTTATATCTGCCCTAGGTAATTTACTTTCTCGCCTTAGTTTAAATTAGTTTAGTTTTTTTTAATTTGCAATGATGTTTTCTCTCTTGAATAAACTCTTGTCTTTTTTCATCCCCTCAATGAGCGAGTAGTTTCCTCGCTTGTTAGGGTTAGGAATAGGGAAGGATTTGAGAGACGAAGATCTCTCATCTCTTTTCGTTGCTAAACTTTTATGAACATTAGAACTCCATGCATACCTTTTTATTCCGCTCCCTACGGCACTTTTACCCTCAAGGTAACGGTGATTCCGTAGTCTAAAGGACCGGATTTTAAGGTTTTCCATGGAGGTTAGGGTAAAGATTAAGAAAGGAAGGACAAGGATCTAGAGGAAGAATCAATCTTCCCAATCATCCTAATCCCCTTTGTTAAGATTTACCATAACACTAATATGATATCTTTAATTAATAGCAATGGAAAGAGATGTAGATCTTTGTTTACCAAATTTTCCCTAGACCTAATCCTAGCAAGTTTCTAATCCTAGTCTCATACAACTTCAATTTTTAGGTTTAATTATAAATCCAAACACCATTTGGAATTAACTCGTAAGAACTTAAAGGAGATTTACACATCCCTGTGGACCGACCCGTATTCACCGGCTAGCTTCATGTGACGCCGTTCTTGATTGCGGTAAATATTTTTGATCGACAAAACCTCTCTTAATCAAATGGCGCCGTTGCCGGGGATGGCGTAAAATTTTCTTTTTGTAATTTCGGGTTAATCTAAAATATAAAAAATCATAAAAATCTGAAAAAATTCCAAAAATAAAAAAAAAATTATCATCTTTTATTGTTTGAAGGGTTTTCTTTGTGAATCTTTGCAGGTTCGACGGATCTGAAACAAAACAGAAGGGGACACAGAAAAAGATACATCAAAACAGCAGGAGATTGAAAGTACAGAGCAGCTGAAGAAATCTGGAGACCTAAAGCCCCCAAGGAGCCGCGTTTCCGCGGCACTTACCTGGTCAAGACCGCGCTTCCGCGGCTCTCTGTGGAGTTCTCTGGAAAAAAATTGGGTGGTTTGATTTCTTTCTCCTTTCTCTGCAAATCCCCATATATCTTCTGTCAATCTTCTGCAGGATTCTTTGCGCTAAAAATCTTCTCCCCCCTTCCAATAATTGATTTTCTGCAGGATTCTTTGCGCCGCGCGAAAAAGCAAATTGATTGCAAGTGATTTACTGCTTTGCATACTTTAATCTGACTTTAAGGTGCTATTGACCAATTCAGATTGGGTGGGGATTTCATCACCCTTCCCAGGACCCCAGAAATTACTTAAAGCATTTGCATTGACCACTTTTAATTTAAAAAAATATTAGACTCAGCCCTAAGGACCTCGAGCTCAATAGGACAGAGGACTAGTATAGGCATCGGCCGTTTATCCTAACCGACATTGCGGTGTCTAGGCTAGTGGTTTTTAATTAGGCCCACTGTAGTGGTGGTTCCTTCCCACATACCTGGCCGTACTTGTCCGTGAAGAGGCGGTTTGAGGTCCTACCTCTAGCCCTTTGGAACAGTTAGGAGCTGTCTAGCTGACCTAGGTGACCCTAGACTTAGGCCTGATTGTGCATGTGTGGTTAATTGCATTTGTGTCACTAGTCTCCTTTCAAAATCTTTTTGCAAAAGCTCACTTAAAAAGAAAAAGGAAAATCTTTTCAAAACTTGCAACTTGTCGCTAAAGAATCTTTGCACTCACTTACACCACTTCTTCTCATTGACGTTTTCTTACCTTCACATTCTGTCTTTCATCTTTCGACTACACTAACCCTTTTAGTGTATGTCCGGTTGGACTAGGGACCCTAGCGCCCGATTAGTCCGTGTTTCGTTGGTACCGACCGACGACCCTTTCGACTCCGAAGTCGAAATCTTTTCCACTTCTTCACTTTCACCATCACATTCTTCCGAAGGTATGTCGGGATACGATCCTAACAATACCTTACCGACGGGAAGGATTCCACCTCCGTTAGGTGCGAATAAACCGAATCTTCCGCCTGTCGAAGCGCCCGCACGAGTCGCGCTCCAGGATCTTTTCTACCCCGTCCGCACCGCCCTTCCTACTTGTCTTTCCCTCCCACCGGCTAATGGGGACAATTTTGAGATCAAACCCCACTTCATCAACATGCTGCCTAAGTTTCATGGTTTGGAATCCGAAGATGCATATATCTTTATCAACAAATTCCAAAACGTTTGCGCCATGATGAAAACTACCCAATTAAGTGATGACGCTATAAGGCTAAGGGTCATTCCTTTCACCTTATGTGACCTAGCCGAGAAGTGGCTATACAGCACCGCATCACACTCAATTAGAAATTGGGACGAGTTTGTGAAAGCTTTTCTTAAAAAGTTCTATCCTCATCACAAAACTGCTAAAATGCATAATGAGATTATACAATTTTCACAGCTTCCTGCCGAACCATTTTGGAAATGTTTTGAAAGATTCAAAGACCTTCTCGTTCAATGCCCTCACCATGGAATCGAAAGATGGCAACTTTGCCAAACATTATACGAGGGATTGAACCCGGCAACGAAGCAGTTGCTAGAAACCATTAGTCAAGGTCACTTTCTGTCCAAGTCTAGTGAGGAAGCGTGGCAGTTTCTTGAGGATCTTAGTGAGCAAACAATTCAATGGGAGAGCACCAAGACCACATCATCTTCTTCTATTGGTCAACCTAGGGCAGGCATACATCAAGTAGAGATGTCAATTGCTATGAAGGCCGAGATGGCCGCTCTTACGAAAAAGCTAGAAGCGCTTGAGACCAAAATCTCAGCACCTTCTCCTGCCCCTGTTGTGCCCCCACGAACTGTTTGTGCTTGTTGTTCAGATCCATCACATCTCACCGAAGAGTGTCCTTACACTGCTTCTACTCAAGGACAAGACCAAGTCAATGCTGCCTTTCAGCAACGACAAAGAAATGATCCATACTCTTCGACATACAATCCGGGTTGGAAGAGCCACCCTAATTTCGCTTCGAACTACACTCAACAACCCCAAGGAAACAACAATTTTCAAAGGGCTCCTCCTCCACAACAACAAGCACCTCCACAAACTCAATTTCAGCAGCCTCTCCAACAGCAACCTTACCCTAATCAGATGAACAATTTTATGCCCAACAATTTTGTTCCCCCTCAAAATGTTGTTAGCTCGCTCGAAAGAAGTCTAGAAGCATTCCTAAAGCAATCTGCACAGTCCACAGCTAGGATAGAGACTTCGGTTCAATCTTTGGTGCAAAACAGTGCCTCACACGATCAAAGCATCAAAGCTATTGAGGCACAAATTGCACAACTCAACGCAGCATTGAAAGAGCGAGAGAAAGGAAAGCTTCCGTCTCAACCACTCCCAAATCCCGGTCACGCACATGTTGCACATGAACAGCAGAATCATAACGTGAATGCTGTGACTACGTTGAGATCCGGAAAAGTACTGCAAAACAATGTGGGTATTCACCATGACACCTCTGCCGGTGGTTCTTCATCTTCTTCTTCTTCTTCGTTAGAGCCTATTCTCCATCCTTCACATGGCTCTACTTCTTCTAGCTCGAACGGACCCTCTTCTCACAACACGAACACATCTACACGGGGTTCCGTTCCAACTCAACAATCTGATCCGCAAAAATTGGACTCAACAACTTTTCAAAATGTTCCTTTTCCAAATCGGTTGAGATCCAATAAACCGACTCCACAGATGGAGAAGATTGTAGAGTTGTTCAAACAGGTTAGCATAAATATCCCTCTTTTGGATGCAATCCAACAAGTTCCTTCATATGCAAAAATCCTAAAGGACTTATACACCAAAAAGTGGAACTCACAAGTACCAAAGAAAGTTTTCGTGGCTAGTGCTGTTAGTGATGCTCTTGTCAATTCTTTACCCCCAAAGCACAAGGACCCCGGTTGTCCTACTATTTCGATCACAATTGGGAACAAGACCATCAATAGAGCACTATTAGATCTTGGTGCTAGTGTCAATTTGCTACCCTATTCGGTGTACGAACAATTAGGCGTTGGAGAGCTCAAGCCTACTCATTGTACTCTCCAAATGGCCGACCGATCAATCACCCACCCTAGGGGAGAGTTGGAGGATGTGTTAATTAGAGTAGGGGATTTCATTTTCCCCGTGGACTTTATTGTTATGGATACACAGCCTGTCGCTAACCCCCGTAATCAAATTCCGGTGATACTTGGTCGACCATTCCTCGCGACTTCTAACGCGGTAATCAACTGTCGTAACGGTTCAATGAATTTATCTTTTGGCAAGATGACAGTTGAACTCAACATTTTCAAGTTAGGAAGTCAGCTTTGCGAGCCTAATTCTAGCGTACTTGATGTGTGCTCGATCGATGAGATCGCGGAGGAGGACTGTGAGTTCGAAAATTTCATATTTGATCACAGTAATATTGACGCCACTAGTGCGTTCCTCCTAGAATCCGACACAGCTTTCACGACGGACAAAGATTATGAGTGTTTCACCTTTGTTGATGATCTTGAAGACTCTCCACCCGAGTTTGAGTCTTTTGCTTTTTCGGATGAGTTAGTTGAACCATCCGACTCGATAGCGTACACTCAATTTGAACCTTTGATGGAATCCTTCGAGTTTGAAACAGTTACTCCATTGTTACCATCTATTGTTTCACCACCTAAACTCGAACTAAAGCTTTTGCCGTCGCACCTAAAATATGCTTATCTAGGTGAAAATGAGACCTTACCCGTTATCATCTCGGCCTCTCTAGCTCTTGAGCAAGAGAAGGCTCTTTTAACGGTCTTATACAATAATCGGCAAGCTTTCGGCTGGTCTATGGCGGACATCAAGGGGATTAGTCCCCTCATAGTCGAACATCATATACACTTGATGGATGATGCCAAGCCGGCACGGGATCCACAAAGACGCCTCAACCCCATCATGAAAGAGGCGGTCAAGAAGGAGATTGTTAAGTGTCTTGATAGCGGTATCATTTACCCTATCTCGGATAGCCAATGGGTTAGCCCCATTCATGTCGTGCCAAAGAAATCGGGCATCACGGTCATCACCAATGAGGCAAATGAGTTAATTCCCACTCGCACCCAAACTGGGTGGCGAGTTTGCATCGACTACCGGAAACTCAATGCCGCGACAAGGAAGGACCACTTTCCTTTACCATTCATTGACCAAATGCTAGAACGATTGGCGGGGCACGAATTCTACTGCTTTTTAGATGGCTATTCCGGTTATAATCAAGTCCCCATAGCCAAAGAGGATCAAGACAAGACTACATTTACTTGTCCCTTTGGCACTTTTGCTTATCGTCGCATGCCCTTTGGGTTATGCAATGCACCCGCTACATTTCAGCGGTGTATGATGGGGATCTTTTCGGACATGGTGGAGAAGTTTTTGGAAATCTTTATGGATGATTTCTCCATTTTTGGTGACTCCTTCGATGAGTGTTTACGACATCTTGACGCAGTTCTCACCCGCTGTAGGGAAAAGAACCTGACTTTGAATTGGGAGAAGTGCCACTTTATGGTACGAGAAGGCATTGTCTTAGGACATGTCATCTCGCAAAACGGCATAGAGGTTGATAGAGCAAAAATCGAAGTCATTTCTAATCTTCCTCCTCCTAAATGCGTCAAAGATATCCGAGCTTTCCTTGGCCATGCCGGTTTCTATAGACGGTTCATCAAGGACTTTAGCAAGATTGCTAGACCCTTGACTCTCTTGTTGGCCAAAGACACTACTTTTGTTTTCGACTCAACTTGCATGAAAGCGTTCGAGTCTTTGAAACACTCACTCATTTCTGCGCCCATCCTTTCATCTCCAGACTGGACGCATCCCTTCGAAATTATGTGCGACGCATCAGATTTTGCAATTGGTGCTGTTCTTGGACAGCACATTAACAAGATGCCGCATGTAATTTACTATGCTAGCCGAACATTAAATGAGGCCCAATTAAACTACACAACAACAGAAAAAGAGTTTTTAGCGGTTGTGTTTGCACTTGAGAAATTTCGGCCTTATTTAATCGGCTCTCCAGTTATAGTGTACACGGATCACTCAGCTCTTCGCCACCTTTTTGCGAAGAAGGATGCTAAGTCTAGGCTCATACGTTGGATCCTCTTGCTACAAGAATTTATACGGGACAAAAAGGGATGTGAAAACGTAGTGGCCGATCACCTTTCACGACTTCCTTCGTCGCCCACGCTTGAACTGCCTATCACTGATGCTTTCCCCGATGAGCAACTCTTGACTGTTTCTTGCGAACCATGGTTCGCCGATATTGTAAACTACTTAGCCACCGGCTTGATACCTAAAGATTGGTCGAAACAAGATAAACTTCGATTTTTGTCCCAAGTAAAGCATTTTTACTGGGATGAACCTTATCTTTTTAAATATTGTCCCGACCAAATCATTCGTCGGTGTGTGCCAGAAAATGAGGTCAAGAGTGTGCTGTCTTTTTGCCACGATCAAGCATGTGGCGGGCACTTTGGCCCAAAGAAGACAGTCGAGAAAGTTTTGCAGTGTGGTTTCTATTGGCCACGACTCTTCAAAGATGCTTTCGAATACTGCAAAACTTGCTCCCGGTGCCAACACTTGGGCCGGATATCGCGGAGAAACGAAATGCCGCTCCAACCTATTTTGGTTGTAGACATTTTTGATGTTTGGGGTATAGACTTCATGGGACCATTTCCCAACTCTTTTGGAAATGTGTATATTCTTTTGGCTGTTGACTATGTTTCAAAATGGGTCGAGGCGATGCCTAGTCGAACGAATGATAACAAGGTTGTCGTTCGATTTCTTAAAGTTCACATCTTTTCTCGATTTGGGCACCCTCGCGCGATAATAAGTGATAATGGTTCTCACTTTTGTAATAGGACTTTTGAGTCCTTAATGCGCAAATACTCTATCACCCATAAGCTGTCAACGCCATACCATCCCCAAACATGTGGGCAAGCCGAGGTCTCGAATCGACAAATTAAGCAAATCTTGGAGAAAACGGTTTCTAAAAACCGTAAAGATTGGTCACTAAAATTAATCGATGCACTATGGGCTTTCCGTACTGCATACAAGACCGATCTTGGCATGTCTCCATACCGGCTTGTTTACGGGAAGGCCTGCCACCTTCCAGTAGAAATTGAGCATAAGGCATTTTGGGCCATTAAAGAGCTGAATCTATCCTTAGGAGATGCGGGCAGCAACCGAAAGCTGCAGTTAAATGAACTAGAAGAGCTGCGGGATGAGGCATATGATAATGCCGTGATTGCTAAAAACCGAGTTAAGGTATTTCATGATAAAAACCTTTTGCGCAAGACATTTAAACCAGGTCAACAGGTTTTATTATATGATACTCGGTTACATTTTCATCCCGGCAAGTTCCGTTCTAGGTGGAGGGGACCTTTTGTAGTCCGCACCGTTTATCCGCACGGTGCGGTTGATCTGGAAAACACGGAGGACGGTACGCTTTTCAAAGTAAATGGGCATCGTTTGAAACCGTTCCTCACAGCGGACCCTTCGGAGGAGCTCATGTTCTTGCAGGAGCCGATCTACACTGAGTAATATTCCTCCACTTTCACCCCCAGATTTCTTTTCTTCCAAAACATTATTTCCAATAAGTTTGGGGGTGTGTATATAATATGTAAATATAATAATAAGCAGGAACTCGTCGATATTATCAACCCACTAGGTGCAGCATGACAGTGAGGACACTGTCCATTGTAAGTTTGGGGGTATGTTCGGTAAGTTTTTCCTTTTGCATTCATATGTATATTTCTGCATTGCATCTTTATATAAAAAATCATAAAAATTTGAAAATTTGAAAAATAAAAAAAAAATTAGAAAACAGAAAAACCCAAAAACCCATAAAAATTGAAAAAATTCAAAAATTATAAAAATTAATGTATTCAATTCTGGTTAATTGACTTGAGTTTGATAAATAGGGTAACTGGTTAGGAAAAACTAAATCTTAGACTTAGCAAATTAAAAACCCTAAAAATAACCTTTCTTAGAGTTTAACGGTAGAAAGTATTTGTCTTTGTAGATTATTTAGAAATAGGCAAATTTTGGGTTCAGTTCTTGGGCTAAGTCAAAACGAAGGAAAAGTATTAAAACTTTTATTAGAGAATAAGTTTGAAAAATAGTTCCTAGCTTAAGTCTAGATTCTGAAAACATATACCCTACAAAACGCACAAACACGCACCTTGAAACTTGGATTAGTAGAAGAGACCTTGAAATACTCTTGTCTAAAGTCCTTAGCACAAAAAAAAAAGTGAATAAAGAAAAAAATGGACACTGGTTTTTGTGATTACTTAAGGCTGTAAAAATAGAAAAATATTTAGCGAGGGTGCTTCATCACCTAGTGCCTTAGACCAACTGGTTTGTGAGTCACTGCTAAAAGCCTTGGGTATTGCAAAGCTAGGAAGTACGCTTTAAAGTGCTAACGCATCTTGTAATCGGTTGTTGGTACCTCAAGAAGTATTAACAGTCGCATGAAGGATGTGAAAGCGAAAGATTACCAATTAATAAGTGCTTTTGACAATGGACGAGAGTACGATTGCTTGATTTGAATTTCCAAGTGTAGGGGTGATATTTACACACACGTGGGGATATGTGATTAGAGTTTAGATGAGAGAAACGAGTGAAGAATAAAACTTGTATCTTTAATAGAGTTGATAGAAATTCCTAAGTAGAGATGGAACCCTAGAAGGAAAACTTAAGAAATGCCGAAAGCTAGGTAATTCTATAGAACATATATAATCTTAAGTTAAATAATGAGAAAGTGTGAAGAATATGGGTGGATAATTTGCGGGTTGACGATAATAGAATTCCTTGTTAGAAAACCTAATTAGAAAACAAAAGTCGAAAAACCAAATTGATAGGATTTTGTGGGTAGTATCCGCTGAAAACCCTCAGGAGACAACACTCCTCCTACTAGGGACACCTAGAGGTTTAACGGCTTGTTGCACGAGCTCAGTGCAATCGCGTTTCCCTGCGAAAGTGCGGCTAGGTTAGATTTTTATCGAGAATAAATAAAATAATAAGTTTGCTCGTGGGCGAGCAAAAGATAAGTTTGGGGGTATTTGTTCATAACATAATATTGCATTTTGTATTCCCCATTCTTATGCATTTAAGAATAAAAACAGGTGCTTTTGACCCATGTCTGCTACATGTTACAGGTTACAGGTTCTTGGCGCGAAAACAGTGAAAAACACAAAAGACGACACAAAAGAAGGATTTTTGACCAACAAATAGGAAGATCTTAGTAAAGCTCAGCAGAAGAACGGTTCACCATCAACAAGGCGACGCAAGATCCAAATTGTCATGGCAAACGGTTAAGGGATCGGTACAAGTGTTCACTGAAGTTCTGGAGTCATTGCAGAAGCCCAAATGGAAAAATAAATAAAGAAACAAGAAGCCCAGAAGAACCAAACCAAGCCCAAGAAAAATCACATGATGATCCCATCATTGGGCCGCGGATCCGCGGCCCAAGCGCGCCCATGCCACGGATCCGCGGCCGTCCTGTGCCCGTGCGCAAATAAAATTTTACCAAATTTCTGTGGCGGCTCTGAAAAGATTTTCTAGGGGTATATTTGTAACTTTAGACATGCGGTACAATTGTAAACCTAGGGTTTCTATGTCCTATAAATAGAACCCAAGACCTTGTATTTTCTTATGCCTCTTCTCATGAATAAAATTCTGTTTTCTTGAAGTTAGAGTGCATCAAAAGTAAGTAGGTAATTTTCCTTGCAGTAGTTCTAGTTTTTTATATCTGCCCTAGGTAATTTACTTTCTCGCCTTAGTTTAAATTAGTTTAGTTTTTTTTAATTTGCAATGATGTTTTCTCTCTTGAATAAACTCTTGTCTTTTTTCATCCCCTCAATGAGCGAGTAGTTTCCTCGCTTGTTAGGGTTAGGAATAGGGAAGGATTTGAGAGACGAAGATCTCTCATCTCTTTTCGTTGCTAAACTTTTATGAACATTAGAACTCCATGCATACCTTTTTATTCCGCTCCCTACGGCACTTTTACCCTCAAGGTAACGGTGATTCCGTAGTCTAAAGGACCGGATTTTAAGGTTTTCCATGGAGGTTAGGGTAAAGATTAAGAAAGGAAGGACAAGGATCTAGAGGAAGAATCAATCTTCCCAATCATCCTAATCCCCTTTGTTAAGATTTACCATAACACTAATATGATATCTTTAATTAATAGCAATGGAAAGAGATGTAGATCTTTGTTTACCAAATTTTCCCTAGACCTAATCCTAGCAAGTTTCTAATCCTAGTCTCATACAACTTCAATTTTTAGGTTTAATTATAAATCCAAACACCATTTGGAATTAACTCGTAAGAACTTAAAGGAGATTTACACATCCCTGTGGACCGACCCGTATTCACCGGCTAGCTTCATGTGACGCCGTTCTTGATTGCGGTAAATATTTTTGATCGACAAAACCTCTCTTAATCAAATGGCGCCGTTGCCGGGGATGGCGTAAAATTTTCTTTTTGTAATTTCGGGTTAATCTAAAATATAAAAAATCATAAAAATCTGAAAAAATTCCAAAAATAAAAAAAAAATTATCATCTTTTATTGTTTGAAGGGTTTTCTTTGTGAATCTTTGCAGGTTCGACGGATCTGAAACAAAACAGAAGGGGACACAGAAAAAGATACATCAAAACAGCAGGAGATTGAAAGTACAGAGCAGCTGAAGAAATCTGGAGACCTAAAGCCCCCAAGGAGCCGCGTTTCCGCGGCACTTACCTGGTCAAGACCGCGCTTCCGCGGCTCTCTGTGGAGTTCTCTGGAAAAAAATTGGGTGGTTTGATTTCTTTCTCCTTTCTCTGCAAATCCCCATATATCTTCTGTCAATCTTCTGCAGGATTCTTTGCGCTAAAAATCTTCTCCCCCTTCCAATAATTGATTTTCTGCAGGATTCTTTGCGCCGCGCGAAAAAGCAAATTGATTGCAAGTGATTTACTGCTTTGCATACTTTAATCTGACTTTAAGGTGCTATTGACCAATTCAGATTGGGTGGGGATTTCATCACCCTTCCCAGGACCCCAGAAATTACTTAAAGCATTTGCATTGACCACTTTTAATTTAAAAAAATATTAGACTCAGCCCTAAGGACCTCGAGCTCAATAGGACAGAGGACTAGTATAGGCATCGGCCGTTTATCCTAACCGACATTGCGGTGTCTAGGCTAGTGGTTTTTAATTAGGCCCACTGTAGTGGTGGTTCCTTCCCACATACCTGGCCGTACTTGTCCGTGAAGAGGCGGTTTGAGGTCCTACCTCTAGCCCTTTGGAACAGTTAGGAGCTGTCTAGCTGACCTAGGTGACCCTAGACTTAGGCCTGATTGTGCATGTGTGGTTAATTGCATTTGTGTCACTAGTCTCCTTTCAAAATCTTTTTGCAAAAGCTCACTTAAAAAGAAAAAGGAAAATCTTTTCAAAACTTGCAACTTGTCGCTAAAGAATCTTTGCACTCACTTACACCACTTCTTCTCATTGACGTTTTCTTACCTTCACATTCTGTCTTTCATCTTTCGACTACACTAACCCTTTTAATGTATGTCCGGTTGGACTAGGGACCCTAGCGCCCGATTAGTCCGTGTTTCGTTGGTACCGACCGACGACCCTTTCGACTCCGAAGTCGAAATCTTTTCCACTTCTTCACTTTCACCATCACATTCTTCCGAAGGTATGTCGGGATACGATCCTAACAATACCTTACCGACGGGAAGGATTCCACCTCCGTTAGGTGCGAATAAACCGAATCTTCCGCCTGTCGAAGCGCCCGCACGAGTCGCGCTCCAGGATCTTTTCTACCCCGTCCGCACCGCCCTTCCTACTTGTCTTTCCCTCCCACCGGCTAATGGGGACAATTTTGAGATCAAACCCCACTTCATCAACATGCTGCCTAAGTTTCATGGTTTGGAATCCGAAGATGCATATATCTTTATCAACAAATTCCAAAACGTTTGCGCCATGATGAAAACTACCCAATTAAGTGATGACGCTATAAGGCTAAGGGTCATTCCTTTCACCTTATGTGACCTAGCCGAGAAGTGGCTATACAGCACCGCATCACACTCAATTAGAAATTGGGACGAGTTTGTGAAAGCTTTTCTTAAAAAGTTCTATCCTCATCACAAAACTGCTAAAATGCATAATGAGATTATACAATTTTCACAGCTTCCTGCCGAACCATTTTGGAAATGTTTTGAAAGATTCAAAGACCTTCTCGTTCAATGCCCTCACCATGGAATCGAAAGATGGCAACTTTGCCAAACATTATACGAGGGATTGAACCCGGCAACGAAGCAGTTGCTAGAAACCATTAGTCAAGGTCACTTTCTGTCCAAGTCTAGTGAGGAAGCGTGGCAGTTTCTTGAGGATCTTAGTGAGCAAACAATTCAATGGGAGAGCACCAAGACCACATCATCTTCTTCTATTGGTCAACCTAGGGCAGGCATACATCAAGTAGAGATGTCAATTGCTATGAAGGCCGAGATGGCCGCTCTTACGAAAAAGCTAGAAGCGCTTGAGACCAAAATCTCAGCACCCTCTCCTGCCCCTGTTGTGCCCCCACAAACTGTTTGTGCTTGTTGTTCGGATCCATCACATCTCACCGAAGAGTGTCCTTACACTGCTTCTACTCAAGGACAAGATCAAGTCAATGCTGCCTTTCAGCAACGACAAAGAAATGATCCATACTCTTCGACATACAATCCGGGTTGGAAGAGCCACCCTAATTTCGCTTGGAACCACACTCAACAATCCCAAGGAAACAACAATTTTCAAAGGGCTCCTCCTCCACAACAACAAGCACCTCCACAAACTCAATTTCAGCAGCCTCTCCAACAGCAACCTTACCCTAATCAGATGAACAATTTTGTGCCCAACAATTTTGTTCCCCTCAAAATGCTGTTAGCTCGCTCGAAAGAAGTCTAGAAGCATTCCTAAAGCAATCTGCACAGTCCACAGCTAGGATAGAGACTTCTGTTCAATCTTTGGTGCAAAACAGTGCCTCACCCCGACCTGGTTGTGTGGCCAAATAAATAATATTACATCAATTTACATATTTCAATGAATGAAAGAAAAAGAAACACTCATCTCACATCCACCTCGGCTATTCACCCGCGACAATCCAACGCATTCATATACACATACCATCATCAAACACAGATCACAGATATGTATAAACCCACTAATCGACATATAGCGATTAGCCGACGTTCAATACATATAAACATCACAGATATAACCCATTAGTCAAAGTGTAGTGAAGTTCGATCAAAAATACGGATTTATAGGCCCCCAAAAACAAATTTCTTTTCTGGAAAACCTGGGCACAAATAAACCATCTTAAAAATCCCAAAACCAAGTCACAAGAACACTGCACCAAACTCGACCCAGAACCGAGTCAAAACGGCCGCGGTTCCGCGGCAATAGGCATGCTTTTGCGGCGGAACCGCCGCGCTTTGAGCGATTCACTGGATCGTTTTTGGTGGCTTTCTTCACAAAACCCTGAGATGATTTTTGACGTAAGATTTATTTTATTTTGAACAGAAAAAATTTCAACAGAAAGTTAGGGTTTTGTGTTTTTAGTTTTGTGATTTTTCCGATTGAACTTCCATACACTTTACTACCTAGCTAGTTTATGTTTAGTTAGGCTCTGATACCACTGTAAGTCCACGTTGCCCACCCCGGTGCTTGCGGGGAGGCGGAAAACGGAATAAAAATCGGATTTTTATCATGCTAGGCAACATGGACTACACAAAGGAGGATCTTTGCTAAACAAAAACTAGCTAAAGCTTACTAGAAATTAGCTACAAGGAAGAATGGTTAAACCTAGGGCTGTATGTCCTTCTCTCCTTGCTCCTTGGAGTAGTAGAAAGGGATCACCTTTGTCGTCTTCTCACGTCGAAGAAGGATCCACCCGAGAGCCTCAACCTTTGGCTTCAACTTCAAGCTAGAAGTAACTAGGGTGCTAGAAGTGCTAATCCTAGAACCCTAGATGAGAGTAGAGATTACTATGGAGTGGTTTTTCTCAAGCTCAAGTGTTTCTCAACACATGAGAGGGGAGAGCTTGAAGAAAAGGAAGAGGATGAGCAAGAGAGAGAAAGTATATGATAGAAAAATGAGAGAATTATGAAGCATTCTCATATATATGTGTGAATTATTGTAAATTGATAATTAGTGAGATAATTGTCATGGCTTAATCAAGACATGACCATTATCATTTCATTTTTAATGCAAATTGTAAGGATCAAAGAGCATCTTTCAAATGAAATGATGATGGTCAAAGTGTCAACCTAGGTCAACAAGTCAAGAATGTCAAATGGTCAACAACCCTAACCATGCACAATTATATTAAACTAATATCAATTAACCATAATACACACATAAGCATTAGGGTTAATAAAATGACAATGGTCATTAACCCTAATCAAAGTCCTCTCCCTCTGTCTCAATCAACTGTGCATACGCACCCGTATTCGTGATCCGAGGAACACGAACACAATGAGATAAAACCAATCCCAAATCATATACTAGGATCCGGCTTAAACCAAAGCCCGCTAATATAAGCTGTCCGGACAGCAAACGTGCACAAGTGCGCGGATATGAACGAACCCTGTCGCAAAACCATGCGACCTCTACTCATTTTGCCTAAAGGCGAATCGCTCTCTGTGTGGGACTCTAAAGACTCGATACTACGCTGGCAGTGGGATTAACCACAGACCGCAAGCGGCACTAGCTGTACGTAATGGTCCCCAGGTAGATGCCGATAAGAAGACTGACGAGGTGACCCTATCTGAACTCCTACTGAGCCAGTATATGACAGTCTTCGTACAGTCCGGTCTGTTCATCTGATACATCACATGGCGGGCCTACGGCGGCGGTGAACGTCAGTCCCCTAATAGCGCTACAAGTCATGTCAGAGTGTAGCCCAGAACACCCTGAGATAACACTGGAAACCTACCAGTATATCTCGCTTGCCCTGGCCAGGGACTACTTGTGTAATGGCTCTCTTGGACACAGCGCGATGTCAACCCCCAATACCGGGAGAGACGAATCCTGTCTAACCGTCACTGCCTCCAAGTGCTTCGGGACTGCACCCAAAAACTACCTGTTTGCACGACTCCTTTGAGCCGTGGTAGGGTAGTAATCAAAGTGCAGTGGGAACACACTCTAGGCGAAGTGACAGTGTCAAGTCAGCGGACTAAGCTGTACTCATGTCACCTGGGAACTGATAACTGACGATAGGTATAATATCAACCAACAGTTCCCGACGAGTCCTGTCCAGTGTACTCGTAAGCTAACGAGCACCCGCATACTATCTCAAGTACGACGTACTGACGGCTGTGGGACAGACCATCTCCCACGCTGGGATGAGAAGCGCATACGCTAGTCTACTCCGGAGTATCGATGCCCTGTCTCGATAGTCCAACGACTAGGGACCAATATAAGGATGTGCTTGTGGATTACCCAGCCCCCACGAGTGTGAGCGCCATCACAACGCTGGTAATCAAGCAATAATCCTAAGGGCTCTACTAATATGTATATCAGCGATATGCTAAAAGAAACACATGCACATATTAAAGCAGAGACAAACCAAGTAGTATACTACCATTTCGAGCAAGATTGTATATACAACTGTGAATATTCCAAGCTTCCATCAAGTAATATACAAACTAGTATGATACAGTAATGGCCTCTAGGGCATATACACTAACAGTGTTACGCATGTGGACGTTGCGTGCCAATTTCGGGTCGTAACAAAGTTGGTATCAGAGCGCTAGGTTTTACCTTTCGGAGTGTAGGATGACCTTGGTATGATGGAGTAGGTAACTTAAGCAGTGTAACGTAGTGTGTGTATGTCCGCGGCATACTCACGACATGGTACTTCGCCTAAAGTGACCTAAGTACTAATTGCTTGAAATTCTTTCTTTGATAATACATATCCTTGTGATTCGATTCCCGTGTTCTTATTGAATCCTATTTCCATTTATAGCCTTTGCAGCCAATGACTATGGGGACTCAAAGAGGCACAGCGAGGCCGAGGTTAGAGTTGACTCGTGTGGGGCAAGGACTGACCAGGATGGTACGCTCGTTGTACAGGAGCAGATGGATCCGCCTTCGACAGATCGTATCGCTAGGCTTGAGGCTGAGATACAGGACTTGCGCCAGACGATGAGGTCTTTGGTTGAGGCCAGTAGAGCGCAGCGACAGGAGGTTGTCACCCCTGTTACCTAGTTGTTCCTTGCGGTTAGTACACAACATTTCATCACTTACACAACACCAGTGGATGCAGCCCTTGTTGACGAAGCACGTCTTTCCGAGACTTTGGGAGTTCAAGGACCGAGGAGGGCTAGTACAGGTGTGTCAGCCCCGAGACAGAGGTTCAGTCGCCGAGACAGATTTCGTGACCATCACGGGAGTAGCAGAGGCTTGGGACGAGGACAGTCGTTCAGCTCTCATCCCTAGGAGGGTCAGCAACCATCGTATGGATGTTTTCGATGCGGGAGCTTTCAACACTTCGTCAGACATTGTTCCTTAGCACCGCGTCAGGCTCGTGTTCGAAGAGGTCGTGGTCATGAAATGTTCGCTCAGAGGGGACAGGTTGGAAGAGGAGGAGTTCAGCCAGTTGCGGGTAGGGGGCAGACACGAGAGTTTGCTTCTACTCATCGGGACGCGTGGGCGTCCAATGCAGAATTTTCAGGTATTCTTAATTCGTATGTTCTTTTTATGTACTTGTTTGTTTTACACACTTTGTGCCGTGGTTGGGCCGAGAGTCGTGTTAGCTAGATCAGTCGTTTGTTGTGTTAACTTCTGTCAGCGATTCTTTTGTTGCGCGACACGTGTTTCGGTCGTGTGCCTATCGGATAGGAGATAGAGATTCTTCCATCATTTTGATCCTTCTAGAGATGTTGGATTTGACATTTTCCTGGGCATGGACTGGTTAGCTATGTGCTGGGTGTCTGTGGACCACCGCAAGAAAACAGTCAGGTTTTGTTTTCCCGGTGAGTCAGTTCTCGTTGTGCAGGGGGACAGTGGTGCTGCCTCTCACAGCTTGAATTCAGCCTTTTTCGCTAGTCGGCTTTTGAGGAGAGGATGTCGAGGATTCTTTGCTTTCATTCGGGATGCCTGAGCCACAGTGGGATTGTTGGACCGGGTTCCTATCGTGCGAGAGTTTTCCGACATTGTTCCAGATGAGTCGGCGAAGCTTAGGGAGCTTAAGGATCAGCTGCAGAGTTGCTTGTAGGGGGGCTTGTGTGTCTGAGTGTTTCGCTTTGGGGAGCTCCTATTCTGTTCGTCAAGGAGAAAGACGGCAGTTTGAGGTTGTGTGTTGATGGATCGTCAATTGAACAGAGTTACGGTGCGGATAGGTATCCATTACCTCGCATTGATGATTTCTTGATCAGCTCCAGTGTGCGGGACATTTTTCTAAGTTTGTTTGGGATTAGGTCATCATTGGTTGTGGGTTCGGAGTGATGTCAATCCGAAGACTTCTTTTGTGCGCGCTACGGGCAGTATGAGTTTTGGTGGTGTCGTTGGACTCACCAGTGCCCTAGCAGCATTCGTGGATATGATGAACCAGATTTCTTCAGGCCGTTCCTCGACCAGTTTATTGTTGTGTCATTGATGACATTCTGGTCTATTCCAAGAGTCGTGAGGAACGTGAGCAGCACTTGAGGATTTGTTTTGCAGATACTGGGAGAGCACCGGCTGTTTGCTAAATTCTTGGAGTGTTCCTTCAGGCTTGATTATGTTGACTCCTAGGTCTTGTTGTTACGGGAGACGGTTTTCGTATGGTCCCGAGGAAAATCGAGGCCGTACAGCTTTGGCCCAGACTTGTGTACGGGACGTAGGTCCGCAGATTTTTAGGCTTAGCAGGTTTTTATTGCCGTTTCGTGCAGGATTGCTGGTGTATCGCTGCACCGTTGATTGAACTGACTGGAAAGGAGGTTCTTTTTCTTTGGAATGAAGCATGCGTGCAGAGTTTTCGACAGTTGAAGACTCGGTTGACAACTGCACCAGTTCTTTCTTTGCCTTCTGGTTCGGGAGACTTTGTTGTTTAACTGTGATGTTTCGCGAGTGGGGCTCGATTTTGCGTTGATATGGCATTATAGAGTTATCGCTTTTGCTTCCCGACAGTTGGAGGAAGTACGAGCAGGATATCCCACTCATGATCTGGAGATGGCCGCGGTGGTCGTGCGTTGGAGATTTGGAGACACTACTTGTGTGGAGAGTCGTGTCAGATTTTCATGGACCACCAGAGCTTAATGTACATCTTTCTGCAGCGGGTTTTGATTGTTGAGACAGCGCCGTTGGATGAAGCTTATGAAGGATTGTGTTTGTGAGATCCTTGTTATCCGTGGTTAGGCGATTGTGGTAGCTGATGCTGGAGTCGTAGGCCCGGGATTAGCTTGTCCCAGTTGTGCGCAGTTTTGAGACAGTCTTCTGCAAATTTACAGTTCTTGTGCGATCCTTGAGTACAGCTTAAGTTCGCCTCTACCGAGGGGATAGCTTGCTCATGTTCGCGCCCGTCCATTTTTCCTTAATCGTTTTCGCGAGGCACTGCCCACCGATGTTCGTTTGTTAGAGATACTTGAGCATGTTCTGCTGGGTAAAGATTCAGAGTCCTTGATTTGTGAACATGGTGTGCTATGTTTAGGGACGCGTTTGTGTGTACCTGATATCGTTGGGTAGCAACGCGAAATCCTAGAACAGGCACATCAGCCAGCTTTCTGTATTCATTCAAGTTCCACCAATATATGACGTGACTTGTGAGATAGTTATGGGTGGGCAGGGATGAAGAGTGAGGTTTCGGATTTCGTTTTAAGGTGTCTATCTTGTTGTGAGCTAAGGTTGAGCATCTGAGACCGGCTGGAGAGTTGCAACCTTTAACCGTTTCGGAGTGGGAATAGGAGCAGATCTCCATGAATTTCGTTGTGGTGTCTACCCAGGTCTAAACAGGGTGTGACTCCATTTGGGTGTTGTTTTCCGGTTATGCTCAGTTGTTCTTCGTTAAGTTTGTGCGTTGCACAGAGTTCCTTCATGTGTTGTATCCAATGGAGGCACCCTGTTCACTTGTCGTCTTTGGCAGAATCTTCAGGAAGCCTTGGGTACTGGTTGAGCTTTAGCTCCGCTTTTCCATCCGCAGGATGGGGGTTTGTGAGAGAGGGCTATACAGACTCTGGAGGATATGCTTGTGCGTGCGTACTAATTGTTGTTGGCAGTTGGGATCGTCACTAGCCATTATTAGGATTCTCCTTCGATAGCAGTTATCAGGAGACACTCCAATTGACAACCTTTAGGCTTGTTGTTAGGTGGTGTCGATCGCCAGTCTGTTTTTCTGACTCCGCGAGAGTATGATTTTTGGACCCCAGCTACTTTAAAGACTTCGAAGATGATCCAGTTGGTTCAGGTCAGGATGAGGGCAGCCCAGTGCAGACAGAGGTCTTATGCCGACCGTGGTGGTCGCAGACTTGAGTTCGCAGTGGGAGATCATGTATTCCTACGGATTTCTGATGAATGGCGTGTTGAGTTTTGGGAAGCTTATTCCATGATTGTAGGTCCTTTTGAGATCGTTAAAGCGAGTTAGTTCCGTTGCCTATAATTTGGCACTTCCGCCCAGATTATTGAGTATTCACCCCGTTTTCCTTGTGTTGATACTTTGCAAATACCTTCATGACCTTTCTCACATGATTTAGCACCATACCATTTATCTTGGACGCGATCTTTTCGTTCACCGGCAGCCAATTGTGTTAGTGGTTCGGCAGGTAGACAAACTTCGGTCAAGGGTCTTGCCATCTGAGGAGGGTTTTCTTGGGCATAGCCGTATAGTGAGGTGATCACTTAGGAGGCTGCGAGCGAGATTTGGGAGTTTTGTACTCTTCTCTTTGAAGGTACGCTTAGTGAGAATTTTAAATTCGGGGACAAATTTTTATAAGGGGGAGATTGTAACGCCTTAGATTTCGGTTAGTGTTAGTTTAGACGTGTTGCGCCACGGCAGCGCCCCGGCCTCTTTCTCGAGGCCAAAATGCGGAATAAAATTTTTTGCGAACTTTGCGAAACGGCGCTACCGCGGGCAATGAAAACCCGGATCGAAACCATTAACCTATACTAGCTAACTAGAGAGATAGGGTGAGAAGTATACCGAGCGATCCGTGTCCTTCGGTCTTCGTCTCCACGCCGATCTCCCGCGGAATCTCCGTCACCTCCTCGCTCGTCGGAAAGGGGCACCACGTAGCCGGAATCTTTTACGGGCTCCCGCCTCTTGACCGAGGCAACTCGGGCGCGAAGTTGGCTAGCCGACGCGTCCAAGGCTTGCTATAGAATAGTGTAGTGAACTTGTCTCTTTAAGGTTTGTTGTTGCCATGATGGAGGAATCAAAGAATAGAAAAATGGTGCTTGCATTTTTCTAGCAAGAAAATGAGATCAAGAAGAAACTCTCAAGATGAAGCTCTCATTTTCTTTTTCTCTCTTCTTTTTCTCTCATGAAAACTTATCATATTATCAAGTGAGAAGAAGAATGGTGGAGGAAAACAATATCAAGCATGAAGGGAGGTGATGGTAGGAGCATAAGTGGTGACCATAGCCAAACAAAATCATTACAAACTTACATCCACCATTCTTATCATTTCTAATCAAGATAAAGCATGAAAAGATCAAGGAAAAGAATGGCATCTAAAAAGGCTATCATGATAAAAACTTTTGCAAGAAAATCCTCCACAAAGTGTTATTTGCAAAACTGCAAATAACCCCCTCCATCGGAAAAGTCCGGCCGGGAAAGAACAAAGGAAAACCGGCCGGAACGGAATGCTAACTGGCAACTCCAGAAAACTGGTCCCGTAATAAATTACAGGAAAACCCCACTGCTGCAAATACATGCCCGCATTTGTATTCCCACTGAACACAAATGCAAAGAGACAAAACTACACTATCAAATACTAGAATCCGGCTTAAGCCAAAGCCGGCTAGTAAAAACCATCCGATCACGATCCGTGCAATACCGCACGTATCTGATCGAACCCTGCCATATCTCCATACGGCCTCTACAGCGTTTCGCCCGAAACTTGAGTAACTGAGTGTGGTGGACTCTAAAGACTCGTCAATACCTTGGCTGTGGATTTAACCACTAGCACGTCAGAGGTATAAGCCAATACGTGACGGGCCACCAGCTATTGACCAAATGGGACGTCGATGAGGAAGCTCACCCCGACACCCAACTGAGCCTGTCAGTGACAATATCCGTACAGTCCGGTCCGTTCGTCTATGAGTATCGCATGGTGGGCCTAGGGGGTTGGTGAAAGTCAGACCCCCAAAAGCGGTACAAGTCGTGTCGGAGCGTAGCCCAGAACGCCCTGAGATACTACTGGAATACCTACCAGTAAATCTCCTGCCTCGGCCGAGGGCTTTGCGTAATGGCTCTCCTAGACACAGCGCGACCTCACCCCCAATACCGGGAGAGACGAACCCCTGCAGATCCGCTCACTGCCTCCATGTGGCTCGGGACTGTACCCAACTAAAACCTGTTTGCACGACTCCTTTGAGCCGTGGTAGGGTAGTAATCAAAGCACAGTGGGAACTCACACGAGACAAATGACGATCTCAGGTCGATGAACTAACCTGTACACATGTCACCAGGGAACTGCTATCTGACATCTGGTATAAGACCAACTAGCAGGTTCCCGGCGAGTCCTGTCCGGTGTACTCATAACCCAATGAGCACCTGTATACATCTTAGGTGAACCAACTGACACCAGTGGCTTGTGAGACCGGCCACCGCCCCTCGTCGGGGTCTCGACTGTATACACTAGTCTACTAACGGAGTATCGATGCCCTGTCTCGAAACTCCTACGACTAGGGACCTTTTAAGGATGTGCTTATAGACCACCAGCTCCCACGTATATGATCGCCATCATACTGCTGGCAGTCAAGCAAGAATCCTAGGGGCTCTATCAACGTGTAATAGCGACATGTCAGGTCACCTAAAGCAGTACACGATGATAAAGATAAACCAGATAGCATACTATCAT
Source organism: Agapanthus africanus (assembly GCA_030015575.1). Taxonomy (NCBI): domain Eukaryota; kingdom Viridiplantae; phylum Streptophyta; class Magnoliopsida; order Asparagales; family Amaryllidaceae; genus Agapanthus; species Agapanthus africanus. Next base: position 368,834,261 of record CM057349.1, on the reverse strand, counting down.
CTCGAGTAAGACTGTCCTACTGGGATAGGTCCTCCCTCAATCATTGCAATCACGTACCTGTGATCCAATAATTGACTCTGAGGGCACTAACTCCAACAATCTCCCACTTGCACTCAAGGCTAATTATTGCGATGTCGCATACTCACAGCCCGTGTGATACCGAACACCCAACTCCTCTACTAGTCAGTCTCACAAAGCTCGTTTGTGAAACTTTTGCGTTCGAGGAATAGCCTCAGTGAGTGGATCCGCTGTGATGTTTCTTTCTATGTCTCTCTATATCTCAAGTTCGCGGAGAAAGCCATCTCCCGAAATGAGCAATACCTGTCTTAGAATGTCTGGATGTCTGATGGGACCTAGCTCATAAATGAACTCCAAATCCAAACTTCTTAGACTGTATCAGCAACTGAACTCAATCAGTATCCTGCGCCATGCCTCCCTCAGTATTGCCTTGGACCACCTGTCCAAAATACAGTCCCTTATCAGAGGGAGAACTATAACTCTGACAACCTCTTTGTCGTCCATGTCACTTTGGAAGCCTGGAGTGATAACCGTCTCCTAAAGGAGGCAGCCGTTATCACATCCCTAGAACATTCACTTATGTTCTAAAACTGCTTCCGACTGTTTCTCCAGGATTGGATCAATATCAACTTATTGCATCTAGTGCAAGAACAACATCTGGTGTGGTACTTGACATCTCATGATTGACTCAATTGCCTAAGCAAGTGATCTGCCAATCATGAGTATCCCTCTCCCCTTTAGTCTATAAGACACCTTTAGAGAGGGTGACTCCATCAACTGCAGGTGCACTACCGTGTCAGGAGTCGTCCATTCTAAATACTCATAGAATGCTGTCAAGTTACCCAGATTAGGAAACCACCCAAATCTAGATCTAAAACCATAGATCTAGTGACCAGTATGTCTGATATAATATCCAAGTCCCTTGTGGAGAAACCACTGTGTGACGACCAAAGTATAACCGATCGTAGTATAGGAATATCACTTCCCACTACCTTCTCAACAGATCCATCCCTTATTCTGATGACGTCAAACCCATGACTGTCACATCAGAAACAGATGATCTATTTCCGCTACATCTGCTTTAGTCTATAAATAGACATAAGCCTGATGTCCACCAATGCTTCCGCTGCTCCCACTGACTACGACAACCCTCTGGTGGAGTCATATAGACGCGCACTTCTAAAGCTAGTTTAGAACGACGCTATACTCATCCTCTCACCGGGTCTCGCAGCCTGGAACAACAGCAATGGCAAGTATGGGTAAACAAGAACTTCCCTGTCACCGTCCTTGAGGCTACCGGAGTACCTCTCGGGTGCCTGAAGTTACCCACCGTATCTGCGGAGTGGCCAATGGAATGTCAGTCCAGATTGAATCTTTAGGTTCCTTATCAAATCTTCAGTAATCGTTTGTGGTTCTGGAATCACTTCCAGTTCTACCATACTCCCACTACTTTTTCTGAAAAATCCAATTTTTATTAAAACTGTGGCGAGTCTAGAACAATATTTCTATTGATCTGTCAGATGGTAGAAAATCAACCCTCGTCATAGCCTGGGTCAACCCACAAACAGCCATTACAGAAACGTGCCTTGAGTTATCCGGAGTCTGGTTTTAAGCATAGGCCGGACAACTCCCCGTACCTTAACATCGTTAAGATATGAACTGTTCTATATCCAATATAGAAACAGAGGCACTGATTCAATTGAACCAGATTCAAATCATGCATCTATCTCCAGTGCATGTCAACTAAATGGAAGGAGGTCGATCAGCGTTACTCAACTTAGGAATGCTTCCAATTATGAGTAACCTGAAAGAGAAGCAATCTGTCTTCATCATTACTATCAATTGAATACCATACACAAGTATCTACATCTTCGATCTCTTTGAAGAATCCCGATACTTGCTACACCTGGTTCTCTACTCTATTCAAATACCTATAACTCCTCAAAACTTAGACCCTGCGTTTCTACGAAACACATGTCTAAGAACTAGAGAAGTTAAAAGTAAGTAGAATATAGTATGAGGACCAACCCCTCTGTCCTAATGGACACTGGACAACATACAATACTCTGTATAAGTCCGCTGAGTCTAACAACTCTTTCACTGTGCGTCGTAGGTTGAAAACTGTACTTATGGTTAAGAAGAATTACACCGCTGTTTAATGCTCCTTACCTAACCATCCACTGATATAGGTAAATGTCATCGACATAATATCAAAAGGTATATCTCACTCTATGAAAATAGACGTACAGATATATCAATTTGAAATTGGTGCACAACAACGGATATTCAAAACCAAATATTTGCCGACCGGCAAACAACCCAGGTGGCTTCCTCAAATATCACCGATTACAACGAATCCCGATATAATGAGGATGATCACCCAATTCCCAATAACTTACTCCCACTCATCATCTGTAAAACCATACAGATGTGAGAATCATACCTGGTAAATACATACCCTGGAGCAAGTGTCTAACTGGGAAATCAGTTTTCTTTTAACAGTACACAGTGAAACTGAAACATCGAAATGTCTCGTCGGGGTATCCTGGTATTCCTAGTAATGCCTCTTCCATTATCCAGATTCACAACTATAACCGTATAATTCTTTGCCACCTCTCCAAATCCCTTCATATGTCTTTAGTCATTACCTTCTGTACACCACTTTAGGCCAAATGGTTTTCTTCCTTCCCTACCGTTCGGCACCAGCCTATGGTTTGGAAGAAGACTATCCAAAAAGCATAAAGGGTGTACTGTCCTAATCCTAGGAACACTCGCAATGCGAGAGAAGGTGAAGATAAAAGACACCTGAATGTACTTTATTCCTATTTCTCCTGAACCAGAATCCATCCCCGAACTGGAACTAGTTCCTTTCGAGTTCGTATATAACCATACGATGGAGTATCCAATAAAATGGGATCTTCGTAGTGATACGGAGTGTCCTGGAGAAATACAAAGGTGATTTAGGATTGGCGAAGAAATACTTGGTTTGGTCGTGAATATCAGTTGCAATTTACTTTGCCCTCCTACTAATCCCTTGCTTTGTCTTAACTTAATACCTTCTGCACACCATCGTTATGCTAATTGGTTTTCTTCATTCCCTACCGGTCGGCACCAGCCTAAGGTTTGGAAGAAGACTATCCAATTTGCGTAATAGGTGTACTACTCCTAAACCAAGGAGTACTCGCAACCTGAGAGAAGGTGAAAAGAAAAGACAACTGAATAATCCTATCCGTTTTCTCCAGAACCAGAAACCATCCTCGAAGTCCTTCGAGTTCGTATATAACCATACGATGGTTTTGTCCAATGGAAGTGGACGTTCGTAGTAATACGGGGTGTCCTGGAGAAAAGGGTAAAAGTAGGAGTGGCAATGAGGTCTGCAACTCTGACAATCCAAAAGCCAGTGTTAAGAAGGTTCGGTCAACTTGGTCACTGAGTCAAAGTTTTAGGGTCGGGTCAATGGTCGCTGCCAAAGAGAGAGAGAAAAGAAACACTCAGCGTGCACTCTAACCTAGATCAGAATGGTTATCACTTTGTCTAATCTGGAAACCTCCCACTGTACCTCAAATTCTCCTCCAAACCTTAAAGAAGAATTAGTCGGGGTCACCCGAGGAGTAAACTAACTCATCAGTGGGAATCGGGATCCAACTCTCATCGCATGATAACGTGACGGAATCCACTCACGTCACCACACTCCAGAAGGTATGCGCATGCCTGGCAAGTTTCAGTTCTTTTGAAACTCCCGATGTGTGTTTTACCCCTAGGACTCAAGTGACCTTGACACAGTCAACAAATCAAAGAGTCCTAGTCAAGTTCAACCCGTCATTATCCTGGATTGCATTAAACCCATCCGTACGAGCCCTTGACACAGTCAACAAGGCCGCACGACTGTCCTAACCAATCCCATTAATATGCTGCAAACAAACACTACTTAGCTACCGCACACTACGCCTTGACACAGTCAACAAACGCAGCACGAATACTAAGTAATACTTGTAAGAAATGACGGAGGGCTACGTCTAGTTTTTGGCGAAAAACTTTTAACGTAATGAACTTGATATCGTTGAAGGAACTGCATAGCCTTTTATAAAATATAGTGACGAAAACCTTTACTAAAGAGGTCACTCCCGGTGAAGGGATCTCGGCTCTTTCCCCGTAGAATGAGGTGCAGGATATTCCAAATGAATACCACGATGCAAAGCAAAAGTAATCGGCTATAGTGAAGTTAATGCCCTGACGCAAACTTCTGTCCAAGGGGTCACTCCCGGTGAAGGGATCTCGGCCCTTGCCTCGTCGACTGAGGAGCAGGATATTCCAAATGAATACCACGATGCAAAACAAAAGTGAACGTCCTTGCAATAACAGCTTTTTGAAAAATGTTCCAACAACATCAGATAAGGTTTGTTTATCTTGCATTGATCCGAATCAATGCAGTCCCATCAAATGATCACACCACAAAGAACGAAAATATACTGACGTACGTATATGCCATCCGCATTCGCCACTGGGTCCCGTCATCACCCGTTAGGTTAGCTAACTAACGGCAGAGCGGGGACTGGACTAGCGCGGATGTAAAACATATACAACATCTACTAATATATATACCAATATATAGTATTTCGCTCAAGGCGTGAATAAAAAGCAACATCACAGAAATGTACAGCATCACAGAACAATACAGATATCTGGAAACCCCGGGTCTCACAGAGCCGCTGCTGAAACCCGACGTTCCCTTGGTCGTGTGGATAGCCTGTGCAATGAAATCCTAGACCCCTACGGGCGCGGCAAGTCACCCGCCAAAACCTGAAGCGAGGCAGCCCCCTTCAGCGCCGTGAATGGACCACCCAGCACTTCACGGAATCCGGTAACTTGGGCACCCCTCCTGGGTCAACCTGTACCCCCTACGAGTGCGGCGAATAGCCCGCCAATCCTAGAGTGAAGCCCCCTCCGTCTCAATGCCATGAGATGCGGGCCCGTTGCCCTCCAGAACTCGGCTATCCGTGCACCCCACCGCGGGGCAACCCTAGTACAGAAAGTAAAATATACATACACTGGGTACATCGACCGCAACCAGGTCGTGCCCCAAAAGAATAATACAAACAGGCAGTGACGGCAGTCCACATGTCGGACGCTCGCCCCGCAATATCAAATGTACATAATACAACAAAACTGTACTATATTGCAACCAGGCTATCCCCCACGACCGATCCGCAACACCACAGCATAAACATAGAACATCAACGTGAAAATCACGTTCGCAAATCCGTCTAACCGGGCTATAGCAGTTAGACCGGATTTACCGATCGAGTGACATTCACGGTCGCAGATATAATGTAAATACTGTGAAATAATGTGTTTAAAATTTTCCGATTGACCAAAAATTAACAAGTGGGCCCCCAATCAAAACTGTAGCAGTCACAGAAAACCTGGGCCCAATTTTAATATCCCAAAACCCATATTTTAAGCCCACAAGCCCACTGGAAAAAATTGATGAAGTGATCTCCTGTTCACGCGGCGGAAGCGCGGCAAATGTGGGGCTAACGCCGCCCTTCCGCGGTCAAAATAAAGGATCACTGTATCAAATTTTTGCAGTAGTCTTATATCTCCCTGCACATAATTCTGAGATCACCTGAAAAATTTTTAGACTCCAAAAAAATTTCGACAGAACCTTATGTCAAGGAAAAATACGGTTTTTGGAATTTCGGTCGATCGGAACTGAAAAACACATTAGAACAAGCTAGGTAAGGTTAATGGCGTGGCTCTGATACCATGTTGCGCCACGGCAGCGCCCCGGCCTCTTTCTCGAGGCCAAAATGCGGAATAAAATTTTTTGCGAACTTTGCGAAACGGCGCTACCGCGGGCAATGAAAACCCGGATCGAAACCATTAACCTATACTAGCTAACTAGAGAGATAGGGTGAGAAGTATACCGAGCGATCCGTGTCCTTCGGTCTTCGTCTCCACGCCGATCTCCCGCGGAATCTCCGTCACCTCCTCGCTCGTCGGAAAGGGGCACCACGTAGCCGGAATCTTTTACGGGCTCCCGCCTCTTGACCGAGGCAACTCGGGCGCGAAGTTGGCTAGCCGACGCGTCCAAGGCTTGCTATAGAATAGTGTAGTGAACTTGTCTCTTTAGGGTTTGTTGTTGCCATGATGGAGGAATCAAAGAATAGAAAAATGGTGCTTGCATTTTTCTAGCAAGAAAATGAGATCAAGAAGAAACTCTCAAGATGAAGCTCTCATTTTCTTTTTCTCTCTTCTTTTTCTCTCATGAAAACTTATCATATTATCAAGTGAGAAGAAGAATGGTGGAGGAAAACAATATCAAGCATGAAGGGAGGTGATGGTAGGAGCATAAGTGGTGACCATAGCCAAACAAAATCATTACAAACTTACATCCACCATTCTTATCATTTCTAATCAAGATAAAGCATGAAAAGATCAAGGAAAAGAATGGCATCTAAAAAGGCTATCATGATAAAAACTTTTGCAAGAAAATCCTCCACAAAGTGTTATTTGCAAAACTGCAAATAACCCCCTCCATCGGAAAAGTCCGGCCGGGAAAGAACAAAGGAAAACCGGCCGGAACGGAATGCTAACTGGCAACTCCAGAAAACTGGTCCCGTAATAAATTACAGGAAAACCCCACTGCTGCAAATACATGCCCGCATTTGTATTCCCACTGAACACAAATGCAAAGAGACAAAACTACACTATCAAATACTAGAATCCGGCTTAAGCCAAAGCCGGCTAGTAAAAACCGTCCGATCACGATCCGTGCAATACCGCACGTATCTGATCGAACCCTGCCATATCTCCATACGGCCTCTACAGCGTTTCGCCCGAAACTTGAGTAACTGAGTGTGGTGGACTCTAAAGACTCGTCAATACCTTGGCTGTGGATTTAACCACTAGCACGTCAGAGGTATAAGCCAATACGTGACGGGCCACCAGCTATTGACCAAATGGGACGTCGATGAGGAAGCTCACCCCGACACCCAACTGAGCCTGTCAGTGACAATATCCGTACAGTCCGGTCCGTTCGTCTATGAGTATCGCATGGCGGGCCTAGGGGGTTGGTGAAAGTCAGACCCCCAAAAGCGGTACAAGTCGTGTCGGAGCGTAGCCCAGAACGCCCTGAGATACTACTGGAATACCTACCAGTAAATCTCCTGCCTCGGCCGAGGGCTTTGCGTAATGGCTCTCCTAGACACAGCGCGACCTCACCCCCAATACCGGGAGAGACGAACCCCTGCAGATCCGCTCACTGCCTCCATGTGGCTCGGGACTGTACCCAACTAAAACCTGTTTGCACGACTCCTTTGAGCCGTGGTAGGGTAGTAATCAAAGCACAGTGGGAACTCACACGAGACAAATGACGATCTCAGGTCGATGAACTAACCTGTACACATGTCACCAGGGAACTGCTATCTGACATCTGGTATAAGACCAACTAGCAGGTTCCCGGCGAGTCCTGTCCGGTGTACTCATAACCCAATGAGCACCTGTATACATCTTAGGTGAACCAACTGACACCAGTGGCTTGTGAGACCGGCCACCGCCCCTCGTCGGGGTCTCGACTGTATACACTAGTCTACTAACGGAGTATCGATGCCCTGTCTCGAAACTCCTACGACTAGGGACCTTTTAAGGATGTGCTTATAGACCACCAGCTCCCACGTATATGATCGCCATCATACTGCTGGCAGTCAAGCAAGAATCCTAGGGGCTCTATCAACGTGTAATAGCGACATGTCAGGTCACCTAAAGCAGTACACGATGATAAAGATAAACCAGATAGCATACTATCATCTCGAGTAAGACTGTCCTACTGGGATAGGTCCTCCCTCAATCATTGCAATCACGTACCTGTGATCCAATAATTGACTCTGAGGGCACTAACTCCAACAAGACGATAATGCGGGTTTTTGGTAAAAAGTTTACCAATTTGGGTTTCTCACATTTTATAACATTTAATTAATAATTTATTATTATTTGTTATGGCTTGCACGCACGTGTGCACGTTAATATGAGAGTTTGTTTGTGCTAATCTAGATTAGTGACCAAGACAATTTAACCTAATCTAATCCTTTGCTTTAATCCATTCATAATTCTTTGCTTTACCTTAACCCTAATCCTAGATATTTTGTGTGAGAAGAGAGATATTTCTTTTGAATGTGAGAGGAGGTGGCATGGTGGTAATGTGGATGCATTAATGGTGAATTAATGCAAGAGTGCACTCACCTCTTACACTCACCTCTCTCTTTCTCTTTCTCTTTTCCTTCTCTCATTCTCTCACACTTATTTCCTTCTCATTTTCTTCATCTCTCTCTTATCTAAACTGAACACTTGCTAATCCTTCACAAAAACAATCACAAACTTCACAAATCTCACAAAAATCACATCTTTTACCTTGATCTGCCTCTTGGATGCCTTGGAGCTTGGAAAGATAGGATCTTTGAGCTTGTGGGAGTAGGTAATGATCTCTATCTGTTCTTTTTGTTGTTATTGTGTTGTGTAGTCTTGTAGTTTTAGTTTAGAACGTTAAAAGTTAAGTTTCGTGCAAATATCGTATTTTTAGTGTCAATATATGGCATCTGTGATCTGCTGTGACCCCGAGAGTTTACTAGAAAACCAAACAATTTAGTTGTGTTGTACTTGAGACCATAGGACATCACCTGGAGCACGAACCCCTAGAGCTCGGACTCGGCCGGCGACGAGAAGGCGATTTCCGGTGACGCCAGATTTGTGTTAGAGTTAGGGTTTGGGTTTTTATGGGTATGTGTCTGCAGTGGTTTAGGTGTGTTTGGTCTTGTTTAAGTTTTGGGTTTTCTCTGTATATAAAATCTGGGATCACATGGGTAGTTTCTTGTGTTATGTTTGCGCGCGATACGTTATACGACACGGATCGTGCACTTTGTGTGGTTTTGCTCTTGGGTTGGTTTCGTAGTGTCGCTACGCACGTTAGCCACAATTCGAACAATTGAGAGTATGTTTTGAGTTGATGCGTTGGTTAAACGTAGTTTGTACATGTTTTGGGTCTATTGCTAATATATACCTGTTATATTGTTTTATGTTTTAGGTTCGCAGGGGGGACTTCGGACGCTGCGAAGAAAGGGAAACAGATGGTAGGCTTTACTTAGCCAGGAGCGTTGGTGAGTAGATTTAACATCTACAGCGGAACCTCCTGCATGGCGTTATGCGTCTGGGCTAGAGATGTTATGATATTGTCGTATATTCTATTGCATATATAGAGTTGCGCATACACCATATTGCTTAGTTACTTGTTGTGCTTGGACTTGTACCCTTAGGACACTGCACTATTATTGACGGCTCATGTTGCACGAGCACTGTTTGTATGCTACACACACCGTTAATAATTGCCATGACACACACAACACACATACATATATGATATTGTTTGGTTAGGGACATTGAGATATTGATTCATATTCCTTTATGCATATGACATATAGCATACCTGTACACCTACATGCTTACATATATGCCTTGACATGCTAGTTACCCATATACCGATATGGTATTGTACCATTAGTGATAGGTATATACACATATGAGACATAGCTACATGTACATCTTGCATACATACTTACACGTATACCGGGAGGGTATATTACATCATTAATGATAGGTAGATACATATACCTCGCTATACCTACTTGTTTACACATATATCTGGGTATAGCTACATGTTCACCTTTATTTGATGTTATATAGACTTGGAGAAATTAGGAACCGCATGATATATATATTAAGTTGTTGCAGTTATATAGCGGTTTTTCCTTTATATGCTCACATTACAGTTTTATGTTGCATATATTATATTCATGGATTTTCGCATTGAGATATGGATTTTTCATGATGTTTTCTGGATTTGAGGATCTTGGTAGTTTCATGAAATTATGCATTATTTGAAAAACCCGGTTTCTCTTGATATGATATTTCAGCAGCCACCATGAGATTTATCGGTTCTGATATATATACCCCATGCGAGGAGCGTCGTGGGCCGTGTGAGGGTATATGGTGGGTCCCGGTACGGTTCCCCTCGGCAAGAAGATCGACGGTCCATGCCGATTGAGCCTGGAAGGTGGGCAAGTACCTACCGATGACAATACCTATGACTCGGCGGTTATCGTGGGGATACCGACGGGAGTCATGTATGTATGGATACGTCAAAAGACGGGGGTCGAAGCTGGGCACTCGGGATTTCGGGATAGCGTATGATACGTACCTATCAGGAGGCCAGTCGTAGTGACAGCACCTGATAGATCAGCATTTATGTGTCAATGCTTGACATAGGTTTTCATGATATTTTTATTCCTAAGTATATATAACAGTAGAATGGGACGCTGTTATATATGCATATATATATATATATATTAGTAGAATGGGATGCTAATATATATGTATACATATACATATCAATTCATATACATCATCATAATTATTCATGCAAATATATTCAGGATATATGCGATTTACCTGACGTTGTACATTCAGGATATATGAGGTTTACCTGATATTGTACATTCAGGATATATGAGATTTACCTAACGTTGTACATTCAGGATATATAAGATTTACTTAATGCTGTACAATCAGGTTATATGAGATTTACCTTGACGTTGTACATTCAGGATATATGAGACATACATGATATGAGAGCCAATTTGGGGGCTGATTTGAGGAAATTGGGATTTGGATTGTCTTGATGGACTTTGGTCCTACCACGAGGTCAGGATTCCGTGGGAATGACATATTTTATCCCATACTCTGCATTTATTGTTTATGCGCTGCTTCATGTATTAGTAGTACCGGATAGAGTATCTTCCATGACTGTTGCATTTATATATTTTTATTTTATATGCATTGCTTCATGTATTAGTTGTACCTGCCAGAGTACCTTTCATGACTGTTGAATATATACATTGTCATGTCATTGCTTCATGTATTAGTTGTACCTGATAAAGTACCTTACATGACTGTTGCATACGTATTGCCATTTATTGTTCATGTATTAGTAGTACCTGACAGAGTACCTTACATGACTATTGCATACATATTGTCATATTATTGCTTCATGTATTGGTTGTACCTGCTAGAGTACCTTTCATGACTGTTGCATACATATGACCATTTATTGCTATTAGCTTGCAAACGTTAGATTCGCGCTGTACGTGCATACTTGCGATTATCTGTATATGTTATTTACTATTCACGAGTTGGCAACTCACCCCCATTGTGCCACAGTGTTTTGCAGGTTGTTCCCCAGAGTAGTCGAGACAGGCTATTCATCTATCATATCATTCTTTACAGCGAATACCGCTTCGGCTCATAGAGTGCAGTTTTTCTTAGGTGGATTTTGCGGTTATCTGATATTGCTTATTGTATATCTTTGTACCATGTACTCTCCATCTACCATTATCTTGTATAATTTAGAGACTTGATGTGAGGACGATATTGTATATTAATTTGTGTCCTGGAGGTCTTTTATGCAGTCTTATTTATATCGTCTTTTATATCTTCGCTACAGCGTCGTATATCTGTTGTGGTGGTTGTTTTCCGCCTTTGGGCGTGTTTTTGCTTCCGTTTGGGGATGCTTTACTTATATTTTGTTGTACCCATTTTTGGGGCTGGTTTTTACAAAGGAGGTGCTGCCAAAATTTTTAAGGAAGAAAAGTTGGACTTTAAAGAATTTGGTTTAAGATTTAAAAAGTTTTAACAATGTTCTTATTTCTTATTACTTTTGATCGTTTAGATTGCTGGGTTTTCGGCTTACTTAAATTGCGTTACTCCTGTGGACGTTGCGTAGTTTAAGGGCCGTCACATGCCAATTTCGGGTCGTGACAAATGTGTTCATACACACGCATATATATGTGTGTGTGTGTGTGTAGATGGTATCTGTATTGTACTGAACTTAAATCAGTACTCCCAGTTCATGATATGTGATGATAAGGACACCAGATGAATAATGAGATAAATGTGATATTTGACCCGTACCCAGATTTGGGGATGCTTTACGATGGATTTACCGTACGAGCTATATATTGATGATAGATCCGCACTCTTGACTTGAGAATATCATATCATATATATTGTATCGTATGTGATACTATTGAGGCGGGATCACCGACTATATATATATATATATATATATATATATATATATATATCGACTCAGACATAGGTGGTTTTCCTTACCCTTTTGATCAGTCTGTTAGTTTAGTCCTGTAGTTTACTTATAGATGTTAGACTAGACTCGGGTCATACCTATTTTAAAACAAATGAATCGTAAGTATTTTAAAGACAGGCCAAGGGATTCTACGGATATTTCAAAGGACATACCTTTTCTTATAAATACCGTAGCCCTATTTTCTAAACACCACGATTCGTGTTATTTCAAACGGCAAAACTGTATGACCCATATATATTAATGTAGATTCCTTATTGTTGCATTTACTATTCATTTCGGTATATTCGGTATTGCTGCGTTTATTATTCATTCTCCGTTTATCCACGTTATCATCGCATTGCATGTTTATTGTGTACTGTAGTGATTATGAAACCATGCTGTCAGGACACCAGCACCATTACCGATGATCCGTATGCTCCACGTACACTTGCTTGCCGGCTCACACACATCACCATCGGTAATTGCCATGTCACGTACTTTATTGATATCATTTGCTAGCTGATAGTTCCGATATATCATTACTGTGCTAGTTTAGATATTGCATTAATTATTGTGATATTCATGCATATTTATATATTCATTTGTCATGCAATAGTATAAGGGCCAGTCCGGATTGCCGGAGCCCAGTATTCATTATTATTGACTATTCAGTTTTGGATTTCGGATTTCCATGAGATTTCTAGATTTGGAGAAACCTCAAGGATTTTATAAACTAATTATCATTTTAAAATGAAAGTTGCGGTTTTCTCATGATATGATTTGAAATATATCCACCATGAGTTCTCTCGGTTCTTGAGCGATATCATACACTCGATTTGAGAAGGAGGAGGAACCGTCTGTGGGTGCATGGTGGACCCGGAGCGATACCCCGGGGCGAGAAGGTCGCAGATGATGGCGTTGAGCCTGAGAAAGGGGAGCACTACTGACCGGTGATTTTATTGTGACATGCCGGATATCCGGAGGATACCGACGTGGTCTTGAGATTTATGATACAGGCCAGTCCGGATAGCCGGAGCCTGAGATATTGAGATTTGATGATACAGGCCAGTCCGGATAGCCGAAACCTGAGATTTTGAGATATATTTTGTGTCGATGCTTGACACCGATTTCTGATGATTTCATTGATGATACGCAAACTTATAAATACAGAAATCTCACTAAAGTAAGAAAACAGTTTTCTCATACATGATGCATTCTGTTTTCATTATATTGCAATCATACCTCATGTTTATGATATGTTACTACCTGAGGCATTGACACGAGAACTTGGTATTATACATATGTATAGATGTTTACCCATGCCATATTTAGATGCTTCAGACTATATCATATTGAGGATATTACTGATCGTATGACCTAGGATCGAGTCATACATTCGATTTCTGCTCTGTGATGTTTTCTACTCATGAGTTGGCAACTCACCCCCGTTGTGCCACAGTTCTTGCAGGTTTTGCCGTACAGGTTTCGTTGCGGCTTTGCTGGCACACTGCTTTCATTCCGGGTGATTGCGTTGGTAGGTGGGTTCACTTGCATCATGACCACCATTGTATATTTATTTATTTCAGTTGTATCTAGTAAACTCCATCAACCAGACTTGTATATTATTTCAGACTTAGAAAACCAGTTGTTATTCTTTCAACCTTAGAGTCGCGCATTATATTATTATGGGTTTTCTTGATGTTATTGAGTTTACTTTTGAGTTTTGATCCTCGCCCTTGGCATTGTATATTATATTGCTTGCGTGGTTATGACCGTCAATTGACAAAGAGCTAGCTCCCGCTTGGGGATGCCTTTATCCATATTATTCATGTTGTACCCCTTTTGGGGCCAGTATTTACAAAGGAAACTCTGCCGAAATTTTTAGAAAAGACTTGAGATTTTAAAAACGCATACTTCGGCTTATTTGTTAAACCACTTACTTTAAAACTAAAGTTTTCCTTCACTTTCTTCTTTAAATGGTTTAGATTTCTGGGATTTTTGGCTTACTTGAATTAGATGGGGTCCTATAGACTTCATATGATTCAAGTGTTAGTCATGTACCATTTCGGGTCGTGACAAAATCCCAGGTTCATTGACCCATAACCCACAGGTCCTAGGTTCCTCAATAGTAGGTCTGTGGTTCGAGAACGAACCATTGTTCTAAGTAGGGGAGAATGTAATACCCCAGGTATTATCCGGTATACCTATATATACCAAATAAGTATGGGGACCCACTATAAAACAATGGGGAATCTTCGGAATACATTCCGAAAGAGGACAGATGTGTACTATAAATGGAATGATACCACTCTTTAATATAGAGGCGCCTTTTAAGTGAACTGGCACTACAGGAGTTTGAGTACTCCATAGTTAAGTGTGCTCGAGCCAGGGAAGTTCTGGGATGGGTGACCTCCTGGGACGTGGCCCCTGGTCGGGTCCAGTTCGCCCCAAAGGACAAAACCGTGCGGCTTCGGCCAGGGTGGACAATACTCTCTGTATTAGGGGTGGGTCGTGACAATATAGGAATTTAATTCCTCTAAAAAAATTAGGTTTTAACCCCATAGAAGAATTTAATTCTTATAAAACAAAATGGGCTCGAACGTCTCAAAACTCAAGATCTTCATGCACGTAAGGAAAAGATTAGTGCTTGAATAAAAAGAGAACAAACTGAGATCGACTCACGCGATCCCACGTGACCCCCTAAGCAGTGCTTAGCTTTCATAAAGCAGAAAGGGAATAGATCAAAGGCGATAGCGTCAAATTTCGAGCGCCTCACGTGACCCCACGTGAGCGCCTCAAATCCTTAGTGTTTAACACTACTTCAAGCACCTCACGTGACCCCATATGAGCGCCTCAAATCCTTAGTGTTTAACACTACTTCAAGCACCTCACATGACCTCACGTGAGCGCCTCAGACTCTCAACGTTTAATGCTACTTCAAGCGCCTCACGTGAGCGCTCCAGATCTTCAGTATTTAAACAATACTTTAAGACCTCACGTGGGAGCACGTGAGTGCCGAACATATGCTAGTGTTTTAGGCCAACCTTAGCCCAAGTTAGCTAAGTCTCCCAAAGCCAAAACTCTTTTTCAACCGAGCCTTAATTATATTCAGGTCTTTCAAAATTGATCTCAGATGGCATTCAAAGTAATGTTATCCCATTCCTTCTCAATCTGACATTTGGTTCAAGGGTACATCCCTCCACACCTTACATACATGTCGTTGTAATTATTCAATATCTTCAGAGAGGTGGCGGGTCCCGACAACCAACAACTTTTTTGGTACATTTCCAAACCCATAGATACACCCTATTAGACCGTAACGTCTTTAAACTAACTATGGACCGCAATGTCCCTAAAATAAACTCTATGGACTATGAGGTCCTTAAGCTCATGGACTATGATGTCCTTAAACTTATGGACTGCAACGTCCCTAAACTAAACCCTACAGACTATGATGTCTCTAAACTAGACTATGATGTCTCTAAACTATGGACAATGATGTCCTTAAACTCCACAGACTATGATGTCCTTAAACTCCACAGACTATGATGTCCTTAAACTTATGGACCGTAACGTCCTTAAACTAAAACGATAGAGCCCAAATGCTCTTTCGCTGGATCTAAATGATCCTAAAACCTTGTTAAGTAGATTTTAGTCTAAAATTAGACTAACGTATCCTTAACAACCATTTAAGTTGATCTTAATCTCAAACGAGATTAGGGATCCTTGAATCAATCCAACTACAGATCCCTCAACCGACATTGGTTCAAGGGTACATCTCCTTACACCTCTGATATGTGTCGCTGTAACTCTTCAACGTCTTCATGGAGGTGGCGGGTCCCGACAATCAATAAACCCAATAGACCGCAATGTCCCTAAACTAAAACAATAGAGTCCAAATGCTCTTTTGTTGGATCTAAATGATCCTGTTAAGAAGATCTTAGTTTAAAATTAGACTAACGTATCCTTAACAAACGTTTAAGTTGATCTTAGTCTTAAATGAGATTAACGATTCTTAAACCCAACCCTAAAACCAAATCTAAGAAAATACGGATTTGGACTAATCCACACCCTATGGGCGACAACATAAATTAGTCTCCGTATACAATCCACGGGAAACCAAAAAACAAAACAAACACATACGACATGAAGTGACCATCTGGAGAAGGAGAAAGTGGTTACCGCGATATGGTAGCGAAATTAACTGCAGGGGCTTGTGCCTGCAGGGAAGAGCGTCCCCACAATCAAAAACCCCTTACAACGAGGGGGAATCTGACGAAGTCTGCTACAACGGCCGCATCCGTCTAAACCTCCGATACACGGTGCCATAAATTAACTTGGAATCTTCGGAGAGGTGAACGGATAAAACCAAATAGCATCTGCCCCCATGATTCAGGCCAAACGTCCCAACGTCCCGGTCGCATCTTTCGGCGGTAAACAACCGGCTATCAAAGCTTCGTATTCAGTTTCGTTGTTCGTCCTTGGCTCTGTTAAGGAGAGGGTGTAAAACAATATCCCTCCTTGCGGGGTCATGAAGATGAGGCCCACTCCAGCTTTGATTATGTGGATATTTTTCTTTCGCCGCTTAACGGAGGATGCTCCATCGAAGTAAAGATCCCATTGAGGCTTATCTTCTTCTTTTTCTTTTTTCAATTGCGTCGAATGCGTGCTCATCTGGAAACTCGCAATTTAAGGAGGAGTCGGCCAGTATCGAATGCTCCACTAGAAAGTCGAAAATTGCATGCCCTTTCACCACTTTGAGGGGTTGATACATTACCGAGAACTCCATCAAGAGGAGGGCCCATTTGGCAAGCCTTCCTATTAGTATGGCCTTTGACATTAGATATTTGAGAGGATCCACTTTCAATATGAGGTGGGCCTCATGTGCTAAAGCGTAATGTCTGATCTTCATTATAGCGAAGATCAGCGCCAGGCAATGCTTTTCGATGGGGAATAGTTGTTTTCTGCCCTCTGGAGAACTTGACTTAAATAGTATAGAGATATTCCCTTTCCTTGATCATTCTCTTGTGCCACAATGCACCTAGAGAACCTTTAAGGGCCGTTGTATATAGGATAAGGGGTTTTCCCTTAACCGGAGCGGCCAATACCGGCGGATTTTGCAGGTATTGCTTGATTTCGTCTAGTGCGTTTTGGCACTTCTGATCCCAGACGAACGGGGTCCCTTTCCTCATCAGATGACTGTAGGGATGACATTTTCCAGAGAGGTTGGCTACGAACCGTTGGATATACGCGAGGTTTCCTTGGAGAGACCGCAGTTGTTTAAGAATTCTTGGCGTGGGCATTTCCATAATCACCTTGATCTTTGAAGGATCGATTTCGATGCCTCGGTGATGTATGATGAATCCCAGGAATTTGCCTGAGAAGACTCCAAACGCGCATTTTAGAGGGTTCATCTTCAAATTATACTTCCGAAGACGTTGGAATACAATTTTTAGATGTTCCCAATGTTCCTCATGAGATTTACTCTTCACTACAAGGTCTTCGATGTAGTATTCGACAATCTCGTGTATGAGGTCATCAAAGATGGTTGTTATGGCCCTCTAGTAGGTAGCACCGGCATTCTTCAAACCAAAAGGCATGTCCTTATAACAGAATATGCCCAACGGGGTCCGGAAGGCAGTATGCTTCTGATCTTCAAGATACATTTTTATTTGGTTGTATCCTGATTATCCATCCATGAAGGAGAAGTCCTCATAGGTAGATGTGTTATCGATCATCAGCTCGGTGACGGGCACAGGGAAGTTATCCTTCGGGCAAGCTTTGTTGAAGTCCCGAAAATCCATGCAGATGCGAACCGTCCCGTTTTTCTTCTTCACTAGAATGATATTAGCGATCCAGTCAGGATATTGAACCTATTGGATGAAGCCAGAGCCGATTAGTTTCTTGACTTCAGTATTGATACTCACCACTAGTTCTAGTTGCATCCTCCTTGGCGCTTGTTTGGTTGGTTTTATGCCCGGGGATATAACTAGTTTATATACTGCTATTTTTGGATCTAGACCAGGCATTTTAGAGTAGTTCCAAGTGAAGCAATCTTTATATTGCATCGGCACGTCTTTTATCGTGGCTGCCTGTTTTTCATATAGTAGTTCACTGACGAACGTTGGCCTTGAATCATTTTCCGGCCCTAAGTCGATTTTTCTTAAGTTGTCCGCCATGGTGTGTATCCCATCTTCCAGCTCTTTTGGTGCTGGTGGAAACTCTGAGATCACTTCGTCCTCGTCTTCATTTGTGAAGAACCTGTAGAGGCCATTCATACTCTCGTGCCCTCCTTTTTTTGAGAGTGTTATCATATGGCAGGTACGAGTTCGCTTCCATTCTCGAGGTCGAGCTGGTCCTATCCTGATGGTATAGGTCCTCTTCGGCTCATGCTTTTGTGGCAGGATTACCCTCTACCTGTCGGATAACATAACCCTGCCCTGTCGATACTGGTTTTCTACCTAGTCCTTGAGGGTGAAGCAGTCTTCAAGGGGATGATCTATTGCTTGATGATAGGAGCAATAATCTGGATGATGGACCTTGTTTATATGTTCGGGGTGCCGAGACTTCGGAAGCGTCATCATTTGGTGCTTCATGACAAGGTTGAATATTTTCCTTGTCTTGTCTTAAGGAAAAAAGTATTCCCGAAACATCTTCTTTATAAAGGACGGGCTCCAATTGAACTTTTCTTAATTGAACATCGACTTTGATCCACTTTGTTGTCTTCGAACGCTGTTTACATTCTTTGCCCTATTTTTGCCTCCATTTCAGGATCTTCCCCTTTCGCGAGAACACATAGCAGGCTGGGGATGAAAAGTGTTATAGTCTATTCCATCCGCAGATTGCTAATTGATCGTTGCGTCCTGGCCTTTTCATAAACTGCCACTTCGCGGCTATGGTTGTCCCAGCTTGCATGGAAAGCTTCTTTTATTAGCTTGTCGATTTGTTCTTCAAGCAACAGACTTAATGTTCTTAGAGCAGGATCTCGCTCCAATTTGACGTCACAGCTATCAGGAAGAGCATTTTCTTCTCCACTCAAGTTATTTATGACGTGGCAACTGTAGATTTGTTCCTGTTTTTTGGACCGAACGTATCCCAGTCCGGTTGTTTCCATCTTCCCGTTGAACTTCTTTCATTGAGTCACGGGAACATCCCAAATTTTTTTGTAGAATTGGGCTTGTCGAACAGTTTGTTCAAAAGGTATGCCTTGGCATCTTAACAGCTCTTTCAATCTCTCCACATAATATCTTGGCAGGCAGATGGGTTGAATTCTGTCGAGTGCAAAATCGGCACCGTGCCAAATTTCTTTTTCTATTTTGGTCTCCGTAGATTTGTAGAAGAGGATCGCCTTTTCACCTTTTCGTCTAGGAGATACGTAGAAAGTTTGCAGTTCTTGTACGCTGTATGTATCGAGCGCATCAAGTTCCTTGTAGTGTCGAGGCGGAACCATCATGATTTGTAGACTCTGATCCACTTCGGCAAGAATCTGCATTGACGGGCGAATGGAGAACACTGCGTTGGCCTTGTCTTCAGAGTCGCTGCCAAAGACCAGAATAGGAGTAGATGGTACGGGCTTATTGTTTTGCCTTTGGGATTGCCCCGAGTAGACTATTTTTTCATCTTCCTCGGTATCGCTCCCAAACATTGGGATGGTGGCCGTAGATTTTTGTTTATCCTCCGGCTTGTGGCACCTTTCGGTATCCTTGAAATCCGACAGAAAATACTTTGCGTCTTCATACTTTTGGACTTCGTTTACGGAAAACGGATTTAGTTCTCCCGTGATGGTCTACTTTGAGCCATCCTTGAAATACTTCATACACTGATGTTGTGTAGAAGGGACGATGTTGTACTCGTGTAACCAGGGCCAGCCGAGTATGGCGTTGTAGCAAGTTTTGACGTCAATGACATAAAATTTGATGTCAGTGACAAGCATCCCGAAGCATAGCGTCAGTATTATAGACTCAAGTATCCGTGATGACTGTGATTCGAAACCAAAGATGGTAATTTTATCTCGGGAAAGGTGCTGAATGTTCATCCAAATTTCTTTCAGCATTCTCACGTTGAGAAGGTTAACGAAGGATCCGTTTTCGACAAGGATTTTCCCTATCTTGATATTGTGGCAGTACCCAGTGACGTATAACGGGCGATTATATTTGCACGTACCGAGGGGGAGATCTTCATCGCTGAATCTAATATCAACCGTGTGGACCTGCGCCAGCTCATTTTTCTTCTTCTTTTCCGTAAGAAAAGCTTGGAACTGTTCGGGCTCTTGTAATACCTTGATCAGGGAATCTCGTGTCTCTTTGGACAGAAGGAGAGCATCCAATATGCTTAACTGCGAGAATATTTTTCTCAGATGTGGATAGACGTTGTAATCCACCTTGTTTTTCTTAGGTGGGACCTTTGCGGCGAGTTCTTTTACCACTTCTTCATCGAGGGCGATTTCTTCGGGTATTGTCTCTTTGCCTTTGCCTTTTTTGTTCGAACCTTTGTTTGCAGGTCCGAGGTTCTTCTCAGACAGCGTACGGTTATGCAGCCGAATATTTTCATAGTTCTTTTCCTTCTCATCTTTTTCAGAGGCGGAGTCTTTGAAGAGAGGGTTGAGAGAGGTTTCGTCCTCAGAATCGCTCCCAAACATAAGAACTGGAGATTTTCCTCTTTCCGAACTGGTACCAACCATATGACAGTTGTCAGTCATTTCTTCATGTGTGTTCATCTCGCTATTTTGATATCGACGAACGTGAGCTTCGTGCTTCACCTTCTTGAAGTGTTTTTGATGGGCAACATATCCTTACCACCACTTCTTGAAGGCATTGCATTCCTCGATGGGGTGGGAGACCCTTCGATGATATAGGCAGTATTTTGGATGTGAGTCTTCTCCATCGAAGGATATCACCCCAGGAGTTTACTTTATGAGAGGTGGCAGCTTCATTCCCATTGACAGGGTTTTAGCGATCCGCTTCTCTGTTTTGATCCTGCTCTTATTTGTTGCAGGTGTATTTTAGTTTGGTCGGAGAACTTTACGACTCGTCCTCACCGCAGCTTCTTTATTCAGATGCTGACGCTTAGCTTTTTCATATATGGATGTCTCGCGTTCTCGGTCAACTTTGCTTTTTTGAAAGGCTTCGTCTAGCAGCCTCTCAATCGGGTCTTCTTCTGGCAGTTTCGGGGATTTTTGCGCCGATTCTGCCCCCAGTTCCTCAACGTCATTTTTTGATGCTAAGGGAGACTCTTCGTCATATAACAACGAATAGAAGACCATGTGGCAACTTGCTACATGGTCTTTGGTTTCTTCTGATGAGTCATTTCCCTCATCATTGTCACTGTCTTCGTCCTTAAGAATATGCTTGGGGAATTCTTCGAGCGTGAATGGTGTTTGCGCCTTCTGATTATACTCCTCCAGCTCGTTTATGTACTTTTGTAGATTTGTGTGTTTTTCATCATACTTGGCAGGCTGCACATGCTTCTTGGTCTTCTTCTTTTTCTTTGAAGACTTTGAAGGCTTGACTTGGGTTTTTTTTCCCTTATCAACAATTTTTGGTACGGGACGTGGTTTCAACATCCCTTCAATAATTTCATGTTCAAGTGGGTTTTTCCACTTGATTTCCGGACATGCCTGAAGATCCTTCATCATTATTTTAGTTTTTTCCGAGAGGACTACTTTCTATGGAGCTTCTTCTACCAGTGAGCATGATGCCTCCCGCGCGTCCACCTTTTTAGGAGCGTGCTTCTGGGATAAGTTTACTCTCCAGTTATCAGACAACGTGAATTTTCTCTGCTGGTACTGGTCTTCAACCCAATTTTTGAAGATGTAGCAATCCTCAATTGGGTAGCTCACCATTCTGTGATAGGAGCAGTAATTGGGGTTGTTGACGTCGCTAGGTTGTGTTGGAAGTCGCGGGTCTGGTAATGTGATGAGGTTATTTCGCATCGCCAACTCGAACAGTTTCCTCGTTTTATCGCACGGGAACGAGTAATAACGTCCTAATCTTTCTTCTAAGGACGGGCACGGACGCATGTTGTTTTGGCGGGTAGCCGATTTTGGGCCGCTCGGCTGTTCTTGCGTGTTATCGACGAAGGCCGCCTTTCCTTTACCCTTAATATTTCGAGGGTCCTTATTTAAAGAGAAAGGCCCATGGCCCATCTGATCTATTTTAGCTAGTTTGTCTATCAGAGCCTGAAAGGTTGTGAGCTTGAAGAACGTCATGAATTGGGACATGGTCGTTTGAGGATCGAGGGTTCCGATGAACATGCCCACGGCAGGAGACTCTTCAATGTGCCGTTCGCACTTAGACCACAGGTTTCGCCACCAGATCGCGTATTGGACCCATTTTTCTCCCGGATTTACCCTCGCATTGATTAATGCCGTGATCGGAGTGCGTTCTCTTGCGCTGGCGAACCGCTGTGTGAACAACATCTCCATCACTGCAAAAGTTTTCACAGAGTCATTTGGGAGCTTCGAGTACTGTCACGCCCCGCTTCCCAGTGTACGGAAGCGGAGACGTCACGGGCCACAACGTATTTACTAAGAAATAAAAACATTAAATGTAATTAAAATATATATATATATATATATATATATATATATATAATGCACAAGAATGACAAGAGAATATAAAATAAACAGCAACTTTTATTAACATTCATCTTTACAATACAACTGCTTTGAAAAGAAAAGATACAATGATATAAAGCAATGCCTAAACAGTGGCATATAAACTGAAATAAGTACAAGATGAATATTCATATTAGAATATTGCATTATTATATCTCCCATTCTTAATCATATTACAAATAAATAGGTGCTTTTGATCCATGTCTGCTAAATAGTTGCAGGTTACAGGTTCTCATAACAATACAGTGAAATTCATGAAAAAACGCTACAAATTTAAGACTACGACCAACAATAGATGAATCCGTATGTTGCCGCCTACCAGTTCAAGGAACAAATGAAGATCAGTTGACAGTTCAATGCACAAAGCACAAAGGCGGTACAAGATTCAAGACTTCAACGCGAAGCTCATGGTAAAAAGTCCACATCATCTGCACTGTTGGAAATATGGAAGAAAGTAGAAAAGATTCTGAGGAACCAAGTGAAGAAAACAGAAGGAAAAAGCAACATGAAGCAGCCTTGGGAATTTGAACTCAAGATCCCACAATTTGGCCACGGAACCGCGACCAAACATGGCTTTCTACCGCGGTTCCGCGGCCGTGCAGTGCACGTGTCGGTGGGTGTCGGTGCTTTGACCCGACTTTCTTAGGGTAGTCTTGTAATTTCAAATGTGGATCAGATGTAAACCTAGGGTTTCTCCGATCTATATATAGGAAAGCCAGAAGCCTAATTAGGCATGCCTCTTTTTATTTTCTGGATTAAAATTTTATTTCCTTGTAATCGTTGAAGAGGTCATCAATAAAGTAAGGTTTGTTTCTTTTCTATCGTGCAATTTTTTTATCAAAATTTAATTCCTGCATTTTTTTATCTGTCTTTCATTATCTGCAAGTTAGATAGTCTTTTAAAATAAAAATTATAAAAATGAATTTTATTGTAACTTCCCTAATGAGTGAGTAATTCCTCACTTGTTAGGGTTAGGATTGGGAAGGTTTGAGAGATGGAAATCTTTCTCATTCGATTCTTTGCTCATATAAATTAATTAATTAGGACTCTATTTAAATTAACCACACACCGCTCACTACGGCTGTTTCCTGATTTAAAATCAGGAAAGCCTACGGAAGAGGCTTTAGAAAAGGGTCACGTGCTCACACGTGACCAGCAGTCACGTGTTGGCACGCGACATCTAAAAGCATCGGCAAGACAGATTCAGTTCCTAACTACATCAAAGAAAAGAGCTTCAGAAAGGGTCACGTGCTCCCACGTGACCAGGGTCACGTGTTGGCACATGACACTCAAAAGCAGCAGACTCATTCTCCGGTTAACTCAAGAAAAAGGCTCCAGACGAGGGTCACATGCTCACACGTGACCGGGGGTCACGTGGTGGCACGTGACGGCTAAGCAGCGGCCAGAAGGGAGAGCGCAAAAAGAAGAAGAGGGCTCGTTCCAAGGGGGTCACGTGCCCACACGTGACCAAGGGTCACGTGGCCACACGTGACCGGCTTTCAAAGCCTATTTGTTAACAGAATCAAATTCTGAGAAGAGATCACTCAAATCTTTCCAAAGGAAAAAGATTATTTGGAACCGATCGGATTAAAAATCTAAAGGTGATTAAATATCATCTATCTATGGAAAAATCTTGAACTTGGAAAGATTTCCCTTTAAAATCTAACCGAAACAACAGAGGAATATCTTTGGATTTAAAATCCAATGGTGAATAAAATTCACCTAATAATCCAAAGGTCCAAACGAATGGTGAATACAAATCAGATCCCTTAATGAATGATTCATCGAAACTAATTGATTCTGCTGCTTCTCCTATAAATAGGAGCCAAGAGACACACAAAGGAGGATATATATATATATATATATATATATATATGCAGAGGGAGAAAAAGAGAGAGAGCCCTGAATACTTTGGAGGAATTTGGATCTTCTGCAAAAGAAAACTCTAGGTAAGAAAGGGAAGGCTTGTTGAAAGAAAAGAGAATTTAATTCTCAACAGAGTTTAACTCTAATATTAAACAGAAGAACATAGTTCTCTCTTTAGTGGAGGAACTGTAAAGTGCACATCTCCCCTTGAATTGAGAATTTAATTCTCAATGGGTTGAGATCCTGCCATACAGATCCAAAGCATAGAGAGGGAATGAAAGCTTGAGAATTTAATTCTCACAGAACTGTAGGAATTTAATTCCTTTAAAATAAAATTAGAGTTTAACCCTATGTTATGGGAATTTAATTCCTTCAGAATGAACAGAATCAGGGTTTAACCCTACTTAAGAACTTAGTTCTGTTAAAATAACAGGAATTTAATTCTCTTAAGAAAGAAGAAATTAGGGTTTCACCCTTGACAGAATCTCATTCCTCAGAATAATTCTTTAAAAGAGAGTGGGAATTTAATTCCTTAAAGCTGTTATTAGGGTTTAACCCTATGATAGAATGCAGTTCTTCACATATATGAGGAATTTAATTCCTACAGAAAATTCAGAGTTTAACTCTAATATAAATCTTCAGAGGGAAATAGAAATTTAATTCCTCTTAAATTTATCGTTAGGGTTCAACCCTACGAAGAATTTAATTCTTAAAAAGGGGATTAACAGATCTTCTAAAAAAAACATACAAAGAGGCAGGGTCACGTGTCACCACGTGACCCCCGAAAAGATCCACAAAGAAGGGCCTTTGAAGCAGTGCCTCACGTGACCCACGTGACCTTTGGCAGAAGTTTTAACATACAAGCATTTAAATGCCCGTCACGTGATGGCACGTGATGCTCTAAAAGTTGCAATATTCTCAGTAGAACAAATGAAGGGAGGGCGCCCTCATGTACTACCACGTGACCCCTCTTGCCTTAGTGTTTAACACTAAATTAGAACCCCTGAATCCAGTGTTAAAACACTGTTTGGCCTTAGTGTTCAACACTAATCAAAGAACTTTATTTGCAGTGTTTAACACTGAATTTCTTAGTGTTTAACACTAATTTGAAGCCTCTGCTGCTAGTGTTTGACACTGATTTGAACCCCCTGTTGCTGGTGTTTAAGACCAACTATCTTTTAGTGTTAAACACTAACTTGTTCCCAGTGTTCAACACTGCTGATCTTTAGTGTTTAACACTAACTTTAGCCCAATTGGCTAAATGGCCAGAGGCAAAGCCTCTCTTCTAATGGACCAACAGAGGGCCAATATCCCAAACATGATTGGACTTAGCCCAAGCTGGCCATAAGTCCTCAATTCAAATTCAACTGAGCCAATGGGCTCATAATATAATTAATTGATCTTGATCCCAAATTGGGCCAAAGACTATTTAATCCACCCTGGTTCAAGGGTACATCTCTTCACTCCTTTGATACTTGGCGTTGTAATTCCTCAACGTCTTCAAAGACGTGACGGGTCCCGATGACCATACATTGACACGGACTGTGGGGTCCCTAAATCCACGGACTATGAGGTCCTTAACCTTGACCGAGATGTCTTAAAACTAACATCGGACTGTGGAGTCCCTAAATCCACGGACTATGAGGTCCTTAACCTTGACCGAGATGTCTTAAAACTAACATCGGACTGTGGAGTCCCTAAATCCACGGACTATGAGGTCCTTAACCTTGACCGGGATGTCTTAAAACTAACTACGGACTGTGGAGTCCCTAAATCCACGGACTATGAGGTCCTTAACCTTGACCGCAACGTCTTAAAACTAACATTGGACCGCAATGTCCTTAAACTGCCCATGGACCGTAATGTCCTTAAACTACCCATGGACCGCAATGTCCTTAAAACTACCTACCGACCGTAACGTCACTAAACTAAACAACAGAGCCCCCCCTTTTATTGCTCTCTTGTTGGATCTAAACGATCCCGTTAGGTTGATCTTAGTTTAAAAAACTAGACTAACGTATCCTTAACAAACGTTTAAATCGATCTTAGGCTCAAATGAGGCTAACGTATCCTTAAACCCAAACCCCCAAACCCAAATCTAAGATAATACGGATTTGGACTAGTCCACGCCCTACGGGCGACGACATAACTCAGTCTCCGTATACAATCCATGGGCAACTAAACATAAAATAAATACACACGACACGAAGTGACTATCTGGAGAAGGAGAAAGTGGTTACCGCGATGCGGTAGCGTAATTAACTGCAGGGGCTTGCGCCTGCAGGGAAGAGCGTCCCCACAATAAAAAAAAACCCTCAAGCGAGGGGGAATCTGACGAAGTCTGCTACATCGGACGCATCCGTTTAAACCTTCGATGTACGGTGCCATAAATCAACTTGGCATCTTCGGAGAGGTGGACGGATAGCACCAATTAGCATCTGCCCCGAATTTCAGACAAGACGCCAGTCGCGCCATCCTTCGGAGGGGAACAGATTCTGGCACGCCCGGTGGGACCTTTTCCTCTTTCCACTCCACACTTCGCGTGTCGTGATTCGCGAACCAATCGCGGTTCGCTAATGGTTGCCCTTGGGTTTCAAGATACTAAGGCTTGGCGTCTTGCTTATTGCATAAAGCAAAGAATCGATGGCTTCTACTTGTGCGAAATGCTCCAACTGCTCGGACTGCAATTGCAACCAACGCTCTGCCTCGCAAATAGGTATAGCCTACGGACCCCAAGCTGCTTCGCTATTCGCAATGCCCGTGGAACAGGTCAATCGAGCCACCACAGGATTGTTTTTTGGGACCATGCTCCCGCCGACAAGCTTCACCGCTCCGGTGCTGACAAAGGAAGCTCCCAAGAAGTCGGTCTTTGATCGTCTTACCCCTGTCGCGGCTCCTCTCAACGGGTCGCCCAACACCAGCGCCTCGGTCTTCTCTACATTGGGCCAGAACTCCTGTGGACCCGCAATGGGGCCTACAATCCCAGAGAAGGCTGCTTTTAAGAAAGTGACCAGTCCTGCTCCTGAAGTCGTCAAGGCGGCTTCCCCTGCCAAAAAGTCGGTCTTTACAAGATTGACGGCTCCAGCTCCCGCTCCTGCTTCCCAAAGGACATCGGTCTTTGACAGGCTGACACCAGCAGCGACCCCCCACCTACACATGGGGCAAGATGAGGTTATCGCCCTCACCAAGCCGGTTCCATCAGCACAACGCACTCGACGTCGTTACTGGCGCCGAATAAGGAAGGCTGGGGGCAACTCCCCCTCTGGGCTAACTCCACCAGCCCCGATGGCAGAAGTTAATGTTGCTGTTCAAACTGGGAACAGCTTTGAAATGCTAAATAAGGTGTGTAGGAATTCTCCTACCGCGGCGCTAAAGAAATCTCCCCATCCGCTGAAAAGAGCTATAGAAGTAAAAACAGAACAGCCCCAATCTCCTCAACGGCTGTCCTCCCGAATCTATAAAGTCTGGCGGCAGGCCCGAGACTCACTGATCGATCCAAACTTCTCCCGCCAGCACAAGAAGCTGAAAATCCAACAGGAAGCCAGTCACCAGGCTAAGCCACGAAAAGCTGTCTGGGTGCCCACCTCAACGGCCCCCTCAACTTCCACTGCCCATGAAAAGAGGAGGCCGGAGAAGGTCCCCGGGCCTGCAACGAGAACTAAAAGCGCTGAACTCAGACGTCCTAAGGCTGGGGGCAGGATGGTCCATACTGTATACATGGCGTCGGGGAAGGAAGACAGCCGTGCGTCTACAGGCCATAGACCGCTTACACGGTCAGTAACCAAAGCTCAGGAGCAACAGCAAAAGCTTCAGGAAATGATGATCGCAATGGCCGCGCTTACTGGGCCGAAAGAAAGCCCCGAGGCCTCCTCGGATCTGCAACAAGAAGAGGAAACCGACGCCGAGTTCCTCCGGAGGATGTTGGAAAAGAAGGATAAAGAGGCTGCGGAACAAGCGGCCAATATAAAGCAGATAGCCCACTTATTCCAAGACATGGTGGGAATGATGATCCAACAAGATCCTCCCGCTGAAGATCCCCTGACCATACTTGAAGACGATAGGGGAGAAACGTCGAATCCTCCACTGGCCCTCTCAACGGCCAAGGAGGAGACAATCTCTAAGGCTGACTTGGACGACTATATAGCCCAGCAAATCCGGGTTCATCATGCGACTGAGGCAGCTGGTCAAGTCGTAAAAACGGGGCGGCCGTATCCAAGCTGGTACGACCAAATCAAATACCCGCCGGGTTATACAATACCAAAATTCCACGTGTATAAGGGGACCGACAATCCCCATCAACATGTTGCCCAGTTCAGGGCCCTTTGCGGTAACACCGGTGGTGATGATAAACTGCTGCTTCGCCAGTTCGTGGGCATCTTATCAGAAACAGCGTTCGAATGGTATTCGGAACTCCCAAACGATTCTATCAAGACGTTCGCTGAAATGGAGTTTCTATTCACTCAGCGATTCGCGAGCGCCAGCGAACGCACTCCAATAACGGCGTTGATTAATGCCAGGGTGAAACCAGGCGAAACATGGGTCCAGTATGCTATACGCTAGCGAAATTTATGGTCGAAATGCGAGCAAAGCATTGAAGAAGCGCCCGCGGTGGGCATGTTCGTGGGAACCCTAGACCCTCACGCAACTATCTCCCGGTTTATGATGTTCTTTAAGCCAACCACATTCCAGGCTCTAATCGACAAGTTGGCCCAGATGGACCAAATGGGTCATAGACCGTCTCCCCCGAAGCCCGAGCCTCGGAGTGACAAGGGTAAAGGAAAAGCAACCTTCGTCGCGAATGCCCAGCAACAACCCAATGCCCCAAAGCTGGCGGATCAATTGGAAGAAAGATGCCGCTATTATAATGAGAAGATGAAGCGTCCCTACTCGTTCCCACTGGACAAGACGAAACGGTTATTCGAGCTGGCAATACGCAACAGACTTATAAACCTGCCAAATCCAAGGCGACCGCCACAACCCACTGAGATGAATAACCCTAACTATTGCCCTTACCATCAAACGGTAAGTCATCCGATTGAGGATTACTTCGTCTTCAAAGGATGGATTGAAGATCAATACCTCCAGGGGAAGTTTGCACTGTCCGAAAAGTGGAAGGTGAACCCACCACAGCCGCATACTCCTAAGAAAGCAGATACACCGGGGGCAACCTGTTCCTTTATCGAAGAAGCTCCATGGGAGGTCGTGCTGTCAACTAAAACCAAAAGAATGCTGAGGAACCTTCATGCGTGCCCTGCGGTCGAATGGAAGGACCCGCTTGAACCTCAAATTATCGAAGGGATGTTGAAGCCGCGCCCAACTACGAAGACTCGTGGTGATAGCCCAAATACTCACGCCCAACCGTCAAAATCTTCGAAGAAAAAGAAGAAGAAATCCAAGAAGCCCGTGAAGCCTGGAGACAAGCGCACGAACTTGCAGAAGCAAATCGACGCGATGGAAGAGTACAATCAAAAGGCGCGAACTCCTGTCACGCTGCTAGAGTTCCTCAACTACATCTTTCAAGAGGAAGATGATAGAGAGAGTTCGTCGGATGAATCCGAGGGATATGTGGCGAGTTGTAACATAATCTCCCACTCGTTTACCGACGATGAAAAAACTCCTGGTACTAAGAAACTAGGGACAGAGCCTGAACCAGAGCGTGTGTGGCCAACATATGAAATGATCGACACCTTTCTAGACGAGATTCGTCTGAAGAGCAAAGCGGATCAAGAGCGTGAGATGGCCGCATCGGAAGGAGCCAAACGCAGGCGACTAAACGAAAGAGTTGAAGTACCCCCGCCAGATCGAAAGGCATCCGAGGCAAGCAAAAAGATATTCAAGACGAGGAAAAGGTTTGCCAAAGCCATGTCAATGGGAATGAAGCTACCACCCTCGGAAGAAAACACGCTCGATGGGGCGAAGAGGCACCCTAATTATTGCGCATATCATCGGAAAATTTCACACCCTACGGAGGAGTGGGACGCCTTTAGGATATGGTGGCAGGGATATGTTGCTCATCGGCAGAATTTTAAGCGCATGAAACGCAAGACTCGTCGGGAACGAAGAAGTACTGCCGACGGGCACAACAGAACTACTGGAAACTGTTACATGGTTAATGCCGGAGGGTCACAAGTTCTCACCTTTGGGAGCGACTCTGATGAAGAAATGGCTCTGGGCCCTCTCTTTAAAGAATCCGTTTTGGGGAAAGAGGAAGAACCTGAGGCCTGCGAAAACATTCAACTGCGCAATCGTACGGTCCCGGAAAAGAATCTCGGGCCCGCAAATAGAAAAGATGAGGGAAAGGAAAAGGTCACTAAGGATATCACTTTAGATGACCAAGTCACGAAAGAGCTGACTACCCAGGACCCTCCCAGGATGGGTAAAGTGGACTACAACATCCTAGCGCACCTAAGGAAGCTACCTTCTCAGCTCAGCATTCTCGATGCCCTCCTATTATCCAAAGAAGCGTGAGATTCATTAATTAAGGCGTTACAAGAACCCGAGCAATTCCAAGCCTTCCTCGCCGCGGAAAGGATGAAGGATGGACTGGAAGAAGTGCATACGGCTGACATCACTTTCGGTGACGAAGACCTTCTCCTCGGAACACGGGACCACAACCGTCCCCTATATGTCTCTGGATATTGCCATGATATCAAGATAGGCAAGATCCTGGTAGATAATGGATCCTCCGTCAATCTCCTTAACGTTCGGGTGTTAAAGGAAATTTGCATGAGCGTGCAGCACCTCGCTTGTGACAAAATTACCATCTCTGGTTTCGACTCCCAATCGTTACGGACTCTCGGATCCGTAATATTGACATTACGCTTCGGACTGCTCGTCACGGATATCAAGTTTCACGTCATTGACGCCAAGACCTGCTACAACGCCTTGCTCGGTCGCCCTTGGTTACACGAGTACAACATCATCCCTTCTATACAGCATCGGTGTATGATGTACTTTAAGGACGGCTTCGAATATACCGTAACAGGTGAGCTGAACCCATTCTCCGTGATCGAAGTCCGCAAGTATGAAGATGCGAAGTACTTTTTGCCAGACTTCGAGGATACAGAAAAGTGTCGCAAGCCGGAGAACAAAGCCACCGCCACCATCCCTGTTTTCGGGAGCGATACCGAAGACGAAGAAAAGATAGTTTACGCTGGTCCGTCTCGGCGCAACAACCCGGGACCGTCCGCCCCTATGTTGGTCTTCGGAAGTGACTCGGAAGACGAGGTTAATGCCGTGTTCTCCAGTCGGCCGTCAATACAGGCATCCCTTAGTGATGATCAGAGTTTGCGAATCACCATGGTGCCGCAGAAACACTACAAGGATCTTGACACACTTCAAGCTTACAATGTGCAGGACCTGCAGACGTTTTACGTCCCTCCCAGGCAAAGGGGTGAGAAGGTAATCCTATTCTACCGATCCTCAGAGACGAAAGTAGAGAAAGAGATCTGGCATGGCGCGGATGCTACACTCGACAGGCTCCAACCCATCCATTTGCCCAGATATTACACAAATGGACTAAAGAGGCTATTGAAGCGCCAAGGAGTACCCTTAAAACAGACTGTTTGACAAGCTCGGTTCTACAACAGGATTTGGGATGTCCCTGGGACTCAACGCAAATTGCCCAATGGGAAAATTGAAACACTTGGGCTTGGATACGTGAGAGCCGGAAAACGGGAACGGGCCCACAGTAGCTACGCCATATATACCTTTGATGAAGAAGAGGACGCCCTGTCAGGAAATGCCAACCCATCATCAAAACTAGATCCCGCAATTGAAGTGCCGAGTCTGTCATTTGAAGAACAAGTGGACAAGCTTATCAGGAAAGCGGGTCAAAAAGCTCGGGAAGACCATAACCGTGAGATGGCCATCTACGAGAAGGCCAGGACACAACGTCTGTTTCAACAGGCCGCAAAAGACAAAGATGCTCCCCCCTGTCAACCCGTTGTACAAAAGGCCCGACGCAAAAGCAGAAATAAGTCAAGAAGCGGAAAGAAGAGCCGACAACAACGACGCAGGATTAGAGAGTTACGTGATCGGGTATTGCGCGGCTCGGATTTGTCCCTCATGAAGAAGATGAGTCGAGCGTACTCCTTCCCCCGAGACAAGATGGAGAGGTTACTCGAGCTCGCTATAAAACATCAAATGATCGCACTTCCGGAGTCTAAGCACCCTGAGCAAGTTAACGAGGTTTCTTATCCGGGCTATTGCTCTTATCACCGAGCCATAGGACACCCTATCGAAGACTGCTTCACCTTCAAGAACTGGGTCGAAGACCAGTACCAAAAGGGCAGATTTGCTTTATCCAACGGCTGGAGGGTAACGCCGCCACAAAAGCACGAACCCAAAGCCGCAAGAGCAAAGCCAGATCCACATCGGTCTTGGAAGCGGATTCATACTTGTCACATGATTACAATATTAAAAGAAGAGCCCGAGAACATGGATGACATCCCCTGGTGCTTTGAGAACAGCAATGATGAGGTGATCTCAGAATTTCCACCAGCTCCGAAAGAACTGGAAGATGGCATACATACTACTGCAGATGACCTCAAGAAGATTGAGTTGGGATCGGCAGACGATCCGCGACCGACATTCGTCAGTGAGCGGCTATCCGAAGAAAAGGTGGCTGCATTAAAGGACGTGCTTCTACAGCATAAAGATTGCTTCGCGTGGAACTATTCCGAGATGCCGGGATTAGATCCGGAGATTGCTGTGCATAAATTAGCAATATCCCCGTATATCAAGCCAGTCAAGCAGGCGCCGAGAAGGATGCGGCTGAAGCTTGAGATGAGTATCAACGCCGAAGTCAAGAAGCTGATCTATTCTGGGTTTATCCAAGAAGTCCAATATCCTGACTGGATTGCCAACATCGTTCCTGTAATGAAGAAAAATGGGACGGTGCGCATATGCGTAGACTTCCGGGATCTCAATAAAACCTGCCCGAAGGATGATTTCCCAGTACCAGTAACCGAGCTAATGATAGATAACACGTCCACTCATGAGGTTTTCTCCTTTATGGACGGTTCATCAGGGTACAATCAGATAAAGATGCACCCCGAAGACCAGAAGCACACCGCTTTCCGACCCCTTTGGGTATATTCTGCTACAAGGTTATGCCCTTTGGTCTAAAGAACGCCGGTGCTACCTATCAAAGGGCCATGACAAAGATCTTCGATGATCTCATACATGACATCGTCGAGTGCTATATTGATGACCTCGTAGTGAAGAGCATGTCATACGAAGAGCATTTAGAGCATCTGAAAACTGTATTTCAACGCCTTCGGCAATATAATCTGAAGATGAACCCCTTCAAATGCGCGTTCGGGGTCTCCTCGGGTAAATTCCTAGGATTCATCATCCGACACCGAGGTATCGAAATAGATCCATCTAAGATCAAGGCGATCATGGAAATGCCTCCGCCAAGAACCCTCAAACAGTTGCGGTCTCTCCAAGGGAAGCTCGCATACATCCGGCGGTTTATCGCCAATCTTTCGGGCAAGTGCCGTCCTTACAGCCAACTGATGAAGAAAGGAACTCCATTTGTTTGGGATCACAAATGCCAAGGCACACTGGACGAGATCAAGCAGTACCTGCAGAACCCTCCAGTGTTGGCTGCGCCGGTCAGGGAAAGTCTCTCATTCTTTATACAACTGCCCTAGAAGGTTCTTTAGGCGCATTATGGGCGCAAGAGAATGACCAGGGAAAAGAAAGAGCACTCTACTACTTAAGTCGAGTTCTGCTGGGGGCAGAAAGCAATTACTCTCCCACTGAAAAACACTGCCTGGCGTTGATCTTTGCGATAACAAAGCTCAGGCATTATGCATTGGCGCACGAAGTCCGTCTCATCTCGAAGGTGGACCCTCTTAAATACTTGATGTCAAAGGCTATATTGGCATGTCGACTCGCTAAATGGGCTCTGCTTTTGATGGAGTTCTCGATAACGTATCAACCTCTCAAGGCAGTGAAAGGCCAGGCCATCGCCGACTTCCTTGCTGAGCATCCAGTACCTGCCGGTTCTCCTCTAAACTACGATTTGCCGGACGAACATGCATTTGATGCGATCGGCGGCGGTGATACCCGATAGGAACTCTATTTTGATGGAGCATCTTCCATGAAGAAGCGCAAACAATGTACCCCCATAATCAAATCGGGAGTAGGCCTTATCTTCGTAACCCCACAAGGAGGGATAATGCGCTTTGCTTTCTCCTTAACGGAATCAAGGACGAACAATGAAGCCGAATACGAAGCTTTGATAGCGGGCCTCGAGATCGCCATTGACATGGGAATTGAAGACCTCCTTATATACGGAGATTCTCAACTGGTCGTTAGTCAAGTAAATGGTGACTACCAAACGTGCAAACCGGAGTTGGTGAAGTACGGCGAAAAGGTGCAACAACTATTGCCTCCTACACTTTGGAAAGCATACCACGTGCGGAAAATAGCAAAGCAGACGCGCTAGCTAAGCTCACTAAAGAACTGGCTGACGAGAACCTCGATGACGTCAAAATCATGGTACAAAGCCGTCGAGTGCTTGCCCCAGCAGAAATATCTCCCGAATCATACGAAGAAAAAGGTGCGACTGAGCAGACGACCCTACAAATAAAAGACTGTGAGAAGGCTGAGGACTGGAGGGAAGTCTTCATAGACTACTTTAAGTCCCACCGAATCCCCGAAGAAGCGTCCTCAAGACATCAGCTCATGAAACGAGCTCTATCTTTCGCTTTCGTCAATAATACTCTGTATAAGAGGTCGTTTGATTCTCTGTGGCTAAGATGTTTAGGACCGGACGAAGCAGAAAGAGTCGTTCAAGAGGTTCATGACGGAATCTGTGGTTCTCATCAAGCAGGCCCGAAGATGAAGTTAAAAATTAAACGGATAGGTTACTACTGGCCCACGATGATCCAGGACTGCCTCGAGTATGCGAAGCAATGCCACTCGTGCCAAATCCACGAGGATTTCATCCACCAGCATCCGAATCCACTACATCCGACGGTGGCTAGCTGGCCATTCGAAATATGGGGGACTGACATAGTCGGCCCCATCGAACCAGCATCGTCCCGGGGACATCGTTTCATCCTGGCGACAACTGATTACTTCTCCAAATGGGCAGAAGTAGTACCGCTGAGGGAAGTGAAGACGGAGAATATCCTCCACTTCTTCAAGACGCACGTCATCTATTGGTTTGGAACTCCACGGCGGATTATCTCCGATAACGGGCCAGCCTACAGAAGCCATAAGATTAGCCGCTTCGCGTAGCAGCACAATATAGACTGGAGATATTCTTCAGTTTACAATCCGCGAGCTAATGGTCTAGCTGAAGCCTTCAACAAAACCCTGACGAAGATCATAAAGAAAACGGTGTCCCGAAATAAGAAAGACTGGCACGAAAGACTGCAAGAAGCTCTTTGGGCATATCGAACTACGTTCAAGACGGCCACGAACACAACGCCGTATGCGTTGGTGTTCGGTACAGAAGCAGTACTCCCCCTCGAGATAGAGTTACCCTCTCTACGAGTGGCAGTCCACTACGAGCTGACGGACGAAGAAAATGCTCACCTTCGGCTTGAGGAGCTTGATGCCCTCGATGAAACCCGGCTCATAGCGCAGCAAAATCTAGAGGCCTACAAAGCAAAGATGACGCGCTCATACGAAAGATTGACCAGGCCGAGGACATTCCGCCAAGGCGAACTCGAACTAGTGGTCAAAAGACCTATGATCCCCAATCGCGCCAAGCGGGGAAAATTCGAGCCAAACTATGAAGGCCCGTACATCATAGACAAGGTCTACCAGGGTGGAGCCTATCTACTCATGGACATGCACGGTGAAAGGCCTTTCAGGCCAATAAACGGCCGCTTCTTAAAGAAATACTACGCTTAATGAGCCACAGCCTGGGTCAATGATAGATGACGACGACTATGTCCGCTCGCTATCTTCCTAAGCTCAGACTTTATAAGCAGTAGCCGGCCTTCCCCTGAACGGACCGAAACGTCCTTAAACTAACGACGCACCGAAACGTCCTTAAACTAACGACGGACCGAAACGTCCTTAAACTAATGACGGACCGAAACGTTGGACCGAAACGTCCTTAAAACTAACGACGGACCGAAACGTCCTTAAACTAACGACGGACCGAAACGTCCCTAAACTACTACCGCGGCATCCTTAGGCTAACGAGATAAAAAAAACGAGAAAAAAAATATATAAACAAAAAAAAAGAATAAAAAAAACGGTATGTCCATAAGCAAAATGGGCACGGATGAAAACCCGAAAGGGCTCCGTGAGTAAAAATAGCAGGACAACCGGCGAGTGTTTGTGAAAACCTGAAAGGGCGCAACCTCGTTAAAGGACACTTGCGGGATCCTCACGAACTTGCAAGGAGAAACCACCCGCGTGAGATCCTTACGACTCACAAGGGAGCAACACACTTAGGGATCCCCATGATTCCTAAGGAGAAAATACACTTGCGAGATCCTCACGACTCGTAAGGAGAACTCTCTTATGGGACCCTCACGGCTCATGAGATTTGAAAGTCTTAAGTCACAGAGACCTAAACATGTGCTTAAGCAAAATCCCCCATACCCTTCGACACTGCCCTACAACGGGCTCAATACTGACCCTTGTATACAATCCACGGGCGCGAATAAACATTTCCTCAGCAAAGTCCCACCCATGACTAGGGATATGTCCATATGATGAGCAACCCTTATAGGTCCTCTCGACCTATAAGGAGAAAGCCCTGTTGTAGGATCCTTACGACTTGCAGAGGAACATACATTTAGGAATCCTCACGATTCCTAGGGAGAAAATACACCTACAAGATCCTCACGACTTGTAGGAAGAAATACCTTTGTGAGACCCTTATGGCTCATGAAGTCAAAAGCCTTGGTCGACAAGACCATTAACCCTGTTTACTAAGCCACCTTTGTTCAACATCGACAGAGGCAAATGATGATTCGCTCCTGGCAACACCCCAGTTGCAGCGGTGCTGATGCTGAAATCTGTGTCTCATTTCAGGTTTATGGCGAAAAGCTAGCAAGCCACACATGCATACGAAATAGCCGAAATGTTGGGGCAACTTGCAATAAAAAGCAGCAAGTAAAAATGTATGCATGAAAAATAGCCGAAATGATGGGGCAACTCGCAATGAAAAACAGCGAGTGAAAATGAAATAAATAGCTGAAATGATTGGGCACCGCGAAAAATAACCGAAATGATAGGGCAATCGCGACCTCCGAGATATAAAAGCTGAAATGATAGAGCATTGCGGGGAAAAGTGTCACGTCCCGAAAAGATGGAACATGACCGGCACTTAAACTACGAAACGTCTCGAGGCGTACGTAATCTAAGTAAGCCGAAAACCCAGAAATCCAAACCAAGAAAAGTAGTAGAGTGAAGGAAAACCAATTTAAATCAAGTAGTTTTAATAGCATAAGCCGAATTATGCGGTTTTAAAAAAATCAAGTATTTCCTGAAAATTTCGGCAGAGTCTCATTTGTAAATACTGGCTCCCAAACGGGATACAACATGAATAGTATACGAAATCAATAAAAAGGCATCCCCAAGTGGGAGCTAGCTCTTCGTCAATCGACGGTCACAACCACACAAGCAATATAATATACAACGTCAAGGGCGAGGATCAAAACTCAAAAGGAACTCAAAACAACAAGAAATCCATAGAAATACAACGCGCGACTCTAAGGTCGAAAGAATAACATCACTGGTCCCTATCTCAAAAATAACACATGTTTGGTTGATGGAACTTCTAGATACAACAGAATAATGATATACAAGATATATAATGGGGGTACGATACAAGTAAACCCACCTACTAGCAAATCACCCGAAGGAAACTATGCCCGCAAAGCCGTAATGAAACCTGTACGGCAAACCTGCAAGAAACTGGGGCACAACGGGGGTGAGTTGCCAACTCGTGAATAGAAAAACATCTACGGAAAGAAATCGCATAAATAACGCAACCTAGGTCAATGATCATAATATATCCTCAATTATATATATAACATGCAACCTATAACAAGGCTAGAGTAAAAATCTAACCCGAGTGTAATCTCATGTGCCCGTGTCAGTGCCTCAGGTAGCAATATATCATATGAATGAGGTATGAATGCATGAAAACAGAATACATGTAAATGAAGAACTATTTTCATAATTTAGTGAGATTTCCTTTGTATTTTTAAAATGAGGTATCATAATGAAATCAGCATAAAACAGTGCCTAGCATCGGCACAAAACGTAATACCAATATCTCGATATCTCTGTATCACAGTCTCTGTACCTCAATATCTCGAAATCTCAATGTCTCAATCACAATATCTAGGGCGCCGTCAGTCCAGACCGGCCCCTACCATCCATCTCAAGACCACGACGGTATCCTCCGGATATCCGACGCGTTGGGTAAAATCACCGGTAGGTAGTCTCCCCCTGCCAGGCTCATCGTCATCACCACGAGCTTCTTGCCCCGGGGTACCTTACCGGGTCCACCATGTACCCGAAACGGTTCATCCAACTCCTCGAATCGGGTCTCGAAATCCATCAGCAAACTCATGGTGGACGACTCATACATCATGGGAAAAACCGCGCTTTTTATTTAAAAAGAGAAAGAAGAAGTTTGTATATGTTTTGCGGTTTTCCCCAAATCCTGAAAATCTCATGAAAATCCGAATCCAAAACCTCAATAGCACGTAAAAAGTGAATATATGCATGAGAATCCATGAATGCGGCATAACAATGAATAACAATATGCATGAAGTAGCAGGTAATAATTACAATGTCTAAACTAACATATAAGGCAAGTACACTAATATCATGTCTAAACTATTAGCTAACAGGCTATGTCAAGCAATAATATTTTCTAAGGTGTACGTGACATGGCAATTACCGATGAAGATGTGTGTGAGCCGGCAAGTAAGTGTACGTGGTACATACGCATCGTCGGTAATGGTGCTGGTGTCCTAACCACAAGATATCAACAGTAGAATATGAAGCATAATATAAGCATGTGATGCGGAGCGAACAACAATAATGAGCGGGAGCTGAATACTAGACGCAACGAGAGTTAATCTGCATTAACCTAATATAAGTCCTACAATGGTGCCTTTTGAAATAACACGAATCGTGGGGTTTTGAAAATAGGGGCTACGGTGTTTTTTTAAGAAAAGATACGTTTTTTTGAAATATCCGTAGAATCCCTTGACTTGTCTTTTAAAATACGCACGATTCGTATGCTTTGAAATAGGTAGGAACCGAATCTAATCTAACAACTAACTAAACTAAAGGGCTAAACTACAAGCTAGACTACAGGTAAGGAAACCGCCTAACATCTGAGTCGATACATATACATACATGTATATATATTAGTCGGTGATCCCGCCTCAATAATATCATATCCGATACCATATCTATAATCAGACATCCCAAGTCAAGAGTGCGGATCAATCATCAAGATATAGCTCGTACGTAAATCCGTCGTACGGCATCCCCAAATCTGGGTACGGGTCAATATCATATTCCTCACACTATTCCTCTGGTATCCTCTTTATCCAAGATCATAGTCTAGGGTACTGACCTATGTCTAGTACAATACTACTATCCTCAATATACTCATGATCTGACTACTGATCGACAATCTCGTACAAACCGATATCGTCAGCACATATCATCATCAAGGGGTATACATCGCCCGATACAGCCTAATATCAATATCCTAGCATATCATGCCTCATATCACGATCACATGTCGACCATTTTATTTATAGCACTATTCACCCGTATCGCCGCCCCAAGATCCGCTATAACACCAGGACGTACCTCAAGTACGAATCCTGCCATATCACCGATATCACAACCACAAAACAAATCTCATCAACTCAGCTCAATCCCAAGTATCATCCTCAAATCCGTATATGAACACATAGTTCCATACCCATGTGACACATAACAATAAAGAATCCCATGAGCACATATAAATAGGAATGTATGCAAGTATGTATGTGTGTATGTGTAGTGCAACACTACCCTAGGGTTCGCAACACTAAAATAATCCAACACACCAATATTCATCCTAAACATCGTTATTAATCCCAAATAACATATAATGATTGTTGGTGTGTATACGCATCCGTATACACCACCACGGACTGCGGGGGTGCTATACGCCATCCACCCGACTTCTCCCCGTAGATATAAATCTACTCATCTGGTCCTCGCTCGCCGGTGCCGACGTCGCCACGCGCTTGCTTGTCGTCTCGAAGTCCACATGGGGTACCTACATATCATAACGCACCATATCGCATTAAAATCCGACTCATGACCAAAACGACGCACGAATCCCATATAGGTCAAAACCTATGGTTGCTTTCACAAATCAATCCAAAAACCCTCGATGTCGGCATACAAACGCCAAACCATCAAGAAAAACCCAAACACACCCATTTATACATTCAAAAATACTAATTATAATATGAAATAGGTTGCAATTTACAAAAACCTCAAACTCACTTTAAAAGCTATGTTTCCGAAAATCTAGCAAGCAAAATTAACCGTTTTAGTACAAAACTCGATGTTTAAACAAATTTAGCGGCCACAATATCCACTAAATATCATAACTAAGTCATATAAACCATTTCTATAATTTATTCTCATAAATTTGCATAATTTCCAAAATCCTAGTTTGCAAAAATATCAATTTTTAACACCTTTTATAGCAAAATTCACAATTCATCAATTAAGCTTGGTTTTGCATGATCTAAATTTCTAAACAACAAATTAAAATGTTAATAAAGTCATAATAATCTTAATTAGATTTTAAATCACCCATTTGGAACCAAAAGCTAAAAACTAGTTTGCTTAAATAAAGCTAAATTGGATATTTTAATGTTACAATTAGCACTAAGTAACAAGATTACATTTTGCATGCCCTAAGATACAAAAATACATCACATAACCATGCACAATTGATCACCATTCAACTCCAAAACAAAACCTCGCTTCAATTTCATAAACCCTAATCTTGAATTTGGACTTGAAATTTAAAATCTAAACTAAACCCTTCATTAACATAATTTGAAGTAATAACAAACAACTCAAAAAAAGAACAAGATTTATACCTCATAACCATCTTGAGATCAACATGAAACTTGTCTCCAAAATGCAAACTTTTCACCAAGATCCATGCTTGATAGGTTAAGGAGAAATGGATAGGACTCGGATTTGAGTTTTAGCTTGATTTTTGATGGAATTTTAAGCATTTTGTGGATTTTTTTTGAGGTGAAATGAGAAGAATAAGAGGGGGAGAGGGCTGCTGTAGTAAGAGGGTGTGGTCGACTGGAAATGGGGAGGGGGAGAGAGAGAGAGAGTGGTGTGGGTATAAGGAATGGTCAAAGTCAACAAAGTCAAGCTTCTTTCTTTATTAAACCCCTTTTTCTTTACTCTTCTCTTGATTTTTCTTTTAACAATTCAAGTAGGGAAAATGAGGGGGCACTTGGGCTGCTGATTTGGAGAGGCGAGAGAGGGTGTGGGTGAGTGTGGGTAAGGGAAAAATGATAAATGCTATACCCCAATATCTATTTACACTAATATCACTATTTAAGCATTTTTCTTCGATATTTTCTAAACCGTTTTGGCAAACCATTTCATTTCAAAATCCATATGATAAAATTTTGTTTAATGTGTTATGATGCACAAAATTTGTTTCAACTTATTCCAATTTGTAATTTTCCCTAATTAAATGTATTAGTGACGGCTTAAAATATTATTAAAATAATTAATTTCGGAAAAAATTTCAGAAAATTTAAAATTTCACCAGTGGCTCAATAAACACCAAATACTAGCAAATTCATAGCTAGAATATGTATATTTAATTTTATAATAAAAATATTTGTATTTTGACTTTTTACAAAAAACCCCCTTATTTTACCGTTTTTTCGAAATTTCACCGAAACGATTTTCAAAACGTTACAAAAAGAAATAAAATATAAAAGAAAAGTTTCAATTTATGCCCTACAGGTGATATTCCATCACACCCTGTATACAATCCAAGGGCGTAAACAAAAGGGATCATACTTCTCCCCC
The DNA here is from genome assembly GCA_030015575.1 of Agapanthus africanus. Taxonomy (NCBI): domain Eukaryota; kingdom Viridiplantae; phylum Streptophyta; class Magnoliopsida; order Asparagales; family Amaryllidaceae; genus Agapanthus; species Agapanthus africanus. Next base: position 368,791,485 of record CM057349.1, on the reverse strand, counting down.
AGGTTTCATCAGAAGAAGAAGCCAAGTCTCGACGGGCCAAAGGAGACCTGAAGATCGTTTCAACATTCGTCTCGTAACAACGAACACAACTCTAAGCTAAGCGGAACAGCAGCAACTCCCAGTTCCATGGCTCGGTGGTATACATATCGCCAATAGTCAAACCTCCATCCCGTGAAATGCGGATACAATCAGCAAAATTCCTGGTTACATGGAACGCGGATAACGTCACTCTTTGACCCCGTGGAAAACGTCCAGAGTAGATCCTGGTCCTCGCGGAGCACGGCAGTGAACCCGTGTGAAGCATCCAGAGCGGAGCCTAGTCCTCGCCGAGCACGGCAGTGAACCCGTGTGAAGCATCTAGTGCAAAATTCCTGGTTACGTGGAACGCGGATAACGTCACTCTTTGACCCCGTGGAAAACGTCTAGAGCGGATCCTGGTCCTCGCGGAGCACGGCAGTGAACCCGTGTGAAGCATCCAGAGCGGAGCCTAGTCCTCGCCGAGCACGGCAGTGAACCCGTGTGAAGCATCTAGTGCAAAATTCCTGGTTACGTGGAACGCGGATAACGTCACTCTTTGACCCCGTGGAAAACGTCCAGAGCGGATCCTGGTCCTCGCGGAGCACGGCAGTGAACCCATGTGAAGCATCCAGAGCGGAGCCTAGTCCTTGCCGAGCACGGCAGTGAACCCGTGTGAAGCATCTAGTGCAAAATTCCTGGTTATGTGGAACGCGGATAACGTCACTCTTTGACCCCATGGAAAACGTTTAGAGCGGAGCCTAGTCCTCGCCGAGCACGGCAGTGAACCCGTGTGAAGCATCTAGTGCAAAATTCCTGGTTACGTGGAACGCGGATAACGTCACTCTTTGACCCCGTGGAAAACGTCCAGAGCGGATCCTGGTCCTCGCGGAGCACGGCAGTGAACCCGTGTGAAGCATCCAGAGCGGAGCCTAGTCCTCGCCGAGCACGGCAGTGAACCCATGTGAAGCATCTAGTGCAAAATTCCTGGTTATGTGGAACGCGGATAACGTCACTCTTTGACCCCGTGGAAAACGTCCAGAGCGAATCCTGGTCCTCGCGGAGCAAGGCAGTGAACCCGTGTGAAGCATCCAGAGCAGAGCCTAGTCCTCGCCGAGCATGACAGTGAACCCATGTGAAGCATCTAGTGCAAAATTCCTAGTTACGTGGAACGCGGATAACGTCACTCTTTGACCCCACGGAAAACGCCCAGAGCGGAGCCTGGTCCTCGCCAAGCACGGCAGTGAACCCGTGTGAAGCATCCAGAGCAAACACCGGACTGTGGAGTCCCTAAATCCACGGACTATGATGTCCTTAACCTCGACCGTAATGTCTTAAAACTAACAATCAACCACCTCGATTCCCTATGGATTCTGCCTTGGTTTAAGGGTACATCTCTTCACTCCTTTGATACTTGGCGTTGTAATTCCTCAACGTCTTCAAAGAGGTGACGGGTCCCTGCAACCTAACATCGGACTGTGGAGTCCCTAAATCCACGGACTATGAGGTCCTTAACCTTGACCGTGATGTCTTAAAACTAACATCGGACTGTGGAGTCCCTAAATCCATGGACTATGAGGTCCTTAACCTTGACCATGATGTCTTAAAACTAACATCGGACTGTGGAGTCCCTAAATCCACGGACTATGAGGTCCTTAACCTTGACCGTGATGTCTTAAAACTAACATCGGACTATGGAGTCCCTAAATCCACGGACTATGAGGTCCTTAACCTTGACCGTGATGTCTTAAAACTAACATCGGACTGTGGAGTCCCTAAATCCACGGACTATGAGGTCCTTAACCTTAACCGTGATGTCTTAAAACTAACATCAGACTGTGGAGTCCTTAAATCCACGGACTATGAGGTCCTTAACCTTGACCGTAATGTCTTAAAACTAACATCGGACTGTGGAGTCCCTAAATCCACGGACTATGAGGTCCTTATCCTTGACCGCGACGTCTTTAAACTACGATACCTGGAGCAACCCCTGACCCCGTGAAATACGGATAAGGGCGACCACATCCAGCACTTGCAGGTCCTCACGACCTGTAAGGAAGAAAACTCTCTTGTGAGATCCTTACGACTCTCAAGGGAAAACCCGCTTAAGAATCCTCATGATTCTTAAGAAGAACTTACATCTATGGGATCCTCTCGACCTGTAGGGAGAAGAACTCTTTATGAGACCCTCGTGGCTCATAAAATGCAAAAGTCTTAGGAAGCAGATCTTAACCCTGAATCCTAAGCCATCGCTGTCCTGCAAGGAGATCAAGATAAATTGTCCGCAAACGCATTCAATGAAAAGAGACACGCCGTTGAGAAGAAAAATGTATCTTTTATTCATAAATCAAAATGGATACAAAGTACAATTCATGAAAGAAACAAAAAGAAGATACTCTCATCCATGAGTATGTACAAAAAAGGGGAAACGATACAAGTCATCAAGCCGGCAGGCGATGTAGTAATTTTACCAGCTCATCGTTTTGTTGCTGAGACACGGCTTCATGACGCAAGATCTCCAGAAGACGAGCCTCCGCCTGAGCTTGCTGAGCCTGATACGAAGCAAGCCGAGCTTCGAGCTCTTTCTCGGTGGCTTTATGAGCCTCGACCCTTTCACGAGTGAACGCGGCAGCTTTGTCGAGAGCCACCACCTCTTTGATGGACACCTGAAGCACCCGCCAGAGTTCATACGCTTTGTTGGCCTTGGCGGTAAGAGTGGCGCGAAGCTCGCTCAGCGCCTTGGAAGCTAGCTCCCTCTCCGAGAATTTGCGACCAAGCCTCTTCTCGCATGACGTCATATTGGCCGCGCATCGTGCTATCAGACCCTGCAACTCCGCTTTTGTAGCCACGGCTTCCGAGGAAAAGAGAGAACATTCAAGGGCGTGCAAGCGAGCCTCCACCTGCCGACAGAACTCCACCCAGACTCACACCACTTCTTCGCTATGGTAGGTGGCAAGAAAAGGAAGAGAACCGTTAGCTTCGGCGGCAAACGCTTCAGCGGTGGTCGCGCTGCCAGCACGGAGCTCCTCAATCAAAGATGATAAGGAGACAAGGCTTAATTGGGCCAAGCATTCTGAAGCCCGAAGGGCATAAGGGCCGGGCGGCATCACGATGCGCGACTCCAACGCCGTGGAGACTGGCAGAGCTGTTCAAATTTGGAAGATGTCAGTAAAATTCTTAAGCAAAGAACGAATGAGAGTATGATGAAATGTCGCTTACCGACAGTCGTACAAGTAGGAGCTGAAGGTTCCCCTGGCCCTTCGAGAACCTCGACCTCATCATCGGCCTCCAAAACTGTAGAAAACATCAATGTCAATACGCAAAATAACAACGATGCTATGAGAAGTGATGGACGACACCAACCTTGCCCGGATGAGAGGACGATGCGTTGGGGGGATATCGCTTGTGGAGCTGCCATTTCCAGCAGTCGCTGAAAGGATTGCCGGGGAGACAGATCGGCAATAGAGGCCGCCAACTCGCGTAATTCTGAGAAAACAAAAGAGTTCAGAAAACGGAAAGGCGGCTAATCTAAAATTTAGAAGGTTACCTTCAACATTCCTCCCATTCTGAGCCGGGGGGATTGCGGCTTCAACGGCCTCCGCCGTGACGTCGGGCTCCAACAAAGGGAGGGTAGTCCCGATTACCTCTCTCCCAGCCTCCAGGCTACCTTCGGGAAGAGTCATTGGGGCGGCGACCACCAAAGGAGCCTCCCCCAGAGGAGCAAGCGCTTCATGATCAGGAACTGCCACTGGAGGCTCTATTGCAAAAGGAGCAGCCTCATCAGCCCCCTCCACATCGAGCGAGACTCCATCGAGAATTTCGGCGGGCTTTAGCTTTAATGAGCCCGTAGGGAGCTCCCCCAGCATCGAAGATTCTGCACGATTCAATTAAGAATAAGGATACATATGCACGGGCATAAATAATCTGAAAAACTACAAAAAGAACCACAACGTACCGATGCGCAAAGAAGCCTTCAGTATGGCTTCTTTAAGCCGCTGCTCCTTCTCAAGGAGGCGTGCTCGCCGGGGCTCAAGGGTAGACTCATGGCCGCTGGTCTACAAAGAAAGTGCATCCGCTGCGTCTTCTGAAGCGGCCTGCTTCAGGGCCCTTTCCCTCCATTCCTCCAAAGGACCGATAAACCGCCGCCGAATTCACGAAGGGTCTTCGTAAAAGATTACAGCGGGATAGGGCTTCTTCAGAACCCTGGCATTATGAGACGCGTCTTTGGAACGCCGTATGGCCTCGGCCAACTGTGCGGCTTCCTCATCGGCCGAACTCGGGAAGAGAAGTCCGGCGTCTGACTCTTGCAAAGCCAATGGTTCGTCTTCAAGAATAGGCCCAAAATCCGCCAAAGAATCGAGCAAATTGGTGGCCGCTTTCCTCCGTCGCTTAGACCCAGAGCCGGTCGCCGAGGATGACCGCTTCCTCCCCCGCGAAGCCTAAGGGCGGCGCCGACCCACATCGCCCTCGACACCCTCATCCCTATTACTCTCGCTCGGTGCCACAACCGAGGATGACACCGCCATTGTCGACGCCACGGGGGGTGGTACTGACACCGGCGGTGGTGCTACTACTGGGGCCCGTCTACCCCGCGATCGGGAACCCGGAGGCATACCAGCTGTCGGAGTAAGGTCTACCCCTGACTCCCCGGAATGAGCGCGGTGCCAATCTCCCTCAGAGGGAAGCGGACCGGAACCCTCGGTCGCAGCTTAGCCCCCGGAACCTGAGGAGGGGCATCATGACCAAGAAGCACCCTTCTTTCTTCAAGAATAATTGGGTTGATCCGATGAAGATACCAACCCATAAACGTGCCCACGCACCGGGGCATGTACTCGGCTTCAGGGACCATGAAGCGGGAGCCGGTGTTTAGCCTCATGAAATGATGAGCGGCATCATGAACGGCATCGAGCGAAGGGATTGGGGCGACTATAAAAGCCTCGAAAGGAACACCCTGGTCGTATCCAAGTTGTCGGGCGAATCGATGCAGATTGTACCGCATGAAAAGAGCTGCACTGTCCTGGCGAAACACCAAGTAGCCCGGTCTAATTGTATACAAGTGCGCAGCCTCCCGAGGCTTCAAAGAAGGTGCGTTGTCTTTCGACAGGTCCCAGAGTTGTTGAACTGGACCTGAGGGAGTAGACAAGACCCGATCATTAAAAACCAGCCCACCAGCGGCGGCATGAGGAGAAATCAGCACCCGAATAGCCCCGAATTGAGTCGGGTCGGCGGCAGAAGCACCCACCAATCGCATAAGTCGCGGGAAGGGATAGGCGTCGTAAAACGCGGGCCTCTGATGCATAGCGAAAGCCCCCAGCACATGCATTTCGACCCAGGACGTGAAATAATGAAGCGAAAAGTTTACTACATCCACGCCGGGTGTAGAGGTATTAGCTGCGGTGCCCAACCCATGATAAAGGTGCGCCAAGGCCGGGATGCCGATGGCCAACCGCGTCTCCTCAGCAATACGATGAGCCAGGTAGATGACCGAGGCTCTCATGAAGCGGCGATGCATGGGGATAATGAACCAACAGAGCCAGACACTGAAAAACCCCACGAAGAACGTCTCTTCATCCATACCGGGTGCTGCAATAGACTCAAAAGACATCGGCGACATGATGGGGATATAGTATTGAGGTAGATCCGATTCAGTGGTCGGCAGCTTCTTCGAACCAAACCCAAAGGGGTCTTTAATGTCGGCGAACTTCGGGGCTGTCTTCGACAAGACGTCCTCGCGAAGGAAGTGAGCGATGAAACTCCTGAAACTAACACCCTGCTCTTCGGATTCGGTGAATAATCGGTCGAAGATACCTAGCGCCTTTATCAAACTGGGACGCTTGTGGCGGATGGCATTCTCAGCAAACAGGCCGTCAACCGGGGCGGGCTCGGGTTCAAAGATGTACTCGTCAGAAGGCAGCAACTCCTCATACAGACTCCCCTAATTGGCAACCTCGAGATGTCATAGAATTCCGCCAAAGAGATCGAGACCTCGCGATCTCCTAGAATGAAAGTGTTGGTGGGAAGATTCTATTGGTTCAAGAACGCCTTAACCCACCAAACATGCGGAGATTGGTAGTGAAAAAGCAACGCGTATATCGCCTGGTAAAGCCCGACCTTCTGCAGTCGCGCACGATGGGCAGAAAGGATGTAGTGAGCCCAGAGAAGATAGCCCGTAGGGTGTCGAGGAGTGAGCCCTATCTTATAAATTTGCCCCCACGGGTGGGCCTCACCCTGGCAAATACGCCGCCCCAAGATATCTATGGCCGGGATCGGATGGTTCGGGATACCGGTCGTCGAAGGCTCGAGCCTTCCCGTTGGAGTCCAGTTGGGCATCTCCACAGCAAAAACCGTTCTTGGATGGTCCATCGGCAAGAATAGGAAAGTAGGCTCTGTTGGTATTGCGCAAAGGAAACTCTGGCGACCCTGGATAATATGACTGTACCAAGATCCCCATTGAAGTAAGTTGGTGCAGTTCGGGTCATGGGCCCGGATCATCGCCATCGCTTCCTCATCAGATGGTGACTGAGGAAAAGCAGCCTCCGAGCGAGAAAAGGGAAAGCACGGAACAGAAGCCATCGCACCTGAAATCCAATAAAAGAAAACTGTCAAAAACAAAGCTAGCAATATATATACATGCATGAACATGAGGACTAGCCGAAGAAAGCAACATCGGACTCTTTTTTCTGGGACCATTGGCTACAAAACACATGGGCCCCATAGAATCAGGATGACGGCTCATTAATAATGAGACCAAGCAGTTATAATAAAACAGAGGGAATATCCTCATTAAATAAAGAATGAGAAATCTGTCTCGGGCTCTACAACAGATTCAACAGGATCAAAGGAATTAAATTCCCACAGAAGACATCATTACAAAGCTCTTGTTTCATTAATTGTAGAGGGACAACCTCGGGTCAAGAGACCCCAAGAAGCCTCCATGTGAAGAAATTGAGTTCTTCATAGGAATTAAATTCCTTATTAAGAAAAAGGGAATTAAATTCCCAAAAGCATTTTTTCTGTGAACGGGGTTAAGCTCCATGGATTATCACCATTATTTCCCTAAAGATCATCTAACCCCTAAGAGATCTACTTTTGAAGGCTAAAATGGTTTCATACTTCGGTTAAAAAGCTTGAAGAAAAATGGGTTCTTTATTAAAGAAGGGTAAAAACCCTTGTTTTGGATTTAAAATCCAGAGGAATGTGAGAGTTCATCGTTCATTCGAGAGCATTACCTAAAGAGAAAGCCTCTTCGAACATAGTTAAACTCTGGAAGATTTTCAAGGCAGAGAACTAAGCTCTGAAAACGAGAATTAAATTCTCAAGGGAAAAAGTTCTCAAAGGAAGAAGATGAGCAAAGTGGAGGCATCTCTGAAAGGACCCCAATATTTATAGGAGGTGATGGAAACGTTTCATCTCCCCAAATCCCTAGAGGAATCCAACGGTCACAAAAGGTGACAGCGTTGCACTCACGTGCAGACACGTGAGAACAACGCTGTGGGGGCATTTGTTTCCTGATTTAAAATCAGGAAAGCCTACGGAAGAGGCTTCAGAAAAGGGTCACGTGCTCACACGTGACCAGCAGTCACGTGTTGGCACGCGACATCTAAAAGCATCGGCAAGACAGATTCAGTTCCTGACTACATCAAAGAAAAGGGCTTCAGAAAGGGTCACGTGCTCCTACGTGACCAGGGTCACGTGTTGGCACGTGACACTCAAAAGCAGCAGACTCATTCTCCGGTTAAATCAAGAAAAAGGCTCCAGACGAGGGTCACGTGCTCACACATGACCAGGGGTCACGTAGTGGCACGTGACGGCTAAGCAGCGGCCAGAAGGCAGAGCGCAAAAAGAAGAAGAGGGCTCGTTCTAAGGGGGTCACGTGCCCACACGTGACCGGCTTTCAAAGCCTATTTGTTAACAGAATCAAATTCTGAGAAGAGATCACTCAAATCTTTCCAAAGGAAAAAGATTATTTGGAACCGATCAGATTAAAAATCTAAAGGTGATTAAATATCATCTATCTATGGAAAAATCTTGAACTTGAAAAGATTTCCCCTTAAAATCTAACCGAAACAACAGAGGAATATCTTTGGATTTAAAATCCAATGGTGAATAAAATTCACCTAATAATCCAAAGGTCCAAACGAATGGTGAATACAAATCAGATCCCTTAATGAATGATTCATCGAAACTAATTGATTCTGCTGCTTCTCCTATAAATAGGAGCCAAGAGACACACAAAGGAGGATATATATATATATGCAGAGGGAGAAAAAAAGAGAGAGCCCTGAATACTTTAGAGGAATTTGGATCTTCTGCAAAAGAAAACCCTAGGTAAGAAAGGGAAGGCTTGTTGAAAGAAAAGAGAATTTAATTCTCAACAGAGTTTAACTCTGATATTAAACAGAAGAACATAGTTCTCTCTTTAGTGGAGGATCTGTAAAGTGCACATCTCCCCTTGAATTGAGAATTTAATTCTCAATGGGTTGAGATCCTGCCATACAGATCCAAAGCATAGAGAGGGAATGAAAGCTTGAGAATTTAATTCTCACAGAACTGTAGGAATTTAATTCCTTTAAAATAAAATTAGGGTTTAACCCTATGTTATGGGAATTTAATTCCTTCAGAATGAACAGAATCAGGGTTTAACGCTAGTTAAAAACTTAGTTCTGTTAAAATAACAGGAATTTAATTCCCTTAAGAAAGAAGAAATTAGGGTTTCACCCTATGACAGAATCTCATTCCTCAGAATAATTCTTTAAAAGAGAGTGGGAATTTAATTCCTTAAAGCTGTTATTAGGGTTTAACCCTATGATAGAATGCTGTTCTTCACATAAATGAGGAATTTAATTCCTACAGAAAATTCAGAGTTTAACTCGAATATAAATCTTCAGAGGGAAATAGGAATTTAATTCCTCTTAAATTTATCGTTAGGGTTCAACCCTACGAAGAATTTAATTCTTAAAAAGGGGATTAACAGATCTTCTAAAAAAAACATACAAAGAGGCAGGGTCACGTGTCACCACGTGACCCCCGAAGAGATCCACAGAGAAGGGCCTTTGAAGCAGTGCCTCACGTGACCCACGTGACCTTTGGCAGAAGCTTTAACATACAAGCATTTAAATGCCCGTCACGTGATGGCACGTGATGCTCTAAAAGATGCAATATTCTCAGTAGAACAAATGAAGGGAGGGCGCCCTCACATGCTACCACGTGACCCCTCTTGCCTTAGTGTTTAACACTAAATTAGAACCCCTGAATCCAGTGTTAAAACACTGTTTGGCCTTAGTGTTCAACACTAATCAAAGAACTTTATTTGCAGTGTTTAACACTGAATTTCTTAGTGTTTAACACTAATTTGAAGCCTCTGCTGCTAGTGTTTGACACTGATTTGCTCTATTGTTTAACACTAATTTGAACCCTCTGTTGCTGGTGTTTAACACCAACTATCTTTTAGTGTTAAACACTAACTTGTTCCCAGTGTTCAACACTGCTGATCTTTAGTGTTTAACACTAAGTTTAGCCCAATTGGCTAAATGGCCAGAGGTAAAGCCTCTCTTCTAATGGACCAACGGAGGGCCAATATCCCAAACATGATTGGTCTTAGCCCAAGCTGGCCATAAGTCCTCAATTCAAATTCAACTGAGCCAATGGGTTCATAATATAATTAATTGATCTTGATCCCAAATTGGGCCAAAGACTATTTAATCCACCCCGGTTCAAAGGTACATCTCTTCACTCCTTTGATACTTGGCGTTGTAATTCCTCAACGTCTTCAAAGAGGTGACGGGTCCCGATGACCATACATTGACAGGGACTGTGGGGTCCCTAAATCCACGGACTATGAGGTCCTTAACCTTGACCGAGATGTCTTAAAACTAACATCGGACTGTGGAGTCCCTAAATCCACGGACTATGAGGTCCTTAACCTTGACCGAGATGTCTTAAAACTAACATCGGACTGTGGAGTCCCTAAATCCACGGACTATGAGGTCCTTAACCTTGACCGCAACGTCTTAAAACTAACTACGGACTGTGGAGTCCCTAGATCCACGGACTATGAGGTCCTTAACCTTGACCGCAACGTCTTAAAACTAACATTGGACTGCAATGTCCTTAAACTACCCAGGGACCGTAATGTCCTTAAACTACCCATGGACCGCAATGTCCTTAAAACTACCTACCGACCGTAACGTCAGTAAACTAAACAACAGAGCCCCCCCTTTTATTGCTCTCTTGTTGGATCCAAACGATCCCGTTAAGTTGATCTTAGTTTAAAAAACTAGACTAACGTATCCTTAACAAACATTTAAGTCGATCTTAGGCTCAAATGAGGCTAACGTATCCTTAAACCCAAACCCCCAAACCCAAATCTAAGATAATATGGATTTGGACTAGTCCACGCCCTACGGGCGACGACATAACTCAATCTCCGTATACAATCCACGGGCAACTAAACATAAAATTGTAGGGTTCCTAGGCATACTAATGAGGTCTCACAAGGCATCAACCATGCCAATTTCAAATTTTACGGGTGCCGAGAAACCCTAATAGGGATCGTTAACTAGAAATTTAGGCTAAAAAGTAACTAGTTAACAATTAAACTAAGTGAACGGAAATACAACCTTTGTAGATCCGGTCCTCCACCTCCACGGCTCCTTGATGAAGTCCCCTCGCTATCCAAATCGAAACCCGGGCTCTAGCGTCGGCTTCATCGGAGAAATGGGCGGGCTAGGTCGTCGACTTCGATGCCGAAGATGATCTACGTCGAGGCATCACAAGATCAAGCTCCCACTTCACCAAGTCATGAAACTTGTGAAGAAAACACCCTATACTACTTGGCAAGAGGTAGAGGATGAAGAAATAGGAAGTGGGTTCACTTTAGAATTGGATTTCTCACTCATTTTCTCAAGTTGCCATTGATGGAGGCAAGGTTCTTCTTGAAGAAGAAGAAGAAGAAGATGAAAAATGTTATGATAAGTATATATCAAAAAGAAAATAAAATGAATACTTATCATAATCCAACCATGGTCAAGTGTAGAGAATAAACTAGGGTTAGGTCAATGGTTAGGGTTAAGCAAGAAGACAAAAATGGTGACTTAGTCAAAGCTTCATGAAGCTTCAACATGCATCCAAAGAAAGCCACCATTTTTCTTTTCTTTTGCCAAAAAGAAATAAATAAATAAATGAATAAATAAAGATGAAAAACAAAACCCTAACCATTTAAATAACCATGGTTTAATCTTTACACAAACTCAAGTAAGCATGTATCATCAAACATGATACAATCAAGTGCACAAAAGTATATCACATATACAACTTGTGAACTTGAAGTGAGAAAATCCATTTAAAGTGAACCAATACTAGTTAATGCAAAGTAATATATCAAATATATAATTATGCATTAAATCATTAAATCAACACTTGATTCAATGATCCGGTCATGTCGCACACAGCCGACTAGTATACAATGTATCGATTTATCGAATCAATCCTTGATTCGATAACTAGGTTATATCGCATACAACCATTCGACACATTCATCGCGAGAATGAAATACGGTATCACATACATGCATTATTCTCGGCCCCGCACATATCTCATATGCGCTCCTATTTCGTTTCGCTTGATCCAGGAAACCTCTGTGTAGGACTCTAAAGACTCGTCAATACGCCGGCAGCAGATGATGATCATATCAAACAACCACAAGCCGCAAGCAGTCTGCTAAACGTAACGGCCACCCGGGTATTGAGCAATCAGAAGATCGACGAGCAAGCCCGCTCACACTCCTGTGAATCCAACCAGTAACACTTACCGTACAGTCCGGTCTCATCGTCTGATATGTCGCATATCTCGCCTAGGGGTGGTAAACGTCAGACCTCAATAGCTCGATAAGTCGTATCGATATGAGGTCTATAACAATTCGAGAAACTACTGGTAATACTTACCAGTAAATCTCAGCAACCCTGGCCAGGGATTTCCTGTTACAGCCAATCGAACACAGCGCAACATCAACCCCCTATACCGGGAGAGACGAATCCCCTCCTATCGCTCATTGCCTCCATATGATTCGGGACTGTACCCAAAAACCACCATTTTGCACGCCCTCTTAGACGTGGTAAGGTGGAAATCAAAGCACAGTGGGAACCACACAAGACTCTATGACGATCTCGGGTCAACAGACTACTCTGTACCAGTGTCACCAGAGAACTGCCATCTGACGTAAGGTATAATACCATCTGGGAGTTCTCGGCGAGTCCGTCCAGTGTACCCAGTCTCCACTGAGCACCCGTATATCATCTCCGATGTCAAACACCAATGGATATGGGATCATCCATCGCCCATCTGTATGGGTCGAGAAGGTATACGCTAGTCTACTCTGGTATATCGATGCCCCATCTCGATACACCCATGACTAGGGACATTGAAGGATGTACTTATGGACTACCATGTCCCCACTAGTATGATCTGCATCATAGTCCAGGTAGTCAAGTACACATCCTAAGGGCTTTACCAACATGTAACAGAGAGACAATCAATGTACACGTTGAGGTAAAGAGTAACCAGATAGCATACTATCATGTCGAGCAAGAAAGTCCTCCCTATATATATCCCAGCATCCACTACAATATACATCCAATGTACAGTAATGGCCTCTAGGGCATACATATAACTAACAATCTCCCACTTGCACTAGGGCCATCTGATAGCAGTGGTTGCAGTATCTCATACTCAACCATCCCATAAAAGTCTCTCTGTGGGAATAGGCCTTCGCGAGTGGATCCGCCGTGTTGTCCTATGAGTCTACTCTCCTGCCCTCGATCCCCTGGAGATCAACCATCTCCACGATCAGGTGACACTGCCTTAGAATATGTCTGGATCACTGATGGGACCGGGGTTCCCGGGCCAAAGCCACACTTCCATTGTCACACAATGGTAGGAACCTGGTTCATTTCATGAACCATATACATCCAGACTGCCTCTTTGGTAGCATCTTAAGTAGCGATGTATCCTGCCTTTGTCGTCTAGTTAGCCACGGTATCTAGCTTGGAACTCTTCCAACATACCGTCCCTTTACTGAGGGTAAAGACAATGCCTGTGACTGACTTTCAGTCGTCTTTATCACCCTGGAACACTTCCAGTGATTTTCCCCAGGATCAACTGATACCATCTCACTACAACTAGTGAGTATCCTAACATCCATTTAGATCTATCTCATAGATCCAAAATCCAGGATTTAGTAGGTATCATTATGATCCTTTATGGAGAATCATTGTGATAAGCGGAGATTGATCGAGCGTAGCATAGGAAACTACTTCCCTATCAAGAGTATGTCATCCACGTACTCTACGAGGATCGTCACCATACTCCCTACTACCTTTTTGCTTATACAAGGTTCATCTACCATTTTGATGATGTCAAACTCTTTGACTACTTCATCAAAACAGACGTTCCAACTCCGCGATGCCTGCTTTATCCTATAAAACAACTTGCACACGTTTCCGCTGCTCCCACTGTCTACGAAGCCCTCTGGCTGTGTACTTATAGACGCTCTCTTCCAAATCATCATTTAGAAAAACAGTCAAGACACCCAACCACCAGATATCGTAGTCATGGTATGTAGCCGTGGCAAGTAGGATCTGGATGGACTTAAGCATAGGCACTGGAAAAGGTTTCATCATTATCCATGCCCGGTTGATGACAAAAACCTTTAACAAGTCTAGCTTTGAAAGTCTCAACTTTTCCATCTACACCAAGTAATCTTCTCAAGATTTACTTGCTCCTGATGGGGATTTAACCCTTCAGATATAGCAACCAAAGTCCATACTTTGTTGGTGTATAAGGATTCCATCTCAGATCTCTAAGCATCCAGCCATTCTTACAGAGTCCCGCTCCTGATGGCCAGCTCGAAACTAGTTGGGTCATCATCTTATGATGCAATCCTCGCTCCCACTGTCATAGAGAAACCGAAGTATCTCTCAGGTGGGTGAGGAACCCTACTAGATCGGCGGAGAGGCAGAGGTTCGTTGGTATCTACTGAATCCTTTGGTTCTACCAAATCATCTGGTGTAGTTAGTATAGCTGGAACTTTTCCAGTTGTACATAATAGGTCTTACCTTGAGCTTGTCCGGATTTTGCTTTTAGAAATAGGACGGACAACCCCAAATCTTAATTAACTTAAGATATGGGCTCTTACCTTTCCATATCACATATGAAGTGGTAGGCAACTGATTTGATCGGAACCCTATTCAATAGGTATGCAACTTCATAAGTGCATAACTCCCAAAAGGAAATAGGTAACTCAGTAGTACTCATCATAGAGCACACCTTATCATATAGGGTGTGATTGCTCCGCCCCGATATACCATCGTGCTATGGTGTATACGGAGGAATAATGCTGAGAGAGAATCTCATTCTCCTTTAGAATAGTCCAGGAATTCCATGCACAAGTATTCTCCTCCCTGATCTCATCATAGGACATAATACTTATACCCGTATTTTGGTTCTCTACTTCTAACTTATATTCTGTGAATATCTCAAAAGTTTCGGACTTGTGTTTCAACAGGAACATAGGTCTGAATCTCGAAAGATCATCAGAGAATGTAATGAAGTAAAAAAAAAACCGTTATTGGTATGTGTAGACTGGGACCTTCATACATCAACATGTATCATCCCAAAAGTTCAACTAACTCTTTCTCTGTTTCCAATAAACAGGGCTATGGTCATCTTATCTTTGTGACATGACTGGCGAGTTTTACACGATGTAAATTCAAACTAATTTAAATATGCATCTTTATGTAACTCTAGCTAGTCGGGTCACATTGATCTGACCTAGTCTACAATACCTCAAGAAGAATTCGTTCATTTCTGAACTCTTCCTCTTGTGTGTGTTCTGTATACTAAGAACTGTAGTTTGATTTAGAACATCAATGCTTTTAGATAACGTGCCTGAACCGATCAACTTTTGATATAGGAAATGTTCAAAACATTATCCAGTAATACAAAATTTTATCATTTCTTTACTTATAAGAGACTGATTATGATTTTGTATATCAGGTTCGGTATCTAATAGCATTTGTTCAGAATCAATATATTGTAATACAGGGTGACAGTGACCAACAGACTTGGCTGCAACACTTGCCCCGTTTTCTGCCTCATGAAACTTATCACCCGTTCTCAGTTCTCTACCTATCTGTAGCCCTATGTAACAGATTACATATCTGGGATCCTGATCTGGTATCACATACCCAGGACGTAGAGGATACAGAGAAACAGTTCTTTGTAATGAACACACCCGAAGATGATGCATCAGCATGCACTCTCTTCGTTTGGGCGGCACGGAAATCTGGTATTCCCCAATTTCCTGCTCTGTCTTATAACAATTATAAGGTGGAACGGGACCAACGTTCCCTGGCTCAGTATAACAAGCTGGTTCAGTCAATAATCCGTATTATTATCTTGATTAAGGCGTGATATGGTCGCTACCTGGAGAGAGAGAGAAGAAAACACTCAGCGTGCGCTCTTGCAAGAATAGATTGGTTATTATTTTATCTAATCAGGATGGCTCCCACTGTTTTTATCAAATCTTCCTTCAAACCCTAAAAGGAAAGACTAGCCGGGATTAATTACACACTACAAGTTCGCCAATCTTTCAGCCAGGCCAGTGTCGGTACTTTGAGGGAGGTCCCCCGTGCTTTCGCACGAACCTAATTAATGTAAACCTCGTTTTCCCAGAGGCGTAACCCCGTTGACACCTTTCTAGACACCTACTTGATCGGCTAATTGTAATGTGTAAAACTCTCCCAGGAGCAACTCTTACTCGCAGCGGGTATCGGGATCCAACTATCTCATAGAAGGTATGCAATCTCATTGCAAATTTCAACACTTGAAATTCCCGATAATTTTGCCCCTAGCACCCTATGATCTTGATGGAGGTCAACAAACCATAGGCTACTAGTCAAGTTCAACCCGTCATTTCTTGATCGAATTAAACCCACCCGCACGACCCTTGACGGAGGTCAACAAGGCCGCACGACTACCCTAATCCAATCTGCATCATATGCATAAGCAGATAAATACTAGTTAGCTACCGCACACTACGACTTGACGGAGGTCAACAAACGTAGCACGAATACTAAATAGGACTTATCTGAAATGACGGAGGGCTACGACAGGTTTTTCTGAAAACCTATTGCGTAATGAACTTGATATCGTTGTAGAATCAAATGATTTTGAAATTGAGTGCTTTTGAGGCTTTTCTAGTTTTGCTAAAGGAGTCACTCCAGGTGAAGGGATCGTCGGTCCTTTCCTCGTCGAATGAGGTGCGGGATATATCATATATATCGCTGTGCAAAGCAAAAACTCTTAAAAGCAATCAAAAGACAAACCGAATGTGTAGCATCAGCCAGTTATTGCTAAAGGAGTCACTCCCGGTGAAGGGATCTCGGTCCTTTCCTCATCGAATAAGGTGCAGGATATATCATATATACCGCTGTGCAAAGCAAGAACTGTAGCTACCTGTTTTATTTTGAAATTCGATTCCACAACATCTTAGGTTTCTTTTATTTCATTAATCATATTAATGAAGTCCCATCATTTAAATTACCTAAACATACAGATAAATACGACGTACACTTATGCCATCCGCATTCGCCTCGATGTCCCCTCGTGCACCGTTAGGTTAGGTAACTAACGGCAGAGCAGGGCAGGGCTAGCGCGGGTGTAAAACATAAGTAACATCTATATAATATATCATATATACTATATACTGTACCTATCACAGAACATCACATGATCACATCACAGATATCGCAGCAGAAGAATCATATGAAATATTGGATATACTAGGATGTCCGTGTTTTCAATACGAGCCAGTATAAAACACGGATTCTACGGTCGCGATGAATAGCCAAACCCACACCCCTAGACCCCTACGAGAGCGGCAAGCAACCCTACCAATTCTAGAGTTAGGAGACCCGGACTCGACACCTCGAGTTGGTCTCCCACTGGACTCCAGAACCCGGTTACTTGTGCTCCCCTCCTTGGGTCTATCCTAGTGCGGAAAAGTAAATAATATACAAAAAGTGACATCTTCCGCAACCTGGAAGTGCCCCAATAAAAGAATATTACATACAAGTTTTTACATGAATGAAAATGAAAAACACTCACCTTACATAAAAACCCCCGGCTATTCAAACACGACGATCCAATATAACATATCCAACAACACATAACATCACATGTCATCAACGTAAGTAAATATGCGCATCCCAATTGTCGTTGACATATAGCAACGAAACCGGCAATATCACATATTACACTTACGGTCACAGAAAAGAAAGTGTAAAACTACAACAGTTGGAATCCGCAATCTCCTCAGACATCGCATGCCTGACCAAATGAATTCCTTAGACATCGCATGCCTAACAATTATAAACCCCGCATTTTAGTCTCAAAACCGAAAACACTTTTCAATATCAAGTCGGGCAATTCAACAAGATTCCCGACATCCTGATCGAATGCTCGTCGCAAACTTTAGTAGGCGGCCGCACCCCCGATGCCGTCGACGAAGTGCACCAAGGCGGAACACCGCTACCGCGAGCACCCGAACGGATGCTTTCGGCGACGGGGTTCTCCTACAGTCACTTGGTCGGGGCTATGGAGTGAGGCTGTCTATTAAGTTTACCCGGCGAGTATCCGCGTACGCTACGTGATTGCGACGGACTTTTGATCACATCAAAATTCCGTGGCAACCGATCAAGTGAGACTAAACTGCTATGTTTATAACATTCATTCAGTTATCTCATAACTACTTGTGAATTCCAATTATTGTATCACATTCCAGATAATTAGAAAATGTTAAACTTTCCGATCGAACAATCGAACACCCAAGTTTTCCCGATACAGCTCAACACATGAAATAAGTCTAAAAACATTCAGTTCATGCCTCAGTACCAACGGTCCAGCCGTAGAAGGGTCAAGCCAACGCCTCATATGTGGCAAGCCGTACTGCCCCAAACCCTAAGGTTCAAAGGGCAGTTCAAGACGGTCACATAATCGAGTTAAGGTTTGTTGTCTTCTAGAGGGACCATCGCGTTACTTGCACTACTTAGAACGTCTTTAAACCACGGAAAAATCCAACACTTGGAAATTTCCCGACAGGGGAAAAGGTGGGTATTTATATCCGGTCGAACTTTTTAACATACTCTAAAATATCCGGAAAGCCACACAGACAAAATTTGATAATCCGATCGAATCAACGAATCCCCAAAACAACCCCAGAAAATTCAACTCTTGAATAAATATTAAAAATTCCCAGAAAACTCAGCACTGAATAAAGAAAGTTACTGTGCAAAATTGGGAGGGTGACGTCACACTTTTGCCGCGGAACCGCCGCATAAGCTAGGCTTATGCCACGGTTCCGCCGCAATATTGAAGGAACGTTTGTCAAATTTTGCACCGTAATTCTTATAATTCCCTGCTGAATTTTTTAAGCATTTTTAATCTGGAAAAAACCCAGTTTTTGAAAAAAGTCCAGAGAGCATTTTTTGTGTTAGGGTTTCGGTTCGTTCGGGTTTCAAACTTCGTCTACGCTTCGTATAAGGCTCTAGCTAGGCTCTGATACCACTGTAGGGTTCCTAGGCACACTAATGAGGTCTCACAAGGTATCAAACATGCCAATTTCAAATTTTACGGGTGCCGAGAAACCCTAATGCCTAGTAGCTCTGATACCACTGTAGGTCAGGCAGCCACCCCATCCAATAGGGTCACCGTGGCACCAACGGGTCCCTCAGCCACTACTTTTTACGCATGCCCCCTAGCGAGGACTACAACCAGCCGGAACACCTTCCGGTCTCGGGACACCCTAGGGGTAAGAGCCTATACTTCACCACACTGTCACACAGTGAGAACCCTCCATAGGTCGACATCCAATGCCTAGTAGCTCTGATACCAGTGTCACCAGAGAACTGCCATCTGACGTAAGGTATAATACCATCTGGAGTTCTCGGCGAGTCCGTCCAGTGTACCCAGTCTCCACTGAGCACCTGTATATCATCTCCGATGTCAAACACCAATGGATATGGGATCATCCATCGCCCATCTGTATGGGTCGAGAAGGTATACGCTAGTCTACTCTGGTATATCGATGCCCCATCTCGATACACCCACAACTAGGGACATTGAAGGATGTACTTATGGACTACCATGTCCCCACTAGTATGATCCGCATCATAGTCCAGGTAGTCAAGTACACATCCTAAGGGCTTTACCAACATGTAACAGAGAGACAATCAATGTACACGTTAAGGTAAAGAGTAACCAGATAGCATACTATCATGTCGAGCAAGAAAATCCTCCCTATATATATCCCAGCATCCACTACAATATACATCCAATGTACAGTAATGGCCTCTAGGGCATACATATAACTAACAAAAATAAATACACAAGACACGAAGTGACCATCTGGAGAAGGAGAAAGTGGTTACCGCGATGCGGTACCGTAATTAACTGCAGGGGCTTGCGCCTGCAGGGAAGAGCGTCCCCACAATCAAAAACCCCTCAAGCGAGGGGGAATCTGACGAAGTCTGCTATATCGGACGCATCCGTTTAAATCTTTGATGTACGGTGCCATAAATCAACTTAGCATCTTCGGAGAGGTGGACGGATAGCACCAATTAGCATCTGCCCCGAATTTCAGGCAAGACGCCAGTCGCGCCGTCCTTCGGAGGGGAACAACGGCACCCTATCCTACGAGATAGCGGTGATTCCCTAGTTAGACCGGTTGTGGTTGATTTAAATAGTGGTTAGGGCTAAGAGTTAAGAAAGTATGGACAAGGACCAAAAGGAAGAAACTTCGTTTCTTCCTAGTCGTGCTAATCCCCTTTGTTGACTATTACCCCAACACCTATGTTCTTAACTAGGGCAAAGAAAGCGGTGAGTAGAATCCTTTCTCCAAACTAACCTAATTCTAACCCTAGCAAGACTTTAAATCAATTAAATCTTATTCTTATATTTTAAAACAAAACCTACCAAAAATAGGACTTAACTCGTTAGAACTTAAAGAAAGAACACTTTTTCCCTGTGGACCGGCCCATACTCAACCAGCTAGCTACCAAGCGACACCGTTATTGATTGCGGTATATTCTTGATCTTGATTTTAAAAACACACGTACTAAACTCCACATCAATCAAATGGCGTCGTTGCCGTGGAAACGGTAGTTATTTTCTTTTTGTAATTTCGGGTTAATTGAAATTGAAAAAATTATTAAAATTGAAAAAAATAAAAAAAATACATAAAAAATTCATCTTGTTCTTTTTGAAAGGTTTTTGTGCAAGTGTGCAGGAAAAGAAGATGGACTGATTCAGATCTGGAGCAAGCCCAGTGAACAAATCAAGAAACAAAGGATCTGAACAGACAGGGGAGAACAAAAACAGTACAGAGAAAAAATTTAAAGATCTAAACCAACTAAACTGCCGCGGAACCGCAGTAGATTCAGGGGTTTGACCGCGGAACTGCGGTCAACTGGTGACGTCAGCACCTAAAAATCTCTGTGAGTATCTCATTTCTCATCTACTCTCCTCTGCACTCCACTAAAAAAATTTTCCTGCAGGTTTCTTTGCACAGATTCCCTTTCTCCTATCCAATAAATTATTTTTGTGCAGGATTCTTTGCGCTGCCAAAATAAAAAAAAATTGAAAGTGTTTTAGATTTTTGGTGTGTTAACTGCTTTGCATAATTAATATGGAATCTAAGGGGCTATAACACCAACTCAGATTGGGTGGGGATTTCATCACCCTTCCTAAGACCCCAAAAATCTCTAAAAGCATACGCATAACCCTTAAGCTTAATTAAAAAATATTTAGACTCAGCCAACTAAGGACTGTCGTGCTCAATAGGACAAAGGAAGGTTGTGGGCATTCAATCGTTTATCTAAACCTGACTTTATGGTGCCTAGGCTAGACAAGTGAGAAAGGTAACTTTAAAAGGCCCGTCTCACGGTGATTCGGTGAGCGGAACCCTCCTTTCTTCATTTGTGCTTACCTGGTTACAATTGGCGGTGAAGAGGCGATTTGAGAGATATCTCACAACTTGTCGTCTTGGAACAGTTAGGAGCAGTCTAGTTGACTTAGGAGACCCTAACTCTAGGCTTGATTGTGCATGCTTAAATTGTGATTGTGCCGTAGTTTCGTACAAAATTTTGCAAAACGTTTTCTAAAAAAGCACTTTCAAACATTTCAAAACTCCAAAAACAAACAATTTTTTTTTTAAAAATAATAAAATTGAAAAAATAAAAATAAAAAAAATTCACATTCTTTTCCTTTCTCTCATCACATCATGGGTACCCACCTCGCAAAACTCTTTGCCGACCTTTGGTGCCCTCAACCAGACATTACTTCCTACGTTTTTTGTTTTGGTCGAATTTCGAACGACCCCTCCATGCCCAAAATTTCTTTGAAAGATCGAATAGACGCGTCTAGGACAACCAGTTGGACTCCACAATCCACATTATATCAACCATTTCAACCTTCACCACCTTCTTACGATCTCTCTT